>OX336341.1:4852513-5491421 GCA_946902875.1 Nematopogon swammerdamellus
GGAATCCGAACCACGGTCAGCCTCCCAACGGTTGAGCGGTCACCCATCCAAGTACTGACCGCGCCCAGCGTTGCTTAACAATCAGTAGCAACAGTCGACTATCTGCACCACTGAGCTATCGAGGCTGACAAAGTAAGTAAGTAAGAAAGTTCTTCGAGTAAATCTCTGATTGAATAGCCCGTACAAAATATTTTATCCTTCTAAGGGTGCCTCTCATATTGCGTGGTCGTAAACGGTCGATTCCCAAAGCTTCTCAGACAAGTATTCTTGTATTTCGCTAACACGATGACTGATTAAGGCTTTACCGCAAAGAGCTTGTTAGGTTTAGTACAAAATGTATGCGACCCGCGGGAATAGCCCCGCGCCTGTACTAATAATTCACTCCTCATATTTTACACTTGGTCTGGGAATACCTCTAGCCTACACCAAACTCTAGATCTAGCTAGATTGTATCACTTATGTAAAATTTATGTAAAATATTTTCCTAAAAATTTTACCAGAAATCTGAAATTAATTGTATGTTTGCATACCGTAGGAAGTTAACTTTCTCCATACAAAATCATATTTTTCTTATCGCCGCTACGTCACGGGCTTCATCAGGAACCGCGGGAATTCCTGGAGTCGACTCGTGGTGAAATCAGATTGACGTTTGGTAATAACTCACATCCGCTTTTCATCCGTAAACAAATTTTAATCAGTTTATTTTATTTTTAACCGACTTCAAAAAAAAGGAGGAGGTTCTCAATTCCACTGTATTTTTTTTTAATGTTTGTTATCTCAGAACTTTTATTATACGTGCTTTAATTAAGACTGTGATAAAGAGTAACCATGAGTAGGTAAGTTTTTCTTTTTTTTTTCAAATCATATAAAGATGTACATAATATAAAAATTATTATATACACATGTGTAAAATAAGTTATATGCGATTATTTCTACGAGCCTTGACACACAAAACGCAAAGTCTACACGATCTAAAAAAACCGTTAAGATTTTCACAAGAATAAACGCTGCCTTCAAATAAACTATATTCCGCCCGCCCAGCGTTCCCGCCCATGGTTCCCGCCCAAACTAACAAGGGCGGCGGCGCCGGCGTCCGGATATTCAGATGCGCCGCACGAGCCTTTGATTTACTGCGCCGCAGATCAGATATTGAGCACTAATATATTGTAAATATACGCAGAGGTCCTTTCTTGTGCGTCTGCCTTGCTGGACCGATATTGGCTATTTTTAGGGTTTCGTAGAAAAAATTCTTTTAGTATAAATTTTTGTTGAAAAATATTAATTTCCCAGAAATTTATGAAGGTACAATCACAGGAATGACTGATAGAAGATGCATTCAGGATTATGACAGCCTTTTATTAATGTTTTCTGAAATGAAAAGAGCAAATGTTGTTTAATTTCTTGTGCAGGATCATTCTATGTATTTAGGGCCCTACGTCGGGCTCTACAGCTTATTGACTAACGGTTTGCCTAATTTAACATGTGACCATCAATACTAATAATAAATCTGTAAGGGATGGTCATGGAGTAAGTTGATTTGTTTTATGACATACTGGGTTTGTAGACTCTATTTATGATAGTAAAACTAAATTGCAAAGCTAAGGTGTGGAACGGGCTCCCAGGGAATATCTTTCCCCGCTCCTACAATTCACGGATCTTCAAATCGCGAGTTAATAGCATTTCCCCAGCAGCATTAGTCCACCTCCAAGCCGGATTGGCACCTATTCGGTGTGAAATTGGCTGCGCCTGAGGCGTCGACCTCGGGCAATAAAAAAAAACCGATTTTAGAAATCTCTTTTGTATCTATGTATGTTCCTCCATTACTCTTAAACATCAGAATTGGATGAAATTTACTACAAACACATTTAGCTATACGGGATACAGGATAGGATAAATAAAATTTCGTTGCGGTTACACTAAGATGGGGCTCTAATACAATACGAATTGTTCCGCGTTCGGAAATAAAGGTACGGTAGCGGGTTTACTTACTTTCTTCTTTTTAAATACGAATTTCACGCGAGCGAAGCCGCGGGCAAAGGCTAGTACATAAATATATGAACAGAAGCAGTCATCGTTTCAAACTCAAAAGTAGGTCTCGAATTCCTGCGCAACCTTACACCTACTTGCTTTACGATATTTTTATTCCACTTGTGAGTTCGCTCCGAGGAAACAGCCTTCGTGCCGCCGAAGCCTCCGATAAGAGTGTACCTACCATGTACAAGGAAAGTGATGTTTATCCTCGGGTAATATTTTACAAAACGGTTTCGGCCTATTATGGCTACACACGCGTAACTTCTCGAGGATAAGAGGATTTTCCTTGAGAAGGTAGAAGATTTATTATTGTTTTCTTGTTAGTATAGGTAAGGTAGAATAATAAAATGAAAATGCATAATAAACACAGAGGAAAACACAGAGGAAGTCTGTGTTTTCCTCTGTGTTTGCACACATTGCACACTTTTTTACAATTTATTATTGCATGACACACTTTTTTACAATTTATTAACTTGTTTTATTAATCCACATGTTTTATATGTTAATACACGTTATGCCCATACGATTTATTTAACACCTTTTCAAAATTGTATATTATTTAACAATTAAAATTAACACCTATTAAATAAAAAAAAATCATCACGTTATGTTATGTTAACTTATGTGATAGGTATGTCGTAAATATAATATTCATTTATAATTATTTTTATGCTTCTGTAATTTTTTGTTTTTGTAAAGGTCCCGTCGCAAAATTGCGAAAAATAGACAAACAGACGTCAACTTGATGCTACTTGGCTTGTTAGACTCGATCCAAAGACGTGCAGTTCGCCAAGTTAACGACTTTGAAGTGTCCTGCAAACTTGAACCTTTGCAGCTACGTAGAGACATAGGTTCACTAAGTGTGTTCTATCGACTGTTGTATGACTTGGGATCATTCAAGAGACGCGTAAAAAGGCATCTGTCACGCCGGCACGGCATTCGCAGCCCCCGTTCTAAAACGAATGCTTTTGGGCGTCGTCGGCTCAACAATCCATGCTGACGGCGCCAAGTGTCTCGCGTATCAATAAAAAAAAAAAAAAAAAAATTATTATGTATGCAAGTGTGCGCCAGAGTCATTGTTAGTCATTCAGTTATCAATGTCAGCGAGGTGCCATGTCAGTGCTTTCTTTATGCCGTGCCGGCTAGGCTACATTGAACTGCACGGAAAACGTGAACTATTTTTATAGCCGTTTTGTTCGACCGACCTTCGTTCAGGCCGAGCTGTACATATCCGGACGGCTTAAGCCCTACCCTACCACCATATGTAAATAGTAAGGTGAGACTACAATTTCAAGTGGAATCTCAAACCACGGCCAACTTCAACGGTCGGACGGCCACCCATCCAAAGTCTGAGCGCGCCCTCGTAGATAATATAGTTACACGAGAGTAAAGCAGCGGTGACGGGGCCCTCAGCAAGTGAATATGGATCACACTTGACCGCTTTTTTGTTATGTTAATATTTTTTATTATTTTCATACATCTGCTTTTGATTTGCCTTTTTTTGTTGGTTTCGTTTCTTGTGTTTAAACTTTTTTTTTCCTCTCTATAAAAAGTACCTATGTTTAAATGTGTACTTGTAAGTGTGTTAGTTTGTAAGTGGAAACGTAATATTGATGTTTATCATATCATGCGCTGTTGTGTTGTTATGTTGTGCTATAATATCACTATTGCGTAAATAAATTATTTCCCAAATAGTAGAAATTTCAACACAAACCAGTATCAGCGAGTTTACTGTTTTTAAATCTCTGACGTAATCACTGAAATCAACTAACTAAAACCTTGACTAAAACACCATCTCAATTTGTCAATGGACACAATAAATAATATTATGTTTGTTGAGGGGTAAAAATGTATCGCTCTGCCGATTTTAACGTTGACAAACTCTACCTGCAATAACTTACATTTCTGTTATGGTTAATTGAGTTAATTACTAGTTGAACCGATGCATGTATTCGTCATACTAGCGAGAATTCAAATTTCGAACGGCGGGCCGTTTCATTTTGAAAATTGAAATGAAATGAATTGAAAATACCTATTCGGCCTTTGCCACTTTTTTCCCAGTGCAAAAAGTGGCAAAAGGCGGACTTGAACCCTAAAGGCATCAATTACCAGTCATACATACCTGGCATTGTAGGTAAGGTTGACAGGTACGAAATAAAGTGATATAAAAATCATAATAATGCATATAACACACAAATAAATACATCCATTACCTACACTACACCTACATACCACACGCTGTATCACGACACGACAAACGGGCTAAGTAGAGTAATTGATGTTGTGGTTGTTGTTGTTGTTGTTGTTTTGGTTTGGGGTTGGCTCTAGGCCTGCAAACTAATCCCGCTTGGTTGGGGACCTTCGTGCAAAACCCCGCAGTCTCCAGCTACCCCAGCAAGCCTATGTCTTCCATGAAAGCCACAATTCGACCGGGGTGTCTGCAGGCCGCTTATCCCTTAGTCGCCTTTTACGACATGCACGGGGAGAGATGCAGTGGGACTATTCTTATTAAGTACCGACCCCACACAGTATTTGATGTTGTGGTGCAAGTACTTTTGTAAATTACAGCACAACACCGACCACCACGTTTAGTAAAGTATTAGGACAAGATAACTATCGAGCAGCAATTAAGGCACGAAGACCCACCTGCTGCATGACTCGGTGGAAATACTGTGCCAAGGTGAGAGGTGGCTATAGCCTATCACCCTTATGCACGGCATCCTGTCCTTATCCCTTAGTCGCCTATACTGATAGGTGATAGATCCATTACATACATACTATATGGATTCTAAGTGCGTACAATACATATATACATACACAAATATATAAGGTGCTTCGTTATTTATGTCAAAATTTTCGGGAGGGTTACATACGCACTCAAATAAACACTTTACGTAAGAAAAAAACATATGTTTATATGAGATTTTTTTCTCCTAACAAAAAAAATAAAATCAAATAAGTAGCTGTAAAAACCAATCATAGTGACCTTGTGATTTACTTACAACAAACAGCTGTTCTGCGTTTGAACATAGTACGGTCATTGACCCCGTACAATGCAAGTTTCCTACTGTTACACACAGGTTAATGTTCAGGTAGCAAACATGCTTTGTTAAATTTCTCGAAAAGTAATGCTAAGAACATATAATTTTTTTGTGCGTATATACAAATACATAAATTCGAATACAAAATATATTTTTTTCAAAGAAAACTTCCATACAAATTCTATGGAAGCCAGAGGGAATGGGAGGGTAAAATTGTCTTTGCATGAGCTAAATTCGATTAACCGCACTGTTTGTTGTCAATAGTAAATATTGCGTTTAAATTTTACAGTGTCCTCATAATTCGTAAGGCCGATATGGTCTGTAAACAACACGCTCATTGTCTTAGTAGCTGTTACCCACACGCCACGGTTCGGCACGTTTAGTTTAGGACTTAGACTAAATATGTTAGTTGTACACCGTTTTCAAAACAAGGTTCCGAATACTGAAAGTGATCCTGAACCCATACGACATTTTATTTTACAAACAAAATTGTGCGACCATTCCTTCCACACAAATTTGGTGGTCATACATAACGAATTTCGAAATGTATGAATTTGTAATAGGGTTCCGTACGACGGATACGGAACCCTAAAAAATAATAGAAATTGGGTAAAGGTGTTAAAACGGTTTTATCATACTTTCTATCGTTCCCTTGATTTGTCGGTTGATTTTAGAATACATACATACATACGTACCACATGCTGCATCCCGGCAATCGGGGTAAGCAGAGTAATCGATGTTGTGCTGCAAGAACTCTGGTAAATTAGAGCACAACACCGACCACCACGTTTAGCAAAGTATAAAGATAATTCTCAAGCAACAAGTATATTTTAGAATTTGCTGTAATAATCTGATCTGATTCACCCATAAGTGCTGAGATGTAGGATGAGCCTAGAAATACATGGAATGTCCTCTTCAGCGTTCGCCCCGTAAAGTTGCCCGAATCGACAAGTGGCGTGGCCTGAAGTAAGCCCCGACGACATCCTGAAACTTTGCGCAAACAGATTGGGCGGTTCACTTTAACTTAATTTTCGTTTAGCACCCTCGGATGGACCCGGAGAGGTATTAGGTAAAATTTTAGCGCGCGATAAACATCGAATAGCAACCAGTTGCTCTGCTGTCAAATAAAAAAATATAGGTTTAAAAAATGAAGCGCTCATCGGAAATGCGTGAAATGAACGTAATGGTTTGCCGTTAAACCCAACTCAAACTCAAACTCAAACTCAAATTTCATTTATTAATTTTCACACTGTTACACAACAACAGATTGTCCCTATTTCATACATAACAGACTTTGCAATAATTGTTCTGTGTTGTGTGCAAACACCATCTCCCAAACTGGCCTCAAAGTAAAAAGTAGAAAGTACCGTAAGTAGTAATTATAGGCGTGTGTTCATTTAATTTTAATTTCATTTATTTATGCCACATCGCAGAATACATGCATGCATTAACATAAATTTATAAATTTGTCAATACAAAAAACCAACCAGTTAAGCTATGAAAAACCTTTCATAATAAAAGAAAACTTTAATAAAAGGCATCCAATAAACCATTAATTGTGAACATACAATAAAAAACATTGAAAAATAAAAACAATGTGGTAATGCCGACAAACAAACTTTACCATTTTAAATATAAATAACAATGGACTTTTCGCAATCATAAATTTAAAAAAACGGTCAAGTTCGAGTAGGACTCGCGCACCACAAAAAAAAGAACCTTGAAAAAACACGTTTCTTGTATGGGGAAGCCCCTTAATTTTTCACTTTTTCTATTCTGTTGTTGTTGTTATATCCGCCTAAATAACACAAATTCTGGGAAAATTTCAACCATTCAACATAGCTATTACGGTTCCAAAGATACGGCCGTACAGCCATCGGACGGACGGACGGACAGACGGACGAACGGACGGACAGACCGACGGACGGACGGACAGGTACACAGACAGACGTTGTAGGCTTAGTAATAGATGGTAATAGGCTTCCGTAAGAAGTACGGGAACATAAAAAGTTTCCTTTGTTCAGAGCAGTTTGACAGTGCTCGTAACATCTTTTTCCTATCGCAGGCTCTAATTTTATGAAATAACCTGCCGAATAGAGGCTGTGTAAACATAGAGAGTGGTGTCGCCCGAAATACTTCGTGAAACATCGCACAATGCTTTCGAGTTTGATCACTTTTTGTTGTTTGTTCTGAACTTCATTTCTGTCTACGTACTCTAACGTTTCTTGGCAAATATTGAGAGAGGCGAAAGCCTAAAATAAACGAGTTTATAAGTAGTGTAGTGAAGGTAGACCTTATTGTAATATCGATAAACCTTATGTGAAACTGATGAATGTTTTTAGGGTCCCATCGCGAAATGTGAAAAAAGGAACCCTTATCCAATCACTCTGGTGCCTGCCTGTCTGTCCATCTACGCCAAAATACGCATATTTTTTGCCCGCAGATAGGCCATAGATAAATTTGTCTAATAGTTGGGTGGAAAGCACAGAGAACCCTAAAATGTTACCCAGATCTTTTAAAAATAAATCGAGTATTTATGTCTTTCTATAGGCATTGTTGAGAGAATTTCAAAAATATGTAACATGGCTATAATAATCACTACCTTTACCAATATTTACTTTAAAAGTTGATAAGAAAAACCGCTTCTATTAAAGGTTGTTTGAATAAAAAAACAATTATCTTAGGCTTTCGACCTGGCTCTAATTTACTTACTTCGGGAAAAGTATTCATTATTTTATCAAAACGCTTTCTTTTTCTTAAATTTATTTTCTTCGAATAACTTTATCTTTAACCGAAAGCGGCTCCGGCCTTCGGCCGCTCTCGTCGTGACTTACTGCTTTCAAAGAAGTATATATTTTACCTGAACGCAGCTCGTCCTTCGGCCTCGCCCTCAGTGACTTGTGACAAAAATAATAAAGCGTTCAGAAGGCTCATATGTTTAGACATACGGCGCGGTTGTAGCTACTTAAATATTGCTTCGACGTCTCGTGAAGTCGATGTGTGTCGATCGAATTCTCGTAGGTTCGAACTTCGAATATGGAGGTTTTTTTTTCTATTAGCATTATGACATATGGCACCGAGCCCGGAGCCACCCATTAGGTTTCTAACGACGCCCATGGAAATACGGTCGTATGCGGGGGTTGCAAATGCCTTACCGGTGTGACAGGTGCTCATTCACGCCCCTCTTTAAGGACCAGAGGTTGGACGATAGCTCCAAAGATTGTTTGACCACACACGGGCAAGGACGCGAACCTTGGACCACGAATACAGTTGACGAGAGATTGGTACCACCTGGGCGAGTGTGCGTGCGATCATTATATTTTATTACATTCTTCTGGAGTACGGTCGTATCTCGCGTGTTTACCGACGCACAAATATCGGCACGAATGGTAAACAAGAAAGTAAATTTCGAAAAAATCTTATATGTTTGGCGTTGATTTCGATCCTGAACGAAACGTAAGGTAAATAGTGGAGAAAAGGCAAGAAAAATATTTACTTTAAATAATTAACTGTAAATTAACAATTTTTTTTTTATGGAAACTGACACGGTTGGCTACATCACCTACAACGTCCGTGATGTCAGCCCATAACACCGGGCGAACTAGGTGCCATGTCAGTGCTTCCCCCTTTGATCGTGCCGGCTACACTGAACTGGTCGGAAAACACAAACTATTTACATAGCCGTTTAGACCGACGTTTCATTCAGTGCGGTGGTACCAACCCGGGCGGGTTAAACCCTACCACCTAGTAATATAAGAAACGGTCGAACGGTCGAAACGGCTATGTAAATAGTTTGTGTTTTCCGTCAAGCCGTTCATTCAAGTTCATTGTAGCCGGCACTACCGAAGGGAAGCACTGACGTGGCACCAAGTTCACCAGGTGTTATGGGCTGACATCGCGCATGTTGTAGGTAATGTAGCCGACCGTGTCAGTTTCCATAAAAAATTAAAATTAAAGGAAAGAAGTTAAATAAAACAAAACACATAATTTTTCTTATTAACAGCAACGCCTAACTACAAAGTTGCTCTGCAAAACAATCCCTAAAGACCAATTAGAGACGAGGGCTGAAAGGCGAAGATGCTAAATTAAAATAGCAAAGACGACCCTATTTTTTATAGTTGATTGTGTGCAGTGTGGGCGATAAATTGAAGCCAGCGATACCGCGGATCCTCGACGCGGGCCGCGGCGAGACAAACACTTCTCGATTCAGCCGAAGAAATAAAAAAAAGCGGCCAAGTGCGAGTCGAACTCGCGCACCGAGGGTTCCGTATCGCCATGTCATGGTCAGCGCCACTCACGCCATCTATGGTGTGTTTATGAAATGCTTCATATTAGTTGAAATTCATGATTAGTTAAAATGCTTCATAATCTTTTCGGCGCGCGCGCATACACTTTTTAGTTTCTTCTAAGTATGGGAACCCCCGTGAATTTTTTACTTTTTCTTATTTTTATTATTTGTTGTTATACCGGATAATAACACATTCTGTGAAAATTTCAACGGGCTACCTATTACGGTTCAAGAGATACAGCCCTCGGACCAAGCCTCGGACAGGAACGGACGGACGGATGGACGGACGGACAGACATACAGACAGACAGCAATGCTAAAAATGCCTTCTTTGCCAGATACTGTTTTGTCAGATGTTGCAGTTGGCGTTGAAAACGGATGACAAATTAAAGAAAAAATGGTAAGATACCATTTGGGGTAGGTAGGTACTTTAAAAGAATAGACCCACTGCATCTCTCCCCGTGCATGTCTAACTAAGGGATAAGGACATGGTGCCGTGCTAAAGAGCGACAGGTTAGCCGCCTCTCACTTTTTCACGGTCCTTCCACCGAGTCATGCAACAGGTGGGTCTTCGTGCCTTACTTGCTGCTTGATAGTTATCTTGTCCTAATACATTGGTAAACATGGTGGTCGATGGTGTGCTATATATTGCAAGAGTACTTGCAGCACAACACCGATTACTCTGCTTACCCCGATTGTCGGGATGAAGCGTGTGGTACGTATGTATGTATGTACTCAGTTCAAACAGACCGACCGACAGTCGTAGCGTTATATAAATAGTAGGGAGGTGAAGATGATTCCAGAGTACCAATTCTATCTGAAGAAGGGAAAGTCCTAAGGGCTTTCGCCCAGTTGACCCTCGACGACCTTTCGCTAATCATCTGCCGGCCTCCCCCCCTCACCCCCACCGCCCTCTACCCCGCGGTATCCACCCTCAACGTCTGGGACATTCACTCAGTCGTATTAAATTAAATGAAATAGGTTTTCCTGGGTACAGATTGCATCGAGATAGGTACGCGGAAAAGAAACCACAGGTGGACGTAAACATTTAAGGAAATCAAACTAGTTATACCTAGCAAATTTGTCAGCCTCGGCAGCTCAGTGGTGCGGTCGGTCGACTGTTGTTAAGCACACCAGGGTGCGGTCAGTACTTGCATGGTTGACCGCTCGACCGTTGGAGGCTGATCGTGGTTCGGATTCCACGTAAAACTGTAGGTCCCTTCCCTTCTACCTTACTAGGTGGTAGGGTTAACCCGCCCGGGTTGGTACCACCGCACTGAATGAAACGTCGGCCGAAACGGCTATGTAAATAGATCGTGTTTTCCGTCCAGTTGTAGCCGACATGAAATGAAGGGAAGTACTGACATGGCACCTAGTTCACCCGGTGTATGGGATGACATCACGGAATTTGTAGGTGACGTAGGCAACCGTGTCAGTTTCCATAAAAAAAAAAAAAATTTTGTTAGGTTACGCATGGGTGCGATCCCATCTCAAAACAATGTCCCGGATATAGTTTTTTTTAACACTAAAATCGAAATATTATAATATTTCCTGTAACGAACTTTAACCTTTCAGAACGAAATGGAAACCTGCAAATGTTCACGTTTGCATGAAAATTTGGACGAAATGGTTCAATTTTAACTACAGTTTCAGCCCTTATAGTGCTAGGGGTTGAAAGCACGCTGTACCCGCGCGCAGCGAGGACGATCGCCCGAGAAACACGTCATTAGGTTGTCCATTTGTTGACTGTCTTGTAGAATATAGTGGGGTCGTTAATGGGGTCCGTTGGGCCCGCTGTGACAGTTAGCCTTACGACCAAATAATTCAAAAGGATAGAACTTTATAGTTATTTTCTTTATATTATATTTTTCATTACCACACTCAAGTATTTTGATACTGCCTACTTATATCTGACAACATACGACTCTCAACTCAAACAGCCAAAGGTCGACTGGTAGAAATCCCTGTAAGGGATATGTCCGCCTTTGCTCCTCATGTAAATTACTTATTGTTTGTTACTGTAAAATGTTTGTCGAGCCAACAGACTGGGCAGCCCTACAAAAGTCCGCAAGTCTACCTATGGTACCTCGCTGAGCGTGGCATCGCGTGGAGAGATGTAATTGGCTGTGTCGAGCGCCTTTGGACCACCGGCACAGCAACCCAAACTGGTTCTCATAAAAAAATATATGCGCACACAATTTGCATCGTATGGCTCATAGCACGCATTTTGTTTTTTATGGAAACTGACACGGTTGGCTACATCACCTACAACATCTGCGATGTCAGCCCATAACCGGGTGAACTGAGTGCCACGTCAGTGCTTTCGTGCCGAAGGGAAGCACTGTTACACACTGGGACACACTCATGTTGATAAAGGCACAACAATACAGTTTGGAAGTGTGGCAGAGATAGGTAAATTAATTTCTAATGTCGTCTTTTCGCACGCCGCCGTTTATATTGCCTCCACATCCTCCTGGGCGCTGTCAGTGGATGGATGGGTGACTGCTCGACCGTTGGAGGCTGACCGTGGTTCGGATTCCGCGTAATACTGTTAGGTGCCTTCCCTTCTTACCTTACTGGGTGGTAGGGTTTAACCCGCCCGGGTTAGTACCACAGCACTGAATGAAAAGTCTTTCGAAACGGCTTTGTAAATAGTTTGTGTTTTCCGTCCAGTTCAGTGTAGCCGGTAAGACCAAAGGGAAGCAGCGACATGGCACCTAGTTCACCAAGGTGTTATGGCACAGATTACTTAATAGTTACTTCGTAACAGATAAATCACTCCATAGAAAATGTTCCTACCTTCGGGCTTTAATAGCCTACTGTTTCACGTCGCCAATCGCTGCGTTCGAAAATGTACCTTAACGATCGAGTGTAAAGTGGTTATTGCTTTGCAGCTGCGCGCAGTTGCGTGGGCGAGCGTCTATGTATACTTTGCGCGGCTGACAAATTTTCACTGAAATAGACCGCCGGCGGCGGCCCGTCGGGCCGTAGGTAGTTAGCGCGCGCAAGTACATAGAGTGCGTGAGGCCTGGTTATGGGCTGACATACACCACCCACCCAATTCGGAAGAAATAAAAAAAATCATTTAGAAACCTTGACCCAAATCCGACAAAGCCGCGAGCGAAGCACTGGCAAAAGCCGCCAGCCTTTACAGTTATAGCTTCAGGATTTGTGGCTCAGTATAAGCTGCGATTTCGCCTCGTTTGCACGCATTCCTCCGTAAAATATTTTATAAGCAGACATCGGAATCCGCGGGGCACGAATACGACCTTGTTAGGGATTGACTACGGCGATCAATAAACAATCGACACTGTTATCGATACTCATATTTATTTGTTTATTGTATTTTATTCATGTCATATTTCAGACCTGAATACTTATATACCTACAGTACTTATATAAACATGTATACTTTATGTTAACGATTAAGTAAATATAATACATATTTATATAAGGTCTTTCAAAATTGGTTCATAGTGCGCTGAAGGGGGGGTTCTGTATCATATAGGGAGTAAAACCTATATAAAAATTATTTGACCTTGGGCTTTTTTTAAGTAAAAAATTTTTTTATGTAGGTATTTAAATAAAAAAAATAGGTGGTTGATTTTTATAACCTAATCGATTCAGTTTCATAACAGTAACAAAAAAGTCTTCATGACTATTATGATGTAACACGTGTAAGTTGGTAAAAAAAAATTAAATTCTTTCTATTCCATACTAATAAAACTAAAATTGTGGTTTTTCACCATTTCTGAAAGAAAGAGATATACGTGTTGGAAGACTTTTTTGTTCCTAGCACAAAACCGAAACGATTAAGAAAAATTATTTTTTACATTTAACATTAAAAAAAAAACAATTGTGAAAAAAAAAAATCTTTGTTCTTCAAAAGTGATCTATTTCCGATACTGAACCCCCCCCTAGGCTTGCTATGAACTAATTTTGTAAGACCTATTTTTTTGGACCTTGGCCTTTTTTTTTATATAAAATATTTTTTTATGTGTTTAAATAAAAAAATAGGTGGTTGATTTTTATAGCCTAATCGAGTCAGTTTCATAACAGTAACAAAAAAGTCTTCAATATCATTATGATGTAACACGTGTAAGTTGGTAAAAAAAATCAAATTCTTTCTATTCCATACTAATAAAACTAATATTGTGGTTTGAACAGATTTGTATTGTACCTACAAAGTAAATACAACATTTGTTTATTATATCTTATTTTCTATAGAAATACTCTTAGTTTTAATAATCGACATTATTTCATATTATTCTAAAATAACGATCGATTTTCGATATTTGTGGATACATTGTCCCATCACTAAACAACCTTGAATCATTCGTGCCCCGCGGATTCCGATGTATGTTTATAAGGCATATAAAAATCGATCTGGCGCGAGTTTCACTCGCGCACGAAGGGTTCCGTAGACATTTTACTTTGATAAAGCAATAGTATACAAGCTATAATTTTTAAAGGCTGGCGGCTTTTGCCAGTGCTTCGCAAGGTTTCTGAACTAGATACATACCGCACTCTGTATACCGAACAGATAATCGGGGTAAGCAGAGTAGTCGGTGTTGTGCTGCAAGTACTCGCCATAATTCCACATTATTTGTGAAAATTTCAACCGCGTACCTATTACGTCTCAAAAGATACAGCCCTTTAAATTTAGGATGGACGGACGGACGGACAGACAGACGGTGTAGCCTTAGTAATAGATTATAATAATAGCATCGGCCCTAATTAGTTTAACCTGACTTTTATTACAGGATCGGTCCCCTTATTTTAGGTGAAACTTGTTGAAAAAGAAATACTTAAGTTTTTTTTTATGGAAACTGACACGGTTGGCTACATCAGCTACAACATCCGTGATGTCAGCCCATAACGCCGGGTGAACTTGGTGCCACGTCAGTGCTTCCCTTCGGTCGTGCCGGCTACACTGAACTGGACGGAAAACGCAAACTATTTTTACATAGCCGTTTCGACCGACCTTTCATTCAGTGCGGTGGTACGAACCCGGGCGGGTTAACCCTACCACCTAGTAATTTAAGAAGGGAGTCATATCCCGTTAGTCGCCTTTTACGACATACACGGGGAGAGATGCAGTGGGGCTATTCTTTTAAAGTACCGGCCCCACACGGTACAAATTATAGGTAATTAGCCTATAAATCGATTAATCCATTACACAATTTTTATTCATGTGGGATTAGTAGTTTGAAAGTTGTTTTAATCGAATCCCGCACGGATACGGAGTCCTAAACATATACAGATAACAAATTATATTTAGAAAAGATTGTTGAACAACATAAACAGACTCTGGAGAAGCGGTGTGTCTAGAAAGACAATTTAGGGCTGAGTAGCTCTTAAGTCCGTCTATATGGATGTAAGCTCTATTTAGAGGAGCAGAAATCTTTTTATCTTACACAAAATACTCCCCTTGTTTGTCCGTTCAGTATGAACCGCTAGTTTTTGCTTTTCATAGATAGGTAAGAAAGAACCACAGAGAAATAATGTACGGGGTAAGAACTGACTAAAATGAACGTCTGAAGCAACTGGAAATACGATGGTTTTCTTGGAGATGAAGATTTTAGAAGTAATCGAAAATTCACATATTTCTGTACGATAAACTCATGTAAATCGGAGTTCTTCGCGACTTGAGCCTCATGTTCTGATCAGGGACGAATTTGTCTCATAATTTTCGGCTTTCCATCTATTTAAAATGATATTTATAATACATAATTAATATAATATGTACATGCGTATATGTATTCTTATGTAGTATATTAATATGTCCTATGTGTATGTAATATATTATTGTAACTGTATATATTATGTACATGCGTATATGTATTCTTATGTAGTATATTAATATGTCCTATGTGTATGTAATATATTATTGTAACTGTATATATTATGTACATGCGTATATGTATTCTTATGTAGTATATTAATATGTCCTATGTGTATGTAATATATTATTGTAACTGTATATATTATGTACATGCGTTTATGTATTCTTATGTAGTATATTAATATGTCCTATGTGTATGTAATATATTATTGTAACTGTATATATTATGCCCGGCGTCTTGCCTGTTTAATTTTATTATTTAACTTACATTAGTATTAAGTGTCTTTCATTCTTCTTCTTTTATTGCTACCCTATATTATGTTTACAATTAAGACAGGTTGACTGGCAGAGATTGACATAGGTAATAATACCGCCTTTTGTAATTTTTTTTTTGAAGTGCAATAAAGGATATTTCTATTCTATTCTATTCTTTGATGCATTCAACTTATAACATGCAGTATACAGGGTACAGAGACAGAACAGAACGACAAAATTAGGGATAATTAGCAAGAGTGCCCGCGCGACAAGTAAATGTTCTAAATTTGAAAATGCTCCCGAAAAAGCTCTCAATACGGAAACCGAGTGCCCGTGCTGTCGTTCTCTTCTGTCTCTGTGCCCAATTTTGACCACATAGTGAATTATTTGTATAATATGTGGTATACCGTTGGAAAGGGCGTAAACTAGCGAACTTTTTAAAAGAAAATGAAACGCTCAATTGTTGTCGGGTTTTTTTTTTAATGAATTAAGAAATTAAGATTCTGTCACATTTTTACTCGTTCTCGGGACTTTGGGTGGTCATAAAACCTTTCCATGGTATTAACTTCATCAAATAATTAACTTTTTAGAACAAGGATACATCGCAAAATTCAATAAAGTTTATTCCGTGTTGATACAATCATAAACAAAAAAGTTACAAGGGTTTAAAGCTGGGATTTTGGTAATTTTCAAAAATAAAGAAAAAAAATCGTATCTTTATACCACGTGACATCTGACAAAAGGTATCATGGGTCAAAACGTTGCAAATGACCCCACTTACCTGCAAAAAAATTTTGTCGGTCGATGTGCCGAACACCCTGTATATATAACTAGCTCTTTTGTTGTCTAAGTAACGTTTTTAAATTTTTTTTTTAATCTGACTTGGTTGGCTACTTCACCTACTGCACCCGTAATGTCAGCCCATAACACCTTGGTGAACTATGTGCCATGTCTCTTCGTCCTATGGTCGTGCCGGCCATACTGAACTGGTCGGAAAACCCAAATAATTTAACATCGCCGTTTCGACCGACTTTTCATTCAGTGCGGTGGTACCAAGCTGGGCGGGTTTAACCCTACTACCTAATAATGTAAAGTATTGGAAGGAACTTGAGCTCTAGGTGGAATCCGAACCAAGGTCAGCATCAAAGAGCGAACCGAACGGTCACCCATACATGATCTGACCGCACATCTGCCGAACCACCGAGGCTGAATGCGAGCAATAAATTGAAACTACCAGCGCTTCCCGATCCATTGCTTTAACAAAGTTAAAGGTGAAGTAATTGATAGAGCCCATCCATCGCCTGCAAACGATAGGGTGCCCGGCCACAGAAATAACTAACCAGACACTTTATTGTCATACATTGCAGAAGTATTAACCGTGTTACCAACATTTATTTATTTTCTTCATCATCTGTAGATACACAAATTACACTTAGGTTCGTCAGTCAGTTGTTGGAGGCTGACCGTGGTTCGAATTCCAATGTAAACTGTAGGTCCCTTCTCTTCTTACCTTACTAGGTGCTAGGGTGCTGGTGCCCGGGTTGTTACCACCGCACTAAATGAAACGTCGGTCGAAACGGCTATGTAAATAGTTCGTGTTTTCCGTCCAGTTCAGTCTAGCCGACATGAAATGAAGGGAAGCACTGACATAGCACCTCGTTAACCCGGTGGTGTTATGGGCTGACATCACTGATGTTGTAGGTGATGTAGCCAACCGTGTCAGTTTCAGTATTTTTTCACAAAAAAAACCAAAAAAAAATATAAAGAACTAGGTGTGTCAGAGGGTACATTGTTGATAATTTCGTTTTTGTAGAAATTTCTTTCTTTCAACTTCTCGAAACTTTGGACACGTCGGTGTCGCTTCTTGGTGTTAATTTCCGCGGTACCGGCACCACCGGCCCTAATTACTTTAACCTTTAAGGCTTTTATTACAGGATCGGTCAGCTTATTTCAGGTGAAACTTGTTGATAAATAATGTTGGTAATAAATAGCCTTTAAATAGATTAATCCGTTTTAGTAGTTTGAAAGTTACTTTATTAAATTTATTTATTTATGTATTAATTTATTTAATTTATCATTGTTTTATTTTTATTATTTCTTGGTAGGAATTTTTGTTTTAGATTTTAATTGTAGTTTTAGGTAATTTTAATTTGATAGGTAGTTTCAGTTTCTATTTTATTTGGTAATTAAATTAAATTAAATTAAGAATTATAATATCATTTTATTCCATTAAACATTTTGAAATTTAATTCGGGATTTTCTAAGATCTTTTGCTTTCGTAAAGAGCTGCGGATATTTTACGTAAATCACTCGGGAGGAACGAATGGGAGGGAATAATGATTTGTATTATAATATAAACTATTGATTGTTAAGCAACGCTGGGCGCGGTCAGTATTTGGATGGGTGACCGCAAGACCGTTGGAGGCTGACCGTGGTTCGGATTCCACGTAAAACTGTAGGTCCCTTCCCTTCTTACCTTACTCGGTGGTAGGGTTCCTTACCCGCCCGGGTTGGTACCACCGCACTGAATGAAACGTCGTCGGTCGAAACGGCTATGTAAATAGTTTGTGTTTTCCGTCCAGTTAGTGTAGCCGGCACGACCGAAGGGAAGCACTGACATGGCACCTAGTTCATCCGGTGTTATGGGCTGACATCACGGATGTTGTAGGTGATGTAGCTAACTGTGTCAGTTTGCATAAAAAAAAACAAGTGATCAAAAAGGGCCAAGTGCGTAGTACTGTAACCGACGAGCATGTTTAAAGAACATTAATGAGAGTTTAGGAGGCGGCAGAGGTGTGTCTTGAATCATGATCGTGGCACGTGGAGATCCGTGGTCTCTGCCTAAGCAGGCGTGACTATCTGTATGTATGTATGTATTACTAGCTGTGCCCGCGGCTCCGCCCGCTCTCATATTTCACTTCACTGCTAACCTCATAAGCAATTTAGCGTGATAGTAAGTAGCCTATAGTTGATGGGAAGAATCAAGCTATCCGTAGATTTTTTTTTTATTAAAATCGTTTCAGTGGTTCTCGAGTTATAAGCGGACAGACAGACATACACTCAGACACTCAGACAGAAAGCAGACGTTGGATTTTATTATAGGTAAGGATAATATAACGAGTACCGTAGACCCTTCTGGTTATGACGTGCGGGTGTGAAACGTGGACTTTGACTGTTGTCCAAAGCTTGAAAGTTACGATCATTCCATTTGAAGAGATTTCTTTTCTTAATTGACGAAGGGCCCAGGCCCCTTCTAAACTTTAGGATCCTTTCCTAAATGTTACATTTTAATTTCAACTTAGCCGAATTGAGGTCAGGGTTCTGCGCGTTAAGACCGGCCAAGTAGGCTTGATTGAATCTTACACTATTTTCAGGCCGTTCCGAATTCACATGCTTTCGAATTTTCATTCAAGTAGGTAGAGTTGACATAAATTTTTGATAGCTACTTTATTTGCCAAATGAGGAGTTTTAGGGCTGGTATTTCAACTCCCAATTAGGGCTAGTTATGTAACAGATAGATATCGTATGAGGAATCTGTCACGTCGTTGATTCTGACACTATGAGCCGATTACGCCAACACGTACTTAAATATCTCTAAAGACACGTTAAATAACGGTAGCTTAAATGCGTAACTCGATAAGTCTTCTCTATCTTTCAACAATTCATCATTTGATACTGATCAAACTTGTAAATATACTAAATTTTGTTCTCTGACGACTTATAAAAGCCGAAATATCAGATGTATAATATGTGTATTGTGTACAAAATATTATAAAAATCTAAAACCAAATTTAATTATTGGTGTGAATAAAAATATTTAATTCTCAAAAGTTAGAAGACAGAGATAACATTACATTGTATAAAATAACGCCTTAATAGTCCCTAAAACAAACTGACAGACAGCTGATGCTATTCATTCGCTCAGGCAGATGTCAATTTGCCTTTTCTTATGTGCTTGTTAGAAATTAAATGGCCGAACACCCAGACTTAACTTTAAGTCAGCTTAGGATTCTAAGTGCGGCATTTCACCTTTGGCGCAATTGTCTTTCATCGTAAGTGTTTTTCAGATGAGCATAAGTGCATGACTTTCGTTCTCGTTAAGTCTGTATTGGCGTAATCGGCCCTCATTGGAAGTTGAAATACTAAGAATTAGATTAAGATACCACGAAATCAGAATATAGATGAGTTTATGGGAAATTGTACTTGTCAATATATTAAGTTACTTGATAAGACAACAAATGATACACAAGTACTTCGACATGTGGAAGAACATTTTATAATACAACACCAAAGAGTTTGTCTCTTTGTACAACACATTATGCACTTATCTGTTAGCTGCGAAACATTGTATTCGATCTGTAAGTTCTGTAACATATCTATATGTCGCAGTATTATCATAAGATTAGTAAAATTATAATTTTACTAGTAAAATCATAATGCTTCGTATTATTGTGAGTCAAAGCAAAAATTCACAATCTTACTGGTTAAAATTAGCATTATTATAATTTTACTAGACTACCTTAGAAAGATTGCAAAATGCTATGATTTCTTACAAATTTACTGCTTCATCTCTTAGATATTTAGTAAAATTATAATTTTACTAATTGTGGTTAGTAAGATTGTATTTCTGAGGAGCGCGCGGGGCGGGCGGGAGATGACGCTTGCAACGAGCGTCTCGGGGCAATATGCATCATTGGCGTTCACTGAAGATTGTTAGTTGAAATATAGGATCCGTGATGTAAGTTGCACCGCGCACAGCAGTTGGTACGAAACGTAACAAAAACGACATGCGCCACCTCAACATTAGGTTAGGGTTAATTTCCCTGGTTATTTTTTTTTTTAAACCACCAAAACATTGTGAATATTTAGGTTTTGATGGTTTAAAAAAAATTACCAGGGTTAATTTATAGGCGACGCATCTTCTAAAATTAACCCTAACCTAATGTTGAGGTGGCGCATGTCGTTTTTGTTACGTTTCGTTTCGAGCCATGGCAGTGAACGCCAATGATGCATATTGCCCCGAGACGCTCGTGTCTTAAACTACTCCAGATATGCACAATATTTAAACCAATCAGCGCACGCTATACGTCTTCATACAATTTTACTAGCTATGTTTAGTAAAATTATAATTTTACTAAAAATCTGCCCAATCAATCAGTAAAATTGTGAGAAAATATAGGTTTCTACATCTTTCTAAGGTAGTCCAGTAAAATTATATAATGCTAACTTTAACCAGTAAGATTTTTAATTTTTGCTCTGACTCACAATAATACGAAGGATTATGATTTTACTAGTAAAATTATAATTTTACTAATCTTATAATAATACTGCGACATATACATACATATCACACACGCTGAATCCCGACAATCGGGCCCCTGTAACTTGAACATAAAATTTAAATAAAACCCCCGACCCTTAAAAAGTCAAAAATAATTTCCGTTTACTTAATTAAAGGAGTCCGGAGACCGCTAAGTAAATTCCCGCGCAGCTCTGAGTTTTTATATTTTATTTACTTAGCGGTCCCCCGACTCCTTTAATTAAGTAAACGGAAATTATTTTTGACTTTTTAAGGGTCGGGGGTTTTTTAAATTTGTAATTTAACTTTTATTTCAAGCTTTTTTAAAAAAACCGCATGAAAGTCAGTCCACTTTTTGAGATAACATTTTTTTTTATTACTTAATTACTTGATTACTTGATTACAAACATAGCTAAGATCCCGATTAAACAAGCTTCCTAATAAAAAAAACCACATCCGAATCGGTCCATCCGTTTGGAAGCTTCGATGCCACAGACAGACACACACAAAAACACACACACACACACACACACACACACACGTCAAACTTATAAATAACACCCCTCCTTTTTTTCGTCGGGGGTTAAAAATTGACTATTAATGTAGGCAAAGTCACTTGGTAAGTATTTTTACTTGCATCTTATACTCGTACAATCGATTTAGGTTGAATTTGTTTTTTCATCCGAACACTTTTCCTCGGATCGCGTCAGCACCGAATCGGATAGTGTATGGACACGTCGAACAGGCCCTTAGACGAATTAGCCTCAAAACGAAGTCAACCCCGGCTATCTCCAGCATAGTGGAAACAGGCCTTCGTGAATCGTCTTAATTAATTCAGAGTTTTAGGTCAATCGCTTAGGTCAATGATCACGTGGATAAGAAGGCTTTTCTCTGACTTTGCAGGTGGCACCTGGCTTTGGAAAAGCTTTTTCAGTTTAAATAGAATGGGTATTAGCTATTGTGTTGACTGAGCTTAGAAACCATGATAAAGATTAGCTTAATTCGTCTTTATTTAGATTAGGTTGTCGCTTTTAGAATATATTTAGCTGAATATATATAGGAGCAGTAGTTTTAGTACTGCGTGGGGCCGGTACTTACAAAGAATAAGTACCGTGTGGGGCCGGTAGGTACTTAAAAACAATAGCCCCACTGCATCTCTCCCCGTGCATGTCGTAAAAGGCGACTAAGGGATAAGGACGAGATGCCGCGCAAGAGTAAACTTAAGTAACTTACTCCATGACCACCTGGTACAGATTTATTATTAGTATTGATAATATCATTAACCACTTTTTAATGATATGTATGCATGTATTCAATTAAACATATTGAATCGTTTATCTTCATTCGTAACACTTTGTAGTGTGGATGCGCACGCGGTGAGTCGCTTGATAATGCGTCATTGGTATAGATAGTAGTAGTACGGGAACCGATTTATTTATGTACATTACTTATCATTTGTGTTTACTTTGAGATACTACATACATATGTAAGTATATACTTTATTGAACACCAATTTATACATATTAGTTATAATACGCGAGCTCAATGCCGTGAGGTATTCTATTCTAACTACTCTAACCGCAAAAAGTAAAAAATAATTTCCAAAATAAAGGCGTCGTGGGATTGAATTTTTGTACTTAGCGGTCCCCCGAAGACTTTAATTAACTAAGCTGAAAATATTATTTTTACTTTTTGAGGGATTTCGATGTGTGGCGGGGTTTTTAAATTTATAATTTAACTTTTATTTCAAGCTTTTTAAACGTCGTAATTTGAGCTTTTTTTTATTGAAAGCGTGACATATTATGTCGCATATCCACCCATAAGGTGTCTAACGACGACCATGGGTATTCGGTCGCGTTGCGAATGCCATGCCGGCCTGACATTTTTTTTTATGTGCCCATTCACGCGCCTATAAAACTTGTCTTGAAGCTATAATCTCGCGTCGTCTCGGAGAGCTCCGTAGCTACGGCCTGCACCCGCCGGCGTGCTTGGAGGCCTACCTCTAGCCGCCGGCGGTATTACCTTTTTTAATTTTGTATGAATTTTGTGTATTTTTATTACTTTTTTGTATAATATGTGTAAAATTTATATAAAATTTAAAAAATGTGAAATAAAGGATATAAAAAACTTGTAATAATTTTGTTAGGCTAGGTAAGTCAGGTTAAAATAAATTAGTTTGTAATAATTTTTTAAACGGTTTTATTTAGCTTGACTCCGTATATTTGTTTGTTTGTTTGTTACTATCTTTGTTTCAAATCTTGCGACAACTTTTTCAACTACTTCTACTGAACCGATTTTTATGAAACTTTGCACACACATTGAGTTCTCGTGACAATACAATATTATGATAATTTCAACTTGGTAACGAGGGTCTGATGATGGAGTCAGGAGGTGGACAGTGGAACTCTTCAACCGTTACTAGTAACCCTCTCGAGTTTGGGCTCATTTGGTTGGTTTGGACGAGTGCCCCATACTTCTACCAATACACTTGGTGACGAGAGTCTGATGATGGAGTCAGGAGGTGTACAGTGGAACTCTTCAACCGTTACTAGTAACCCCCTCGAGTTTGGGCTCATTTGGTTGGTTTCGACCAGTGTCCCATACTTCTACCAATACACTTGGTGACGAGGGTCTGATGATGGAATCAGGAGGTGTACAGTGGAACTCTTCAACCGTTACTAGTAACCCCCTCGAGTATGGGCTCATTTGGTTTGTTTGAACGAGTGCCCCATACTTCTACCAATACACTTGGTGACGAGAGTCTGATGATGGAGTCAGGAGGTGTACAGTGGAACTCTTCAACCGTTACTAGTAACCCCCTCGAGTTTGGGCTCATTTGGTTGGTTTCGACCAGTGTCCCATACTTCTACCAATACACTTGGTGACGAGGGTCTGATGATGGAATCAGGAGGTGTACAGTGGAACTCTTCAACCGTTACTAGTAACCCCCTCGAGTATGGGCTCATTTGGTTTGTTTGAACGAGTGTCCTATACTTCTACCAATACACTTGGTGACGAGGGTCTGATGTTGGAGTCAGGAGGTGGACAGTGGAACTTTTCAACCGTTACTAGTAACCCCCTCGAGTTTGGGTTCATTTGGTTAGTTTGGACGAGTGTTCCATACTTCTACCAATACACATGGTGACGAGGGTCTGATGATGGAGTCAGGAGGTGAACAGTGGAACTCTTCAATCGTTACTAGTAACCCCCTCGAGTTTGGGCTCATTTGGTTGGTTTGGACGAGTGCCCCATACTTCTACCAATACACTTGGCGAGGGTCTGATGATGGAGTCAGGAGGTGGACAGTGGAACTCTTCAACCGTTACTAGTAACTCCCTGGAGTTTGGGCTCATATGGTTGGTTTGGACGAGTGTCCCATACTTCTACCAATACACTTGGTGACGAGGGTCTGATGAGGGAGTCAGGAGGTGTACAGTGAAACTCTTCAACCGTTACTAGTAACCCCCTCGAGTTTGGGCTCATATGGTTGGTTTGGACGAGTGTTCCATACTTCTACCAATACACTTGGTGACGAGGGTCTGATGATGGAGTCAGGAGGTGTACAGTGGAACTATTCAACCGTTACTAGTAACCCCCTCGAGTTTGGGCTCATTTGGTTGGTTTGGACGAGTGTCCCATACTTCTACCAATACACTTGGCGAGGGTCTGATGATGGAGTCAAGAGGTGGACAGTGGAACTCTTCAACCGTTACTAGTAACTCCCTGGAGTTTGGGCTCATATGGTTGGTTTGGACGAGTGCCCCATACTTCTACCATTACACTTGGTGACGAGAGTCTGATGATGGAGTCAGGAGGTGGACGGGGAACTCTTCAACCGTTACTAGTAACCCCCTCGAGTTTGGGCTCATATGCTTGGTTTGGACGAGTGTCCCATACTACTACCAATACACTTGGTGACGAGGGTCTGATGATGGAGTCAGGAGGTGTAGAGTGAAACTCTTCAACCGTTACTAGTAACCCCCTCGAGTTTGGGCTCATTTGATTGGTTTGGACGAGTGTCCCATAGTTCTACCAATATACTTAGTGACGAGGGTCTGATGATGGAGTCAGGAGGTGTACAGTGGAACTCTTCAACCGTTACTAGTAACCCCCTCGAGTTTGTGCTCATTTGGTTGGTTTGGACGAGTATCCCATACTTCTAACTAATACACTTGGTGACGAGGGTCTGATGATGGAGTCAGGAGGTGTACAGTAGAACTCTTCAACGGTTACTAGTAACCCCCTCGAGTTTGGGCTCATATGGTTGGTTTGGACGAGTGTCCCTTACTTCTACCAATACACTTGGTGACGAGGGTCTGATGATGGAGTCAGGAGGTGTACAGTGGAACTGTTCAACCGTTACTAGTAACCCCCTCGAGTTTGGGCTCATAGGGTTGGTTAACACGAGTGTCCCTTACTTTTACCAATACACTTGGTGACGAGGGTCTGATGATGGAGTCAGGAGGTGTACAGTGGAACTCTTCAACCGTTACTAGTAACCCCCTCGAGTTTGGGCTCATTTGGTTTGTTTGGACGAGTGTCCCATACTTGTCGAACGCAAAAGTATGAAACAGACATACCATCTGTTCAAATTGATTTTGAAAGAGACGGCGGACACCTTATCCATCCTAAAGCCATACAGTTTCCAGCAAAGTTTAATTATGGAACAGCTGAGAGACGGATTTTCCGATAATTTTGTCATGGGCCTCTACTGTCCATAAAATGCAGGGCAGTACTGTTGACCGTGCTGTCGTGTATTTGGGCTCCAGACTATTTGAGCAGGGTCAAGCGTATGTTGCATTGAGTCGCGTAAAGTCTTTAGAAGGGTTATGTATTGAGGAGCTTGATTGTGAGCAATTAACAGGTAAGAAACCGAGTAACAAAGATGCAATCAGAGAGTTGGAAAGGATGACGAGTTTACGTAATGAATGATACGAGCCAAAAATCAAACTAAAAACGAGTAAATAAAAAAATAGGTAAAAAAACTTTTAAGTTAAACGGTTTTATTAAAAATAAAAAAACTAGAAAAAACAGCTGTACAAAAAACTAGAAAATAATAAGGACACAAGCCTGGGCCTTCTTAAGATTTTACGTCTGGGTAAGAAATCGTGCAATACTAGCGTGCTGTCTTCTTATGTCGGATGCCAAAGGGCACATTGTGTCGCTGCGTCAGCGGAATAAGTAATAAATTGAGACTTTTAACAGACTAATATAAAAACGTGGGGCGTATAATATGCGTAATAAATAACATGCGCCCCACGTTTTTATATTAGTCTGTTAAAAGTCTCAATTTATGACAGTTTATTTACTTAAAGGTGACGAGTGAAAGTGTAATAATAAATTTCTATTTTACAGCAGATATCCCTTACCCAATTAGGAAAAGTGTTGATGATTTTCGAATAGGCTGACTTATCATTGCTAAACGTGGTGGTCGGGGTTGTGCTGTAATTTACAATAGTACTTTCAGCACAACACCGAAATATGTACTATGGCTGTTAGCTGTTCTCGCGGTCTCGCTTCGCGGGAAAATATCCTATAATTATCCTTAGATGTGTCAGAAAACGTCAGCGAATACTGCAAGTGAAATTATTGAGTGCTTCTTGACTTATAAGTGAACATAGAATGATGACGGCATAGTGACGACGCCGCTTCATTACATATTGTATGCTTTATTAGTTAGGAAAATATTATTTTTTTAAACTGACACTGTTTGAACTAGGTGCCATGTCAGTGCTTCCCTTTGGTCGCGCCGGATACACGGCAAACTAGACTGAAGACACGAACTATTGCCGCTTCGACCGACCTTTCAATCAGTGCAGTGGTACCAACCCGAGCGGGTTAAACCCTACCACCTAGTAAGGTAAGAAGGGAAGGCACCTACAGTTCTACGTGGAATTCGAACCACGATCAGCCTCCAACGGTCGAACGGTCGCCCATCCACCACCGAGTTTTTGACCGTCGACCGATCGCACCTATGGGATCGCATCACTGAGCCACCGATGCTGACAACATACCATGATTATCCTTATTAGTGGCCAGTTCACATGAGTCACGCTAAAATGACAGAGCTATAAACGATCATCGTTTATATTTAGTTTCAAGTCTGTGTGATTCAGCTAGGCGGAACGTGAACTTATATTTCAGAATGTAATTCCTTCCAGCCACCTCGCAGACATAATCACATTGGAACAACAAAGGCAGATCTTCGGTTCTGCAGTTTTTTCTCTATAGAACCGGTAAACTCTGAAACGCTCTCCCTGCAGTACAGTCTCGGGGTCCTTCAAGAGTGGCGTGAATAGGCACCCGTCAGGCCGGCATGGCGTTCGCAACCCCCGCATACGGCTGAGTGTCTATGGGCGTCGTTAGACACCCTATGGATCCATCCATTCAGAATTAAAGGATTTTTTGGCTATTGACTTCACAATGTGTTTTTAGGTTTCCGTATCCCGTACGGAAGCCTATTACTAAGCCGACGCCGCCGTCTGTCTGTCTGTCCGTCCGTCCGTCTGTCCGACGGCTGTTTCTATTGAACCGTAATAGGTAGCCCGTTGAAATTTTCACAGAATATGTGATATTATGGCGGATATAACAACAAAATAGAAAAAAGTAAAATATTAACGGGGGATCCCATACAAGAAACGTGTTTTTTCAATGTTTTTTTTGTGGTGCGGAAACCTCGGTGCGCGAGTCCGACTCGCACTTGGCCGGTTTTTTGAATTACGGAAGCGACTTACAGAGCCGCATACAGTGAGGTAATAGATTCCACAGCCGAGCTGCGTGCACAGAAAATGAGTTTGTGTTAAAATCCAGTTTAATGAGTGGAAATGGCTTAAGATATTATCATCACTTGACCGAAGCGTTACACCGTGGGAAGATAAGTACCGAAAACGCGAAGATGGGTACTCAGGAGCAAAAGGGTTGTTGATACAAGAATAAAGGAGGCTAAGGATGTGGGAATTTCTGCGGAGACGGATTGGGAGCCACTTGAGACGTCTGCGGTATTCTGAAACATGGATGTACTTACGTAGACCGAAAATGAAGCGTATACACATGTTTTGCAGACGCTCAAGCTTGTCCAGGACTTCCTCAGTAACGTCCAGGCAACACAAATCTGCATAATCAAGGGTGGCTTGATATAACTTTATAACAGCGCCTGTAACAGACGGACGGACGGACGGATGAACAGACACCTGACTGATTTTTTAATTTCCCTGCCAGAATCACTGGCTGCGGACTGCGGAACCCTAAAAAAGAGAGCACAATGAAATAATGAATATTTTTTCGTTCAACTTTGCCAATTTTGCCCTGTCCCGCGAGATGACTAAAGTTCGAGAGTCGATCGAAGACAACGGAGCCGGGTGGTGGAAGTTTATAATGAACTGTGGAAACATTCACCTTTGTTTAGTTATGTAAGGTTACAACAAACAAATGCAGTGTTTTATCAGTTCGACGTTGTATTTTTATATATATGTATATATTATTTATTAAACACCAATTTATACAAATTAGGCACAATAGGTGAGCTTAATGCCGTGAGGTATTCTATTCTAACCAACCTTTGGGATGTGGGAGAAGATATGCAGGCGAACAAGAATAGTTTGTGGCAATGCATTAAAAGAAAAGCAATGATAAACTACAAACGAATATTACATAAATACTTTAATACGCATATATATGTATATAATAGACTTATATATTATGTACATAAAATCAGTGGCACTGTTGTTCTACCTACACCATCAATTGAATGCCACGAGAGAGAGAGAGAGAGAGAAGAGGGGAATTAAGATTGAGTAAAATGTGAAGAATTAAATATTGGTAAGTATAATTTTGTGTTTATTGTTTATTGATCACTCATATAACAGTAAAACTGCACTCGAACTTGTCACAATGTGTCCTATCCTATTCGATTACACCCACGATGAAGAACCAACTAGAAACTTCGCAGGAAATTTTCTTTCTCAACCATATTATTGCAAGTATTTTAGTGACTAGCTAGCCACTTATCATCGCTTACAGTCCATCGAAAACAGCTTGAGAACATGATTAACAAATAAATAAATATTAAATATTTTCATAGATATTTTGTTAATGTTTAAGTATATATAATTTGAATTCTATTATTTAGGGTCAAGCTGAAAATCAGTGCCTTCCCAGTTATTGGGAGACTTAAGCTGCGCCTGATATTCACTAATCGTAACTTAGTTATTAAGTTCATATTTTTTTTTATTTGAGATGTATCAAATGTTTTATACTTATTTTATCTTGTGTTTATGAATTGTTGTTTTAATTTGAATGTACTCGAAGACTTCAGATCAGCGATTTCTTATAATATAACCTATAATAAATCGCTGCTGCAGATACTTACATATAAAATAACTGACACGACATTAATTGGATGAATGAAAAAAAAAAGTTTTAAAAAACATAAAACCGACTTCCTAAAAAAAGTAGAACTAAAAAACTATTTAAAATAAAAATATAAAAACCGCCTTCAAAAATATATGAAATAAAAACCTAAAAAAAAAAAACGAACCCTAGAGTTGAATGCGGTGCTAAAAAGGCTACACAAATCACAAAGGATATTATCATCCGCTCATGTTTTCTTTCATGCATCATTTTTGCTTGCTTTAGCACCGCCTTCAACTCTAGGGTTCGTTTTTTTTTTTTAGGTTTTTATTTCATATATTTTTGAAGGCGGTTTTTATATTTTTATTTTAAATAGTTTTTTAGTTCTACTTTTTTTAGGAAGTCGGTTTTATGTTTTTTAAAACTTTTTTTTTATTTCACAGTTTTTTTTAGTAATTTTTGCTATTAATGTACTCGGCGGAATCGCTCGGCCTTCGGCCTCGCGATTCCGCCTCGCTTTCCAATCCGATCTTGACCCAATTAAAATAGGACCACGTCAGCTTCGATAGCTCAGTGGTGCAGACAGTCAACTGTCGCTATTGAATTTTAAGCAACGCTGGGTGCGGTCAGTACTTAGATGGGTGACCGCTGACCGTTGGAGGCTGACCAAGGTTCGGATTCCTCGTAAAACTGTAAGTCCCTTCCCTCGTAATCTTACTTGGTGGTAGGGTTTAACCTTCCCGGGTTGGTACCACCGCACTGAATTAAACGTCGGTCGAAACGGCTATGTAAATAGTTTGTGTTTTCCGACCAGTTCAGTGTAGTCAGCACGATCAAAGGGGGAAGCACTGACATGGCACTGGTGTTATGGGCTGACATCACGGACGTTGTAGGTGATGTTGCAGAACTTAGTAGAATGGACAGACATAAACGTGTTACGGAAGCCTACTTTTATTATAAAATAACCGTCGGAGGACCTTGGTTGAAAATTGTAAAATTTAGTAGAACGGATAGACATGCATATGTTACGGAACCCTACATTCATTTTGCAGAACTTAGTAGAATGGACAGACATAAACGTGTTACGGAACCCTACTTAACAGTTGCACTCCGGGAGTGCCGGCAGATCCCGTGCCACTCTAACTTAACCCTTAACGCAATGACTTAAGGTTTCATTTTAAAAATGACGCTGACGCGATGTCGCGAGTTATACATTTTTACCCACCTAAAAAAGTGCCAAGAGCCGCTAAAGAAGTTTTCACTTCAAAAACCTCAGGGTTATCCCCTTTCAAATAAAAAAAAAGAATTTTCAAAATCGGCCCACAATTGACGGAGTAATCGCGTAACAAACATCCAAAAAAAGAAAACATACCGTCGAATTGAGAATCTTTTAGGTCTAAAGTAAATTTCTCGTGAAGACAAATGCAACGAGCCCAAACACGATGGGTTTATCATGTGTAGTTTAGGAGTTCCTATGGCCACCTTCTGTCTCCATCATCAAACCAGCTCGATGGTACTCGGTACAGTAGGTACTGGCCAGGTACCATAATAAATTAAGCGCCGGTCGGAAAAGATAAAAAATTTCAAATTTAGAATATTCATGAAACAAGGGTCCGAATATGTATCACTAGTATATCGATTCATGTATTTCAACAGGACAGAGAAAATTTCAAAATATTAGGTATTTAATACTTTTTTAGTTTTTTTTTTTTTGTTTTTTGGAAATCGGTTTAATATTTTTTAAAACAGTTTTTATTTCATTCTTTTTAGTAATATTACATAAAAAAGAATAATCGAAATCGAATAATCGAAATCGATTGAAGTGGTACAGAATTATTCGCCATATGTGTCAGACTGCAAATTGCTGAATAAGTCCACATCACAAATGTTTTGCTGAAGGTAACCACACACCATACTAATTTATCAAACTGAAAATTGCCGAAAACGACCACATCACAAGTTTTGCTGAAGGTAACCACACACCATAGTATTATGCTGATTTTTCGAAAACCACTGAACCAATTTCGATAAAATTGAAATGGGACCACCTCGGAAGTATGACCTAACTAACAAAAAAATAATTTTCTAAATCGGCCCTCAATTGACGGAGAAATCGTGTTACAAACATACAAAAAAAAAAAAAAAAAAATTAAAAAAAAAAAAAAAAAAAAAAAAAAACATACAGACGAATTGAGAACCTCCTCCTTTTTTGGAAGTCGGTTAACAAAGATAAACTATCTTTTGTTCCTTGAAGCTGTGTGTGTATGAAGCAAAGTAAATAGTAAATATCATTTGTAGTACGAGAATACGATGAATGTATTGTTGCATACACACATGGACGGGAACCAGCCGGACTGTCGGCACTGGGGAGTGCTCGGAGGAGGTGTTTGACGCGATCCCGCCAGCTCCTTTTCACCTCCGCACCACGCGCACTGGGCAGGCATTGCATCCCTACACGCTGGACTTACCGCAGATCCGTACCAATCGGTTTTGCAGAACCGGTAACGGATGAAGGATAATATGGAATGTATTTAATTATACATGCATACATAATGTCACGCCTGTTTTCCAGTGGGGTAAGCAGAGACAACAGATCCGCACGCGCCGCGATAAAGATAGAGAAGGGATAGGACACACGATCAATGGAATAAAGGACAAACGCTGATGAAGTAAAGCGTAAATGGTTCGAATGAGAATGAGGCATAAGGGCGACAGGCTAGCCACCTCTCATTGGCACGGCCCGTCCCCGGATTCATGCAGTACGTGGGTTTTCGTGCCTTATTTCCTGCTTGATAGTTATCTTGTCCGAATACTTAGCGAAACGTGGTTTTCGGTGCTGTGCTGTAATTTACCAGAATTCTTCCAGCACAACTCGATTGCCGGACACAGCATGTGGTATGTACCTATATAAGTAAAAGACATGACGTATAATGCCGCAAAGAACAAATCAAAAATCAGGGAAAGGACATAAATTGATGAAGTGTTAAAGGAAAAATCACGTGGAACAGCAAAAAAAATAGTTTAAAAAGTAAACACAAACCTTTTTGCACCTCGCCAGAGCAACAATGGTGATGAGGTTCCCAGGAATGCCCACCAGCATGAAGACGACACAGCACACGGAGGCAAACATGAGAAGAGCATCGGGATAGCCCTCGAACAGGGCCACCCTGCTCAGCTGTTCGTCGCTCAAGTAAATATTCTCCACAGTCACGTTGTCCAGGCCTGTTGGGTAAGTGCTCTTAGGGTGCGTCGGCCATAGGTCACCCATTTTGATTTTCCACTTCACTTAGAAACACTGGCACATCTTTTTTCACCTCACTTTGTAGTAATATTAGGATCAAGCGCGGTGGAAGCGTCGTTTTTGACGTTACTGGCAGATCTTGGATTTACTTCACGCATAGAATTGGGAACGCTTATAGAAACACCAGTGTTAATTGCATTTACTGGATTCACTGCGACATTTGTATTAATTTTGAAACCAAACAGTACTGACACATATTGTTCATCGTTAAGAGCTATCCTTACTGACACATTGCTCATTCACTTCCCGAGGAATTTTACCACTTTTTAAAAAAAGGTCGCGCTTACTGGGACGTATCAATTTACTTTACATGGAATTAACATTACTCGTGTCAAGCGTTTAGCGCGGTTACAGATAGACTGAGCTTAGGCCAGTTAGTTTAACCACATCCTGCTGGTATTTATCGAATTGCGTGTCGTGTACTTCGCGGAAGATTGACAACATGACTTGCGGTGTCGTCCGTGCCGCCGCCGACGCGTCTGATCAGAGAGTGACTCTCTCTTGAACTCGGGTCGAATTCCATTAGGAGCAATAATTTATTGAATAGTAGAATAATAATGTTATGTGCCCTGCGATAACGCATTTTGACTGTGTTGTCGCTATCGTGCGGTCATTGGGAGCGGAAATGCAGCGCCGACAGATGCAGGCGCGTGTTGAGCGTAGTCGGCCCCGCTCTGTGGACAAGGAAAAACATTTTATTGTTAGAAAACATGACGGTTTATTCACCGCGGGTTTGTATTGTGTTAAAAAATAGAGCGTAGTTTATTTCTGGAATGTTTCTTTTTCTAGTCGGTTAGGATATGAAAGAGAAGCATTTCTCGTTTTTAGGGTTCCGTATCCGTCGTGCGGGACCCTATTACTAAGCCTACGCCATCTGTCTGTCTGTTTGTCTGTCTGTCTGTCCGAAGGCTGTACCAATTGAACCGTAATAGGTAGCCCGTTGAAATTTTCACAGAATATTTGTTCTTAAAAATAAGAAAAAGTAAAAAGTTCACGGGGATTCCCATAGAAGAAACTAAAAAGTGTATGCGCGCCGCGCCATCTACCGAAAAGACTATGAAGCATTTTAACTAATCATGAATTTTAACTTATATGAAGCATTTCATAAACACGCCATAGATGACGTGAGTGGCGCTGACCATGACATGGCGATACGGAACCCTCGGTGCGCGAGTTCGACTCGCACTTGGCCGGTTTTTTATATATTATTTAAAAAACGACCGAGGGCGAACCCTGCGCAATGTGTGAACAGATATTTTGTCATTACTTCGAAATACCTACTACACCTTTACAATGTTCGCTTTACACTTGCTTTTGTTTCGATTAATACTTTAGAAATAAATCATCATTCAGGTCATGCGATTTCGCGGTTTTTAGGGTTGAGTCGCCGCAGTCGAGCCGTCTATCCTAGCCTCTCCATCGGGTGATCAAGTGCGTGTCGAGCTTCGTGAGTGTAAAGCCCAGGATCCTGGTGAAGAGCTGTGCCGCACGCATCCTGCGCCCGCCCGCGGAGAACCAGGTAGGTGGCCCTCTTTCGTTCGGTCGCATCATCTGTCCATTTTCACTCATTGTCATTTCATTCATATACAGTCCACTCTCTTTAAGAAAATTCCAGCTACCGAGTTCTGCTGGGTCACCAAGGCAGAACTCACCTTCAAATTGGTCCCCTTCTATGTCTGTCTGTCTCTCTGTCTGTCTGTCTGTCACGGGACAAACAAGAAAGTAACTTCGAAGCGATTAGTCGTAGTTTAAATTAGCCACGAACTTAGACAATATTATTTTGCTTAAAGGTGCAGAGAAGACAATTTCAAAATTTAAGAACTGCTCCTCATCAATCTTGTATCTGTCTGTCTGTCAAAGTTCATTTTCTCCGAATCTACTGGAGGAAAAAAATAAAGAAATTTTGTACATAAGTAATTAGAGTTTGATGACCCCAATCGCGGACGTATAGCGTTAATGAACGAATTTCGATTTTAGGGGTAAATATTGGGGGACAAATTAGAAAGTTTAAAATTTTTGTTTAATTACATTATGTGACATATCAATGAAAATTTATATATAAACACAAGGTATGTTTATGAGGAATACAAATATATTTTTTATAATTTTAAAATGCATAGTTTGAAAGATATTAAAGATAATAATATACAAATATATATATTTATATATTTTCGCCTAAAAATGTAAATAAAACACTATAATAGATTACGTTATTATTGTTTGACTGTTGTTATGTTTTTGTGTTTATAAGAATAAATATTTTTCCCTTTTTTTTACAACTATCGAGCACCCCCCCATTATCTCCGAAACTACTGACTATCACACCATTGGGTTCCACGTTTTCACTTCTCCTGACATAGCTACTAGGATCATAAAAATTTTGGGTTTCATTCTATCAGCATTTATGATGAAATCTCTCTTACTTACTCTTGATGTTTCCAACTTCAAACTTTGAAATTTTTTTACGACCTTCACCCCACCCCACTTCCGTGTTTTTGTTAATATTTCGAGGGTTTTCCCATCCGAGGAGGCTCATTTATATTGTAATCACGACGAGAGGGGGTCGTCGCGGTCACACTGCGACGCTGATTGATGGACCGCCGCTGCGGTCTCCGGGACCGTACATCACCCCCCAGGCCCCACCCTACACCTCTCAACCTTTCCCTGTGAAGCCTCCGTTTGGTTCGATATTTTTTGTTTGTTTTATGGAAACTGACACGGTCGGCTACATCATCTACGACATCCGTGATAACACCGGGTGAACTAGGTGCCATGTCAGTGCTTCCCTTCGGTCGTGCCGGCTACACCGAACCGCCTTTTCATTCAGTGCGGTGGTACCGACTCGGGCGGGTTAATTAAACCCTACCCCACCCTAGTAAAGTAAGACGGGAAGGGACCTACACTTTTATGTGGAATCCGAACCACGGTCAGCCTCCAACGGTTAGCGGTCACCCAACCAAGTCGAGCGGCAACGTGTTTTATGCCCAAGCGATCGTTTAAAATGGTACGAATCCATTCGTGAGACAAATAAATTTGAACGGCTATCTCTCTCAAACTTGAATGAGGATTTTCAGTCACCATTTCCTACACTTTAGCGATAACTTCAGTTGAAGCCGTTGATGGCCGACCAGAGCGAGGCAAATCTCCCACCACATCTCGACCGCTTTTGAACGCACTGTACCACTCATATACACGTGTTTTTAATAACGCCGATTCACCGTAAGCTTTCTGTAACATTTCCAGCGACTTGGAACACGAAATTCCATTTGCGATGCAAAATTTGAGACAAACTCTTTGTTTGATAACATTTTTATCCAAAAAATCGCACAACACACTTGAGATGAACTAGGTAACAAAATCGAGCACTGTAAACAAACTAAATGACAGATGGTGCTAAACTCCGCGCCAATATAGAAAACAGTTGGTGCGAAATTATTTCATTTGATTTGGAATTTGAATTAAATTATCAATTCCCGGTATTTTTTTTTCACAGAATGCATAACGAATTACTGCGACATTTTCGTATTTTTACTCTCTTTCGCTGTCGAGGCTCGCGGAGGCGAAAAAGTTTATCGGCAGAGCTAGTGGGTTACCTCCTCACTCGACGATGTCCCCGGAGATCGCCGCTCCAGTGGATAAGCTGAGCCGGCGATTGAGTCTGGCTATTGGGCGCGCGGCGGCGGCGCGGCGGCGGCGTGGAAACTTAGCTGGGGTAAGGGGACACACGCATCCCTCTCGAAGGACAGAATTGACGAGGTATTTATTTTGTAAGTAGGGTGGTTAGTATTATTTTTTAAATAGGTTTTTATTTGTTAATTTTATATAGTTTTAGATTGTACTGTGTGGGGTCGGTACTTAATAAGAATAGTCCCACTGCATCTCTCCCCGTGCATGTCGTAAAAGGCGACTAAGGGATAAGCGGCCTGCAGACACCCCGGTCGACTTGTGGCTTTCATGGAAGACATAGACATGGCTGGGGTAGCTGATGACTGCGGGGTTTTGCACGAAGGTCCCCAACCAAGCGGGATTAGTTTGCAGGCCTAGAGCTAACCCCAAACCAAAACAACAACAACAACAACAACAACAACAACATAGTTTTAGATTATTTTTAAGTATATATTTTTCAGTAATAAAATGTTATAAAATTTATATATACGAGTAGATTGATCGAAATCGAAAATACTCATCTAAATGACTTAATGAAAAATATATACCCGCATATTTACTTGTATCAAAGAAGGTTGTACTAAACATTAATTAAGTTAACTATAATTTATTACATCTAAGTAAAAGATAAAAAATAATAAATCAAAGATTTATCCACAAAAAAGATAAAATAAGGTAGTAGGTACAATGAAGTAATATAGAGACAGTTAAAGAAGTTGTGACTTAATACTTACTTCGTGGCTGAGTGTCCGTTACTCATCCCCACGAGTCTCATCCCTCACCCTACTCCAACGCTGTCGTCGTTCCGCTGAGTTGTGACTTCGTGATTATACCTATGCGATGCCAGAAACAATTCCCTTTTATTCAGCTGTAATTTCTTACAAAAATACTTCCAGAAACCTATCGAGAAGCAACTTACCTTCGGCAAGCCCACAGAGCAAGAAAACTCCCGCCTTTCTTGTTCTGTGGGCAAGCCCGTTATTTTTGAATTTATTTGTGTTATAATGTTTACTTTCATTTATAAATGTATATTTAAGCGGCGGGTGGCCGAGTGAATTTGTGCATCGGCTTCTCATGCGAGTGGTCAGAGGTTCGAATTCGGTCGGTGTGTACCAATGAGTTTTTTCTGACGAAAAAATTTACTTGCATACCTGCTGCTTCACCGTTCGGAACCGGTGTAAAACTGTAGGTCCCTTCCCTTGCCCCTTACTAGGTAGTAGGCTGAAATTGTAGCTGACTGAGTTGGTACCACCGTACTGGATGTAATATGGCCGTATAGCAGCCTCGGTTGTGTTCTCCTTTAGTCCAGTATACCCAACAATCCAGGAAAGTCTCCGGTATGGCACCTACCTTCTCCGACGGAGGTGATATTGGCTGGTTGGAGCATGTGCTTTAGCCCCTCCGACTCAGACACCCATATCGAATTAAATAAAATAAAAAATTTAAAAGTGGTGATTATTTTATCTCTTGTACCAGTATTATAATGTTTTTCAATAATTTTGAATAATCTGTTCATTTATGGGAGCTATTCGTGGAATAATACATGATTTATTATATTTTTTTTTCGCAGCTACGAAAATATTTCTAAAAAATTAGTATCAGGACGGTATTGATCCCAAATACTCGATGACATCATGACCCCGCACTTATGCCCCCTGCGCCCGCGCGCCGACCAGTGTAAGAAAACTGGAAAAGACATTTGCAAAACCGCGAAAATGTCACAATGGCGATAAAACGGCTCTGTAAATCACATCTAGGAGAGAAGTGGCAGTAAATTTATCATGAAACGAGCCACACACTCACAGACTCATGGCCGACAGAACATAGACACAATATTAAATGTAGAATGGTATGGTACCGTGTGGGGCCGGTACTTTAAAAGAATAGCCCCACTGAATCTCTCCCCGTGTATGTCGTAAAAGGCGACAAAGGGATATGACTCCCTTCTTATATTACTAGGTGTTTATTACAGTCGATGCCACCGCACTGATTGAAAGGTCGTCAGTCTAAACGGCTATGTAAATAGTTCGTGTTTTCCGTCCAGGTTAGTGTAGCCGACATGAAGGTGAAGGGAAGCACTGACATGGCACCTAGTGCACCCGGTGTTATGGGCTGACATCACGGATGTTGTAGGTGATGTAGCCAACCGTGTCAGTTTCCATAAAAAAAAACCCTCAAAGCGAGATGTTACATAGTGAAGCATAGTCCAACTGGAACATTTTCGCCGAAACGGACGATACTGAAGAGGCCAGTTAATTCCCACTCGTGACATGAAATATGAACCCTGGCCTGGCACAGAGCGACATTCGTGCACTCTGCTAGAAATAGCAAATAAGAAATTGTGATTTTTTATTGAAAGCGCGACATAAGACGCCGAGCCACCCGTTAGGTGTCCAACGACGCCCATGACCATCCCGTCGTTTTTTTTTTTATGGAAACTGACACGGTTGGCTACATCACCTACTACATCCGTGGTGTCAGCCCATAACATCTTAGTTAACTAGGTGCCGCCGTGTCAGTGCTTCTCTTCGGTCGTGCCGGCTTCACTGAACTGGACGGAAAACACGAACTATTTAAATATCCGTTTCAACCGACTTTTCATTCATTGCGATGGTATCAACCCGGGCGGGTTAAACCCTACCACCTAGTAATGTAAGAAAGGAAGGGACCTACAGTTTTACGTGGAATCTGAATGACGGTCAGCCTCCAACGGTCGAGCGGTCACCCATCCATTCACTGACCGCGTCGAGCGGTCAATCATCCACCGCGCGTGATAACACCGGGTGAACTAGGTGCCATGTCAGTACTTCCCTTCATTTAATACCACCTATAGTAAGGTAACGCATGGATCTATAGATATACTTGGAATTCGAACCACCGCCAGCCTCAACTATCAACGATCCACGTTCGGACCGCCCCCGATGGGATTAATCTCACCACCTTTTTGCTCTAGATTTAAACTAACCCCACACTAATGAGAGTTACAAATCTGTTACACTCAGATTGTTTGTAAGAAATAAGATGAAAAGACGCCACACGAGAATACCCCGAATGTGGTAAGTTTAAACTGCTGGGATATTTCGGACGTAGGCAGCGCTTTCGTGGCTCATAAAATCTAACCGCACACTAAGCGAACTTAACTTGAGCTAGAGTTCTAGATTTTAGTGCTCTCGATGGCCTGGACGGGCTTCAACTGAGCTTTCGACGTATGATTATGATTTAAAGCGTGAGAGTTAGGGCCCCTGGGCCCTGTTATCACTGCGAGCTAAGAAGATCTATTGCGATCTCTCAAAAGTTTAGAGCTCACCCCCAAGTCCGATTTCTGCTATGCACCGAGTTATATTCTTGGTGTTGAGTGTCTGTTCATAGTTCATAGTTCATAGTTCATTTATTACATCTTTGGACAAAACTGCCGCTCAGACATGTCACACATTACATTTCATATAATATATTATTATTTTTTACATTTCATTTCATTTAATTTGTAACACACTTAAATAAATATAAAAATACAGAAAAAAAAACAGTTTTGTGCATTAAAAGGCCATTAACTAGAGCAAAATTAAAATAAAACATTAAAATACATCACATCAATAGACATGTCAAAGGTTAAAAATACAAATAAGTCAATATAAAAATAAAAGTAAAAAAGCTAGCATCAATAGAATTGTCAAATTTAAGAAATAGTTACATTTAAATTGTTGAATTAAATCAAATAAAAAACACAAAATTAAAACAAACATCTAGCATCAAAAGAATTGTCAAATTAGTCAAACTAATAAAACTTAAAAAAATATATATATAAAAATTTAAGTATTCTGTACGTATTCTGTAGTATACTGTATTCAGCATTGGTTAAAAATACAACCCCCAAGAATACGGATTCTACTGTGAATGAGCACTTCACATTCACAAAGGATGTGTACGGGCGTTTCATCCTCTTTTATACAGAACCTGCACACCGGCCGCGGCGCGGCGCAGCGTGTCGCTAAAGCCTATTAGGTGTAGGTGTTTATTTCCTGCAGTGTCCTGTTGTGGTCCTTTTAAGATTTCAACGTCAGTTATGTTTTATTATTTTGGATTTGTACCCGACTGCGAACGCAAAGGAGGGTATTGTTCGTACATTGAAATAAAGGGTGTGGCTTTATACTGGGGAGCCGAGGTCGCAAATTGGTGGTAAGCTTTATGTGTAGGCTGAGTTAAAAGACGAATTTTCGTGAAATAATTTTTTGCCGGAGCCACATAGTTTCCGAGAAAAAAAAAGAAACAGATTTTCCATACTACATAAATTTTTCATACAATTTTTTTTTTTTTAAAACACCAAAACATTTACCCAGGCGAACCCCTACCCCCTTCCACCCGTCCCCCTCTTCTCCCGATTATAATATTTTCCATACAAAATTAATTTATCATGCAAAAAACACCTCCCCCCCCCTTCCCCTCACCCCTCCGGCAGAGGTGGAGGAGATAAATCAATACACCTCCCGCGCACACTCGTCGCCACCCCAGGGAGGGGGCACCCCTTTACCTCACCCGTAAAAAACTAATGTTGTTTTACTGTTGTTTCATAATAATATTAATGGACAATTCTAACCATCATTATTGAATTCTGTTGCATATTCAAAATGGAGGATGTACAAGTGAGATGGCCGCATAGCAGCCTCGGTTGTGTTTTCCCCTTGTCCAGTAATAGCCCGCAACCCAGGGAAGTTTCCGGTATGGCACCTACCTTATCGGAGGTGATATTGGCTGGTCGGAGCATGTGCTTTGGCCCTTCCGACTGAGCTACGCATACCGGATTACATAAAAAAATTAATATTTATGTGTTGTTGCGAACTCGCTAAACTGTAGTCATAGTTAATAGGTATTATTTCTAGATATTATTTCTAGCTCTGTACCTACCTGTTAAGAAAGCATTCCAATGTTCCATTGGTTTTCTTGTAAAAATACATGCTTTTTGTACTCCGCTAGGCAGATAACATATTCATTCGCTGTCTAACATTTTAGGATATCCCGTCATAATAAATAAATAACACATATTATTATATGAAAATTTCAACCGTCTACAAATCGGTCCGCCACCTAAAAGCCTTTTTAGATCCTGCGGTGCCTCGAACCTGCGCATCCTACTCCTTTCGTGCATACTTATCTTCGATATCGATATCTTATACTTATCGGCAAGTAGTATCAGATGAGTGATGTTTTAGTGGTTTAAAAAAAAAATAACCAGGGTAGAAGATGCGTCGCTACGCGACACATCTTCTTACGAATATCGGCTTCAATTGGTTCGCTTTTCGAGCCGAGTCAACCCGAGTGTTTCCGAAAGGAGTACAATGCGCAGGTTCGAGGCACCGCAGGATCTAAAAAGGCTTTCAGGTGCCGTGCCGGTCTACATATAACCGGCAGGGTTGCCAAATTGTTCATTTGAAAAAACCGGACATTTTTCATCGAAGGGCCTTTGATTTTTCAGGTACAAAATGAAATTTTTATTTTATGTACCTACCAAATGTTTTCTGACCTTTACTTTTGAAAATGAATGGGAGATAGAGTAATAAATAAAAGGGTCGAATTGATCGAACTTACTGCAAAATCGAAGAACACAGTAAGATTACTAAAAATGTTCTGAAAAAGTAAATTTTGCTTTTTGATGATGTCTGAAAAACCGGACGTTGTGGTGTTCGATTTTGTAGATCGGACACAAGCCTCAATATCAGGACTGTCCGGTCCAAAACCGGACATCTGGCAACCCTGATTACCGGTCAAAAGATACAGCCCTTTGAAGGTAGGACAGACGGCGGCGTAGGCTTAGTAATAGGTACGGTGCGAAACCCTAAAAAGCAAGCTCTCTAAAGGAAGGTTTATTCAGAACATCAACTAAGTATGTCAATTCTCTTGACAGTATCCGCAAGAACTGGACCCGAGCAGAGCAATAAACAAAACAGTGACTAAACTCACCCTCGTAATTATACCAAACACTATATTACGCCTTCCATCACCTACGTTATGACTTTGCACTATATTGTACCGTGTGGGGCCGGTACTTTAAAAGAATAGCCCCACTGCATCTCTCCCCGTGCATGTCGTAAAAGGCGACTAAGGGATATGACTCCCTTCTTATATTACTAGGTGGTAGGGTTTACCCGCCCGGGTTGGTACCACCGCACTGAATGAAAGGTCGGTCGAAACGGCTATGTAAATAGTTTGTGTTTTCCGTCCAGTTCAGTGTAGCCGGCACGACCGAAGGGAAGCACTGACGTGGCACCAAGTACACCCGGTGTTATGGGCTGACATCACGGATGTTGTAGGTGATGTAGCCAACCGTGTCAGTTTCAATAAAAAAAAAAAAAAAATATTGCTTTAATCATAAGGTTGAAAGTTTTGAAAATACCAAAATCTGAGGAAATAATTGAATAATAATGGTTAATAGATATATTTTTTAGGTTTCCGTATAAGTCGTACGGGACCCTATTACTAAGCCTACGCCGCGCTGTCTGTCTGTCTGTCTGCCTGTCCGAGCGGGCTGTATCTCTGAATGAACCGCACTGAATGAAAGGTCGGTCGAAACGGCTATGTAAATAGTTTGTGTTTTCCGTCCAGTTCAGTGTAGTCGGCACGGCCGAAGGGAAGCACTGACGTGGCACCAAGTCCACCCGGTGTTATGGGCTGACATCGCGGATGTTTAGGCAATGTAGACAAACGTGTCAGTTTAAAAAAAAAAAAATCTCTTGAACCGTAATAGATAGCCCGTTGAAATTTTCATAGAATATGTGTTATTATGGCCGATATAACAATATAACAACAAATAATAAAAAAAAATTTAAGTGAAAAATTCAGAGGGGTCCCCATACAAGAAACATGTTTTTTCAACTTTTTTTTAGTGGTGCGGAACCTCGGTGCGCGAGTCCTACTCGCACTTGGTCGGTTTTTATAATAGCAGAAGGCAGTTCACGTCATAGTATGAGAGGCAATTTACTATGCGAGTCCACAGCTTCATACGGATATCCGGCGACCTACTGCTGCTGGTTGCTGACACTATAGTACCGTGTCCAACGTTCAGTTTAACTGGTTTTTAGGTTTCCGTATTCATACGGAACCGTAATAGGTAGCCGGTTGAAATTGTTACATAATAGCGGTATGAGGTATTATGGCAAAAATCCACACAAATAATAAAACAAAACAAAAATTTAAATATTAAGGCGCAAAGAAACGTGTTTTTTTAACGTTTATTGGCTTTTTGCTTTATCGACCCTTAAAAATTCAAAAACAATTTCCGTTTACTTTTTAAGGGTCGGGACCCTTAAAAAGTCAAAAATAATTTCAGTTTACTTATTAAGGGTCGGCGGATTTTTAAATTTTTAAATTAACTTTTATTTCAAGCCCGCATGCAAATCCACCCACTTTTTAAGATAATTAATTCTTTCATTACTTAATTACTTGATTACAAACATACCTAACAACCATCCCGCTTAAACCAGGTTTCTAATAAAAAAAAAAACGCAAATCGGTCCATCCGTTTAGGAGCTACGATGCCACAGACAGACACACATACACTACACACACGTAACTTATAACAACACTCTTTTTTCGTCGGGGGTTAAAAAACGTTAATACTAAACTGCACTACAGTGGCTACATAATTCTAATTATCTACTACAACACCCCGACCACATCACACTACACTACACTACACTAAACTACACAACCACCACAAAACACTACGCTACACCACACTACATTACACAACACTACACTGCATTGACACTCACTACACACATACACACATTTTATCCCACTAAACATTAGTCGGCACCAAGTTCACCCGGTGTGTAGGTCATGTAGCCAAACGTGTCAGTTTCCATAAAAAAAAATCTGGGAAACAATAAGTGGCCAGACTTCAGTGTATGTACGTACAACCTATGTTTTATCTCCTATTACTTTGTGAGCTAAACTTGTATATACCTATATACAGGATGGCCCAGTTATAGTGGTCCAAAAAACATTATTTGTTATTATAGTGACTTTGTACAAATGATGTTAATTTTGAATATGTTACAATTGTAACACCACTACAATTTTTGGTCTGGAGAATTGTGATATGTATAGGTAGTTTTTAAGGGCATGGGCAAATCTCTGGTAGTACTTTTTTTTTTCACAGTGATTTTTCAAAAATTAATCAGTTTTAATGTAAACTGAACAAAAATTCACTTAAAGGGCTATAGCAACAGTACAGTCTAGGAGTAAACCTAAAAACTATTCATTACGTACTAGCTACATGTCTCCTCTACTTCCATACCAAATTATATTCGATTTTGTGGAATAGATATCCAACTAGAGCGGTTTATATGACTAAAATAGAGAAATTTCAAAAAAAGTTTAAAAAAATCATAACTTCTAAACTATTGATTTTCGCGGAACTGATGTTTTTTTTAAATGAGTCAACATGATGCCCTCCATCTAAAAAAAATTTTGGACCACTATAACTGGGTCACCCTGTATATAATTGGTTTCTCGGAAACGGCTCTAACGATTTGGATGAAATTTTGTATTTAAATAATGTTATTTTTTCTAGTCTATCTAGATAGGTGCAGATGCCGAGCGAAGCTCGGTCGCCCAGGTAATCTATTTTTAATTAGGCTGTCAGTTTTCTAATAAATAAATAAATAAATAAATAAATTCTAATCAAACTGAACGGGAGACGTAGTGCTAGAAAGGAGCAGATGCTCCCCCGCACTGACACGGCCGGCGCCGCCGCCGGCTCGTGGCGATACGCAATGCAATGCACGTTTTGATAGATTGATGCAGATATGCATTGCAGATGAGCTTGCGATGAGAAAGCCTCGATTGACTATCCATATATCATCTGCGAATCAAACACAGGCGGTGCAGTCTGCATTGCAGCGCAAAGTAAAAAAAAAACGTTATTCTCCTTCTGAGGCAGCCGGGTTAAAAGGAAACAAATTAAGGTGAGGGTGAAGCAATGTAAAAAAACCGGCCAAGTGCGAGTCGAACTCGCGCACCGAGGGTTCCGTATCGCCATGTCGTGGTCAGCGCCACTCACGCCATCAATGTGTTAGTTAAAATGCTTTATACTCTTTTCGGTAGATGACGCGCATACACTTTTTTGTTGCTTGTATGGGGACCCCCGTGAATTTTTTACTTTTTCTTATTTTTATTATTTGTTGTTATATTGGCCATAATAAATAACACATACATACATAGCGCCACGCCTGTTTCCCGGTGGGGTAGGCAGAGACAACGGATCTCCACGTGCCACGATCCTGACACACCTCTGCCGCCTCCTCCACTCCCATAATGTTCTTCATGCATGCTCGTCGGTTACGGGTACTAAGCACTTGCCGCTTTTTGAGCACATGCCCGATCTGGTCCAGTTACGTGCGTCTAGGGCGACCCTTCCCGACTCTTCCACTCACATTTGCGTCATAAATTTCTTTCGTTAGTCTCCTATCATCCATTCTTCCAACATGACCGAACCACCGAAGCATCCCTTTCTCAATCCTTGTCACTATATCTTCTTTCAACCCACAGCGCTCTCGCTCTACACTATTTCTCAATCTATCTTTCATTGTATGTAACTCCACACATACTCCTCAACGCGCGCATTTCCACAGCATTAATCCTGCTTTCATGCTTCTTCTGCCATGCCCAACTTTCACTCCCGTACATAAGTGTAGGGGCCAGCACTCCACCATGGACAGCCAAACGTGCCCTAGTTGACATGCTTTGGCTGCTCATAATAGCGTGCAACGCCCCATTCACATGGTTGCCGGCTTTCACTCTCTTTTTTTCTACATCTCCTTCACATTTTCCATCACGCGTGAACATATTCCCCAGATAAACGAATTCGTTCACTTGCTCCAGTCTCTCATTCCCAATCCTTACATCGCATTCGGACACTATTTCATTCCACATATTCTAATACATAACACATATTATAATAACACATATTCTGTGTAAATTTCAACGGGCTACCTATTACGGTTCAAGAGATAGAGCCCTCGGACAAACGGACAGACAGACTGACAGACAGGCAGACAGACTAACAGACAGACAGACAGACGGCGTAGGCTTAGTAATAGGGTCCCGTACGACGGATAAGCAACCCTAAAAACCCATAAAAAAGAAAAATTTTAAAAATTGAGGGTGTCCCCATACAAATTATCTTGGAAGAGCGCACTCTATTGAATGCTTATTTAACTAAAATTTTTACTACGAAAGTATGAACGGTCACCGATAGATGGGGTGAGGGATGCGAAGGACTCAATGTATCAATATGAAATTTAAAATTTAAAAAACCGCGGACGCTTAAAATATCCGAAAGCGAGTACCACCGCATAATTGCTGCGCACACTCGCTATACGCGCAACAAGAAGGAACACATGCCTACGAAACCCTCTGTGTGTGAAAAACGTTCTCACTATTGAATTTGTTTACTTACGACTATTAAAGTCGGGTTGTGTGTGTTGTCACTTCTTTTCTTTAAAAACGTCTCCCACTATACGTATATATAGATTTTTCACTATAGATAACCGAACCGAAGGCTGTATAAGAAGTTAATGAGGTCTGTATCCATAAATCTACATTATCGAGCGAGCGTGTCATCGGGACGTGTACATAAATTTGTCAGCGGGAATCGACGGCACCAGCGATGGGTAAGCCGATCCGAGTCTGGGATCGCGACATATGAAATGTATAAGGGAAGGACCCTATGAAATTGGAATTCGTAGCGAGTATATCGTTTAACCATAAGCACCTTGGCCTTCGGCCTCGCTCTGATTGCTTTGTTTGTTTGAAGACAATCATCATGCCTCCTCTCAGAGAGATTATTAACTGCATCACAGTTAATAATCTCTCTGAGAGGAGGCATGACGATATTTAGAGAGATTATTAACTGTATCACAGTTAATAATATCTAAATTTCAATGTAAATTGAGTAAATATACTTGCCCAACAGTGACAAATGTTATTCTTATGAAATTAAGACCCTATGTCCCCAACATTGAGAGTTGTGACGTGCGGACCGACGACGGACGGACGGATTTGTTTTGTGTGTTGTTTTGTTTTTTTGTAGTTTTAAGAGTAAAACTTCTTCTTCTCCTTTTTTCTCTGGTTGTTGTGCATATGTTTATGTTAGGGTATATGATTAGAATATTGCTTGTGTTGTGTACTTGGGCCTGACTTAAAATCAGCAGCGCCTCTTTCACCGTCTCCCGGGTTCGGAGGCAAAGGCTGTTTCAGGTTCAATTTGTCTTGTCTGTATTGTGTTTTTTTTTGTATTTATTGTATATGTATTGTATAACGGATATATAGGACGAGATAAATAAATACATTTCCATTGCACGAAGACATTATTCAACTATTACCCAACTGGATCTTTGGCCTCGCACTGGTTCTCTTACTATTGGGGAGAAGAGTACCACGCAATTTTTAAAATGGCGCCACAATGTAAAAACAATTGACAGTCAGATGAAACAAACTGCATTCTACAGCCAAAGAGTTCCATTTTCAAATGTTGTAATTACTTTTTAAATATTGTTTATGTAAGTGGCCAATTCCGGAAAGTTTTAGTGTGACCTATGTATATCGTTCAACTATGCGAATAATTTTATGCGTAGCGCATAGCGGGTTCACTCGAGGCTTGTATTTCGGCCATTCGCGGCTTCATTTAAGTACGTACTTAATTTAATAATTTGATTTAGAGTTCCGTTTCCATACGGAAGCCTATTACTAAGCCTACGTCGTCTGTCCGTCTGTCCGTTCGTCCGTCCGTCCGAGGGCTGTATCCACTGAACATGCATCCTCGGTGGCTGTATGTTTCTTTTGAACCGTAATAGGTAGACGGTTAAAATTTTTACAGAATATGTGTTACTAGAGTTAATATGACGTATGTGCCAACAAAAAAAGCAAAAAAAAAATCATATACAAGAAACGTGCTTAAAATCGATTCGACACGCTACTGAATAATAGATGGCACCACAGGCTTTTATATTTTTTGCATTGTTTAAATAAAAAAAATAGAAGGTTATGGTTCGTTGACAGGCACTCGTATAACGAATCTACGTAACCCTCTGTGCGCGAAACTCGCACTTGATTGATTTTTAAACCACTTCCACGAAGGCAAAGTTACGGGCAGCTAGTATTATAATCAGCATAGAAAGGAGATACGCTGCTGGTCTGACCAGTGTTTCTTTACATCCATGCGCCCGGGTATATCCTGGACCCGGGCGATTTTTCCTCGTCGCTAGACGGGTCTGATTTATACCCGGCTCCGCAGCCGGCTGCGCGTTGTGTGCTTTGCTTACCCTACATTCGTGACGCTGTCATCATTGAGAGAATAAATAAGCGGGTCTTCCTCAACCGGATAATCCGCGAAGACAAAACGGCGAGCAGATTTGGAAAATATATCTTTGGAATTGTGGAGGGTAATAAATGTGTTTTTGTAATGATACACTGGAGGGACTGTTTTCTTATGAGCTTAATTCTCATTTGTCGAAAGTGCGACGTATACAAAATGGTTAGAGCTAGAACGATAAAAAAGGTACCTTTTTTATCGTTCTAGGGTTAGAGCTTAGACAGGGGCGAATTTAGATTTTGGTATGCGGGGGTTACCTATTTTAAAACGGGTGGGCGAGTGGTCTGGGTGTCGGCTTCTCTTGCGAGAGGTCCGAGGTTTGAATCCAACCGGCATGTGCCAATGAGTTTTTTTCTGATTTGAAAACGTTTACGTGCATACCTTCACCTACTGCACCATGGTTCCGATTTCATGTAAAAATGTAGGTCATTCGGTTGATTGAAGGAAATTTACTAAGGCAATAAGCTCGCCTTTGCTACACATTAAGTGGCATAAAGTGTATTATTTATTTATTTGACTGTTTATTTATTTATTTATTTGTTATTTATATTTATTTATTTGTTTATTTACTTATTTATTACCTATTATTTAATATTTTATTTAAATAATTTAAATTTTAATTAATTTTAATTATTTTAATAATTTTAATATTTAATTTATTTACCGTGTGGGGCCGGTACTTAAAAAGAATATCCCCACTGCATCTCTCCCCATGCATGTCGTAAAAGACGACTAAGGGATAAGGACAAGATGCCGTGCTAAAGGGAAACAGGCTCGCCACCTCTCACCTTAGCACAGTACTTCCACCGAGTCATGCAGCAGGTGGGTCTTTGTGCCATACTTGCTGCTTGATCGATTTAATCTTGTTCGAATACTTTGCGAAACGTGGTGGTCGGTGTTGTGCTGTAATTTACCAGAGTTCTTGCAGCACAACACCGATTACTCTGCTTAACCCGATTGTCGGGATTCAGCGTGTGTGATATGTATGTATATGTATGTATTTAATTATTTATTTATTTATGTGAATGTTTTCGAAACTGAATATTTCATACACTCTTTATGCCGTTTTATATTTAAACATTTTCAGTTTCACGAAATCGCACAATTACTTGACGGAACTTGCATGCAGAACCACATTTCGGGTGTCCTTGTTAGTGACATACATATACATACATATCACACACGCTGAATCCCGACAATCGGGGTAAGCAGAGTAATCTGTGTTGTGCTGCAAGAACACTGGTAAATTACAGCACAACACCGACCACCACGTTTCGCAAAGTATTCGAACAAGATTAAATCGATCAAGCAGCAAGTAAGGCACGAAGACCCACCTGCTGCATGACTCGGTGGAAGTACCGTGCCAAGGTGAGAGGTGGCGAGCCCGTCGCCCTTTAGCACGACATCTTGTCCTTATCCCTTAGTCGCCTTTTACGACATGCACGGGGAGAGATGCAGTGGAGCTATTCTTTTTAAGTACCGGCACCACGCGGTACTTGTTAGTGAGTTTTAGAAAATCACGCAGCGACGTTTACTGTTCATCCGTGTGAGATCAATTTTTGCTGCTTTCGATAAAAAACCATTTCGATATGGGGGCACAGCAGTACACCCGCCAAGTCGAGCAAACACGGCCGTACCATCCTTTCTCGAAGCGAGTCATCCTTTCTATAGCGCATACTTTCAGTCTTTACAAGGTACCTTCTCAAATCTCACGTTACCAGCAAAGCGGTACCGTGTGGGGCCGGTACTGTACCGTGTGGGGCCGGTACTTTAAAATAATAGCCCCACTGCATCTCTCCCCGTGTATGTCGTAAAAGGCGACTAGGGGATATGACTCCCTTCTTATATTACTAGGTGGTGGTGTTTAACCCGCCCGGGTTGGTACCACCGCACTGAATGAAAGGCCGGTCGAAATGGCTATGTAAATAGTTCGTGTTTTCCGTCAAGTTCAGTGTAGCCGGCACGACCGAAGGTAAGCACTGACGTGGCACCAAGTTCACCCGGTGTGTTATGGGCTGACATCACAAATGTTGCAGGTGATGTAGCCAACCGTGTCAGTTTCCATAAAAAAAAGTGGAGGGCATTATTTGGGTTATGCCTGTAATGTCTTCTGGTGCTTTCCGTTCGGTTAACCTCATGGTTGAGTTGACACGGTTCCGAGCCGCAGTTCGATGCGCTGTGTGTGCGCCTGACGTCAAGCCCGCCCTAAATGTCAAAGGGTGACGTCTTTAGAGCGTAATAAAAATATTCCGACCCCAAACAATTCGTCATTAAGACGCATTCACACCGACACGGCTGACCCAAAAAGGCGTTTGCGCGATTTGGGTTGCAACCGCTCGCTATCTAAATATGCGAGACGGAATTGTCAAGTACGCAGTGCGCCGCGCGCTGCCGCCCTCGGCCTATAATTTTTAACCCCCGACGAAAAAAGAGGGGTGTGATAATAAGTTTAACGTGTGTGCGTATATGTGTATGTGTGTGTGTGTCTATCTGTGGCTTCGTAGCTCCCAAACGGTTGGACCGATTTGCATGCGGTTTTTTTTTCAATTAGAAAGCTGGTTTAATCGGGATGATTCTTAACTATGTTTGTAATCAAGTAATCAAGTAATTCAGTAATAAAAAAAACGCCAAGTGCAAGTTGGACTCGCGCACCGAGGGTTCCGCATCATTACTCAATATATTTTGTATTATGTATGTACAAAAACAATTTTTTTTTTTTATTGATAGCGCGACATGTGGCATCGTTTCACCTACAAGTAGGTGTCTAACGATGCCCATGGACATTCTGTGATGCACGGGGATTGCGAATGCCATGCCGGCCTGACAGGAGCCTTTTCACGCCCCTTTTGAAGAACCCCAGGTTGTACTTGGGAGGAAATAGATGGGCAGGGAGTGCGTTCCACATTTTCCCGGTTCTGTGAATAAAAGATCTACAGAATCGGTTGGTGCGCATCCGTGGTAGGTCGATTGAGTAGGGGTGCATCCCCTGCCCAGTACGCGTGGTGCGGAGGTGGAATGGGGACGGCGGAATCGCGTTAAACAGCTCCTCCGAACACTCCCCATGAAATAGACGATAGAACACACTTAGGGAGCCGACGTCCCTACGGAGTTGCAGTGGTTCTAAGTCGCGGGACACCGCAGGGTCACCCACCAGTCGCACGGCACGACGCTGGATTGAGTCTAGCGGCGCAAGCTGGTATTTAGCTGAGCCGTCCCACAAGTGCGAGCAGTACTCCAAGCAGGACCTAACCTGTGTTTTATACAGCGTCAGTTTTTGGCCGACGTGAAGTACCGCCGCACCTTGTTTAGTACGCCCAGCTTTTTTGAGGCCAGCTTGGCCTTGCCCTCAATGTGGCGCCGGAAGTTCAAGTCGTGCGACAGTTCGACACCGAGGACCCCGAGGTGGTCGCTTAATTTCAGCGACGTGTTTTGGAAGGAAGGAGCTGGCGTGAACGCCGTTCTCTTCGCACTGAACGCACACACTTGTGTCTTCGATGCGTTGAACACGACCAAGTTGCTCCGGCCCCATTCGGCAATAGACTGAAGTGTTTGCTCGAGTTCAGACACAAGTGCTAGCCTCTTCTCGTCCACAACTTTCCGTCCGGCTGAAGGGTGACTGGTGTAGGATAGGGATAGAATTGTTTTGGGAAATCACGAACCGCCTAAATAAACACTACAGCAATGGTTTAACTGTGAGGCATTCGTGCAGTGTGTGTTGAAATATACAAAAATATATTTCTTATATGACATAACGACATATTTAAAATTTTCGGATGTTTCCTTTACTCGTGATGTGAGACCTTGCTTCTTGCCAAATTTCTCTACTCTAGTCTAGGTGAACGGTAGTCAGCAAAGTGATCCTATAAGGGTTCCGTTTTTTCCTCCTTTGAGGTACGGAACCCTAAAAAAGTGGACCGATTTGAATGCTGTGTTAAAAAAAACTTGAAATAAAAGCATGCATGCAGCCGAAACACTGTGTGCAAACAACGATTGAACATTATGTGAATTCGTCCTTAGTTGCTACTGAATTCCCGAACGAGAAGAGACAAGGGGAAGGCCGGGAGGCTGCGAAATTAATCTCGAATCTATTTGAGGCATTTACATAAAATAATGATCGCGACCTTCGACCGCGGGGACGAGACGAGACGAGGTAATATCCTTCCCTCTGAACGATTCAATTTTTTTTTTATGGAAATGATACCGTTGGCTACATCACCTACAACTTCCGTCATGTCAGCCTATAACACCGGTTGAATTAGGTGCCATGTCAGTGCTGCATGTCCTGTGTCCCAGATAGTTAAATGTCCTTGTACATCGAATTCGGATGATCGGTTTAAGTGTTATGGAGGAGCATACATGCATACAGAAAATATTTTTAAAAATCATCAATTTAGTTTTACTATCATACATAGTGTCTACAAACACAGTATCTCATAAAACAAAATAACTTACTCCATGACCAACTCTTACAGATTTATTATTAGTAGGTATTGATTAGGATAAGCGAACATTTAAACAGACCACAAACATTGCATTTTACTATATTACTTGGATAGGAATAAAAATAACCATCTAATCGTCAAAAATTCGTAATCATTTCTATAAAAAAAAATCTATTTTTATCGGTTAAAAGATACCATAAGCTCTCTCGCCCTCTCTTCTAAAACCTCACTCTGTAATTGGGCGATTTTATTAAATTGGATTGGGGGCAACCGTTCTCACCACAATTATGTCGTTCGTTTCACTTAAATTTTGTAATTCGAATTCCATTCAAAAACTCAAATAAATGAATCTGCTCCCAACTCACGTACGCGAATCGCGTGGGCGAAGTGCCGAGGTCGGAGGATTCCGTTCGTAAATGAAGTTTAACTTTTATAATTCGAAATTTGAAATCTTTCTGCGATCGTTTTGGACCTATTAAAACATGTACGATTTTTTTTTTTTTTTTTTGCTAGATACGATGTTACTAGCCAACAATTCTGTTAATTAAGTTTAATTGGAAAATACTAGTAATTGAGATCATTAGTAATATTTATCATAGTAGTATAAACATCAACCGTTTATTATAGAATTTGAGCATTTTTTTTCAGTAGTTAATATAAAATGGGAAGTGAAAATTTTCACGGAAAACGGAATAGTAAGGAACCCTCTCCAAGCTAGTTCAACTCACACTGGGGGCCTTGTCGGTTTATTGTTTCTAGACATTTGCAGAAGACGTGACCAAGTTTTTGTTCGATCCAAGAAGAGAGAGAGCGTTATCGAGTCGCTCCGGGATGTACTTAACGAGAGATACAGCTGTTTCAACACCACTGGATCGACCCAGACCCACCTAGCCGCCGACACATAAGACCTAAAGCCGACACTAGAAAAAAAGTGTAACAATTAACCGCCTTTGCTGAAGAAAGGCCGACATTTTATAGTTGTATCATGATACTAAGGTAATGGTTCTCTCTTTGTCACGTACAGTTGTAATTTTAACCGACTTAAAAAAGTTAAATTACAAATTTAAAAAACCCCGGACGCTTAAAAAGTAAAAAATAATTTACCGCTAAGTAAATTCCCGCGCAAGTTTTTATATTTTATTTACTAGGCGGTCCCCCGACTCCTTCAAGTAAGTAAACGGAATTTATTTTTGAATTTTTAAGGGTCGTGGGTTTTTGAAATTATTAATTTACTTCAAGCTTTTTTTTTAAAGCCGCAAGCAATTCGGTCCCCTTTTCAATATAATAAATTGTTTTATTACTTAAGTACTTGATCACAAACATAGCTAAGAACCAAGCCGATTAAACCAGCTTTCTAATAAAAAAAACGCATCCAAATCGGTCCATCGGTTTGGGAGCTACGATGCCACAGACAGACACACCCATACACACACACACACGTTAAACTTATAGCACCCCCCTTTTTGCGTCGGGGTTAAAAAAAAAGGAGGTGGTTCTACCGAAATTGCCCGGTGAGATGAATACCTACGTTTGCAAATTGTCGTTTGAAAATGTATTGTGCGAGGTAAGCGGCGGGTGGCCGAGTGGTTTGGGCATCGGCTTCTCGAGCGGGAGGTCCGAGGTTCGAATCCAGTCGGCGTGTACCAATGAGTTTTATTCTGACGAAAAAATTTACGTGCATACCTTCACCTGCTGCTTCACCGTTCGGAACCGGTGTAAAACTGTAGGTCCCTTCCCTTGCCCCTTACTAGGTGGTAGGCTCAAATTGTAGCCGACTGGGTTGGTACCACCGTACAGGATGTAAGATGGCCGCATAGCAACCTCGGTTGTGTTCTCCTCTAGTCCAGTATAGCCAGCAATGCAGGGAAGTCTCCGGTATGGCACCTACCTTCTCGGAGGTAATATTGGCTAGTCAGAGCATGCGCTTTGGCCCCTCTGACTCAGCCACCCATACCGGATTACATAAAAAAAAAGCCAGGAGACCCATTGGAAGGAAAGCATGAAACATTTGCGCAACCAATCCGTACACGTTTCTAAGATTTTCGAAGCGTTCTCAAGCCCCTTTGGCGGCGCGGTAGGTCGCTGGATTTTAGAAAATTTATAAAGTAGAAAAAGGCCTATATCGGTTCGCACAAAGTGTATGGATGGTCTTATGCAATGCACAATGTCCTAGGGGTAAAAGAATAAGGAAGGTGGGAAGACTCACCCTGATGGAGACTTCCTGGATTGCGCTGGTGGCCACCACGCTGTTCCTTCCTCTCCCACAGGTTGTTGAGAGTTGCAGCCGCGGTGATGAAGATAACGAAGCAGTTCCTTTGGGGTTTATATATCCGAGCATACACAGTACTTGGCGAAGTACTCAAAATCTGGGTAACGAACGACCCGGCGGTAGCGTGGTATGATTTTGGCGGGAAGGGCTACGACGACAGTAACGGTCCGCGCGTAGCAAGGCGAATTTGCACACTGAAAGCCTTTTCAGTTCATTTTCGACAGCACTTGCTGTCAGTCTTCGCTCCATCAGGTGAGAGAGAGAGAGACAGGTGTATGGGGGGGAACAAGGATAGGACTAGGTTAAAGTACATTACACAAGACCATACAGCCATCGATTGCGCGAGAGCATTCGGCCTAACCATGCCCCCCAGCTTGAGAGGACCCAGTCCTTTCAAAATTAAGTGAAAAGAAATTAATATTATTGCGGCGAAAACTAATTGAATTAATAAACAGATTTCTAACTGAAGCGGTTAAATAATGGATATTCCAATGCGGTTAAACTATGAGTTAAAGTATGCGATTATAAGCGACAATGCGGTGAATGGCAAAATTGCAGAGTGAAGCAAGAGCGAACTCAAACTTAAAACAAATATTATAAATTAGATTATTATTAATTAATATTTTTTTTTTTCCGGTTAAAATATAATAATGACTATAGGAAGTGTTACTGGCTAGGCAATGGGCAAATTTTTACCACTGGGCGCCTATATGTTCCAGTCTTAGTACGAACATTCACGACCCTAACTACTCCATCTTTCCCAGGAAAGGTATCTTCGACTATACCTAGAGGCCAGTTCAAAGGGGCGCAGTCCCCAGATTTGAGTATTACGACAGTGCCCTTCTGAAGAGGCTGCGAGGCAGTATTCCATTTTGGACGCGGTTGTAAATTATTTAGGTACTCTATTTTCCACCTTCGCCAAAACGATTGAATAATATGATCGACTTTGCGTTTCCTGTGAAGGAGATCAATGGTTTCACGAGAAACGTCCTCCGAAGGGAAGGATTTAAGAGGCGTTAATGTGAGAAAGTGAGCTGGAGTGAGCGCTAGAGGCTCGGTAGGATCAGAACTCAACGTGGAGAGAGGTCTCGAGTTGAGAATAGCCTCGATTTGGACGAGAACTGTGAGCATTTCTTCAAAGGTGAGAAGCTGGTTGCCCACAACTTTATAGAGATGTAATTTGACCGAACGAACGTTCGTTTCCCACATGGAGCCAAAGTGGGGAGCCGATGGTGGGTTGAACTTCCATTCGATGTTATTTTCCCGAAGTTCGTTTGCGAACTTATCTTGGTACTCCTCGGTGGCGATCAAGTCATAGATGACGTCAAGATATGATTTTGCGCCAACGAAATTCGTTCCGCAGTCGGAATATACGCAGCTTACAGGACCTCTTCGTGCGATGAAACGTTTAAAGGCGCTCAAAAATGATTCAGTGCTCAAGTCTGAGGCCAGTTCGATGTGTACGGCTTTAGTTACTAAACACACGAAAAGGCATATGTAAGCCTTTACGCTTCGCGTTCCTCTGCGCCGAATAGGCAAAATATTCAGAGGTCCGGCGTAGTCTACGCCAGAATGACAAAAACTCTTAACTTCATTTACCCTGCACGCGGGCAGATCAGCCATCAGCGGGAATTGGGGTTTTGGATTAGTTTTAAAGCAGATGTTGCATTGTTGCACTCGCTTGCGCACTATATTACGTGCCGCTAAGATCCAATACTTCTGTCGCAGTAGCGACATGAGAAGCTGAGGCCCGGTGTGTAGGTATTTGCGGTGATGGTAATCAATAATGAGATCAACGACGTGATCGCGGCGCGGAAGCAGGATCGGATGCTGGCTATCGTAGGGCAGACTAGAATTGGCTAGTCTTCCACCCACACGAAAAACACCAGTTTCGTCGACAAAGGCGTTCAGTTTCCTGAATGCGGGCGAGAGAATTTTACCCGATCGTGCATTTTTAAATTCTTCCATAAAATGAACGTGTTGAACTGCCTTTATCACGGCCAGTTCAGCGTGATTTAGATGTGCTATTTCGAAATTATTGGACAATTTTTTAATGAATCTGTAAATGTAGATTACGACTCTAAGTAGCTTCGACCACGAAGAGATGCGAGAGGCGACCGTGACAAGCAGTGGCGGATCAAGTAAGTCAGTAGTAGTGGACATCACATTTATTTTAATTTCAGGCGGCTCGTCTACGGTGCGCGGGTCAAATTTGTGGACCGGCCATTCATCGAAAGGTAAGTGAGCGAAACTCGGTCCATCAAACCATAGCGGGTGCGTTATCAGCTGTGCGGGCGTCAAGCCACGCGACAGGCAGTCCGCGGGATTGTCTTTACCAGGTATGTGATAAAAATTACTCGCTGCGATATTATCTTGAATTTTACTAACTCGATTTGCGATAAAGGTTTGCCAACGAGAGGGGGCAGAATGTATCCAAGCGAGCGCCACTGTACTGTCCGTGAATGCGAGCACGTTGTTTATAGTGCAGCGGGCGGTGTAGGTATCGATCACGACACGCATTAATTTTGCGAGAATTAAATTTCCGCAAAGTTCGAGACGAGCGAGCGAAATATTACGCAGCGGTGCCACCTTCGATTTTGCACAAACCAAAGTCATTCGGTAACGCTGTTCTAGCGGGAACCACACGTGTATATAGACCACGGCTCCGTAAGCTTTCTCGCTAGCATCTGCGAATCCTAGTAGTGAGACAGTACAGTCAGCATCGACACCGATGTGTCGCGGTAATCGAATATTTTGTAGGTAGGGAAGCTCTGTCACAAACTGGTGCCAGAGCGAGACGACACCTGCAGGAGGAGACTCATCCCAATCAATTTTGTTTTCCCATAACGATTTAAGAATCAGTTTTGCTAAAAGAATAGCAGGAGCGGCGTATCCCATTAAATCCCACAAACGGGCAATCGTAGATAAAATGGTACGTTTCGTACATTTGCGGTTTTCTGCGCTAACGGTAAACGTAAAAACGTCAACACCAGGTAGCCAGTGCAGCCCAAGGATTTTATAGTGATCATCAGAGCTAAATTCTACCGCTTCCGAGACGCGGTGAGCAGTAGGTATGCCTTTCATTACTTGTGGTGAGTTACTCGAGAACTTCACCAGCTCGAACCCTCCAGCAAAGAACAAATCGATCAGCTGATTCGAGAGTTCTGTGGCCTCACCTACAGTGGAGCAGCTTGTAGCTAAATCATCCATGTAGATGTCTCGTTCTGCTACCAGTGCGGCCAGTGGCGCACGAGAGCGCTCGTCTGCGGCTAATTGGCGTACTGTTCGCAGCGCAAGATACGGACTACAGCGTAAACCGAACGGTACGCGTGTCAGTTCATATATTCTAAGCGGTTCATTCTTATTAAATCGGTACAATACTCTTTGAAAACGTCTATATTTTTCGTCAACATGTATTTGCATGTACATTTGACGTATATCAGCACTCAATGCTATCGGGTATAAGCGAAAGTTTAAAATAATTTTAAATAGTTCATTTTGTAAATTCGGACCAGTGTGCAAGAAGTCATTGAGCGAATGACCCGAACTAGTCTTCATACTTGCGTCCATCACTACTCGAACCTTTGTAGTCGATTTATCTTGTCGAACTACACTATGATGCGGGATAACGTATTGTTGAATATGCGCGTGCGTCTGAGCAACATGCTCCGAAAAGAGCCCAACAGGTTCTAAGTAGCCCTTCTGTAGATATTCGTCAAAGACCTTGTCATATTCGCACTTAATCGCAGTATCAGATGACAGTTTTCGCTCTAATGACTGAAATCTACGCTCGGCCAACTTCAGTGAGTCACCCAAGGTCGGCTCGTCCTTGAAAGGTAATGCAACGCTGTACCGACCCTTCGCGTCGCGCTTGACAGTGTTAGCGTAAATCAATTCACATTCCTGCTCTTCCGGTGTGAACGGCGACGCGGCGGGAACATCCTCTAACTCGAAAAACCGATTCATATTTTTCTCGAGCGAGTCATTTATGTTACAGTAGGTACGCACTGTATTGTAAGCGGTAGGTATTAGAGGCACTTCTCCTGAAACTAAATAACCTAATGAGGTTTCGACTGCGCCCGGTTCGTTGTCAGAACCAACGATCTTATTACTACCTAGAATGCGGAGGAACAAGTTGGCTCCGACAATAGCGTCGATTTGGCCAGGCTCATAATAATTATCATCTGCGAGCGGTATGTTATGTAAGTGCTTGAAGGGCGAAATATCTATTTTATTGCATGGTAATTCATTGGTGATGCGGTTTACGACGTACGGTTGTATTGTGAACCCTACAGAATCGTCGAGGCGGGAGCGGATGGTTAGGCAGGTGATTCCTTCAATAGGATTAGTAATATCACCTACTCCTGCAACAGAGTTGTTTCGCGGTAGCGGATGAATATTTAAGTTCAATCTATGACAACAAGCGGCGGTAATCAAGTCTCTTCGCGAGGCATTATCTACCAAAATACGTATAGTACGCACGGTGCGGGTATCGGTATCTAGTACGTTACATAAAGCGGTGCTCAGTAGAACGGTGTTATTAGGAAACCCGGTGGTTTCAGCGAGACACGGCCCGACGGAGCAAAGTGATAAGGCAGTATCGGCGGGGGTGTGCGGAAGCGGGGGAGGCGGAGGCCTCGCTACGATGGAGGGAGCGGTGGCGGCGGCGGAGTGCGCGGCGACGCGAGCGCCGGTGTAGGCAGCGGCGGAGGCGGCGGGAGCGGGGGCGAAGGCGGCTAGCGGAGGAGTGGCGGAGGCATTTCGATACCTATTATTTGCATTATTTACAGTATTGGAGAGCGGGAAATCATTATTTACTTCAAAATGAAGTAGCGTATGGTGCGATCGGGAGCAAAGACGACACCTGGCTTCCGATTTGCATTGGCGGAGTATGTGTTTGCTACTCAAGCAATTTACACATAATTTATTAGTTTTAACGAAATTAAATCGTTCCCGGGCGGACATAGAGGTGAATTTAGAACAGTGATATAGCAGTACATGATCAACTCCTCCACAGGAAACACATCGTTCGTCCGGGATACTTACGAATGTCTTGAATGAGTTTTTATTATTGTAATTATTACGCGGTGTCGGCGGGAGATGGGAAGTTGATTTGGCTGATGGCGAGTTGTACTTATTGGCGGACGACAGATTATTTTCGCGCTGCGGTTGCGGAGTTTTCGACGTACCCGCATACGCGCGCTGTAAAACGCGGGATTGTTCTCGAACAAAGTCTATGAACTTTGCCGACGTAGGCATTTCTGATTCGCCTCTGATAGACATTTCGAACATTTTTACTGTTTCTACACCCAGTTTTTTCGAACCAACATGAATGAACACAAAATCGTCCAAGTGGTCGATGTTCAGTTGTTTTAACGCGGCAATTGTAGAAGAGAATTTGTCAATGAAATTTTCTAGACTGCTGGATGTAGGCTCACCGACGACAGGTGGCAAGTTTAGTAACTGGTCGAGATAGGAAGCGGCTAGAACTCGTTTGTCATTGTATTTGTTTAGTAAAGCGTTCCACAATACAATATAGTTTTCTGATGTAGGTAAGAAACCTTGGCAAATGTTTTGCGCTTTGCCAGTGAGTCTGCCTACCAAGTATTGAATTTTCTCACCATCAGACAGATCACTATTTTCATGGATGACTGTTCTAAAAGTTTCATAGAACATCGGCCAATTTTGAACGTCTCCATTGAATGCACATAATTCGAGGCGCGGCAGTTTCGGCGACTGACGAAGTGATTTATGCGAGTCATTATTTTGACTAGGTTGCCTACTTGCGCGGGAAGAGATTATCTCATTATATTTGTACTTTATTTGCGAGTATAAATCCTCGAACGCATTAATAGCGCTGTAGTTAGGCTCCGCGGCATTTGGATTGGATTCGAGTAATATATTGTGCTCATCGAACGCGGTTTGAAATTCTTTGCGGATCAAGTCGATCGTAGCTGCGGTTGCGACGAACGAATCCACATTTTGCGGTGTGATTTGAGGAATTTTATCATAGATAGCTTGAGCGCGCTCGAAGTACGTACACACCTTACTTTCTGTGCGCTTCGCGCTACGCTCAAACAGTCTTTGCTGACGTTCGCTCTCACCAGATTTATCTGCGGGATCGTTAGGCATTTTTAATGCATACTAAAATAAATGAATAATGAAAAAATATACGCGAACCGACAGGGGTTCCGGTACGAAGTGACCAACTTATGGCGGCGCGGTAGGTCGCTGGATTTTAGAAAATTTATAAAGTAGAAAAAGGCCTATATCGGTTCGCACAAAGTGTATGGATGGTCTTATGCAATGCACAATGTCCTAGGGGTAAAAGAATAAGGAAGGTGGGAAGACTCACCCTGATGGAGACTTCCTGGATTGCGCTGGTGGCCACCACGCTGTTCCTTCCTCTCCCACAGGTTGTTGAGAGTTGCAGCCGCGGTGATGAAGATAACGAAGCAGTTCCTTTGGGGTTTATATATCCGAGCATACACAGTACTTGGCGAAGTACTCAAAATCTGGGTAACGAACGACCCGGCGGTAGCGTGGTATGATTTTGGCGGGAAGGGCTACGACGACAGTAACGGTCCGCGCGTAGCAAGGCGAATTTGCACACTGAAAGCCAATTCAGTTCATTTTCGACAGCACTTGCTGTCAGTCTTCGCTCCATCAGGTGAGAGAGAGAGAGACAGGTGTATGGGGGGGAACAAGGATAGGACTAGGTTAAAGTACATTACACAAGACCATACAGCCATCGATTGCGCGAGAGCATTCGGCCTAACCACCCTTATTATTTCTCGACCACGCCGAAGCTGAAAAGCATGATGTGTTTGCATTATAATTTCAAAATTCTAGCCAAGTAATATTCATCAGAATGCTTTCTACGAAGCTGATATTTGCCGTTACAACAGGCTCTCAACCTCTCTGCAGTGCTATTTGAAAATAGACAAAGAAAGCCTCATACTAACGGTACTGACGATAGAGTGGGAAGGGTAGAAGTCGGTATGTGCTAGCATGGACGTCGTTAAGTTATAGCTTAATTACGAAAGTTTAATAAATAGGATTCTTCGTTATTCTAAAAGCTAGTGACAAAGACAGTGCTGTTGGCTACACAACAAAACCACATATCGTTACCAAAATTCGCGAAGCTCGTAAGTGCAAAAAATAGCAATTTCACTTTTTTATGCCAAAGTCACTAATCTGGCAAGGTGCATCTTGTAACCTAACCTCAGAATTGGAAAAGAATCCGTTTTGGTGATATATTCGAAAGTATGAACCTCTCATCTGATTTCCACTGGCATTTGTAGAGCGCTTCCAAAGACTAGCCAAAGACTAAACTCGTAAGTGCGAATTCGCGAAACTCGTATGTGGTTACACACTCTGGCCTACGTGACTATATAGTCTCGCATTTCTGTCACTGTAACTAAACTAGTAAGTGATGTATACAGGTTTCAGCTATAATATTATTGAAAATAACTTAATCAATATAGATGTAGAGATCTAAAATAAAATCTATTTAAAAAAATCACAAAGATATCTTGAAAAACATTGATTTAAAACCGTGTTTTGTCTCTCCTGATAAGTTCACTTTTTTCACTCAAGAGGTTCGCGAATTTTGGTAACGATATCTACTGATATTGTTCAAAATCTTGACTATGTGCTTATGCTAAAAGTCTGCAATACCTATACAGATTCCATCAGACCAATTTATGCATACTGTTAAGGAGTCGTTGATGGTTTTTAGGGTTCCGTACGGAGCCCTATTACTAAGCCTACGCCGTATGTCCGTCCGTCTGTATTACCTTAAAAGGGCTGTGTCCTTTGAATCGCAATATGTAGCCGGTTGATATTTTCACAAAATGTGTGTTACTATGGAAGAAATGCTACAAAATAGTAAAAAAAAGTTTATTTAAAAAATAAAAAAACCCGACTGCGTAAAAGATTAACTTTAAATAAAAACTGAAAAGAAAAAAAACAAGTCCAGTAGTCTAGAACTCTGTTAAGTAATATTGAATAACTACACCATTGAAATAGTTTCATGATCAATACACACATATAATAAAACAAATAATAAACTCTAATGCGGTACATAGCGACTTTAACAGTCGGGACCCATTGACATTTTCCCAATAATGGGTCCCGACTGTTAAAGTCGCTATGTTCCGCATTAGAGTTTATTATTTGTTTTATTATATGTGTGTATCGATCATGAAACTATTTCAATTGTGTAGTTATTCAATATTACTTAACAGAGTTCTAGACTACTGGACTTGTTTTTTTTCTTTTCAGTTTTTATTTAAAGTTAATCTTTTACGCAGTCGGGTTTTTTTATTTTTTAAATAAACTTTTTTTATTTTACACTTTTTAGTTAGGATCCGTAAATTTCGTAATCTTGTCATTTCATTGAGAAAGTTAATATCGTGGTGATTATTAAGTAGCTTTCGGTGGTCTAAACTACTGATAATTTTATTGATTATTATTAATGATTGTCACGTGGTATCGAGACATGATTTGTTTTCTTTATTTTTGAAAATTACCAAAATCTCAGCCTTGAACCCTTGTAACTTTTTCGTTTATGATTGTATCAGCACGAAATAAAATTTATTGGACCCGAAATTTAGTTGCCGCATATTTGAAGGAACCTTCAAATGCGGCGCCTCTGTGCCTAGGAGCTTCCAGCAGTTTATCCACAGATCTCGTGCCGTGCAGTGCGAATCTCCCAACCAGGTGAGTTTATCGTACAGTGTTTTGGGCTGTTTTTTTTTTAAATCACAGCTTGAACTAGGCACGAGCAGTGTAGGCGCCTGCGGTTGCGCATATTCAGCGTCCTCAGTTTATTTAAAATGGGTGTAATGCGAGCACGTCTCTTAGGCCGCTCGCAATACCTCACACACGAGTTCTGGACACGCTGAATATGCTTGGCCGTCCTCTCGAGGATGCAAGGACCGAAAACCACGTCGCAGTAATTAAAGTTGGACAGAACGAGTGATTCAGCCAACTGTCTCCGAACCTCCACACTGACACAGTTCCGAAATTTGTACAGACTTAAGTTTTCCATATGACCTGCGAATTAGTTGCTCCACGTGGGCTTCAAATTTCAGCCCGCCGTCAATCAACACGCCGAGATCGCTGGACGATGTCGCGATGGTTATGGGAACGTTGTTTAACTTGAAACATGGACTGAATTGCATCATTTTACTGATCGCGTGCTTGGTCCCCAGCACAACTATTACGGTTTTATTCGGGTTCAGGCCCAAGCCGCACTGCTCTGCTCTGAATAGGACTTATGACCTCCGAAAGTCCCGAGAACGAGTAAAAATATGACAGAATCTTAGTTTCTTAATTCATTTAAAAAAAGACTGACAGCATTTTCTTTTAAAAAGTTCGCTAGTTTACGCCCTTTCCAACGGTATACCAAATGTCATACAAATAATTCACTATGTGGTCAAAATTAGGGACATAGACCAGAATAGAACGACAACACGGGCACTTTGTAACAGGACCACTTACTTATCGGTGGTCGCTTCCCGTACTGAGAGCGTTTTCCGGAGCATTTTCAAATTTAGAACATGTACCGGTCGCGCGGGCACTTTGTTCAATTCTCCAATATTAATGTTTAGACTCTTGCAAATTATCTCTAATTTTGATCACATAGTGAATGATTTGTATAAAATGTGGTATACCTTTGGAAAGGGCGTAAACTAGCAAACTTTTTAAAGAAAACGACGCTCTCAATTGGTGTTGTTTTTTTTTTAATGAATTAAGAAATTAAGATTCTGTCATCTTTTTACTCGTTCTCGGAACTTTGGGAGGTCATAAGTCCTTTTTATTATGGTATTAACTTCATCAAATATTTTTTTTTACTAAAACAAGGATACATAGTAAAATTCAATAAATTTTATTTTGTGCTGATACAAACACGAACAAAAAAGTTACAAGGGTTTAAAGCTGGGATTTTGGTAATTTTCAAAAATAAAGAAAAAAAAAATCGTATCTCGATAACACGTGACACCTGACAAAAGGTATGTTAGGTCAAAACGTTGCAAATGACCCCACTTACCTACAAAAAAAATTTGTCGGCCGATATGCCGAGCATCCTGTATAATAAGAACTTTATCACAGTTCTATTATTATAAGAGTGAGAATGGCTGCTAACCAACTTTAAATCGTTATAGATCCTAAATGGTCATTCGAAATGAAAAATGGTAAGAGAAACCTAGAGATCATTTTCAAATACCTATTCAACGATACCCCACTTAACATAGATAGTCAACTTTAATTTTTTTCTTTTTCACAATATGGCACCTAGTTGTCGCCATATTGAATTTTGATTACTGTCATGTCTTTAGTGACACTCGCAAGATTAAGACAAATCGATTGACGTAAGACTCATCAAAATCGGCCCACGCGTTTGGTCTCTAGTGTGCCACAAAGGAACAAACATACATACATACATACATACATACATAGGCTGATAAACACATTACCCTCCTTTGCGTCGCGCAGTCGGGTAAAAAGCGGTCAAGTGCAGAGCGAACTCGCATGGAGACCGTACCATTCCGTCTTCCGTGAGGACTTTAAGACTTTTCGTTAAGGTTATACTGTAAACTATAATAGAGGCCGTATATTCCCTATTTTTCTCAAAATGTTAGTCTCTATGGTTTCGGAGATAGGGAAGGGGAATGAAACAGTCTTCCTTTCACAGTGCGAAAGTGCACATGTATGTATGTATGAATGCGACAGAACAAATGCGAATTTTTTTGTAATTTTCAGTTTTCGTCAATTCGACAAATCTTTGGGGACAATGAAATTTTTTATTTTTATTTTGAAAAAATACAAAATCCAAAGTTATTCATTTGAGCTCAAGAAATACCCTTAAATAAATATAAATATATTCGATATTAAATTGCCTCATCAGTAAATCACCCTCTCTAATAAACGAAAACACTAATCAACAAACTCTTTTACAACCGCGCACTTTGAAAGCAATTTTCCTGAAATATTCAACGCGCAGGTGCAGCAACCAACATATTTCCCGCGGAACAGCCAGTAGTTTTTCCCGGAATTTCCTCCACTAGCCGGAAGCGGAAGTCGTATTTCTAGTTAATTTTCTAGAAGGAGAACCCTAATATTGTGGCAATAGCTTCTGGACGCTAGCTTGAGCATTTACGCTCGGCTTGCCAATATTGATTATCACAATATTGCTGGTAATGCGATTCAGGTTATTTTGGAGGCGAATTCAGTGCAGTAAAATCGAAAATTTGTTTTTAACCGACACACTTGTCGTCGCCTTGTCGGTAGACGTGCCCAGTCCGGAGGCGGTCAGTCAGTAAGCGGCGGGTGGCCGAGTGGTCTGGGAGTTGGCTTCTCGTGCGAGAGGTCCGAGGTTCGAATCCGATCGGTGTGTACCAATGAGTTTTTTCTGATGAAAAAAATTACGTGCATACCTACACCTGCTGCTTCACCGTTCAGGACCGGTGTAAAAGTGTATGTCCCTTCCCTTGCCCCTTACTAGGTGGTACGCTCAAATTGTAGCCGACTGGGTTGGCACCACCATACTAGATGTAAGATGGCCGTATAGTAGCCTCGGCTGTGTTCTCCTCAAGTCCAGTATAGTCAGCAATAGCGGTATAGTCCTTACTTTCTCGAAGGTGATATTTGCTGGTCGGAGCATGTGCTTTGGCCCCTCTGACTCAGCCACCCATACTACATAAAAATAATAATAACTTATTTCGAGTAAAATGTATACAGAATGTCGCCATGCCATACGTCGCGTCGAGCTCGCACAATATCTTAGTTTCTACTTAAAACTATACTTACAATAAAGATGTATGAACAGTAATTATAAATTATATTATTAATGTCAAATATATTGCAGATCAAACAAGAACAAACAATGATACATGAAGAAAACATACAGAAGATGAATAGAATAATATAATAATACCCAGATAAACAAAGCTAGTTAACACAAGTTTTATGTACATACTAGCTTTTGCCCGCGGCTTCGCTCGCGTGAAGTTCGTATTTATATAGAAGAAAGTAAGTAAGCCCGCTACCGTACCTTTATTTCGGCGCGCGGAACAATTCGGTTTGTATGAGAGCCTTAACCCTTAACCACCTACCTGGAGTCTCTCAGACTCTGGCGAAATTGTTTTTGGTTATATATAACTAGTGGCATGCGCGTCTTTAGTCTTCACGCGTCCCTGTACCTTCCCCCCTCTACCTGCAGTTCCGCGCCTGCGCTTGTCGAGGTTACAAAATGCGCGCGCTCGATCTTTGCTGAGTATAAAAGTTTTTTTGGTGTCTGAGAGACTCCAGGTAGGTGTTTACGTGACTATTTTTAATGAAATTCTTTTTATTGTTTTATTGAAAAATTACATTTAATGGTAAAATTATTGAGCATTGGTTTGAGGAAGAGCTTAATATTGAAGAGGAATTACTAAGCGCAGATTGCAGTGATGTGTATGTGGATATTGGTGACGATTTTGTGCTGGGCAAACAATCAGGATCGGATTCAGAAATCGATGGCGAAGAAGAGATGGATATAGTGGAAGAAAATATTGAGTTTTGGCCCCAAAGTACGCCTTCAGTTTTTTCTTCATAAGACGAAGGTGACATCCCCTTGCAACAATTTGTGATCTAGCCTATTTGCCTAGGATGCTCACAAATTATGTGCGGGCTGAAATGAAAAAAAGTTCCTAACTTACGTAATTTATTTTTCTTTTCATTTTTCATTATAGTAAGTCGTTAATTTTTAGTTTTTCTGACGTGTGGAACATATTTAAGTTTATTTGATAAATTTCGTTAATTTTTTATGCTATTATAATTATTTTCATAAATAAAAAACCAAAGAGTTTGTATTACGTCGCTGCGCTCCTTTATAGAGCGACCCTATGGGCACACGGCTACGAGAAAGAATGAAGCCCGCTGCGGGGTGTAGTGCGGGCAGGGGAACGACGTTCGGCTCCTACTCGGGCATGCGCGAACGGAAAGCGTCCAAGCGTAGAAACAATGTATCTCTTATTTTGCAAAATTTTATTTGTATTGTAAGTGAGGTTGTAGGTACCTTAATATATTGAATTCTTACTGTGCTTATTTTTATTACTTTATCCTATTACTTTAAGTGAGCTAAACTTGTATGTATATATTTGTTTCTCGGAAAAGGCTCTAAACCGGCTCTCTCGGCTTTCGACGAAATTTAATTGTATTTAGATAATGTTACTTTTTCAAGTTTATTCATCTACATAGATAGGTGTAGACACCGAGCAAAGCTCGATCGCTCAGGTACTTGCCATTATGAAAGATTCGTATTAAGACAAATGAGTGAAAAAAAAAAAATAACATAACAAAAGTTTTGAAGTTTTTTCAAAATTTATGAATTTTTAAAATTCAACATTCGAACGAAAACATGATTGAGGTCTTTATTTGGAATTTGAATTGGAAAACTAAACCGCACACAAAAAGTTGCGGATTATGTATGAGTTATCTATCACTACTACATTACTATACTAGGAAAACGCAAAGGATGATGGTGTTCGTAAAATGCTCCAAAAATTCAAGTTTATATTGAATATCACTCGTTTAGGACTTTAAAAATAAATGCACAGATAAAGGCTTTAAAATTCCATGCACTCTTTTTCTTCTCTTTTGTAAAGGGGTTTTTTTTTCTGATAACCTTGTAGTTCAGGCAATAAAGGAGTAGAGTGCGTGAGCAGGGTCAAATGCGATTTCTTCAGAAACCTGTTCGGGTGCTTGGAGTAAACATACTAAAAGTCCTGGCGTCTACAAGGTGAGCCGGAAGGGGCGGGGCCCAAATAAAATCCTGCTTTTGGGTTTTTCGCTACGATCTCGAAAACGGTGCCCCGTAGAGAAAAATTGTCTATACTGAATGAAAGCTCATAAAATTATCTACAACTTCTATTCTATTCACTTTTTTCAAATTCCGAATGGTTTTTGAGCTACACGCTTAGGAAAAGTTAAAATTTCCGAAAAATTGATTTTTACCTCATATTTCTCATCAAAAATTCCTTCATATCGTCTAAACTATTCACCTGAGAAAGATATTGTGAAACAAGAAGTTATAGAGAATTCAATTCCCTTCAATTGTGTACATACATATGCTAATTTATCTCCAGCTGGTCAACAGTTGGACCAATTTTAAGATTTTTTGTAAAATTTCATAATTTTCAGAAAAACTTGTTTTGATCATTCCTGAGCCACAACTATCGTTTGTTACACCTATGTATCATCTAATAATATGTCACACTTGAAAGCGGGTTAAATGCAGTAAATGGAATTCATGTCACTTGGCTTTGCTGGAAGGCTGGGAAGATGTGCTTCCTCAAATGGTATGGGGCACCAGCAAGACAGACCTCCCTCAACCAGTACATCTTCCAGTCGTTTATGAGGTCAGTGGCCTGAAATTAGCTCGCTCCCACCGACTGAGAGCGCAGGTGAACAGCACGCAGAGGCCCTTCATCAAGAACCACCCACCACTGAGGATGAAGATGCCATGGACGAAGAACCCTTACCAGGGCTCTCACGTCCAAAGAGGATGAAAACTTCTTGGAAGTAAAACAATGAATTATTAAAATAAAATAAAATTACTTACCTTATATATAACAAACTTTTATTTATCATCTATAAAATATAATTTTCCATTTCTTCCAGTGACATGAATTCCATTTACTAAATTTAACCCGCTTTCAAGTGTAACATATTATTAGATGGTACATAGGTGTAACAAACGATAGTTGTGGCTCAGGAATGACCAAAACAACGTTTTCTGAAAATGATGAAATTTTACAAAAAATCTTAAAATTGGTGCAACTGTTGGCCGGCTGGAGATAAATTAGCATAAAAAATTTATACACAGTTTTAAAGGGAATTAAATTATCTATAACGTTTTGTTTGACAATATCTTTCTCACGTGAATAGCTTAGACGATATGAAGGAATGTTTGATGAGAAATATGAGGTAAAAATCAATTTTTCGAAAATTTTCACTTTTCCTAAGCTTGTAGCTCGAGAACGGTTCGGAATTCGAAAAAAGTGAATAGAATAAAAGTTGTAGACAATTTTATGACCTTTCATTCGGTATAACTAAAATTTTCTCTACGGGGCTCTGTTTTCGAGATCGTAGCGAAAAACCCAAAAGCAGGACCTTATTTGGGCCCCCCCTCCGGCTCACTTCGTAAACGCCAAGACTTTTAGTATGTTTACTCCCTAAGCACCCCGAACAGGTTTCTGAAGAAACCCCGAACAGGTTTCTGAAGAAATCGCTTTTGACCCTGCTCACGCACTCTGCACCTCCTTTTGGGCCATTCGTTGAGTTGACTATTGGTATTGCTTGATCTTTGAGTTTTCTATATCCATCTGGTGCAATACTAAAGTAGTCTTCTTTAAAATGTCGAGAACAAATACGGCTGTAAGTGTTTCCTTTTCTTTTTATTGCAGCCTCCCACAGTTTATTTTTTTCAGGATTTTTGGGAAACCTTAAAACCAAAGGTACCTAATTGGAAATTACCTAATTGCCATCTTTCACTAAACAAAATTACTCGGAAACCAGTATACATACTAAATAGTCCACATTTGGGCGCTTTTTTTATGGAATCTGACACAGTTGGCTACCTACGTCACCTACAACATCCGTGATGTCAGCCCATAATACCAGGTGAGCTAGGTGCCATGTCGGTGCTTCCCTTCATTTCATATCGGCTACACTGAACTGGTCGGAAAACACGAACTATTTACATAGCCGTTTCGACCGACGTTTCGTCAGAGCGGTGGTATCAACCCGGCCGGGATAAACCCTACCACCTAGTAAGGTATGAAGAGAAGGGGCCTACAGGTTAACGTGGAATCCGAACCACGGTCAGCTCCAACGGTCGAGCGGTCACTCATCCAGTACTGACCGCGCTCAGGGTTGCTTAAGAACGAAGTATGCGTGATTTACGTTAAGCTCATTCCATTCGTTTCGAAATGACGGCCATTTTTTCAAAAAAATTAAATGCTTCATAAGATACCTACGTGAACATGCGTCGTTTAATAAAGTAACCGAGCTCTAAAGTCCTTCCATATAGTATTGACTTTTACTTGGTTTAAAAAAAAAATACACGAAAGATCATATCTGCCTCCTATTTTGGAACTTTATCATCAATACCTACTAATAATAAATCTGTAAGGAATGGCCATGGAGTAAGTTACTTTGTTTTATGAGATATTGCGTTTGTAGACTATATGTATGATACTAAAACTAAATTGACGATTTTTAGAACTATTTTCTGTATGTATGTAACTATGTATATTCCACCATAGCTCTTAAACCGATCATCCGAATTCGATGAAACTTAGAACAAGCACATTTACCTGTACGAGACATAGGATAGGCTAAATAAAATTCAGTTCCGGTTACGCTATGATATGGCTGTCATACAAACCGAAAAGGAATGGGGGCGGGCTTAATTACTTTCTTCTTTTTAAATTCGAATTTCACGCGAGCGAAGCCGCAGGCAAAAGCTAGTACTACTTAAATTAAATACGTAATCACATGGATTATTTATTATATAAATATTCGGGAAAAAATATGATTTAGACTTAGCACGTTCTATAGGAAATCCGCCACCGCCGTCGCTCCCGGTTAAAATATCACCAAAATACCAATTCCCTGTGGAATTTTAGACCATTCACGATTCTAGTCTCCTTCTTTGAGTCAGATTTGCAAATTAAAACGCAACAGTTGACCATTTTGGCTGAATTTTAGGAATAAAACTGAGAAATTGATCCCTCTGCATCGCGCGACGGAGCACGGCCGATGACTGCCGATCGGACCCGAACGCGGTTCGTGGCGCTCACCAACGAAGCTTCACCTCACCAACGCTCACATTCTCTCTATATAGGAGCGCAGCGACGTAATACAAACTCTTTGTAAAAAACCACGAAAACAACATAATTTATTTTCATTTATCTTCTTATGTCATAGTTTTTTTTTTCGAGAGCTGCGAAGATAGGAGTCTGAGATACTCTAGGTAGGTAGTTACGTAACTGAATTAGCCTATCCTGTGTCACGTATAGTTAAATGTACTTGTACTAAGTGTAACCGAATTCGGATGATCGGTTTAAGAGTTATGTAGGAACATACATACATACAGAAAAGATTTCTAAAAATCTTCGATTTAGTTTTAGTATCATACAAAGAGTCTACAAACTCAGTCCTCCTCTTCCTTCCTTACCTATAATAAAATTCAACGTCTGCTTTCTGTCTGTCTGTCTGTCTGTCCGCTTATAACTCGAGAATCACTGAAGCGATTTTAATAAAAAAAAATCTACGGATAGCTTGATTCTTCCCATGAACTATAGGATACTTACTATCACGCTAAATGGCTTATGAGGTTAGCAGAGAAATCAAATATGAGAGCGGGCGGAGCTGCGGGCACAGCTATATCAGGGATCGTAATAACGTTATTTCGCGCAAACGTTAGGAGACTATCAAAATAAAAACTATTACTAAAAAAAAACGAATGCAAACTAACGTTTGAAATTTACCAAACGTTACCCGCCAAACGTTTGAAAATCGTTAAACTAACGTTTAAACAAACTAACCCCCCCCCCCCCCCCCCCCCCCACACGAAAACTGCTGCCATAGCGAAATGATAATAACGAAACAAAATAACGATTCAACTAACGTTTAAACTATCAATTCAGTCAGTTAGGTAGGCCGCCGCTGCGCCGCGCGCCGCCGCGTGGCGCCGTATAACGTTTGCGCGTAGGGTTATTTCTATCGTTAGTTTTATGTTAGTTTCAAACGGTTCCTATTCTGATGTTTTTGTAGTGTTTGTCTTCAAACGCTACCAAAATCAACCTATCATAACGTTAGTGCACGGATATTTTTTCTAACGTTTACGAACCCTGAGCTATATCTCATAAAACAAAGTAACTTACTCCATGACCATCCCTTACAGATTTATTATTAGTATAGAGATTGATTGATGATTTATTTCACATTATTAACCCTTAGTATTAAGCCGTCACTATCTCCTACATTATACCATGTTTCATTAACTAAGTGTGAGTGTGCGCTCGTAAGCCGAGGTAAGCCGCCCGCCCGCGCCGCCTCCGCGCCGCCCCGCCGCGCCGCGTGCAAGCGGTCTCGGCGGGGCGACAAGACAAATCAATAATTCGTGAAGAGCTCTCCGAAGATGGATAGTTGGACAGTTATGCGCGGCGTTTTTACGACTTTCCCTGGATCGATCAAATATTTATAACACCACACCATTCATACTATGTTCGTAAGTGGCGATTGGTTATGTTCAGATATTACGTAACGTTAATAGTAGAAATTTTTTATTGCTCCAAAAAACCATTTTACATAAACAAACAATAAGTAATTTACATGAAGGGCAAAGGCGGACTTATCCCTTACAGGGATTTATCCCAGTCAACCTTTGGATGTTTAAGAGTCGTATGTTGTGAGATATAAGTAGGTAGTAGAAAAAGACTTGAGTGTGGGAATGTAAAATATAATTTAAGGAAAATAACTATGAATAACTATAATAAACAGTACATTTATACATAAATACATATCCGCCTTAATAACACATATTCTGTGAAAATTTCAACCGGCTGTCTATTAAGGTTCAAAAGATTATTTATATTTATTTGTATTTATGTTTCGTGAATTTATATATGTATTAACACATGTATGGCTTGTATTTAACTAGCATGTACTTATATTGTATTGTTGATAAGTATTCTTATTATTATTATATCTTCAATTCTCACGCTCAACTCTTTTGCTACTACCTACTTACATTCCACTGTATTATCGAATCTCAAACATCCAAAGGTTGACTGTAAGAAATCTCTGTAAGGCATAAGTCCGGCTTTGCACGTTATGTAAATTTTCTAATGTACTTGTTACTGTTTAATCTTTACTGGAGCAATAAAGCATTTTCAATCTATTTCTATCTATCTATCTAAATTTACTTAAGTGTTTTTTTTTTATGGTTACTGACACGGTTGGCTACATCACCTACAACATCCGTGATGTCAGCCCATAACACCGGGTGAACATGGTGCCACGTCAGTGCTTCCCTTCGGTCGTGTCGGCTACACTAAACTGGACGGAAAACACAAACTAAATACATAGCTGTTTCGACCGACCTTTCATTCAGTGCGGTGGTACCAACCCGGGCTGGTTAAACCCTACCACCTAGTAATATAAGAAGGGAGTCATATCCCTTAGTCGCCTTTTACGACATACACGGGGAGAGATGCAGTGGGGCTATTCTTTTAAGGTGATATTAATGCAGAAACATCTAGTTTTTGATCTAATTTACTGGCGAAACCGCTGAAGTAAGGTATTTGTGAACTTCAACAATATAATCTCCAACTCTTCATTAAATGATGTGACGATGGAAAACGTGAAACAATAAAATAACACGACACAATAAAATAATTTGTAAACCTTCGATTATTTCTTATTTTTTATATTGCCGACAAAACTTACCCCAAAACATTATGATAATTTTTTAGCCAGTTCGGATGAACGATATCTAATTTTGTGTCGATGGATATCTCTGTAAAGTTAATAGATTTTGTAAAAAAAATAATTAACGTTTTCATGTAGATTTGATCAGACACGCCCAACATTAGCTTGCGCGCTCACACCTGGCGTCGTCACGCTCTCTCCTAACTATGACTATATTGGCGTCCTGTTTCCGTGTTGGGACTGGGGAGGAGAGGACGGCAGTCGTGTGGATTAGCTGCGGCGGAGCGCACGCAGCCCGCCGCAGCACGGCTCCTGACCACCGCACGCCCGCCTGCGCGCCGCACGGCTCCCGGCAGCCGCAGCTACCTGACTAGAAATGGGGAAACAAAATAAAAACACTATGATGAAACGCGAGAAGAAGAAATATTTACGGAATAAAGGAATTCGCCTAAATGAAATCAAGAAACAGAATAGTTGGCCACCGGCGGCGGAGGCGATCCCGGCACGTTCCCTACTACAATCAACAGCTTCGTTGGCGACGCACAGTGGGGCGATACCGCAAAAACCGGGACATAGGGCGAAATGACTACGCAAATAGATTCTACTATTAATTACGAACAACTTTCATTCTGTGAGATTTTTTGATAAAAAAATTATTTTCCGAGATATAAGCACTTATAAAAACATTTATAATATAGTAAAAAGTGAGTATGTTAATATATTCTCTTAATGATTACAAACTACTTTTATTCTTAGAAATTTTCCATTTTAAGTCTTATTTTCTGAGATATAGCAATTTGAACTTTAAAAAAAAACATTTTCTTGTAACTAGTATTACTCTTCCATATTTTCGGTTTCAATTGTTATTTTTTAGATATATCACATTGAAAATTCTTTAGTAAAAAAAATTGAGATATGTGGAAAACTGAATATGTGAATACATTTTACCAGCATTTAGAAAAACCTTTTGTTCTCAGAGATTTTCTGTTAAGGTGTTATAATCCTTTTCAATAGTTTGTATAATGGAGATTTAGTAACTTTTTTTATTGAAATGCTTAAAATAACTAGACCTGTGGTTACTTAATAATGATTCTTCAAGTTGAGTAGTCTAATCTGAATAAAATTATTGTAGTGGAATGGTACGTTTATTACACACAAAATACAATCAATCAGACGGCGCATATTTGCATAAAATATTACAAATTAATCTGGCGATAGTAATTAAACATATATAAATTACTACATATTTAACTAACTACATATATTTTTGTATTTACGGAACTTACCGAATTATTAACTTATTATAAGTTATATATATCGTTGTGTATTTTCATTTCGTCATTTTGGTGGCTCTGCACACTTCGATATATCAAACTTACTATAATTTATTATAATTAGGCAAAAAATTGCCCCCGTCAAAGTATATTATAAACCTACTTCAAAGTATAAAATTAATAACATCAACATTAAGAATAGTGATTAATGATGAGAAAAGTAATAATACATTATTAAAAGTAATAATAAAAGTTTTCAAAGTAATAATACATTATTACCCAAATACCCATGGCTTTTAACGGAGCCTATTTAATGTAAAAATACCAATCATCAATAAAAATTATGGTCAAGAATAAAAGTAATTTTCTGAAGTATGTTTATCGTGCATAACAAAAAGAAATTCAAACTTCATATTTCTGAGAAAAAATCTTATTTCAATCTTACAAAAACCTTAAAATAAAACATACTTAATAACTTTTAAATAAATATTTTTAAAGTACATAAAGCTTCCTATTTTTATTACAATTTATTTACTCAATATTTCTACAAATTTTCATTTTCATCACTGGAACAACCTAAAGCGTCTTCAGCGTCAGAATCATCATCATCCTCCACATCCGATTGAACACAGATAATACTGGTATCAATAAATTCAATATTTTCCTTATTTTTATCGTCTATAATTAGCAAATGTCGCACTTCACTGGATAAGGGCTGCTTTTGTTTTTGAAGTTTTGGCTTCATACTAGACAAATATGGATCCGACGATACGAGCAAGTTGTTGAGAATGTCTTGATTAGTCGATTTGCGATCGCATTTTCGAGAGTAGTGTTCCCTGTACTTCTTGAAATCTTTATTTCTTGCTTCTGATGCCTCTTCGGAGAGTATGCCAATTGGAATTACGTTAAAATGCTTTATTATTTCAGATCCATGGAATAAAAGTTTATGAACACTTGCTGGCATATGATACCAGCTATACAATGATATATAAAGTTGAATTGTTTTATGAGCATAGATTTCAAAGTTTTGAGTGCAAAATTTTTCTCCCGAGGAGATGGCCTTAAGGATCACCGCGAATCTATTAATTAAATCCTTATCGAGACCGGTAATAGAGGCAGTTTGCTCGGGATTCTGGAAAAAGCGCCTTGCAGTGTTGCCATCGTTCGTGGTTCCTGAACCTTGTTTTACCACGTCGATCAATAAACCAGTTTCTTTCCTGAAATTATCTTGAATTTGTTTTTTTTTCTCGGTCATAATTTCTTTATTATTACCTTTGGCCGACCACTGCTGAAAATCCATGCGGTATGCAATATGGAGAAGGCATTCCATGCATCGAATCCAGGCATGCAACGTAGATAGTCCGAACCGGTACATATTTGTGTTTACTTCTTTACTTTTAATTATATTAACGTTATTCATCTCAGACGGTTTAGCTCTGCAAATATCACATGACTGATTAGATGTACCGGAGATAATCGACGTAATTTTACCATCGATCATCGTCATAATTAACGAATGCTCAATCAAAACGCCTTCGTAATCGCTGGTTTTGAGATCTCGTATTTCGGATTCTATGGTAGCCATTTCACTTTTCACGTTATCGATTGTCTCCTTCATAAATTTGAAGAAGATAGGACGGCAGTAGTTCGTCGAAGATGGCGTCTCATTTTCCCAGATCACTTCGTCTCCATAAACCAGTTTTATAGGAACCAAACTTGCCATGAAAATGCTTGAGTCGTCTCCTTCGTTCAGTTCTTGAAATCTTTGTTTATATGTACTTTGGCCAGAAGCGCCATCGAATCCCCACTTGCTTGTTAATGTTAGCTGGCAACCTGTGAGGTTTCGGTTCGCCACTTTCAAAATTATTTTTGCAGTATGGTCCAAAAGCGCTTGCAGTTTAATTTTGGCCTGTGTTTCGGTAACTTCAATGTCCTGTTTTGGGGGGTAACACTCAATTTTCGCATGTTGAATTTTATAATAAGATGGATAGAGGTCGGAACCTTCTTCCTTAGCCATGTCTCTTAAAGTTATATATTGCCATCTTGATAGCTTTAAAGACACCAAAATCGCAAGTGCTTTTTCAGATGAATAAACAGTCTTGGACTCCTTTTTTTCAATGAATTCTTTGACTTTTTCGATTTCGCCTGGATTCTGAAGCAAATGGTCCAAAACTTTCCCCAGGTCCTCGTTCCCATTTGCCTTCAAACGCATTTTGGTCGCAAATGCTAGTTCCTGCTATGTATAGTTTGTGTGAATGTCTTCGGTTCTTCTTCGCTTTTGTTTGGCTCCTAAACTTTCAAATGGTTTTCTCGGCGATGATTTATGTGAAGATGCTACAAAGATAGGAGGCGCTGTCGATGGTCCCGGAGAAATTATTTGAGAAGTGCAAACCTTTTGGTTATCCGCGAGGTCGCTACTCGCTGAAGGCAGTTGTTTCTTTACGAATTCGGGCCACTTGATGGCCGAGTCCAACCATTCTCGATTCTTCTGTAGAAAACGTTCCTCGTTGTAGCTTGACTTCACCCATCGTTTGTGTAGATTGTAACAATATTTACGACAAAATTCTTTCACTTGTGTCTCTTCGGGCAAATTTACACTAACTATTGAGGCAATAGCGGCAACCAATACCGCGTAATTCAGAAAACTGTCACAATTTCTCATAAACACGTAAATATCAATGTTATTAACAAAAGACTCCATGTTTTCGTATTGAATAGTTTTAAATATGTAAAGCACGGGTAGGAAGACTGACTCGTGCAAACGACTGGAGCAGACTGAGTGCCAGATTGATTGTGTTGTTCACTAATGAATACTGCTAATTAGTTCGCACAGTTTGCAGTATTCCTGGTATATCGTTAATCCTTGTTAAGTAGACAACAATTAGCAATGCAGTGTAATTGTTTCTTCGAGAGCTTTCATGGAAATACGTGACAATTCACATAAATATCCCTAATCCGCTAATCCTCGCGAAGTTGAAAATATTCCTAATATAATGGTAAGCATTTATAAGAGATATTATAAGTAAGTATAGCAGCCGATAATAGCGGCTCCGTAGATTATTATCAAAATAGACCAATGAAACTAAAAGTACAAAGTTAATTAGATGGGCGTCGTTTGTCACCTTCTGGGTGCCTCAGCGCCATCGCGCTTTCAATAAAAAAAAAATTAAACATTTTCATCAAGTTCAAATATATAGGTGATATGGAGAAATATATTTACCATTAAAATACAAATATATACATCCAATGCAAATAAACAATATTTGTTATTTGAATATAGCTGAAAGTTACGAATATAGTGAATTCCTCGTAATTCGAGCGGATTCCTCGTAAAACTGTAGGTCCCTTCCCTCCTAATCTTACTTGGTGGTAGGGTTTAACCCGCCCGGGTTGGTACCACCGCACTGAATGAAACGTCGGTCGAAACGGCTATGTAAATAGTTTGTGTTCTCCGACCAGTTCAGTGTAGCCGGCACGATCAAAGGGGGAAGCACTGACATGGCACCTAGTTCACCCGGTGCTATGGGCTGACATCACGGACGTTGTAGGTGATGTAGCCAACCGTGTCAGTTTCAATAAAAAAAAAAAAAGAATAAAGGTGAGCTTTGCAGGAATAAATGTTATTATAATATTAAAATGGCATTATACGGAAAAGTCGGACGTCGTCGGATACGGTTTTTACACAGTAATAATCTTTTTAACTTGGGGAATCATTATTTAGTAACCACGGGTCTAGCTATTTTAAGCATTTCGAGAAAAAAAATAAAGTTACCCAATTTCCATAGTACAAATTAATAAAAAGTGGTATATCTCGAAAAATAAGGCTTAAATGAGAAAATATGAATCTATGAATGTTATTTATAATGATGGGTAGATTAATTTAGCGTACTTAAATTTCAGAAATAAAAATAAAAAAATTTAATTATCCTATGTCCCATTTTTTACGGTATCGCCCCACTGTGCGACGCCGCGCGCCGGTGCCAGTGTCGAGATCTGCTGAGCCGCTGCTGCTGTTGCTGCCACGATCAGATCAGAACCACCTCATACCTCGCTGCCTCTACCGCCGGCGGCGGCGGCGCCGGTGTTAGCCGAGCCGCTGCCGTTGCTGCTGCCACGGTCAGAACCACCTCAGAACCCGCTGCCTCCGCCGCCGCCGCCTTCGATGACACCTCCAATATCGCTGTCAACGCCACCACCACCGCCGACCACAAAAATGTACATGTAATTTAATTTTATACCTTACTATTTTATTTGATAATCAGTAGGTATTACCTACATGATTGTTTGTTTACATACATAAGTTTCGTTACAGTTTTAACTAATTTTTTTTTTTATGGATACTGACACGGTTGGCTACATCACCTACAACATCCGTGATGTCAGCCCATAACACCGGGTGAACTTGGTGCCACGTCAGCCCTCCCTTCGGTCGTGCCGGCTACACTGAACTGGACGGAAAACACAAACTATTTACATAGCCGTTTCGACCGACCTTTCATTCAGTGCGGTGGTACCAACCCGGGCGGGTTAAACCTAGTAATATAAGAAGGGAGTAATATCCCTTAGTCGCCTTTTACGACATACACGGGGAGAGATGCAGTGGGGCCATTCTTTCAAAGTACCGGCCCCACACGGTATTATCAAACTACGGTAATTATCAAACTCCTTCCAATACCCTATCCTTACTTATTATCAAACTCAGAGAAAGAAAGCGGTGCGGTCCCCCTGCACACGTAAGCTCGAACCCGCACCTCTTTAGATCGAAGGTCTAGGCGACGAGCGATTATAACCACTAAATATTCGAATGCAAAATAACTACAAAACGTTTTACCAAAGAAAGACAGAAGGTTGATTTTGATGAAAAATTCAATATTGCATAGAGTAATGTAAAAAACATATAAACAAATGCGGTCAGTCCTAGCCTAGGGTTTTAAATGATCTAATTCAGTAGAAATAAACATTATTTATTATTAAAACATTTATAATTATATGTTTTGGTTTTTTACAGGTCATCACCGCACGTGACAGGGAAGAAAAATTACATAATTGAAGGCAGGAGATTGGTAGATTTACAACATCTAATTGATTGTTTAAAAATCATATCTGGACACAAAGCACTTGCTAACTGTAGGTTACAATCCATGAGCGTAATATCGGAAAGAAAAATAGGACTAAATTTAATTATTGTATTAGGCTGTAACATGTGTAATCAAAAATTCACAGTTGATACTTGCATAAAAAAATTGGTAAAAAAACTTTTAAGTTAAACGGTTTTATTAAAAACAACAGCTGTACAAAAAACTAGAAAAAAAAACATCACCTGTACAAAAAGCTAGAAAATAATAAGGACACAAGCCTGGGCATTCTTAAGATTTTACGTCTGGGTAAGAAATCGTGCAATACTAGCGTGCTGTCTTCTCATGTCAGATGCCAAAGGGCACTTTGTGTCGCTGCGTCAGCGGAATAAGTAATAAATTGAGACTTTTAACAGACTAATATAAAAACGTGGGGCGCATGTTATTACGCATATTATACGCCCCACGTTTTTATATTAGTCTGTTAAAAGTCTCAATTTATTACTTATTCCGCTGACGCAGCGACACAAAGTGCCATTTGGCATCTGACATGAGAAGACAGCACGCTAGTATTGCACAATTTCTTACCCAGACGTAAAATCTTAAGAAGGCCCAGGTTTGTGTCCTTATTATTTTATAGCTTTTTGTACAGGTGATGTTTTTTTTTCTTGTTTTTTGTACAGCTGTTGTTTTTTAATAAAACCGTTTAACTTAAAAGTTGTTTTACCAATTTTTTTATTTACTCGTTTTTAGTTTGATTTTTTTTATAATTTTTTTCTTTCTTTTTGTTCCCACGGGCAAGGCTCTCATACAACAAGGTGTGCCCAGCCTTGAGGTTGAAACGCTAACGACATATCATTTTTATCCACCCTAATGCCACACAGTCCTCGGCACGTTTCAAACGTTGAGTTGGGTGGTGTATCGCTAACGACGCGACGTATCATTTTTTGCCACCCTAACGCCACACAGTTCTCGGCACAATACAGAAACCCTAACTTGGGTGGATTCAAATAAATATCCTGATCATTATTTTTGTTTTTTTTAAGTTCAACAGTTCACCTCCTGCATCTATAATCAGATCTTCGTCACCAAGTGTATTGGTAGAAGTATGGGACACTCGTCCAAACCAACCAAATGAGCCCAAACTCGAGGGGGTTACTAGTAACGGTTGAAGAGTTCCACTGTATACCTCCTGACTCCATCATCAGACCCTCGTTACCAAGTGGTTGAAGAGTTCCACGGTATACCTCCTGACTCCATCATCAGACCCTCGTCACCAAGTGTATTGGTAGAAGTATGAGACACTCGTCCAAACCAACCAAATGAGCCCAAACTCGAGGGGGTTACTAGTAACGGTTGAAGAGTTGCACTGTCCACCTCCTGACTTCATCATCAGACCCTCGTTACCAAGTTGAAATTATCATAATATTGTATTGTCACGAGAACTCAATGCGTGTGCAAAGTTTCATAAAAATCGGTTCAGTAGAAGTAGTTGAAAAAGTTGTCGCAAGATTTGAAACAAAGATAGAAACAAATATACGGAGTCAAGCTAAATAAAACCGTTTAGTAATAATAAATAAAAAATACAGAAAATCCGGTAGACGTAAACAGGTCCGCTGTTGCGGGTGCAATGGCAATAGAATGTGGTTTTTCGCAATTAGAAGAACTTATGGCAGCACTCAATGTCCCCTTCATGACGAATCCATTTTATTCGAAAATTCACAATGATATTTGTTTAAAATGGCATGAAACGGCTGCCGAAGAAATGGAAAAGGCTGCAAAAAGAGAACGCGATGCTGCTTTAAAAGAAGGTCGTGTTGATAAATTCGGCAACGCAATAATTGAAGTTATTGCGGACGGGTGTTGGTCAAAGAGATCTTACAAACAAAATTATTCCGCCTTATCGGGAGCTGCGGCTATAGCTGGCAAAAGATTTAGAGAGGTGGTGTTATGGGCGTGAAAAATAAGTTTTGTATCGTTTGTAGCCGGGCAGAAAAAAATAAAGTCGAACCAAATAACCACAAATGTTTCAAAAATTATAATGGGCCTTCTACAGGCATGGAGTGTGAAATTATTTTGAAGGAATTTAAATCGTCGGAAGATACGGCCTTGTTTATGCTAAATTAATTTCCGATGGTGACTCCAGTACATATTCTAAAATTTTACAAGCAAAACCTTACCATGGGTGCACGGTCGAAAAGATTGAATGCCGTAATCACGTGCTCAGAAAGGAGACGGATACGCTTTCATACAATCTTGGGCCCGATTGTAAAAAGATGAAAATGATGTCAATTAATTGCCTAAATATTATTAAATCTTCACTGAAAATTCAACAGATTTTGCCAATCTGAGTTTTTATTGATTTAGTTTAACTATTATAGACATAACATAGGCGCAGCAACCAGACCCACCGTTTACTACCCACTCAAAATTCACTTCTATAGATCTTCTGTGTATGTTTGCTTCAAAATAATAAAATAATGCAATATAATATCGAAACTTTTTCAGAATTCTAGTTATTTATGTTTTGTAAATGTTATGAAATGAAATACAACTGACAGCTATGACAGCTCTTCTTCTTTATAAATTGTTACCTTTTATCACAGACTATATATAGTCCTTTTATTATTGTGAATGTTTAATTTTTTTAAATAGTAAAATGTTAATTTGTAATGACTTTATTTAATGTAGTAATTAAGTAATCAAAACAATTAATAAAGATCTAAAACAAATAACTAAAACTAACCTAAAACATAACTTACCTATCTAACAAAAGAAAAATTAAGGAGGACCTATAAATAAAAAAAATTCTTCTAGTTCAGCCGAGGCAGCCATAGTCCCTAGGACGCTAATAGCGTTCCCTCTTTGAATTTCTAGGCTTATGCGGCGTATGAAGTAAGCCTTGGCACGCACGTCACCGGACTTATCCACTAGCAATTTCCCGATGGTTTCGGCAAAAGCCCGTGCGTCCGGTGACCACACACCAAGGGTTTCCACCGCAAATCCATTTGTAATGGATTTAATTACTTTAATTGAGTTATTCATTTGGTGCTAGCGTTTTTATTTTTAAATGTTTAAAATCATGTATCTACATTAATATATATTTAGTTTAATCGTAATCGTTCTTCTTAACACTTTTTTTAAGATTTCTCTTTTTCTAGATAAAGAATTGGGTTGATATTTTACAGTTTAATAAAGAAAGATATAACCATTATTTTTAACCATACCTCATTTTATTACCATCGGGCCCAAACATCCCCGTCTCCTTTTTGTAATAAACTAAGAGCTATGTCTAAAGATACAAAATATCCGATAAAATTGAGAAAATTACTGACTGACAAGTTAATTAAAATCATGCGCAAATCAATATGTAAATCCATTAAACATAATAAAGAGTCAGGAGATTTTGATATCGGCAGCCGAATAAGGAACCTTAATCGAGATATAATGAACGTTCCTATGCATGCTTTCGGACGACATAGCAGTTGCTCTCCATATTACTGTAATTCAGAACCTGTTCTTGATTTTTATGGCTTAGTAAACAACAGCTCTTTTTGGCTAAGAATCAAAGTAATTTTCAGAGCCGTCGCCAATAACGCCAGAAGTTTATTATATGATGTGGACAGTAATATGGTCGAATGCTTCAATAGTGTTGTTGCAAAATTCGTCATGCGCAAATGGGTCAACTATTCTTTCAAACAATCATATCAAGGACGTTGTGCTGCAGCTGTAGTCTCATTCAACACCAAAAAACCTATTTGCACATTATTCAAGAAAATTTCTGGTAGCAATCCCAAAGGCCGTATGCATACAATGGAATTAAAAAGAGTTAAAGCAAAAGAGCAAGCAAAAAAATATTTCAGAAAAAAAAGGTCATAAAATATAAGGATTCTTCAGCATTTTTTTTTTCAGAATTTTTGAATAAGTTTTTAATAGAAAAATACGTGTCTGTGACATGCAGACGGACAGACACCGAGCGATTCCATTAGGGTCCCTTTTTGTAATTTTTGCGACGGAATCCTAAAAATACATATGTATATGTACCTTTCTACATATAAACACCATAAGACAAACAATTCAACATTATTAAGATGTGGTTGAAAACTAGAAACTTCATTGCCGTTGGTTGACCACGTGGCCGAAGGATGGGTCAATAATTAATATGCTTGGTGTCGGCCTATGTACCTACTACGGTCTTGGCCGAAATACCAAAACGCTGTGCAAGGATAATTTCGTAGCCGAGAAATGGATACAAGGTAAACCAAAAGTACTAGAGTAAAAGAGAAGAACATATATCCATGGCTATATTACGTAGACAGTCATCCTCTTTGGGTTGTTAAAAAATAAGTGGTGGTACCTACAGACTTACGCATTACGTTCTCTACTTTTATTGACTGCTCTGTGCTGTGCTCAACTCGACGGCGCGATGCCGGTGCCGCGCCGCCGCGCCGCCCGTGTGTGTCGGCGCGCGGCGCGGCGCGGGTCAGCGTCGCGCCGCGCGCCGCGGGAGGCGCGGGGAGCCTCGCGGTTCGAGAAGGGTAGTGGAGAAGAAGGGAGGTAAAGCAGGCGGAGCTTCTTGCATTGAAATCACCTTAAAGTACCGGCCCCACACGGTACAATGTACTATGTAAAAGTGTAAATGTACTAATTAAATTTTGTACATCGAACTTTAAAAAGAACAATCCGGTTGTGGATTGTTGTCCCTGTCGCAGATAGACGTTGCGAGCTCGTGCGACAGAGACGACGTTCTACAATCGGATTGTCTCTTTCTAAAGCTCAAGGTACATTATTTACTGTCGCGTACTGTACGCCAACAATTACTCGAACCCGAAAAATTGATGACGGGACGAACAAAGTAAGTGCTGGAGTCTGGCTGGGGGCCCAAGGCCAGGCCTCACGCACTCTATGTACTTGCGCGCGCTAACTACCTATCGCCCGACGGGCCGCCGGCGGTCTATTTCAGTACAAATTCGTCAGCCGCGCGAAGTATACATAGACGCTCGCCCACGCAAATGCGCGCAGCTGCAAAGCAATAAACACTTTACACTCGATCGTTAAGGTACATTTTCGCACGCAGCGATTAGCGATGTGAAACAGTAGGCTATTAAAGCCCGAAGGTAGGAACATTTTCTATGGAGTGATTTATCTGTTACGAAGTAACTATTAAGTAATCTGTGCCAAGGCACCCTTTTGTTGTTGACATTGGGGTTTTGAGAACCCATCGGTTCTATATATCGTTTCTTTGTCTGTCTTTCGGCGAGTGTGTTTCCCGAATCCTCTGCTGGCATGGCACCTAACTGAGCGTGGTTTCGCGAGGAAAGGGGTTTTTGGCTCTGTCGAATGCACCATTGGTCTTTCGGCACAGCCACCAATGTTGGTTTACATAAAAAAAAAGTGCAAACATTTGTAATTTTCTTATATATTCGTCAAAACACGATATCTATGTAAGTCCTTCTTAGGGTTCCGTATCCATACGGAAGCCTATTACTAAGCCTACGCCGCGCCGGTGCCGTCTGTCTGTCTGTTCATCCGTCCGAGTGCCGATCTTATAAACCGTAATAGCTAGCCGGTTGAAATTTTCACAGAATATGTGTTATTATGGCGACTATGTAAACAAATAAAAAAAAAAGCAAAAAGTAAAAATTTATGTGGTGACAGCACAGAGCATCAAATACCTACCGCGCGCGCCCCCTACTAGAGGCGCCCTAAGCGATAATATTTGAAACCCAAAAACTACACGCAGTGCTGCTAGCGCTTCGTATGTGTGTGTGTGTGTGCTAGTATCGACACTACACACAAAGAGGAGCAAGTTAGGCACACGCACAAAACAAATGCACACGCACAACACACATATGTAAGTCATAGGCCACGCCCACAGGCTTCAACGGCGTTGTAGAGAAATCGCGCTCAGGGCGCCTCTAGGAGGGGCGCGCGCATTTGATGTTCTGTGGGTGACATTCACCCCATAAATTTTAACCCATTGGGGTCCCCAAACAAGAAACGTGCTAAGAATAGATTAGTACATATTTAAACTACTAAATAATAGATGGAGCCGTGCGTCAGTAAAACTCGCACTTGTTACCGATTTTTATGTAACCTGGACATTGTTACTAGGTGCAATCCCGATGGTTTTTTTTATAATCCGGTATGGGTGGATGGCTGAGTCAGAGGGGCCAGAGCACATCCTCGACCCAGCCAATATGACCTGCGAAAAGGTATGTGCCATACCGGATACTTCCCTTTGGATTACTGATGGCTATACAGGACCAGACTACGCCAACAACGGGTAAATCACTCAGTCTATATACGTAATATTTTACCGACCCCATCCGCTGTGTTAGCTTTTAGGTAACAGCGAGAGGATATAAACTTGAGTTACGGTTTAGAGGAGCAGTTGGATACTACCATAGGATAAGCAGGAGTACTAGAACGGGCACTCTTCTTACTCAAACTACCGCAAGGTAAAATCGCAGTGGGATCATTCAACAATTACGTGATCCAGCCAGCCAATGTGTGACACAGTGCTGCGACGCGTTATTGAAAGAAAGAAAGAAAGGAAGAAAGAAAGTAAGCTCAAATGGCAGTGGACTGGGCATGTCAACCGAAGAGACGACGACCGTTTTAGTAACCGTCTCATGCACTGGCGCCGGGGACAGGTGGGACCACGACATCAAGTACATCGGCGAAAAGCGGTGGTTCGGGCGGTGGGTAGAGAGGACTGGAGGAAAATCGGAGAGGCCTATGTCCAGCAGTGGACGCATACACGCTGACTGTCGAGCCTACTCAAATCCAACTGTTCTACTGCAGGCAGGCAAGCCATATTGAGCGAGAGTACATTGGAAGGGGAGTGTCCCAGCGCTGGTAGTACTAAAGCGACGTGTGGAAGGGTATAAATAAGTGATCCTTTGGATGTTTTGTTTGATAGAGGTTGCCAAATTGTTTGCTATCGATAAACAAATTCTCTGTAGAGAGCTGAATATACACGGTGTTGCAACCCCAACCGTAAAACCCGAAAGGGGGTGATTCTGTACGTGAAATAGAACAACTTTTGTTCTACGACTTTTTTATTTGAAGAAAAAAAAAATTTTTTTCTCCATACATTTTAAGAATAGGCATTTAAAATTTGTATGGAAAAAAAATTTTTTTTTTTATTGAAGATGTTTAGCTTCACATATAGAATAACCCCCTTATGTCAGTTAAAAATATTACGGGGGCAACTGCAACACCGTGTATAAACTTCGAAGAGGCAAAAATAATTATATAAACCTGTCCTGCAGAATGTCATCTTTTTTTATGGAAACTGACACGGTTGGCTACATCACCTACAACATCCGTGATGTCAGCCCATAACACCGGGTGAACTAGGTGTCATGTCAGTGCTTCCTTTCATTTCATGTCGGCTACACTGAACTGGACGGAAAACACGAACTATTTATTACATACCCGTTTCGACCGATGTTTCATTCAGTGCAGTGGTACCAACCCGGGCAGGATAAACCCTACCACCTAGTAAGATAAGAAGGGAAGGGACCTACAGTCTAACGTGGAATCCGAACCACGGTCAGCCTCCAACGGTCGAGCGGTCACCCATCCAAGTACTGACCGCGCTCAGCGTTGCTTAACAACAGTCGACCGACCGCACCACTGAGCTACCGAGGCTGACGGAAAAATTAAATATGGCAAAGTAATGTTTTACGTACATGGAGAAGATCGATTTTCGATTGTTCCATCCGTACCACACGCTGTATATAATAACGGGATAAGCAGAGTAATCGGTGTTGCGCTGAAAGTGCTCTGGTAAATTACAGCACAACACCGACCAACACGTTTCGCAAAGTATTCGCGCAAGATAACTATCGATCTGCGATTATGACACGAAGATCCACCCGCTGCACGACTCGGTGGAAGGACCGTTCCAAGGTGAGAGGCGGTTGCCTGTTGATCTTTAGCACGGCATCTTGGCCTTATCGAGGTCCTTATCCCTTATCCCCATTGATTTTCGTTCGTTCATCTTTAACGACTGGAAAACTCAGGGAAAACTGCAAAGAACATTAAAGCAATGAATCGTCCATTAATAACGTCCATTAATATATATTTACATACTCTAAAACAACACCTATCACGAGAGGCTGTCCTCAAGGTTCCATTTTGTCACCTCTCCTGTACACTATTCACACTGCCGATATGTACTTGTGTCTACGTCATATGAAATGTCAAATGTACGCAGATGATAGTCAACTTGCATACTCCTTTCATGCGGACCAAGTCGACGACGCTGTTCTTAAAATAAATGAGGACCTAAATCGAACTTGGCAGTGGTCAATAGATAATGGGTTGGCTCTTAATCCGGATAAAACGGTCTTTTTGATAATGGGTACAAAGCATCAAGTATCAAAAGTGGTTCAAATGAAACCCGACATTAAGATAAATAATGTTCCCATCCCTCTAGTGCAATGTGCTCGTAATCTAGGACTGCAAATGGACAGCCATCTCAAATTTGATAATCACGTTACAAAAAAAATTCAATCTGCTTTTGGGAGACTAAAAATAATGTATAAAGTACGCGAGCATCTGACTGAGGAGGTGCGGCACATTCTTACAGATGCACTTATACTGTCCCAATTCGATTACTGCGATACTGTGTACGGTCCCTGTCTCCTGAAACAGACACAAAAGAGAATTCAGCGTGTTCAGAATGCTTGCATGCGTTTCTGTCGTCCAATCAGACGTAGACAACGGATAACGCCCATTCTGAACAAGCTGAATATCCTCAACATGGAGAACAGGCGTGCACTTCACCTAGCCGCGCAGGTCAGTCGCATTGTTCACACAGGTACGCCAGAGTTGCTGTTCGATAAACTGACATGGGCCGGAGAACGGCATAGGTTTGGTACGCGAGCTGTAGGTAAACTCCTTATAATATCCAAACACAAGGGGGCGGCATTTGAGGGATCTTTCCGTTATGCAGCAACTAAATGTTGGAACAACATACCACCACCGCTGAAAGGTCTTAAAAATGTCGCTTTCAAATCTAAATATAAACTGTTGTTGATGACACAACAGCGATTGCTATAGCTACATCGTTGTTGTGTTCATATAACAAATGCTATATATTTTTAAGGGTTTTGTTTTTTGTTTCCTTGTGTTTTATATGTATATCATTAATTTATTAGACGTTTTTTTTTTGTTTAAAATTGTTAATTCGTTACTATTTTCTTTTTTATGTAATGTGTCTTTGAGTTACCTACCATAATGTTTTTTAAATATGTTTGTGTTTATATTTTGTTTTTGGTTGTTAAATTTGATTTTCAGTTTATAATTTGATTAAATCTAAATTGTTGTTATGTAATAATGTAAGGGGGCAGACTTAAAACCAGCCGCAACTACCTACTTGTTAGGTTTTGCATCGTGCTGTGTCTGCTCCCTCTCAGCTAAAAAAATGATTTTTACATTTTTATTTTTATAATCTTGTTTGTTATTTTATAGTTTTAGCTGAATAAACGTTTTTCTTTCTTTCTTTCTTTCTATAACGTGTTAATAAATTAACGGAGCAAGGATTAAAACGGGATACCTCGACGAGCGTCCTCCGAAAAAAACGCACCCATTTTTAGGTTTCCGTATACCGTACGGAAGCATATTACTAAGCCTGTCTGTCTGTCTGTCCGTCCGTCCGTCCATTCATCTGATGGCTGTATATTTGGAACCTTAATAGCTAGCCGCTTGAAATGTTCGAACAGAATATGTGATATTTTGACGGATGTAACAACAAATAATAATAAACAATTTAGTGTTTTTACAACGCTTTTTTGTTTGTGGTACGGAAACCTCGATGCGCGCGTCCGACTCGCACTTGGCCAGTTTTTTATCATTATAACATCTGATAAATTGATAATGCACAACAGTATCAAATTCTTAGGTCTTTCATAGGGTTGTAATATCATGATCTGACCCAACTTATTTATTTATTTATTTTACAACAATGGTGGAGGGATCAACACTTTGTGTTAAAAGCCTCCCCCACCAGACAGCCAGCAGGATTCACAGCCTCGGATGGAGGATAATGTAGCGCAAACTGAGCAAACTTGATTTAATTTGCGCTCGGCTTTCGGCCTTGCGCTAACAGCATTATCAAGGCTCGTAACCTTCACGGGACGAAAACAACTACCTGTGATGGAGGGGTGAGATATGAAGCGGTCTTCTGCGTTAAGGCGCTTATGTACACAGTTATACTTATGTAAACTGACATTTACACTACTGATGTCAGCCCATTTTTTTTATGGATACTGACACGGTTGGCTACATCACCTACAACATCCGTGATGTCAGCCCATAACACCGGGTGAACTTGGTGCCACGTCAGTGCTTCCCTTCGGTCGTGCCAGCTACACTGAACTGGACGGAAAACACAAACTATTTACATAGCCGTTTCGACCGACTTTTCATTCAGTGCGGTGGTACCAACCCGGGCGGGTTAAACCCTACCACCCAGTAATATAAGAAGGGAGTCATATCCCTTAGGGGACATCCATTAATCACGTGAGCAAATTTTTGGGATTTTTAGATTTTTTTTGGGATTTTGCGCCTTTTACGACATACACGGGGAGAGATGCAGTGGGGCTATTCTTTTAAAGTACCGGCCCCATACGGTACAAATTACACCCCAGTTCGTGTAGGAATAGGTGCCATACTAGTATATCGTGTTTTTTTGTGTAGATTTAGGACTTAATTCCTGCATTTTTGGGAAACACGTTTGGGCTGTAGGGGTAGGGGGTCCAGCTACTCCATGTAGCTCATTAGCTATATGGAGTAGTAGAGTTCTTGCAGCACAACACCGATTACTCTGCTTACCCCGATTGTCGGGATTAATCGTGTGCGATATGTATGTATGTATTCCCTGAAAACTTCTTCGAAAACATCCGAAAATCCGAATTTCAGTTGTATGAGTGCCTTAAAACCCCCCGGCGTCAACAAAGTGGACTGATGCTAAGTGTTATGGCATCCGTCCACACCGCGCGCCCCCTGAGCTTGGCTGACTCTTCAGTAAACATGTAACAGCTCAGCCCTTATCTAAACACGAAAACTTCCGCACTAGCCGACAGCGATTTTAAGTTAATAGACGGGCCAAAAAATATATACGAGTATTTTATATTTATTTTATTTAAATAATTTAATAAAAAATAAAAATTTAATATTTTAAAATATATGCTTAAAATAAGTTTTTATAATTAACAATAAATTCCACTTCATTGGTTAAAACCAATGAAGTGGAATTACTTGTTAATTTGTGCCAAAAGAGTTTATTGATCTAACTTTATATGTGTAAATCTTTAACAATAAATTATGAATAATATAAAATTTATATTATTTATTATTTTCAATTTATTATAAATAATTTAATTTTAAAATAAAATTGTATTTAATTAAATTTTTTGAATTTATTTTAAACTAAACTAATTAAAAAAAATAAAAACTAATCCTAAAAATTTATTTTACAATTTAAATAAAAGTTGTCTATATCAATGTGAATACTAACTTGTTTTAAATCTACTCTAGTTCTCGTTCAAGCCGGAATGGCATCTCCTCGGGGGTGAAATTGGCTCTCCCTGAGGCTCCGACCTCGAGAAATGCCAACCAGTTAGGATGCAATAAAAAAAAACTGCGTAAAGCAGAAAAGAAAAAAATTAAGTTTGCGATAATATGAATTATTCTTACAAACATGTTACTTTCGAGCAAAATCATTGATATGTACATTTTTAAATTTTGTTATTAAATACCTACTTACGGGTTTCAGTAAGAATTGAAATGAAGAATTAAACAGATGTCAAGAGGAAGCCAAACTCGCATGGAGAGGGTTCCGTACCATTCCGTTTTCCGTTTCGTTTTTGTTTCCCTGTAAACTATAAGTTTTTTTTTATGGAAAGTAGTAGGAAAGGGCACCCCCACCCCCCCCCCCCCCCCCCCCCCCATGTTCCCAATTTTATTCAAAACTTTAACCTCAGTAGTTTCGGAGGATGCTTGATTTTCGTATGTTATCTTTAATGCCTTTTGAAGTATGTATTTTAAAATTATAAAAAAATATAGATATATGTGTATTTCTTATAATGAGTTCTTTCATTTGATACATCACATGATGGACTTGAAAAAAAAATTTACTTTCTAATTTGTGCCCCAAAATAAAAATTCGTTCATTTACGCTACACGTCCGTGGTTGGGTCATCAAACTCTATAATGTATATGTACCAAATTTAAACTTTTTTCGTCCAGCAGATTCGGAGAAAATAAAGTGTGACCGACGGACAGACATGAGGATCCTATAAGGGTTCCCTTTTTTTTATCTTCTTAGATACAGGACCCTATATGTAAATACAACTAATCGTGTCCGCCAGTGTAGGACGCGATTACTCCAATGCTCATCGTCTCTTCGGATAACGTGCCCAGCCCACTGCCACTTGAGCTTAGCAACCCGGTATCCAATATCGACTACTTGGTGGTGGCTAAACGTGGTGGTCGATGTTGTGTTGCAATTTTCCAGAGTTCTTGAAGAACAACACCGATTACTCTGCTTACCCTGATTGTCGGGATACAGCGTGTGTGGTATGTATGTAGAACCCTATGTAGGTATACTTAAACCCTAAATGGCTATATAATTAAAAGCTCCAGGTGTATATATTATACAATCATCTTGATTATGACAAAACACGATTTTAGGTAAGGGCCACTCTAGCGCATTTTGGCTACACCGCACCGCCCCTGGGTACTCGGTTCGCTGACCGCATGACGCATACGACAACTTTGTCATGCAACTTAGAACACTGTAGGTAGAGTTATGTGAAGACGTTTATCCGTGTTGTTGCGGTTTACACTTTGCAGTTACGCCTGCAGAGCCACGTCACTTTTCTCTTATCTCCTGTTACAAATAACAATTTAATGTTGTACTGCTGTGTACATGAATGTAGTCTACACAATTTTAATGTAAACCTAAAAATCTGTCAAGTTCGAGTTTTACTCGCGCACGAATGTTTCCGTATCTATCCGCTATCAATAATATCCGCCTATCTTTTGTCTTTCAACAATGCAATGTATAAAAACCTGTGGCGCCATCTATTATTCAGTAGCGTGACTAATCGATTTTTCGCACGTTGGTTGCATGGGAGCCCTTTAACATTTTCATTTTTTTTTTATTATTCGTTGTTATATCCGCCACAGTAACACATATTCTGTGAACATTTCAACGGGCTACCTATTACGGTTCAAGAGATACAGCCCTCGGACAGACAGACAGACGGACGGACGGACGGACGGACGGACAGACAGACAGCGGAGGCTTAGTAATAAGCTTCCGTACGGGATAAGGAAACCTAAAAAAATATATTAAATAATAAAAACCGTCCAGGGTTTTATTACCTCTTTCGGAAGCGGCAAATCCCGAACTTCAAGATTTTTTACTCCCTTCTGCCACTTGGGCCGTTGTTGTAAAGTATGAAGATATTTGGCCTCCCAACGATTCCAAAAGTGTTGGGGTATTTGCTGGGTGAGCTGCCAACTAGTGAACGATTCACAGGAGTGTGATCAAGTTTGTACCGTGTGGGGTCGGTACTTAAAAAGAATAGCCCCACTGCATCTCTCCCCGTCGCATGTCGTAAAAGTCGACTAAGGGATAAGAAAATTCGTCAGCCTCGGTAGCTCAGTGGCGCGGTTGGTTAGTCAACTGTTATTAAGCAACGCTAAGCGCGGTCAGTGATTGGATGGGTGACCGCTCGACCGTTGGAGGCTGACCGTGGTTCGGATTCCACGTTAAACTGTAGGTCCCTTCCCTTCTTACCTTACTAGGTGGTAGGGTTTATCCCGGCCGGGTTGGTACCACCGCACTGAACGAAACGTCGGTCGAAACGGCTATGTAAATAGTTCGTGTTTTCCGTCCAGTTTAGTGTAGCCGACATGAAATGAAGGGAAGCACTGACATGGCACCTAGTTCACCCTGTGTTATGGGCTAACATCACGGATGTTGTAGGTGATGTAGCCAACCGTGTCAGGTTCCATAAAAAAAAAAAAAAAGAAAAAAAAGTCATATGAGAAAATGGCCTGGTGTCAAGACGTCCAGGTCGTTGGGGTCGCTAGACACTGGACAAAGTGGCCTAACCTAACCTAACCTAACCTAACTTAACCTTTTATAAAACACATACTTAGCTCCTCAAAGTAATTCAAAATTCTATCCGACAATAGAGCGAGCGAAGCTGCGGGCCAAAGGCAAGTTGCAATAGCTCTCGTACTTTGATAAACAAGAGGATACCACTCTCTACTTTATTATAACTAACTGTATTGCTATGTTTTCTGTCCAGTTCGGTGCAGCCTACATGTAATTAAAGGAAGCACTGACATGGCACCTAGTTCACCCGGTGTTATGGGCTGACATCACGGATGTCGTAGTGATGTAGCCAACCGTGTCAGTTCACATAAAGAAAAAAAAATTAAAATTCTACATCAGGCTAAACCAAGAAGTAACCAGAAGTGTGCAAAGTCGGACTTATCAATATGAATGATTTCTTCCAGCCAATGTTTGTAAGCTTCGCACGGTTCTGCTCATTATAAGACGCAGTAATAGTGTCCATGGACATTCGGATCGCGGAGGTTGCGAATACCGAGCGACCTGCCAGGTGTACAGGGTACTATTTACCTCTTGAAGGACCCGAGACTGTACTTGGGATAAATACCGATTTTGTTTCAGAGCTCGCATTTGTAGCTGTCTCTTGAAAAAGAGAAAATGGCAAAGGAACGCTTTTATACATTTCCAAGAACATATAAGAGACATTTTCTTCAACTTAAGGGCTTGGGAGCTGAATAGCATTAGGCAAGAGGATATTTCAAAAGAAACACATTATCCAAAGAGGCCTATGTGGAAAACATTTGGTTGGTATTTACCATGGAATTAAAAGAGATGGATGGAGCATCAACACGCTAAACTGATAAAAACAACAAAGTTTATTTTCATACCTGAGTGTAACGTTTAATATAGCATTTCACTAGTATATGTCGAAACGGCTATGTAAATAGTTCGTGTTTTCCGTCCAGTTCAGTGTAGCCGGCGCGAAATGAAGGGAAGCACTGACATGACACCTAGTTCACCCGGTGTTATGGGCTGACATCACGGATGTTGTAGGTGATGTAGCCAACCGTGTCAGTTTCCATAAAAAAAAAAATGTACTTAGACGTACTGTGTGGGGCCGGTACTTAAAATAATATCCCCACTGCATCTCTCCTCATGCATGTCGTAAAAGGCGACTAAGGGGTAAGGACAAGATGCCGTGCTAAAGGGCGACACGCTCGCCACCTCTCACCTTGGCACGGTACTTCCACCGAGTCATGCAGCAGGTACCCACCTTAAGGTGGGTTAACCTTACTTGCTGCTTGATCGATTGAATCTTGTTCGAATACTTTGCGAAACGTGGTGGTCGGTGTTGTGCTGTAATTTACCAGAGTTCTTGCAGCACAACACCGATTACTCTGCTTACCCCGATTGCCGGAATTCAGCGTGTGTGATATGATATGTATGTATGTACTTAGACGTATTTATAAAATATTCTTCATCATCATAATCGTCGCTCCGTATCAGTCCACTGCTTGACATAGGCCTCTCCCAAGGCGCGCCACCACACGCGCTCTTCCGCTCTCCTCATCTAATCACTACCGGCTACATTTTTTTAGGTCGCCTCTCCACCTAGCCAGGAGGCGTCCCACACCACGTTTGCATTTTAAATATTCATATTATTATTTTATTTTCAATTCTCATGCTCAAATATTTTACCTACTTACATTAGGTAATCGACCCTCAAACATCCAAAACTGAAATCATTTTTTTTAAGGGATAAGTCCGCCTTTGCATATCTTCTAAATTTTATATTGTGCTTGTTTCTATAATAAAATGTGTTTGGAGCAGTCAAGTATTTTCTATTCATTTATCTAAATCGTCAATATTCATTATATAAGGTACACACACAGATAATATTAAAAACCGGCCAAGCTCGAGTCGGAATCGCGCACCGAGGTTTCCGCACAAAAAAAACATTAAAAAAACATATTTTTTGTATGGGGACCCCCTTAACTTCCAACAGAGTACGGAAGCCTAAAAATACAAGTAACACTTTGTGGACCGAAGCATATTATTAATGAACGTGTGTGTTACGAGCCGTATCATGCAAATTGTGTGCATTTGTAGATTATGTTTTGGACGAAGTAAATGTATGCAACGCACGACAATAGCAATTCCATTCTTTGGAATTGTTTGCCATTTACGTTATTTGCTTTCAAAGTTCCGGGACGAGAACCATCGAGTCTTAATCTTATTCAGCCTTATCTTCTTATTTCTTTATTCTTTTTGAACGGTAAATATTTTGGACTTCTGTGGAAAATATGAGTGTTAAAGAAAGTGAATGAATGTGTTTCTTATCCGATCCCTTTCTTATTTTTTCCTATACACGTTTATGTGAATATTCTGCATTTAGTATTATGTTCTTGACTTCGTAATTTGTATTAAATGCCGTATATGTTCTTATGGATTTGAAATCAGCTATCTATTTAAACTGACTAAGGGCTGATTAACAACAGACACTTAAAAAGTAAGTAAGTAACCAGTAAGTTATATGTTCGTCTTTTAAAAGACACTTACGATAAAAGTCAGTAGCGCCATAGGTGAAATGCTGTCATTTAGAATCCTAAGCTGACAAGTGTTCGGAATGTAAGTTTCTAACAGGTACATGAAGGAAAGTAAAATTGACATCTGCCATGCAGAGCGAACGCATGCATAGCGTCAGCTGTCTATCAAACAGTTTTTTTTAGGGACCATTAAGGCGTTATTTTATACAATGAAGAGTCTTTCTTAAAGATTAAAGATAGAGAAGGCACTTCGATAGAAAAGACTTAACGAGTTACGGATTCAAGCTGTCGTTTGTTAAACTGCCTTTAGAGATATTTAAGTCTTTGATGGCCCAATCGGCCTTAACTCATATTAAAGCGATAGAATTTAAACTTCGAACGCAAAATACTAGCTAGACCGCGCATTTAGTTCAAACGCGATTCGGAAACCGCAATGAAAATTTATATTATCTCTTTTACAGAACAATGTACTGACTTTCTGAAATATGGCGTGACTTCCGTCTTCGCTCGCGTCTACACGGAAGAGATAACGCTTCTCCGGATGGCAGATCTTCGAGTTTATGTGCACAAATATGGTCGGAGTTAACCTTTCAAGTTTGGAGCGAAGCGGAACGCTTTGAGCTGTCGAGAGTTCTGAAGTTACTCTTGTGCCGGATTTCGTGGAAAATTTATTATACCGCTTTTATCTTTTCTTAATGTGTGCATGTGTTTCTTCAATAAGATAGTAGGCACCTCAGAGGCAGAATTTAAACATTGAAATAAAATTATATCGCCCCTTTTTAACCCCTGACGCAAAAAGAGGGGTGTTATAAGTTTAACGTGTGTGTACCTATGTGTATCTGTGTGTCTGTCTGTAGCATCGTAGCTCCTAAACGGATGGACCGATTTGGATGACGTTTTTTTTAGAAAGCGCATTTAACCGAGATGGTTCTTAGCTATGTTACAAATCAAATAATAAAGTAATTATGAAGTAATAAGAAAATTACGTCTCACGCATGGACCGATTTGGATGTTTTTTTTTAAAAAGCTTGTAATAAAAGTTAAATTACAAATTTTAAAAACCCCAGACCCCTATTAAGGGGTCTGGGGTTAAAAAGGGGTCAAAAATAATTTCCGTTTGGTTGAACGCTAAGTAAATACCCGCGCAGCTCTGAGTTTTTATATTTTATTTACTTATCGGTCCCCCGACTCCTTTAAGTAACTAAACAGAAATTATTTTAGACTTTTTAAGGGGTCGGGGGTGTTTTATATTTGTAATTTAACTTTTATTTCAAGCTTTTTTTAAATAAGAAAAACCGCATGCAAATCGGTTTACTTTTTCAGATAATGTTTATTATTTAATTACTTGATTACAAACATTTAACTAGCATGTACTTACATTGATTTTTAAATAAGTATTCTTATTACTAAATATTTCATGTTCAATTCTCACGCTCAACTCTTTTGCTATTACCTACTTACATTCCTCTTTAATAATCGAATCTCACACATCCAAATGTTGGCTGGAAGAAGTCTCTCTAAGAGATAAGTTTGCCTTTGCACCTTATGTAAATGTTCTAATGTGCATAGTACTGCAACATTTTTCTTGGAGCAATGAAATATTTTCTATTTAACTATTTCTCTCTGTAAATGATGAAATGTATGTACATAATAAATAGTTCTCGTTTTTAGGGTTACGTATCCGGTACGGGAGAACCTATTACTAAGCCTACGCCGTCTGTCTGTCTGTCAGTCTGTCCGATGGCTGTATCTCTTGAACCCGTTGAAATTTTCACAGAATACGTGTTATTATGGCCGATATAACAACAAATAATAAGAATAAGAAAAAGTAAAAAAAATCACGGGGATTCCCATACAAGAAACTAAAAAGTGTATGCGCGCCATCTACCGAAAAGAGTATGAAGCATTTTAACTAATCATGAATTTTTACTAAGTAATATGAAGCATTCAACACGCAATAGATGGCGTGAGCGGCGCTGACCATGACATGGCGATACGGAACACTCGGTGCGCGAGTTCGACTCGCACTTTGGCGGTTTTTTTTTTTCATACAACTCAGTGTATCCTGACAAGATAACATGGGAAATATTGACACGGCGGCGGCGCCTAGTTTCTTAATGTCAAAACATTAATCAACACAATTTCAACGAAAAAATAGAATCGGCATTAGTTTCAACGATGCCCTTGCAAAATGGCAACGCGTAGAAAAGCTGCAAAAAAAAAACATTTTGACAATGTAATAAAATATTAAAAGCAAATATCACGCGCAACTTTCGCCATCAGAGCGAACAAAAGGAATAAACATACACTCAACTCAGGGCAGACGATCAAACTGTAACGATAGTTCGTAACTATACAAAGGTTGGCTATAAACTTTCACCGATCTATTACACTTCAGATTAGAATGTTCATGAAAATATTTTCCACTCGAGGAGCAATACTCTAGCTAGGCATGGGTAACGAAATAAAACGAAATGCACGAGCGTAGTGAGTGAGTTGACGCAGTCTGTGCTATGACCGAGTGGTCTGGGCGTCGGCGAATCTCGTGCGAGAGGACCGAGGTTCGAATCCGGTCGGCGTGTATCAATGAGTATTTACTGACGAAAAAAATTTACATGCATACCTACACCTGCTGCTTCACCGTTCGGAACCGATGTAAAACTGTAAGTAATTTAAGTAAGCGTAGTAAGGGGCAAGGGAAGGTCCCTTGCCCCTTACTAGGTGGTAGGCTTAAATTGTAGCGGACTGGGTTAGTACCATCGTACTGGATGTAAGATGGTCGCATAGCAGCCTCGGTTGTGTTCTACTCTAGTCCAGTATAGCCAGCAATCCAAAGGGAAGTCTCCGTTATGGCACCTACCTTCTCGGAGGTGATATTGGCTGATCGAAGCATGCGCTTTAGCCCCTCCAACTCAGCCACCCATACCGTATTACATAAAAAAATAAAATTTTTAATTAGCCCTTTTTTAACTGTTTCTATTTATTATTATTTGTTATTCATTGACTTATATATTACTAACGTAAGGACGGGCCTATACGAACTGAGCAAATGGCATCACTTCACTGGATGTCCAAGCGAAGTGACATCCAGTGGCTTGTCAGTCAGTTGCTGGCTGTCAGTCGGCCATGACGTGTTAGTTGTGTGGGTGTCGCTCCTTAATGCCTCATACTTGCGTACTCAAATCGTGCAGGAACTACAAAAAAGAAAGGGGGAATAACGTACCATAGGTGCGTAAGCCTTATTTTGTTGCATTCAGCGATATTTCCTAATAAAATCTGAATTGACATTTTGTTTGCGCAACATCGCACGCCAGCCGACACGCCGCCATACAGTACGTGAGCGCTAAGAAAGTAACTTTGTATCAACGTTTATAAAAACAAAATGTGTACGTGTTATATTTCGATAATTTTTATTTAATATTGAGAATTACGTTAACTAGTGTGAATTAATAATGTATTTATTTAAGCATTATTTTTGTTATGATTTATCTCAGACGAAATAAAAAAATAAAGATAAAACGCAGCGAACAGCGTAGCTAGGCCGGTTTATATGTGGTTGTGTGGCCAGTGTTGCCATAATGATTCTTCTCAGTACCCCAATATTATAAAAATGTGTGGCATTTTTTTAAATCTAAGACAATGATAAATGATAAAGATAATTGATAACAACAAGATGTATTTTAGTAAATGAACATGAAAATTTGACATAAAATATCAATCTGCGTCACATGGACATTTTTTGGTCATACATAACTCGGGAACCACTGGTCTTAGACCCACCGTGTTGGTACTCAAACTTCAGGTTTCGGTGAGATCCATCCATCTGTCACATGAACTTTTGTTTTGGTCATAACTCGAGAACACCTTGTCCTAGTTCAAGACCAACGGTTCTGGAGTTATGACCAACACAAAAGTTCATGTGATAGATGGATAGATCTCACCGAGACTTAAAGTTTGAGTACCAACACGATGGGTCTAGCACCAGTGGTTCTCGAGTTATGACCAAAACAAAAGTTCATATGACAGATGGATAGATCTCACCGAGACTTGAAGTTTGAGTACCAACACGGTGGGTCTAGCACCAGTGGTTCTCGAGTTATGACCAAAACAAAAGTTCATATGACAGATGGATAGATCTCACCGAGACTTGAAGTTTGAGTACCAACACAGTGGGTCTAGCACCAGTGGTTCTTGAGTTATGGCCAAAACAAAAGTTCATGTGACAGATGGATAGATCTCACCGAGACCTGAAGTTTGAGTACCAACACGGTGGGTCTAGCACCAGTGGTTCTCGAGTTATGGCCAAAACAAAAGTTCATGTGACAGATGGATAGACCTCACCGAGACTTGAAGTTTGAGTACAAACACGGTGGGTCTAGCACCAGTGGTTCTCGAGTTATGGCCAAAACAAAAGTTCGTGTGACAGATGGATGGATCTCACAGAGACTTGAAGTTTGAGTATCAACACGATGGGTCTAGCACCAGTGGTTCTCGAGCTATGACCAAAACAAAAGTTTATGTGACAGATGGATGGATCTCACCGAGACTTGAAGTTTGAGTACCAACACGACGGGTCTAGCACCAGTGGTTCTCGAGTTATGACCAAAACAAAAGTTCATGTGACAGATGGATGGATCTCACCGAGACTTGAAGTTTGAGTACCAACACGATGGGTCTGAGACCAGCGGTTCTCGAGTTATGGCCAAAACAAATTTTCATGTGACAGATGGTTAGATCTCATCGAGACGTCCAGTTTTAGCAGGAACACGATGGATCTGGGACCAGCCGTTCTCGAGATATGACCAAAACCAATTTTTAACCGACTTCAATAAAAGGAGGAGGTTCTCAATTCGACTGTATTTTTTTTTATGTAACACATAGTTAAATCCCATCGAGACGTCCAGTTTTAGCACGAACACGATGGATCTAGGACCAGCCGTTCTCGAGATATGACCAAAACTAATGTTCATGTGACACAGATTGATATTCTATGTCCAATTTTCAATGATTAGGTTCATTTACAAATACTATTACACAAGTTGTTATTATTATATGAAAACCGCAATTATTTTTATAATACTCGTGTACTGGGAATCATTATGGCAACACTGGCCTAGGTGCCTTTACGTAAAACGTAGTAAATTTTTTTCTTTCGAAAAATGCATTCTACTTTGTGGCAAGTCTTGCAATTTTGGCATATAAGGAACGGGACATTCGGTAGATAGAATGTTAATTTAATAATGCTTATATGTATAATAATAATGATTTTTATTTACTTAATTTAATGAAAGAACACCTATGTCTAGCAATGCCTTGTCCTCCTCCTTGCAATATCTACTAATGATAATAATTTTCTTATTGCAAAAAGGTAACACTTAAGATAACGTCGGTACAACGCTACTTCGAACGCTAAAACCGCGGACCGGCTGGCTGTCTGTCGAAGTTCACGTATTTGTTAAGAGATGGCGCTGCGTCTATCGACGCCCCATATGGCGAGATGAATTTGTATGGAAGGCCATATCCTTACTTTAGCATTTTTTTTTTTTTTTTTTTATGGAACCTGACACGGTTGGCTACATCACCTACAACATCCGTGATGTCAGCCCATAACACAGGGTGAACTAGGTGCCATATCAGTGCTTCCCTTCATTTCATGTCGGCTACACTAAACTGGACGGAAAACACGAACTATTTACATAGCCGTTTCGACCGACGTTTCGTTCAGTGCGGTGGTACCAACCCGGCCGGGATAAACCCTACCACCTGGTAAGGTAAGAAGGGCAGGGACCTACAGTTTAACGTGGAATCCGAACCACGGTCAGCCTCCAACGGTCGAGCGGTCACCCATCCAATCACTGACCGCGCTCAGCGTTGCTTAATAACAGTTGACTAACCAACCGCGCCACTGAGCTACCGAGGCTGACGAATTTTCTTATCCCTTAGTCGACTTTTACGACATGCGACGGGGAGAGATGCAGTGGGGCTATTCTTTTTAAGTACCGACCCCACACGGTACGAATGTACAGCATATCACTGTTGTTATTATATCCGCCATAATAAAAACACATTTTATGTGAAAATTTCAACCGGCTACCTATTACGGTTCCAAAGATACAGCAGTAGGGCAGACAGACAGACGGCGTAGGCGTAGGCTTAGTAATAGGCTTCCGTACGGGATGCGGAAACCTAAAAACCGGATATGTTAGCGATGTTAGTAGTAAGAAGCTATCACTGCAGTTTGTTGACGTTTCTCCGATTTGGAAAACACCATAGACAAATTTTTATAAATTTTTTAATTTTATAAATAATAAAGTAATACACCCTCATCCAATTAGCTTTCGCAGATTTTACATCACATTCATTTTGCTCTGGAATCCAGCGCTCGTCGCGCAGTTCAAATGCTTCAGCACAATACTGCAATGCATCGCTGCGTTACACAATACGCATGCCTACATAACTTGGCAATTTCATCTTCTCTGCCACGAAATAAAGCCACATTCCCCAATACGAAGTAAAGTAATCCTCTAGTAGGCGATGGCGAATTCTGTTTATAGCTGTTACCTGCATAACCATAACGAGAGTAGCCTTAAATTAGTCGGGACGTTTTTCAACATATTTCAAATATTTTGCAAATGCTTAATGCTACAATTTTTGTTTCGTAAAGGCTACACTGCCTAGCAACAGTGCGTAAATCTGCTGGCATTGCATATCACTGAGCGTGGTTTCGCAAGGACCGGTGAGTTTGGTTAGGACTGCACGTTTTGTCTCTCGACACAGCCACCCATGTTGGTTTACTTAAAAAACAACATATTTCTGCCCATTTGGCGCGGGTCTTCGCTCAGGCTCTTGATCTCAAGTTCTGAACTTAAAAACCTGCCGACAAGCACTAACAAGTTTTTCTTAAACATTTACGTACCTGCTGCTTCGCCGTTCGGTACCGGTGTAAAACTGTAGCTTCCTTCCCTCGCCTCAATACCCAGGTGGTAGGCTCAAATTATAGCCCACTGGGTTGATACCACCGTAATGGACGTAAGATGGCCCCCATGACAGCCTCGACTGTGTTCTCCTCTCGTAAATGGCAAACCAAAATGGAAGTATACGGTGTAGCACCTTCTCGGAGGTGATATTGGCTGTGGTCGGATCATGTGCTTTGGTCCCTCTGTGTCAGCCATCAATATCGCATTACATAAAAAAAATACTAATAGATTCTCCTACTAAAGCCCTAAATAATAATAAGCGGCGAGTGGCCGAGTGGTTTGGGCATCGGCTTCTCATGCGAGAGGTCCGAGGTTCGAATCCGGTCGGCGTGTGCCAATGAGTTTTTCTGACGAAAAAATTTACGTGCATACCTATACCTGCTGCCTCACCGTTCGGAACCGGTGTAAAACTGTAGGTCCCTTCCCTTGCCGCTTACTAGGTGGTAGGCTCAAATTGTAGCCGACTGGGTTGGTGCCACCGTACTGGATGTATGATGGCCGCATAGCAGCCTCGGTTGTGTTCTCCTCTAGTGCAGTATAGCCAGCGATCAGGGAAGTCTCCGGTATGGCACCTACCTTCTCGGAGGTGATATTGGCTGGTCGGAGCATGTGCTTTGGCCTCTCCGACTCAGCCACCCATACCGCATTACATAAAAAAAATGCATTAAAACTGCTCTATTCAATAGTGCCATTAGTTCCCAAAGGACGAAACAGAATTAGTGTCCTGTGCACCAGCTTAATAGTCTACCGCCTACAGCGTTCCTTGTAATCTACCTAGACTACTAGATCTCCCTCCCCCCGGCTTCCAGGTAGCTAGGGGGGGTCTGGCATCCACTCCCGCACCCATTTGGGGATGGGATTGTACCCCCGCCCCCTAGCTAGTTGGGTGTGGGATTGGATCCCCGAAGTATGTTGAGGCACGAGACCGCTGAGCCGTGCGCAAGTAGCGCGCCTCACATCGCATTCACTATTCTGTGTGAATGATTAAGTTGAGGCCTGTCTACGACGAATTTGAGATTATAAAAGTTGAGTGTGGCAAAGTCAATTCTGTAGAGCGCATCGATCAAACACAACACTGGAGATGAGACCTGCATACTATAAAAAAAACATAATATGCAGTCTTGCTTGCTTGTTGCTTGATAGTTACGAGTATCTTGTCCTAATACATGGCTAAACCTGGTGGTCAGTGTTGTGCTGTATTTTACAAGAGTCCTTGCAGCACAACACCGATTACTCTGCTTACCCCGATTTTCGAGCTACAGCGTGTGGTATGAATAGAAACGCATGGGAAGCACTGACGTGGCACCAAGTTCACCCGGTGTTATGGGCTGATATCACGGATGTTGTAGGTGATGTAGCCAACCGTGTCAGTTTCCATAAAAAAAAAACAAAAACATGTGAGATACGCAAAAATATAAAATAAATATGCACCATGAAAATGTGCTTATGCTTCGTTTATTTTAAGAAAGATTGCCATAGCAAACCTGCACCTCCCATACGGTGACGTGACTTAATCCATTATGCAACTGCAACGCAGCCCGCGCCGCTTCCGTGGCGCTCTGTGTCGATGTATATCCACTTCAATACCCACTACGATACGATCCAGTGCATGAACTCTAAAACTCTATTACTAGCCAGCATGTCAGTGTTAATCCTTTATGACTCAACATGAAGGGGCTGGATCTACGATTCACCACCGTGATCGTGTGTTCAGCAAAGGTGCATATTGCGATATGAAGAAGTGCAGAACTTGCATGGCTATGGCTGACCGCTCGCTCGGCTGATGTTATTATGTGGATAGTCACTAAAATACTTGTAAGACGAAAACTCCCAATACTAGCCAGCATGTCAGTGTTAATCCTATATGACTCAACATGAAGGGGCTGGATCTTCGCTACTATAACATTCTCACACTATCTCTCACACGCACGATTCACCACCAACGTGATCGTGTGTTGATCAGCAAAAGTGCGTATTGCAAAGGTAGAAGTGAATAACTTGGATGGGTGACCGCTCGCTCGGCTGATGTTATTATGTCTATAGTCACTAAAATACTTGTAATCCTAAAACTCTATTACTACCCAGCATGTCAGTGTTAATCCTATATGACTCAACATGAAGGGGCTGGATCTTCGCTACTATAACATTCTCACACTATTCACCATCAACGTGATCGTGTGTTGATCAGCAAAGGTGCGTATTGCCAAGGTAGAAGTGCAGAACTTGGATGGGTGACCGCTCGCTCGGCTGATGTTATTATTTGGATAGTCACTAAAATACTTACATACATACATACCGCACGCTATATCCCGACAATCGGGGTAAACATAGTAATCGGTGTTGTGCTGCAAGTACTATTGTAAATTATAGCACAGCACTGACCACCAGTTTAGCAATGTATTTGGACAAGATAACTATCAACAAGAACATTTAACTATCAAGCTGCAAGTAAGGCACGAAGACCCCACCTGCTGCATGATTTGGTGGAAGGACTGTGTCAAGGTGAGAGGTGGCTAGCCTGGCGCCCTTTAGCACGGCACCTTGTCCTTATCCATTGTAATACATACATACAGAGCGTCACGCCAGTTTGACGGTGCGTGGTAGGCAGAGAGAACGGATCTCCAAGTGCCACGATCCCGACACACCTCTGCCGCCTCTTCCGCTCTCATAATGTTCTTCATGCATGCTCGTCGGTTACGGAACGGGTACTTACGCACTTCTAATAATATGTATGAAAAAAAATACCCTGCGAAGTTTCTTGCCGGTTCTTCTTTGTGGGTGTAATCGAACCGGATAGAACAAAATGTGACATTAATTTTCTTAGAGAAAGCTAAGGATGAAATGTCCGTGGGCGTCGTTAGACACCTTATGGGCGGCTCGGCGCCACATGTGGCGCTTTCTATAAAAAAAAAATAGGCCTCCTAAATTACTACTACCAGGTAACACGCTGAAACAACTCAAATAAACCACTCAACTGCAAATTCTAGTACGCCACAACGCTTCATTTGTACAAAGTGCAAACTATACAGCATAGTAGCAGACGTCAGCGCAAAGCACACTTCTGACTAGCAGTTAAAGTTATAATTGAATTGGACGGTTGGTCAGTATTGATCCAACCGTCTATTTATTTCTATCGCGAAGTATCAATGAAGGTAATGTCAGTTCAGCTTCGCTCTCGTAAAACGTTGAGGATATAGAATAGAATAGAATAGAAACTTTTTATTGCACACAATGGAAAGAAGAACAGTACACGAGTAGAACAAACCAATACAGAAGTGCGCAAAGGCGGACTTATCACTGCAAGTGATTTCTTCCAGTCAACCTCTTTGGGTGATGGATGAGGAATAAAATACAGAGAAAAAAGTATGGGTAGTGCAAACGAAAGGAGGAGGAATATGTGTGATATTCTCTAATTCAATTCAATTCAATTATTTTATTTGATCTCTTTGGTACATTTTATACACTTAGACAAGTCAAATATTGTACAAAAAATTATTCTTATTCCATTTCTATCCAAGCAAAAATAGGCCGACGTCCATAAAATAAAAAAATACTAAATTTAACATTTGAATAAATTTTATGTAATTACCTAAAATTTACACAATCAGAAGGGTCATGCATTGCCAAACTTCCATGCATTGCCACCTACCTATGTGTCAAATTACTTACGTACCTGCCTACAATACAACTAGTCAAGGAGTCGGAGACCCCAAAACTTTAAAAACCAATTCACGAACTCAACTGCTGAGTGAACAAATTAACAAGTTCCCCGAAACGAACAATCCGATATCAATGAGGAGTTGAGGACTCGACCAAAAGTCAGCCAGGGTTGCTACATTCGGTCGCAAATATTCCAACATGTTCTTTTAGGCTTTTACCGCTATTACACATTGTATAAATTTTTCGGTTATGTGGTATAGGTATAGCGACTCAATTTTATTAGTCGACGTTTCGTCCCTCGCTCCGGGGACATCGTCAGGACTCGCGGAACTGCGACGACCTGGAGGACACTCGACACGTCGTCGTCCAGTCAGATGTCAAGCGAGCCAGCCAGGTTGTAGCGATGCGAGGGTACTTCGGCCGATGTACGACATCTCTTGCTGGAAAAGGTCGGTGCACACGTAGCTCACTGTGTCTATGGCTGCCTGAGCTTGATGCTGGTTACCATACGAGCCATGCTTCGCCAGCAGAGGAGTCCACGACGAAGAGAGTACCATGCTGTCTTTCCGCGAGTCCTAACGATGTCCCCGGAGCGAGGGACGAAACGTCGACTAATAAAAGATAGTCGCTTCAATACATACAAACATACATATCACACACGCTGAATCCCGACAATCGGGGTAAGCAGAGTAATCGGTGTAGTGCTGCAAGAACTCTGGTAAATTACAGCACAACACCGACCACCACGTTTCGCAAATTATTCGAACAAGATTCAATCGATCAATCAGCAAGTAAGGCACGATGACCCACCCGCTGCATGACTCGGTGGAAGTACCGTGCCAAGGTGAGAGGTGGCGAGCCTGCCGCCCTTTAGCACGGATTCTTGTCCTTATCCCTTAGTCGCCTTTTACGACATGCACGGGGAGAGATGTAGTGAGGCTATTCTTTTTAAGTACCGGCCACACACGGTACTAAGTACGGTAGTCGCTTTAATTATACCGCATAACCGAAAAATTTATACAATACTAGCTGTGCCCGCGGCTCCGCCCGCTCTCATATTTCACTTCACTGATAACCTCATAAGCCATTTAGCGTGATAGTAAGTAGCCTATAGTTGATGGGAAGAATCAAACTATCCGTAGAATTTTGTTTTATTAAAATCGGTTCAGTGGTTCTCGAGTTATAAGCGGACAGACAGACATACACTCAGACACTCAGACACTCAGACACTCAGACAGAAAGCAGACGTTGGATTTTATTATAGGTAAGGATTCCAACAACCGGTGTTCGGGTAAAATATATTTCTAATGAAAAAATAAATAAATATTACGGCGTCTGTAGCGCTGCTTTTCAGACGTGTACGTTCAAATTGACAGCCTCGCCCTTAGTTACTTACTTTAATAGAGAAGGTTTATGGTTTACCTGAACGTAGCTCGGCCTTCGACCTCGCTCTTAGTTACTTACTTCGAGGTTTATTATTTACCTGAATGTAGCTTTCCCACCTTGTAATAATAACACCTTTCGCCAGTAAAAGTGAAGTCACAACCCTAGGCTTGGATAATTCAATAGTTCGTTCACCACACCCGGGTTCGTAGGTCTGGCTTCTGATTCCGTTTCACCTCACCACTGTCTAGTGAGTTTGAGGCTGCTGTGAATTTAATTTCAATCTTGTTAATGTAATTTGATTGAAACAGAACACGGCTGTTCTGTTTATGGTTGGTACTCTACACTTTATTTCAGGCAACTAGGGCCATTGGTACTTAGTACTAAGTTTTTTTTTTAATGGAATATATGGAAACTGACACGGTTGGCTGCATCCGTGATGTTTCATCCCACCCATGCCGGCTGTATATAAAAAATCGGCCAAGTGAGAGTTATCATATATCATACATATTTATATATATATCATTAATTTATTAGACGTTTTTTTGTTCAAAATTGTTAATTCGCTATTATTTTCTTTTTTATGTAATGTTGTTTTTGAGTTACCTACCATAATGTTTTTGAATATTTTTGTGTTTATATTTTGTTTTTTGTTGTTAAAGTTTTTGTCGTTAGTTTATAATTTGATTAAATCTAAATTGTTTGTTTGTTATTTGTTAGGTTTTGCATCGTGCTGTGTCTGCTCCCTTTCAGCTAAAAAATGTTTTTTATACTTTTATTTTTATAATCTTGTTTTTTTATTTTATAGTTTTAGCTGAATAAACGTTTTTCTTTCTTTCTTTCAGTTTTATTCGCGCACCATACCTGTCAAACCTATCTATCCGCTAAAACATACCTGTCAAAACCATATTTGTTGTATGTCTGCAGTCTACACCGTAAAATATAAATACCTGTGACGCCATCTATTATTTAGTAGCGTGAAAAGACACTAGCACGTTTCTTTTATAGGGACTTCACCGATGTGACCTGGGCGTCACGCCCGACAGAAGACTCACGTTTGCGACTAACATCAAAAACGTGACCACGAGATCAGCAAGCATTTGTGGCCTCCTGTACCCTATCTTAAACAGGAAAAATAAATTGTCACTTAGATAGAAATAAGCTGACTTTATAAAACCTGCATCAGACCCATCATGACCTACGCCTCAGCAGCGCGGCGTGCGCGCACGCGGCCAAAGGACTCCCCAACAAGATGAGGGTCAGACAAAAGAAATTCTTGCGCATCACCACAGGTGCGCCCCGGCACCATAGAAACGCCAACCATAGAGACCTAGATAAAGCACCGCCGGTGGAATACATTCAGTCGCTGTCCACGGACTTCTTCAAGGGGCCCACAGTGCAGCGTCCCGAAGAAAATTCCGGACGTTTGACATTTTATGAAATGTCCCAGAATCCAAAAAAAAATTACTATCGCCCCTTCAACAGGATCATAGCTATAACAAAGAATAGCTTTTATTTTTTTCACCATACTCTAACATTTTTTAATTTAATCCGGAAAAGACCTCTGCCAGGAAATTTCAATGTATTGCATTAAATACGGTGAAATGTATTATTTTCTGTCGCCTTCCTTATTTAATATTTAAAACTTTTGGGTAATAATGGGTTCAAATGGTATATCACAGAATATATAAATGTAAGCATATGGCCATTTTACTAAATAACGTAATTTTTATAGAGTGATTTTAGAGAATCGATCAAATAATCTGAAGTGAAATATTTAAACATCAAGAAAGTAAAAAGTCCAAAACGGTCCAAGAAATGATTATTGCTACGTTATAGATTAGCTATTGGACTTTAGCCAGTATGAAAATGGTAGCCATATGCAGCCATATCTTATATACTTTTTATGTTTGTTTACGATCGCGCCTAGCCGCGCCTGACGCTCAAAACGGCCGCTCTTTGTTTTGGTGACACATCACATCACAGTATTGTATTATTTATGGTGTTATACTGTTCTTATAACAACATCACAATGAGCACTATTACCTATGTCTAATAAAATAACTTATTGGGGGTCGAGTATTTTAAAATATATATTTTAACGAATCACCTTTAATTCTAATTTACTTTGATATTAGTTTATTAAGATCTCACAGTAGAAATTATTTTATACATCATGCACTATATCTTTATACATAATAGGTATATAGCATAATATGTATACATAGCCTGTACTATAGTACCTTTATTTTTTGTGGTTTAAGATATGAAAAATAATTTTGTATAAAAGTGAAGAACTTTAACAACATTTTATTATTTTCTTTTAACACGACTACGTGCATACAGAAGCCATGGATCTACTATATCATGGATACTGCAGCGAGCATAGATTTTTACGTTTTATTACGAGACAATTCTTTACCATTAAAAAGAATATATAATATATTATTTACTCAAAAAGTGCTGGAAGGAATTGGATAATCGTTTACATCCGGAGAACGAACGACGATCAAGACTTGGCAGAATGTGCACCTGAAGTAAATAGAGTTTAGAATAGTACATAATTAAATAAGGTACTTATCTTGTCTAATTTATCATAATAAATTGAAAAAAAAAATCTATGTTTCGCTGCAGTAGTACATGTCATTACGAATGTATTTTCTCTAGTTTATTTTTGAACGTAGTTCCATAGTTCATTTATTTTTTCTTTACTTTAAAAAAATATATATAAATATCTAGATTTAATTTTAGTACTAATTTAAATTCGAAAGTTTAATTATAATTTTGTTTAATTAATTTTCTAGTTATCATTACTACACATCATTACACACTACTCTTGTTTTTAATTAAAAATATGCATAATTGTTATGAATTCATTTAAATATCATCAATATCACCGTCAGCTCGGCAGCATTATCTGGTCATTGATGAACATAGGCTTCTCCGCCTAAGCTGGCGATCTTTTATGCAAACTTAATATAAAAAATACATAATACAAAACTGTTGTAAAACTTTTTAATTAAAAAAAAAGCATTTAAATTTCTTTATTTTAATTTTTAACCTTTCCTGAATAAATAAAATAAATACCTGGAAACACAATAAAAAAAATCTTACACACAGCGCATATTTTGAATTTCAAATTAAAATAACTATAAATCCTATTGGTGGATTTTTTTCAAATTTACTTAATTAGTAGCTAAACTATTCAAGATTATTCATGCAAAATTTCAGAGCATTATCTTGAGAAGTTTCGGAGAAATCAAGCGATGTCCGCAAAATCGTATTTTGGTTGCACTGTGGGCCGCACCGGCACGAGAACACGCTGATCGCTACCCAACTAACATTATGGTGTTAAGACAGGCGTTATAAGAGCTGTTTAATAGAGTAGAGGCCCATTCTTATACAGGTTAATGTCCTTTAGTGACTTTACAATAGCGTTAGTAAGGCTATAAGGGTGGGACAAGAGCTCTACAGTAGTGACGCGTTATATTAATCCAATATACCACTTTAAGATCTAAAAAAACCTGACGTTAGTGCCAATTTGTTTGTTGGGTAGCGTTTTTTTTTATGTAATCCGGTATGGGTGGCTGAGTCGGAGGGGCCAAAGCACATGCTCCGACCAGCCAATATCACCTCCGAGAAGGTAGGTGCCGTACCGGAGACTTCCCTGCATTGCTGGCTATACTGGACTAGAGGAGAACACAACCGAGGCTGCTATGCGGCCATCTTACATCCAGTATGGTCGTATGGTGGTACCCAGTCGGCTACAATTTTACACCGGTTCCGAACAGCGCTTACGACCACCGACTGAGACTCTTCAACACGGCGCCGCCACCTCCCCTAGTCGATACTAACTCATCCATTTAATTTCGCCGGTCAGGAGCCACCTCGCCGCTTTACTGTCGACCAGAAGATGTTTCTTTCCAGCACCATCGACCCAGCGGTCGCCAGAGACGTTGTCGAGCTAGGAGGCGCTTCGACCTCGGACATTAGAGATTCATTCGCTGTTTTCTACACCACACAGAAGCTTCAGCGGGCGAGAGACTATGGATCGCGCCAGCAGTAGCAGCAGCTTCGATGCTCCTCGCCAGCCAGTCGTTCACTGCGACCGCTCTAACCTAGGGCGGACAAAGTGACCGCTCTTCGTCGGCAGTCAGCCGGCCACGGAGACTGCCCATCTATAGGACGGACGGATAGAAACCGCGCAAAAAAGCCCGGTAAAGTCTAAATACTACTGTATTTCATTCGCAGATTCCAGATTCCAGAGACAGCGACTGTTTTATGATTACTTCATACAATGTAAGTTTTATTACATCGCCGCATCACCTAGCGACGAGATTGGAAAAGTTCGATTGACTCTTTGTTGAGTTTGTCAGTGTCGCGCATTTCATCAAGGTGGCCGTTGAATTATAAATAATCTGAGAGGCTATATATATGAAACTAGCTTTTGCCCTCGGCTCCGTTCTCGTTAGGATCGGACTTGCAAAATAATTGGATAATAAGTTGGTGAATGTTACTTACATTTGTATAGGAGCTCTTCTTGACTGGGGCTTTTAAGTCCTACGTTATGCGCACTAGAGCATTGAAACATTGAAATGAGTGCAGTCTTTCAAATATTATTTACCTTTCCTTCATCTTTAGGTTTCCGCACCTAAAAAGAGGAATAAACGGAACCCTTATAGGATCAAAGTCAAAGTCAAAATTTCTTTATTTCAACGAACACATTTTCTGGGCTCAACGCCCACAATGCTATAGAAATCGTCAACACTTTGTTAATTTCTTAGTATTTACTACATCGTCAAGTAAAATAACAAATTTAACATGCATAAAGTGGCAGATACAATAATTGCAATGACTTATATATAAATAATACAAAACTATCCAGTGTATACAAAAAAATCCTTTATATTAGTTTCAATTCAAAATATTCATTCAGTGAGTAAATTGTACTATCAATTAGTATTTTCTTAAGTATACATTTAAATTTAGGCAGCTGCAGACACTTCATACCGTCCAGTATTTTATTGTGCAACTTAATCTTTGTCTGATCCCCGTGGCGATCTGCTTTCCTGAGTCTATTATACGGTAACTGGATATTCGTCTTGGACCTCGTGTTGTAATTGTGTTGGTGAGAGGTGGGTTGTAACTTGTCAGCGTTGTTATGAACATAACATACGCATTCTAGAATATACTGACCTACAGCCGTTAATTACTGAATTTGCGAAAAGTGGTCGACAAGAGGTTCTTCTGTTTACAGAATGGAGTATCCTGAGGGCATGTTTTTGTTTTATTAACACTCTCTTAAAATTTACACTCTGGATCACTCTGGTGTCACGACGATCGCGCACGTCTCTCTGTGCAACAGGGACGACACTCTACAACCGGATTGTCTCTTTCTAAAGCTCGACACGCATTATTTGCTGCCGCCAACTGTACATACGCTGCAAAAATCATCTTCCTTTTGTCTTCGCCGTGGTCGGGTAAAACGTTGGTTTACCTTCTCTCTTTCGCCTGTTTGTTCTCTGACCACATTTAGTTTAGAGGGACGAAATGTCTCAGTACTATTTTAGTGCCTTCCTCTCTCATCTTTCTAGGTTGTTTAACTGTCGCTCAAAATTTTGGTTACGACAAAGTTTCACTTTAACGGTACGTAGAATTAGTTACTCTCTTTGACGTGTATTACCTTTGTGTCAGACTTAAGAAATGTTTTTGGCTTTAATAAATTATAGTCGCAAATATGTAGCTTACGTGGAATTTAATATTCAGAAATCAGAAATTACATTATCTTTTTTAGGTTTCCGCACCACGCACGGAAGCCTATAACATCTGTGTGTCTGTTTGGCTCCGGGGTGTATTGACCCAATTGTCAGATCATCCAATGTGTCACATAAGGTCCTGTCCGTCCATCGACTGTATTTTTGGAACCGTAATAGCTAGCCGGTTGAAATTTTCACAGAACCTGTGCTATTTTGACTAGAGGAGAACCACAGCCGATACTCCTATGCTGTACTGTATCAACCCAGTCGGCTACAATTTGATTGAACCTACCACCTAGTATGGGACAAGGGAAAGGATCTACAGTTCGATACCGGTTCCGAACGGTGAAGCAGCAGGTGTAGGTATGCACGTAAATGTTTCCGTCCGAAAAAAAACTCATTGGTTTACCAGACGGCATATAACTTGAACTAGTTTGAGCATATACGGAAGTAGGAGCGAACGGCGCGCGCGCGCAGTGCAGAGGGCGGCGGGCGACTGGCCAACCAATCACGCGGTCTGAAGGCGCTCTCCCCGCCGTCGCATCCCGCGCCCTCCACCAAAGATACCCTAAAATCGGCTACTGCACTGGTCCAAGTTATATGCCGCCTGGTACACAGCCGACCGGATTGGAACCTCGGAAAGAGAGGCCGACCACTCGGTCACCCGCAGGATAGATATTATCCGCTTGTACTAACGAGTATTTATAGATATAAATTTAAAATAGAAAATGCTATAGCTATTTCAAAAGTAAACACCCTGAGGTGCGAAGTTTTCATGCATTCATTTCTAAAGTTTAAGCACTCAATCTTCGAGAGAATAAGCGGAGCCTCTTTTAGGTTTAAAGATTTAAGTTTAAAACAAGACGAAAGAGAAACAGTGAGCGATGCGAAAAACTTTTCCACAAAACAAGTTATATGGAAAATTATAAGATAGTATTTCTTCTTAGCCTCATTTACTATGCAACGAGGTTATTGTTTGAGCGGTGCGACGACGCGGCGCCTTGTCAAATATTTCATTAAATTATTGTTTTAATAGCTTTAGAAACTGACACGGTTGGCTACATCACCTACAACATCCGTGATGTCAGCCCATAACACCTTGGTGAACTAGGTGCCACGTCAGTGCTTCCCTTCATTTCATGTCGGCTACACTGAACTCGACGGAAAACACGAACTATTTACTGGGCTGACATCACGGATGTAGTAGGCGAAGTAGCCAACCGTGTCAGTTTCCATAAAAAAAAAAGTTTTTGTTCACTGTTTCGTCGCGTGGATAAATATCGTGATGTTAAACCAGATATGTCAGATTCCAGCTGCATGTCGGCTCAGTCGTTTTCGAATTTATAAATTTTAGACATAAAATCAGACTTAACTTTTTATAATATTAGAGGAGATTAAATAATCCCTAATGAAATGGGTTTACCCACAACAAAGGCTTTGACTTCAAAAGATTATATTTTCAACTCTGCCGTTATACAGAAGGCGGTATTTACCCTTTCTTTTGACAACTGATTCCACGGAACAATTATTGCTAATTGGGTAGATATTTAAATATCTTATTACATTAGAATTGTTTGTTTATTTTCTGAAGAGATGTAAGAAATCCAATCCACAAATAGTCCTTCGGTTTTTTTTTATGTAATCCAGTATGGGTGGCTGAGTCGGAGGGGTCAAAGCACATCCACACATCCGATCAGCCAATATCACCTCCGAGAAGGTAGGTGCCATACCGGAGACTTCCCTGGATTGCTGGCTATACTGGACTAGAGGAGAACACAATCGAGGCTGTTATGCGGCCATCTTACATCCAGTACGGGGTACCAACCCAGTCGGCTACAATTTGAGCCCACCTAGTAAGGGGCAAGGAAAATCGGAAATATTTGGTTGGCATTATAATATGACACGTTTGCGTACATAATACAGAGTATATTCGGAAAGGGGGATTCTGAACATGGGATGGGACAGAGCAGCGATCAGTGGCCGTTTTCCACGAGCCGCCCCCAGGTGCGGTTTCTTGTTCTGTGACTGTATGGGGAAAATGGTGATGGAAGGAGTGACAAATACGCATTGGAAAAATTGGAAGTAGTTTTTTAATTAAAAGTTGAACCGTTTTAATAATGTACTTTTATAATACAATTATGTTATTGGCACGAGGAGGCGTCTGGCAAGTGGGGGCCAAATTTAATAATATAAGTAGATAAAATTTAATATCGAGTCAAAAAAAAAAAAAATTAAAATTGAAAACGAGCATCAAAATAATAAATTGATAGGTGCACCTAGCCGGCCGACATGGTATTCGCAGCCCCCGTAAATATTCGAATGCCCGTGGGCGCCGTCGGACTACACCTCTGCGTTAGTCTGGCGCGCGCAATATGTCGAGCTTCCCATAAAAAAAAAACAAAATTGTCATGGTGGTAGCGACCAAAATTGTGAAGTGTTTAAAACCAAAATCTGCAAGTAGGTAATTATTCAGCACTAAACTGTATTTTTTTTTTTCGCTTCTTTCATTACAATACGCTACTGTTCTCTTGTTTCTGTGTGAAGTATTGTTAATTGCTATTGCTCTTCTGTATGTTATCTTCTGTCTTCTGTATATCTATTTGTTTTTTTGTGTGCAATAAAGCATTTCTATTCTATTCTATTCAATAAGGTATACGCGAAGAAACGAAATTCAAATTATAATTTTATCATTGAAAAAAGATTTCCGAAATATTTTGTTTTTACAATTTTGACTCCAAAATGACAGTAATGTAACCGAAAATTTTAACCTTCTGTAAATTTATAGCTCTAGGATGCTTTAAATTAGCACAAAGACAAACTGGGGAAGTAAAATAACGACATCTGTTTAATTTTCCCAAACTCTTAACTTATGGCCGCCTCGACAATTAATTTCCTGCCGTTTAATCTCCGGAAATATCCTTTAAATCCAGCAGGAAATCACTTGAGACAACATGTCAGCACTCTGAAGTCATTGGAATAAATTTTAATTATATGTTTTAGTTAGTTCTAGGGAAAAATTCATAGATAGCGTTCAGAAAACTTCGCTCATGACACGAACGAAATTGCGGTATAAAAAGTATTCTGTGGTAGTAGGTATATACCTTGACTTACATTGATACTTACTTTCATAGGCGCCGACTCCGTGGGTGCTCGGGGGCTCTAGCACGAGCGGTGAGTCGTGGGTGCGGAGCGGAAAAATTAGAGAAGCGTATGCCCAGCAATGGACGACAACACGCTGATGATGATTGCTCAATCTAGGATTTTATACCTATCTTCTTTTCTTCTCTCTACATCATTTAAAACAAGTGGCTAAATTAAATTTCAGTGGCTAATTAAAATTTTGTACCGTGTGGGGCCGGTACTTTAACAGAATAGCCCCACTGCATCTCTCCCCGTGTATGTCGTAAAAGGCGACTAAGGGATTTTTCCTTCTTATATTACTAGGTGGTAGGGTTTAACCCGCCCGGGTTGATACCACCGCACTGAGTGAAAGGTCGGTCGAAACAGCTATGTAAATAGTTTGTGTTTTCCGTCCAGTTCAGTGTAGCCGGCACGACCGAAGGGAAGCACTGACGTGGCACCAAGTCACCCGGTGTTATGGGCTGACATCACGGATGTTGTAGGTGATGTAGCCAACCGTGTCAGTACCGATAAATTTTTTTTAAATAAATTGCATGTTCACCCACGTGGATTTCTAAAAGTCGGCGCCCCTCCTACTTGTCGCATATAGTATTTTGCGTATTTATTCTCATGATTATTCTTCCAATTCACATTAGCCCGTCGCGTCGCGTCGCTTTCAGGAACAGAGATAATAATAGTTTTATCATCGATTCACTTTCAGGTTAATGTCCCCGGAATACACTGGGACCGGTGAATCTTGTTACTTCACCGCGTGAAGATGTATGGCACTTGTAATGGAATCTGGAATATGCGAAGAAAAAATTGCTGGAGATTCAGAGAGGCGATTGTGCAAGTGTCCTTGGTGCCGCAGGGGAGTTGGCAGAACTGGAGGAGATTTACCCTTGTTTCCTAGCGCTCCCATCGCACCACCGAGACGCTCAAGCGGTGTAACCCTCCTTTTTCTTCGTAATACAATATGTTTTCATATATGTTTAATTGTAATACATAGTTAAGTTGTATTTAATTTATAGTTTATTGTATTATAATTAATTTTTAAGATAGTTTAGTTTGTAATATTTATTCTTCTTTTATATTGTATAAATAAATTTGAATAAAAGTAAAGCAAAAATCAATAAATAATAGTGCTAAAAAGGTATTAGTCGGAAAACTTTCAAACCGAAACCGGTCTTTTCTGCGCGGCATCCACGCGAGGCCTGCAGCGGGAGCACAAATGCGTCGATAAGCCTATATCGATCGATAAACATCTATTTGCTTCGTTCGACGAAGTAGAATAGAAGAAGACGAATAGATGTTTATCGATCGATATAGGCTTATCGACGCATTTGTGCTCCCGCTGCTGCCGTCACTTAGTCCGCCCTATATAAAATAGGGCAGTCGCCGTGGCCGGCTGGCTGGCGGCGAAGAGCGGTCACTTTGTCTGCCCTAGGTTAGGGCGGTCGCAGTGACCGACTGCTGACTAGGGGCGTGCGACATCGAAGCCGCTACTGCTGCTGACCCGTTCCGTAGTCTCTCGACTGCTGCAGCTGCCTGTGTAGTGAAGAAATTAGCGAATGAGTCGCGAACGTCCGTCGAAGCGCCTCCTTGCTCGACATCGTCCCCATCGACCGCCGCCGGGGCGATGGTGCTGGAACAAACATGTAGATGGCACTTGACCGCGCATGGGGCGATATCTCTCACGACGACGATATGACGATAACGGACGATATCGGAGCATCTCAAGTTCACAGAATTGTGATCATTATTGTCCAACCTACCTTCTCGGAGATGATATTGGCTGGTCGGAGCATGCGCTTTGGCCCCTCCGACTCAGGCACCCATATCGGATTACATAAAACAAAACAAAATATTGTGACGCTTGGTCACACGTCTGTCGCGATATTGTTGAGGCAATCATCAACGTCATTTGGTGATGTTGATGATGATTGACTCAACCATGCTGCTGGGCATCTCCAAGGCATCTTCCAAGGTCGACTTGGGTTATAATATTTTTTCTTAGTTATTATTATTATACTAGGTATATTATTAGTTATTATGTACCTACAACTGTTCTTTAAGTGTATATTTTGTAAAGCTACCTACTTTATAAAAAATCAATAAACCTTTCATTTCATTTCAATATAAATGCCCAAGGCACTCCACTACACGTGGTCTTCTGCTCTTCTCGTCCATCCAATCCCGGCTTGAGTCAATAACAACGATAAATTACTTCCAAATTAACGTAGCCTTCTATAGGCTGATAATGAACATTTAGTGCTACGTTCCTTCTCAGCGATAAATATTCGCTTATCTTCGGAAAAGGACGACTAATTTATCGTCCGATAAGCTGCAGTGGATATGTGAAAGAATTATGTTTACCGGATACGTACACACATACATACATACCACACGGCGTATTCTGACAATCGGGGTAAGCAGAGTAGTCGGTGTTGTGCTGAAAGTACTCTTGTAAATTACAGCACAACACCGACCACCACGTTTAGCAAAGTATTCGGACAAGATAACTATATAGAGCAGCAAATAAGAGACGAAGACCCACCTGCTGCAGACTCGGGAAGAAGACTCGGAAGGACCGTGCCAAGGTGATAGGTGGCTCGCCTGTCGCCCTTTAGCACGGCATCGTGTCCTTATCCCTTAGTGTATTGAACATAAGTTTCTTCTCGCCAAATATTCGACTGTAACTGTGACGAAATATTTAATACTGACTATAGTCTGTACAGGATCATTGCAAATGTTTTCCATATGTTGCAGTTCTCTAGTCTATTTATCGTGCTTGCCAAAATATCGTACAAGCACTCTCAACATCTCAAGTCAACCGTCGGTAATAAGCTGTAAAAGTAGATCATTACACAGGGATACTTCGTTTTATTGCTAGCATAAATCTTATCTCCGTCTGAGTAGGTGTGTGTGACTCTATCGATTGGTGTGCGACACACTGAAATCTGGAAGCAATATTCACTTTTCTTACGCTATATGTTGTACTGAAATAACATATTGTATTGTATTGTATTGTTTATTGATCTTTCATATGGCAGTTAGACCGCGCTCGAACTTTTCACACTTTGTTCTACTTCTCACAATAAAAGAGAAGTTAAAAGCCCTCGGGATTCTACCTCGATAGCAATACCGCCAGCCTCGGTAGCTCAGTGGTGCGGTCAGTCGACGCGGGGTGTACTTGGATGGGTGACCACTCGACCGTTGGAGGCTGACCGTAGTTCGAAGTAGGCCCCTTCCCTTCTTACCTTAACTAGGTGGTAGGGTTTATCCCGACCGGGTTGGTACCACCGCACTGAGCGAAACGTCGGTCGAAACGGCTATGTAAATAGTTCGTGTTTTCCGTCCAGTTCAGTGTAGTCGACATGAAATGAAGGAAACGTGGCGTTAGCGTTACACAGGTAATACTGTCTCTAGTGAAACCAAGGATAATACAAACGTGACTTTACAGAACCTTAAAACTGTACCCGCCAAAATACCAGCAAATTAATTAAAAACAAATTTTAACTTATCCAGGATGTTACCATGAGGTCAGCAAAGCCCTTGTTTCGCCCGCCTGCGTGGGGTAATTAACTAAAATAGTTTTGGCTTTCGCTTCCAGTTTCCTAAGCGAAAATCAAAGTTTTGGGATACCCTTAGTAATAATTAGGTAGAGTTTGTGGTCTATCGTTGGCTTGCCGGATCAAAAAGCTTTGTGCATTTTTACATCGACCTTATATAATTAGTACTGCGTGGGGCCGGTACTTAAAAAGAATAGCCCCACTTCATCTCTCCCCATGCATGTCGTAAAAGGCGACTAAGGGATAAGGACAAGATGCCGTCCTAAAGGGAGAGAGGTTCGCCACCTCTCACCTTGGCACGGTACTTCCACCGAGTCATGCAGCAGGTGGGTCTTCGTGCCTTACTTGCTGCTTGATAGATTGAATCTTGTTCGAATACTTTCCGAAACGTGGTGGTCGGTGTTGTGCTGTAATTTACCAGAGTTCTTGCAGCACAACACCGATTACTCTGCTTACCACGATTGTCGGGATTCAGCGTGTGTGATATGCATGATATGCAAGAAATATATAACCCACGGACGGTGTGTCGCCCTTTTTGCTTTGCGAACTTGGCTGACACACTGCCGTGTGTCTAGATGTAAGTAAACCCTAAACAACGGGTGGGCGACAGTTTGAAATTCGAGGAAAAAGCTTGTATCGACGCGCGAAAGAAAGAGATGTACGTAAGTGAAACAGCTTGTAGCAATACTGGAGGATGATGCGTAAGAGTAAAAGTAAGAAAGGGACAATGGATATACTATCATTTTGTTCTCTCTTGCGTTTTGTTTATAGACGTCCAGAAATACTAGCCTTGCGGCTATAAAATCCAGACGTCTATACCTGCACTCTTGCGAGTACAGTGATCATGTATGCCAGACCTAGGCCCCATAGCTGTACCGTTCTTCCGAAATAATCCCATTGGAAACACAGACTGAAGCCTTTCCCCAGCCGATCCGAGCCACCACCCGTCTACCCGAAGGAACCCCCGACCGAAGTCGAGAGCCGGGGGTGAAGCCATCACTGCCACTGGAGTCCAACAAGGGACAGGAGACATAACAATAAAAAGGGGCGGGACATATGAATCATAGTGCTCTTCGCCCAAAATTTCGCGTGTTTTTGCGTTGAATCAGGGCCACTGTACAACCCAGTATAACCACATTAAACTGTAGGTCCCTTCCCTTCTTACCTTACTAGGTGGTTTGGTTTGAAACGTTGTCGAAACGGCTATGTAAATAGTTCGTGTTTTCCGTCCAGTTCACTTTAGCCGACATGAAATGTAGGGAAGCACTGACACGACACCTAGTTCACCCGGTGTTATGGACTGACATCGCGAATGTTGTGGCGATGTAGCCAACTGTGTCAGTTCCCATAATATACAAATCCCCGTCCAAGTTCATTGGAACCTCAGCCATCGTTGGGTTTTGACTGGACAATCTTCATCATCCCCGCCCAAGATCACCTTGGGAGAGAAGGTACTGTAGATGTGGTAGATGTACGGGGTAGTTCTCCAACTTAGTCTTTAGTGGTGTGATTATTGTTTCCTTGTAATTCTTCCAAATAGCCGGTCATAAATTTTGTCATTGTACTCGTATTGCATTTAGGTATAGCAGCTTGTTCTTGCAGAATTTCAATTTTGATATCTGCTTTTAAATCCGAAATGTATTTATCAATAGATCTGCCAACGATTCCTGTAGTTCCTGTTGTTTATATAGAAAGTATAAATAATGAATGACCCTAAAATAGGAAATAATTAATTTGTATCCTAATTTGTAGTCTTCAAATACTCGTAGAGCTTTTTATTTGAGACGTAATAAATGTTTAGTTACAATTCCAAATTACTCTTTGATGTCACAATCGCTAAGAACCAACTCCACAAATCGATATGCACAGATAGGACTTTGTTACATTCACTAAGTGTTATTCGTCTTTTAGAACACTTCAGGGTGGAGAAAGAGTGCTAAGAACCGTAAAGTCCTAGAGATATCTCTTCACGTTTGGACAACTGGTTGCTAAATTGTAAGAACATCCACATTGCCACGGATGCTTTTAATGGTTGACATTTCGGGAGCAAATACTTACACTTTGTTTGTACATTTCCATACAACTTTGTCACTTTAAACATTTCTCTTAAGACCTTATGAACACTACGAGCGGTGTATCTAGGCCTATTTGAAAAAGTTGTTCAGCTGTATGTCAGTTTTATTATATTACTATAATAGCTTTTTCCCGCGGCTCCGCTCGTGTGAAATTCGTATTTAAAAATAAGAAATTAAGTAAATATGTAAGAAGGCCGAGCTGCGTTTTTTTTTTTTTTTTTTTTTTTTTATTGACAGCGCGACATATGGCGCCGAGCCACCCATAAGGTGTCTAGCGACGCCCATGGACATTCGGTCGTATGCGGGGGTTGCGAATGCCATGCCGGCCTGACAGGTGCCCATTCACGCCCCTCTTGAAGGACCCGAGACTGTACTTGGGGGGAAATATATGGGCAGGGAGAGCGTTCCAGAGTTTACCGGTTCTGTAGAGGAAAGATCTGCAGAATCGATTGGTACGCATCCGCGGTAAGTCCAGCGTGTAGGGATGCAATCCCTGCCCAGTGCGCGTGGTGCGAAGGTGGAAAGGGGACGGCGGGATCGCATTAAACAGCTCCTCCGAGCACTCCCCATGGAATAAGCGATAGAACACACTTAGGGAGCCGACATCCCTACGGTGTTGCAGTGGTTCTAGATCGCAGGATACTTCGGGGTCACCCACTAGTCGCACGGCTCGACGCTGGATTGAGTCCAGAGGCGCAAGCTGGTATTTGGCAGAGCCATCCCACAGGTGCGAGCAGTACTCCAAGCAGGACCTGATCTGCGATTTATACAGAAGCAGCTTTTGGTCCGGCGTGAAGTACCGTCGCACCTTATTGAGTACGCCCAGTTCCTGCGTTACTTTTATTTCGGCGCGCGGAACAATTCGGTTTGTATGAGAGCCACATCTTATCGTAACCGGACATGAATTTTATTTAGCCTATCCTGTTCCTGTGTCAAGGTATAGTTAAATGTGCTTAATATTTTTATTTAATTTAAGTTCTTACATTTCTGTTTAATTTAATTTTTCTTTTTGTCTAATAAAGATTTTCATCTGAATGTGCTTGTGTTGCATCAAATTCGGATTATCGGTTTAAGAGTTTTGGAGGAACATCCTTCCTTCCTTACCTAATAAAATCCAACGTCTGCTTTCTGTCTGTATGTATGTCTGTCTGTCCGCTTATAACTCGAGAACCACTGAACCGATTTTAATACAGTGTGCTTCTACGGATAGCTTGGTTCTTCCCATAAATTATAGACTACATTTCATCACGTTAAATGGCTTATGAGGTTAGCAGAGAAGTCAAATATGAGAGCGGGCGGAGCCGCGGGCAGAGCTAGTACATACATACATACATACAGAAAGGATTTCTAAAAATCGTCAATTTAGTTTTAGTGTGATACAAAGAGTCTACAAACGCAGTATCTCAAAAAACAAAGCAACTTACTCCACGGCCATCCTTTACAGATTTATTATTAGTACTAGCTGTTGCCCGCGGCTCCGCTCGCGTGAAATTCGTATTCCAAAGAAGAATGTAAGTAACTAAGGGCGAGGCCGAAGGCCGAGCTGCGTTCAGGTAATCGATAAACCTTCTCAAAGAAAGTAACTAACTAAGGGCGAGGCCGAAGGCCGAGCTGCTTTCAGGTATACGATAAACCTTCTCAAATAAAGTAGTAAGTAAGGGCGAGGCCGAAGGCCGAGCTGCGTTCAGGAAGACGATCAACCTTCTGGAAGAAAGGAAATAACTAAGTGCGAGACCGAAGGCCGAGCTGCGTTCAGGTAAACCAAAAACCCTCTTCCGCCTTCGGGCGTCGCCCTTAAAGACTTACTTTCTTCGACAGAATATAATATCGTTTACTCAATCTATTTATTTCATAAAAATAAAAAAGTAATATTAATAACTAAAGAATTAAAACCTACCTAACAAACATTAAAATAACTATCAAAACGGGCATTTTCAAATGTTCCTAGAGCACTTGCGGCATTACCCCGCTGGATGGCAAGGCTTACCCTTTGAATGAAGTACATAAGCCCTTGATGGCGGGACACCAGTTGCGTCAACCAGCAGAGGCCCAAGCCTCTTTTGGCTTCACTGCTCCACGGACCGATGGTTTTAACCGCAAACGCAACAAATTCGATCTTGAATTATATTTCTATATTTGTTGCGTTTGAGGCTCTCCGCCCCGGCCTCGGCCGCGCCAGCCGCTCTTGAAGATGTCCTAACGTGACTTGGAGCCAATGTGAGAACACAAGTGGCGTCCCACATCAAATAACTACCCTTAGTCCATGGCACTAAGGTGATAGCATCGGGCCTCGTGCCATCCAGCCGGGAATAACCGCGAGGTTCTAGGATGCACGGTATATTTGCCGTCAGAAACGTGGACTTTATAATAAAATTTAAATTAAATTAACTCAAAATTAACTATATTAATTAACTTTATTCGAGATGGTTTAGCTTCTTCTTGAACGCAGCTCAGCCTTCGGCCTCGGCCTTAGTTACTTGCTTTCTTCGAGATGGTTTATCATTTATCAGAACGTAGCTCGGCCTTCGGCCTCGCATTAGTTACTTACTTTCTTCAAAAATGTTTACCTTCTTCATGAACGCAGCTCGGCCTGCGGCCTCGCCCTTAGTTACTTGCTTTCTTCGAGATGGTTTAAGGTCTTCCCGAATAGAGCACGGCCTTCGGCCTCGCCCTTAGTTACTTACTTTCTTGAAGATGGTTTAGCTTCTTCCTGAACGCAGCTCGGCCTTCGGCCTCGCCCTTAGTTACTTGCTTTCTTCGAAATGGTTTTTCAATTATCAGAACGTAGCTCGGCCTTCGGCTTCGCCTTATTTACTTACTTTCTTCAAGATGGTTTAGCTTCTTCCTGAACGCAGCTCGGCCTCGCCCATAGTTACTTGCTTTCTTCGAGATGGTTTTTTTGCAATTATCAGAACGTAGCTCGGCCTTCGGCTTCGCCTTAGTTACTTACTTTCTTCAAGATGGTTTAGCTTCTTCCTGAACGCAGCTCGGCCTGCGGCCTCGCCGATAGTTACTTACTTTCTTCGAGAAGGTTTATGGTCTTCCAGAATAGAGCTCGGCCTTCGACCTCGCCCTTAGTTACTTACTTTCTTCAAGAATTTTTTTTCTTCTTCCTGAACTCAGCTCCGCCTTCCGCCTCGCCCTTAGTTACTTTCATCGAGAAAGAATATCGTTTACGTGAGTGCAGATCCGCCTTCGGCCCCGCCTTTAGTTACTTATTTTCTTTTTTTGAAATACGAATTTCACGCGAGCGAAGTCGCGGGCAACAGATATATAAATTGTATTGCACCAATGACAGCGACATTACTTAGACTTAAAATTATTATTATTTATTTATCAAACAATTTGTTACCGGCCAGCTCACGTCGAGATGACAGTTGTCCGTTGTCAACATAACATTTGAAATTGTTTTTTACCTTTACTTTGGATTACGTGATTTTTATTATATTTTTTAATTATTATGTTAATCCCCACTGTCACTATAAAAAGTTTCGTCAAATTCCGTTCAGTGGTTTTTGCGAGATGCGCGTACAAGTAGGCATTTTTGCATTTACGATTTTATTATATGTATAGAAAGAATAGATATGTATAGACTATTGTGTTCAAGTTATAAAAAAGAAGAACTGTCATTTTCGTTGTATCTACTTATTTTTGAATTTCGAATGGATATTTTATTCAAATTGTATTTGCTGCCAGTTCTCAAGATATAATTATGTACTTTGGACTACGTGATTTGAAACGCGCAATAATGTTTATAATTGTTTAATTTTTTTTTTATTTTTGTTATTTTTTTTTACTTATTATGTTAACCCGGCATATAAACTGCCACTATACAAAGTTTCGTCTAATTCCGTTCAGTGGTTTTTGCGTGATGCGCGTACAGACAAACAAACAAACAAACAAAAATTTTAAAAACTGTTCTAACATGTTCAGAATCTCATTTTAAGCCACCCTGGTTAGTTTTTTTCCGAATACATCCAATGTACAGACTTTCTTACCTTTACGATTTTATTATATGTATAGATTTACTAAATAAGGTTTCGAAAGTAGGATGAAAGCTAATGAAAGGATATTAAAAGCCAAGGTTCATGATAGGACATTAAACAGCATAGGATGGCTCTCAGGATAAATTTAAATTATTTTAATAAGACTTCAGTGAACGTCGCGTCGTCGTAGCCAGCTGCGTTGCGTCAATTTACCTGATAAATTGGATTATATAGTTTGAAATTTGTCCGAAAAGTTTTCAACAATTTACTCTGAATTGTAAAGTTAATTATTAATTGCGACTTCAATATAGTTTAAACAGAAAACAATTAGTTGTAGGGTTAGTGCAGGTCATTCTATTAATAACCTATTTTTATGGAAACTGACAAGGTTGTCTACATGACCTACAACATCCGCGATGTCAGCCCATTCACCGGGTGAACTAGGTGCCATGTCAGTGCTTCCCTTCATTTCATGTCTATCGAGCTATCGAGGCTGACAAAAATACCTGCTCCCAATCGGTTCCCTTGGCCTGTTTTATAGGTATACTACTATTGACGGCGCTCTGTTGAATTTACTTCCCTCATCCCTCCTGCCCCCATCCGTCTCCGCCACACCCGCCGGACTCGCTCGGAACATCCATATTATGTTGTCGACAATCAACCTCTACGAAGACATAATTTTTCAAAATCTTTCCTGTGTCGTACGGCGAAAATATGGACCGCTCTTCCGGTGAGTGTGTTCCCCACCACCTATAACGGCCTTTTTGTCCGCCTCATAGCCGGTATGGCGCTTCTCTGAGCGTAGTTTCGCGAGGAGTGGTGTTATTGGCTGCGTCTGATCTTCCGTTGAAGTTATTGGGCACAGACACCGGCGCCGGCTGTCTGTGATAAAAAAAAACCGGCCAAGTGCGAGTCGGACACGTGCACCGAGGTATCCGCACCACAAAAAAAATGGAAAAAAACACGTTTCTTGTATGGGAACCCCCTTAATTTTTAACTTTTTCTATTTTTTATTATTTGTTGTTATATCCACCATAATAACACATATTCTGTGAAAATGTCAACGGGCCACCTATTACGGTTCTAGAGATACACCCCTCAGACAGACAGACAGACGGCGTAGGCTTAGTAATAGGTTCCCGTACGACGGATACGGAACCCTAAAAAAAGGAAACCGGGTGTACAGCATGCTCATAGAAATTCAGTCGTAACTTTTTTCTAGAACACCGCAGTGTACACAACTTCTGTATATTATGTTAACGTGAATGTTAAAAAGTTGGTCGTCCCATTTTTACCTTATGAATAGACCCAGATATTGTTCAGTTTATAGCCTCGTAAAACTCTCTCACTTTCTATTTTACGACTTGATACTTCTCGCTGACGAGCTTTTGATAATATGAACAGAATGAAAAGCCCGACTGCGAGGAGGAAGAAAGAAAAATGCGATAAGCAAGCAATAATATTTACTTACCTACATTTTTCTATGTTTTCAGCGAGGTTTTAACTAATTTCGTTCCACCATATATTTTTTTCCAAATTGTAAAAAAAAAAATTTTTTTTTTTTTTATTGAAACTGACACGGATGGCTACATCACCTACAACATCCGTGATGTCAGCCCATAACACCGGGTGAACTTGGTGCCACGTCAGTGCATCCCTTCGGTCGTGCCGGCTACACTGAACTGGACGGAAAACACAAACTATTTACATAGCCGTTTCGACCGACCTTTCATTCATTGCGGTGGTACCAACCCGGGCGGGTTAAACCCTACCACCTAGTAATATAAGAAGAGAGTCATATCCCATAGTCGCCTTTTACGACATACACGGGGAGAGATGCAGTGGGGCTATTCTTTTAAAGTACCGGCCCCACACGGTGCGGTATTTTTTTGCAAAACAGTTCCACGATGATATTATTATGAAATCAGTGTCAAGCGTACAAAAACAAAAAGAGTTTATGCGAACTTGTGTCACTCGCACGACGACCTCATCAAATTTCGTACCGACTTGAACACCAAAAGTTGACAGGGAATCAAAATTCTGCCTTACAATGTTGATAAGCTTGAAAGCTTCCATGAAAAAAGCGTGTTCTCACGATACAATTGTCTTTCCATTCGCAACTTATTTCAAGTTGCCTAACGAGACGGTGGTGGCGCATGGCGCGGCGCGGCGGTAAAGGGCCCCCCATTCATTCAAATTTTAAATCGCACAACTAATCGTTTTTATCAATACTTGGTTTTAGTTATTTATAATATATATATTATTTACATTTACATTAGTAATTTAAAAATTCACAGATTTCGTGCCTCACACGACTATCGAACACATTGGAAATGAATCTACGGAATTCGAAAAAATATGGTTCTGACTTTTTGACTTTTTTCAAAAAGGTTAGGCTACAGGGCAAACCCTTAACCCGATCGTCTTTGTTTTAGGCTCAAATTGTAGCTGAATAAATTGTCCAGAGGAGGTTTTCTCAAATTTTTGATATCATTCTTCCTTTGCACAATATCGAGCGCTAAAATAAAAAATTCGGAAAAAAAATTCATTTGTTTTTCACTATTTCGGCCATAACTTTTTTTGTTTTCTCGAATAATTCTTTTCGCACCTTACAGCTCTAATGAATACGCGTCTTTTGAGCCTTTTCTGAATATCATATCTTCACAACTCTCCAAGATATAAGGGGATCTCACTTTTTCGTGAAATTGGAGCCTATACTGGAGCCAACGAAAAGACATTTCCAATGTCAAAAAAACACGTATTTTTTTTATTATATTTCAACCTATTATAAAATAATATTTTTTTTATGTACATGTAAGATTACCATTTGACATATTAATTTTACATGTACCTATATAAAAAAAATTATCTGACAACGACAATAGGTCGAAATATAGGTAATAAAAAATATGTGTTTTTTTTTTTTCAATACTAGTTGAACGTTAAAAATATAATCGGCTTCTATGGGAGTCCGCATAAATTCGACACGATTGCAAAGCGACTAATAAATCATAATCCGATCGTTCGTCGGAAAATATCCACGGAAATGTATCGGCAGACGCAGACATGCAACGAAATAGTTGTGCAACTGTTTTGTTGGCTCTTGCAGCCCGGCGGCGGCGCCACCACTAAACAGTTGAGTCGTAGCAGCAATTGAGTGTATGCGGGGGCCTTAAGAGTCTTGAAGAGTCGTATCTACAAGCTGGCCCTATTCCGCTGGCACGACACTTCACAGAGTATGGTTTTGCGAATTTTGGCTGTGTCGACAGCATCATTTGGCCCGTCGGATTGGCCCGCGCGGGTTTTCTTAAAAAAATAAACACACGCAGTACAACAAAACCTTGTACAGGAATATCCGGACCCGGGCGGCGTTTTGGCCAAAACATTCGCTTATAAATCATACATGTAGATGATTCCTCGCAGGTAACCATCTACCCTGCAAGCCCTTCTCGCTTCCAACGACAACGGCACTTCCGTGCCCTGGCACAAAATTTATTCCCTACGTGTAGAGAATAGTTTAACATACGTGTGTGAAACTCTGTCAAACTCAATAAAATACTGCTTCTCCCCCAATTGACTAAGAGCTGGGGAGCGGACGTGCGTGTGAAGAGGTTTCTCGAGCGTAACAGCGCTTTTCTTGCTTACGGTACGGAGGAATTTTTTGACATCACGCACAGAACTTGTCTCCTGGCTGAGCCGCTTCACACGAAGTGCTCTCTAGTGACCCGCATACTTGTACATAGTCTGTCAATATTATCCGTCCCTGGCAGGGTTGCCACCCGTCCCGATTCTGTCGGGAGAGTTCCGATTTCGATGATATTGTCCCACGTCCCGACGATCTATCAATTTTGTCCCGATTGTTTATAACACGCGACGAGGGCAACGTACGTACGTACGTACTGTCAGCCTCGATAGCTCAGTGGTGCAGACAGTCAACTGTCGCTATTGAATGTTAAGCAACGCTGGGTGCGGTCAGTACTTGGATGGGTGACCGCTGACCGTTGGAGGCTGACCGAGGTTCGGATTCCTCGTAAAACTGTAGGTCCCTTCCCTCCTAATCTTACTTGGTGGTAGGGTTTAACCCGCCCGGGTTGGTACCACCGCACTGAATGAAACGTCGGTCTAAACGGCTATGTAAATGGTTTGTGTTTTCCGACCAGTTCAGTGTAGCTGGCACGAACAAAAGGGGGAAGCACTGACATGGCACCTAGTTCACCCGGTGTTATGGGCTGACATCGCGGACGTTGTAGGTGATGTAGCCAACCGTGTCAGTTTCCATAAAGAAAAAAAAAAAAAAAAAAAAAAAAAAAAAAAAAAAAAAAACGTTTGCGCCCTTTTCTATTAATTTTATTCCAGTTACTTTACTAATTGTAATTTTTTAAATTGTCTTATGTCCGAAATCATTTCTCTGTAGTAGATCTAATGAGAACAGAATTGCCACTAAACATAGACATGTCTTTTTCAAAGTTCATACATACATACATATCACACACGCTAGATCCCGACAATCGGGGTAAGCAGAGTAATCGGTTTTCAAAGTTCATAAATAAAAAATAAAAAAATCTGTTAAGTGCGAGTTTTACTCGCGCACGGAGGTTTCCGCATCTATCCGCTATTATCCGCCTATCTTTTGTCTTTCAACAATGCAATGTATAAAAGCCTATGGCGCCATCTATTATTCAATAGTGTGACTAAACGATTTTTCGGACGTTTGTTGTATGGGAGCCCCCCTGAATTTTTTACATTTTCTTATTTGTTGTTATATCCGCCATAGTAACACATATTCTATGAAAACAACGGGCTACCTATTACGGTTCAAGAGATACAGCCCTCGGACAGACGGACGGACGGACGGATGGCGGAGGCTTAGTAATAGGCTTCCTTACGGGATACGGAAACCTAAAAATGACGCGGAATGAATGAAAACGGTCCGTAGCAATTAAAAATATGCAAAAAAAATAATAATTAAAATTATATAAACATAAAGGCAAAAGGTGTTTTTATTTTTTCCTTGAGCCAGATGGTCCGAATCAGTCCGACCGAACTCTGATAACTGACCGATTGCCCCTATTTTTTATTCCAAAAGGTGGCAACCCTGGTCCCTGGCAATATTTTTTACATTTTCGGCTTGCATCATGTATTCCTTCCAGTTGAGCCCATTTTTTGTTTGTTATATCCGCCATAGTAACACATATTCTATGAAAATTTCAACGGGCTACCTATTACGGTTCAAGAGATACAGCCCTCGGACAGACGGACGGACGGACGGATGGCGGAGGCTTAGTAATAGGCTTCCGTACGGGATACGGAAACCTAAAAATGACGTGGAATGAATGAAAACGGTCCGTAGCAATTAAAAATATGCAAAAAAAATAATAATTAAAATTATATAAACATAAAGGCAAAAGGTGTTTTTATTTTCTCCTTGAGCCAGATGGTCCGAATCAGTCCGACCGAACTCTGATAACTGACCGATTGTCCCTATTTTTATTTATTCCAAAAGGTGGCAACCCTGGTCCCTGGCAATATTTTCGGCTAGGATTACACATTTTCGGCTTGCATCATGTATTCCTTCAAGTTGAGCCCATTTTACATTTACGAAATTTGATCGCGAAAGCGCTGTCGTCTTCGCGACGACACGCCGGTATCGCAGTAAATTCGAATTATTTTCAGAAATCGTGAAGTGCCATAGTCGGGAAATGTTTCCTAATAATATTTTTAACGAAAATACGAGTACTTAAAATGTTGTAAAAATGTGTAAGTGCTTACGGATATAACTTTTACAAGCAATAACGGTTTTTATAACGCCATTTACTTCAGAAGATACATATTATAAACTTCATCTAGAACATTTTAGGAATATAGTTACTTATTTGGGTTTATAACAGTACGGGCATCTACTGTGTTACGGACGTTGGGATTTTTCAACATGTAGGTATATCTACAGTCACGCCTATTTCCTAGAGCAGCGGTTCTCAAACTTTTTTGGTGACGGAACCCTTTTGGAAAGCGAAATATTTGACGGAGCCCTAAAATAAACAAAAATGAGTTTTTGTGCATTCTTTATAATCATATTACAATGTAACAGTTACTTACATAATATCATATTAAGAAAAGAGAAAAACAATAGAAGAATAAGTGAAAAAGAGAAAAAGTGACGCCTGCGCAGCCGCGCTGAATCGAGCCAGAAAGGAGAGGTGTGTTTTTGATTTTTTTTTTCTCGTATTCTCGCGGAGCCCCCACTGAGGCTCCGCGGAGCCCTAGGGTTCCGCGGAGCACACTTTGAGTATGGCTGTCCTAGAGGTAGGCAGAAACTCCAAGTGCCGTGATCCTCCCTGACACACCCTGACGCCTCTTCCGCACTAATAATATAATATGCTTCATATTTGCCGGTTACGGAAGATGTGGTGACGGGTGCTACGTCTTTGAACCGTTTTGAGCACGTGCCATTTTTATTTTTGAGATATAATAAAATATTAGAATGTTTTTATCTTATCAAAAGTCCTTTCATTCGTTCATATGCACCATAACTAAAATAATACTAAACTTAAAATATGTGGTACTAAAATTGTAATGTATGCAAACACATGAATGGCTTTATTGAACTAGCATGTACTTACATGTATTATTATTATTATTTTTTCTTCAATTCTCAAGCTCATCTCTTTTGCTACTACCTACTTACATTCCACTATATTAATCGAATCTCAAACATCCAAACGTTGACTGTAAGAAATCTCCGTAAGGGATAGTCCGCCTTTGCACCTTATGTAAATTTTCAAATGTAATTATATTATCTATCTATTTTCTATCTTTAATTTGCTTTGAATTTTATTTTATTTGAATTTATTTACTATCTAAATTGTAAAAATTTACGTTTCAATACACAATATTTTTTTACAATTTTATTGTAACACGTTAAAATAATACCTACTTCCTCTTGATCTCAACTGAAATCCACCCTTTCCGTTAAAGCTAAAAACTCCAAACGAAGGTACTCGTACCTACGTCATTGCTGTCTCGAGCGAGAGCCAGCGTTCTACAATTTGTATTTACAACAGAAATGTTCTTGCAAACAATGTCAGATTGTATCAGCAGCCGACCGAATCTGGAGCTGGACCGAGGTTCGGTCAGGTGACAGCCAGTTCGCAATGTTTACGGCGCTCCCTTATCGCAGCCCGGGGGCAGTGGCTCTATTCCAAGTTCGGCACGGTCATACATCATATCTCTTGAACGCCATAATATGCCGATAGCTGTTAGGACTAGACGGAAGTTCATTTTCTCCAATCTCCATACAAAATCGTCTTCCGGCATTTATGTTTTTTACCCTCTTAAACCTTATCCGATTATTACAATTCTTTTTTGTTGTAGTATGGACAGTCGAATCTACGTTCCTGTCTTTTTATTTGTTTAATATCTCAAGTGATGATGACCTAATAAAGTTTAATGAACTTCATGACATTAAAAAAAAAATATTTTTTAAACGGTTTTATTTTCGGTCGAAATAAAATTTTTTGCTCCGGTGTTGTAGGTTCTAAATTTTTAAAGGTTAAAAATTCATCTAAACAAAAATATGACAGGAACGTAGATTGGACTGTCCTTAAGATAAGAAAAAATTGGATAAGGTTTCGGGGGTTAGAAAAACATAAATGCAGAAAGACGATTTTGTATGGAGAAGTTATCTTCCGTCTCGTCTTAAGACACCGACAGGCCGGACGTTGGATTCCGGCTTGTTTCTTCTGGGTTGTTCGCCGGGTTGGACTTTCGAGGCAACCTGTACAGTTCCGGGCAGCAAATAATGCGTATCGAGCTTTAGGAAGAGACTGTTCTATTGTATAGTGTCGTCCTTGTCGCACAGAGACGTGCGAGTTCGTGCGACAGGGACGACGTTCTACAACCAGATGGTGACGTTCTAAAGCTCGACACGCATTATTTGCTGCGGGGAACTGTGCATACACTACAATACAATGCCAATGCTTTTTTGGACGAGATTTGCTGAATTACACATATACGGCATTTCAACCAGCAAGGAAGCTCAGTGGTGCGATCGGTCGACTGTCGTTCATAATCATAAGCACACCCGGGCGCAGTCAGAATCCGTAACGTAAGTAATTTTAATTCCAATTTTAAAAAGATTTTAACTTAGTCTCGCCGAAACAAAACAAATAAAGAAAATATTAAACTACGTACCTAAAATTTTTGCCATAATTGACCAACGTGCGGATCCGATTTTAAAAGCCTGCCCTACATACATAGTTGTTAAAAAAAAATCTACTTTTAGTTAGAGTGCAGGTTTAAGAACTGAAAGTGTTTGACTGCACTTACGTTGGTCTGATACACAGAACATCCGCCAGTTCGTCTTCCTCGCTCACTGGTGCGGTATACGATGTTTACTTCGTACTATATTTGGAATCGATCAACCGCAGGTTGGTGTCGCGCGTGGCATGTTGGACGTGGAGAGGCAACGCTTTGTCGCTAAACGCGCAGGTTTTAGCCAGTTAGTTGGGGAAATGTTTGGTGTTCGGGGGAGATTGCTCGGAGACTTGACTTGGAGACGATTGACTATGTGTTACCTAACGTACTTATGTACTCGTACAAGATTTCTTCCAAAGCCGGCTGTTGTGCGAAACCTTGAATTAGGTCGTTTCTTTCGGAGTGCCCTTCATACATGTAAAGGATTTTTGGTTTGTGTGGTTGTAACAGTAAAACTTCTTTTTCTCCTTTTTAGGTTTCCGTACGGGCGACGACTCGCACTTGGCCGGTTTTTTAAAATATATTTATTCGATTTAAAGCGTTGTGCGACGTGTTTCACAAAAATAAATATTTTTGATAAATTTTATCCCCTGGTATATTTCGGAAACAAGTATTTATGCTACGATTAGCTACCTACTCCACAAAATCTAAAACGTTGTGCTTAACTGGTAACGTGTACTAATACAGTCAGTCAGCGTGTAAGTGTCCACCGCTGGACATACGCCTCTCAAATTTTCCTCCAGTCCTCCCGGCCTTCAGCGGTACGGAAACACTGCTTTCCAACGACGTACTAACTTTTGTAATACGTCAAATAAGAATTAGGTATTTCTATTGATAGATCGTAGGTTTCCGGAGGATTTCTCGGATTTATTTGTGTAAGTAAATTCCGAATGACGACACGCCTGGACACGCCTGAATCCTCAACTTGTCTATTTTGTTTATTTTCATATTTTGTTGATTACATACTTGTTTATTTTCTGCCAATATACACGGTGTTGCAGTTGCCCCCGTAATATTTTTAACTGGCATAAGGGGGTTATTCTATATGTGAAACTAAAGAACTTCTGCGAAGAAAAAAAATTTTTTGAAACAAAAAAAAAATTTTTTTTCCATACAAATTTTAATTAACTACCTATTCTCAAAATGTATCGAGAAAAAAAAATTTTTTTTTCTTCAAATAAAAAAGTCGTACAACAAAAGTGCTTTTATTTCACGTACAGAATCAACCCCTTTCGGGTTTAACGGTTGGGGTTGCAACACCGTGTAGATGGCTAGGAAACCCCAAGTTGCGTGAGCAAAAATTTCCCTTTAGGAATTTTTTAAAATAAATTAATGTTTATTTTATTTTCATGAGCAATTGACGTTGGCACGCACACACACATTCGCATGTTTTCCGCTTGCATATTCAATAATATTCCTTCTAAACTCCTGTTAGAAAAATGGATCATAGGAGACTAAAGAAAGAGAGATATATATGTATACAACGAACGGGTCCCAAAACTCAACGTCAAGCGGGAACCAGGGAGTAGGCCAGTTTATGACTACCCAGGGAAAAACTTTCGTTCCCGCTTGATGTTGAGTTTTGGGATATGGAGCGCATGTGAGTTGAAGAGTCGGCAGAGGTGTGTCAGGGTCGTGGCACGTCGAGATCCGTTGTCTCTACCTAGTTCTGTCAACGAATGACCCAAAATCTGGTGTAGAGTACGTGAGCAGGGACCTGAGCGATTCCTTTAGAAACTTATTCAGGGTCCACAAAAAAGTTCCCAATTTTGTTTTTTTTTCGCGTATAATTAAAAAAAACGATGCATCGCAGGCACACCTTTTTTTACACCAAATGAAAGCTCATTCTCTACAACTTGTATTATTTACACTTTTTTCGAATTCCCAACCGTTTTCGAGCTACACGCTACTACCCCATTGTAACACAGGCAATTTTCTAATCTCATACAAATCAGTTTATGAAATTCCCACCAAACCAAATCTATCTAAATAACTACCCATAAAAAAAATCTGCGTGAGTTAGATTTCCCCGCACGAATTCGCCGCGAAATTATGAGCCATTCCAGACGTTAATTACAGCGTCAACGTTCGCCGGTGATTATCTCGTAAGATGAAAGAAATATGCGGATTCCTCGTAAACTGAGGGGAAATTCGCGCGATCGTAACACCGGTATGTGGGCCGGTCATTGCCACGGATGCCGTAAGCGAACAACCACTCTCACGTGGCGATCAGTGGTTGCACGGATGGAAGCGTTCAAACGCACACTAGGTGGCGACACTGTGCCGCGATGTGTACCGCCCGAACTGTCAGTCAATAGACGTCGATAACTCCATCCATAGTAAATATGATTATTTTCTCGTGTTTGTGTCTGAACATTTTAGACGTTTTCCGCACATTATTTCAGATTTCTTATGTCCTAAACATTGTCACGTAATCCGTTAGTCCCGTGCAGAGGGCCCAGTCCGAGTTTACGTGACAGCTACGTAAACGTGAAATACCGATCGAATTGAGTTTTTATGTATGGAGCTCTCTAGTGGCGCCGCGGTGAGCGTATTGTGCTCCCATACATAAAAACTCAATTCGATCGGTATTTGACGTTTACGTAGCTGTCACGTTAACTCGGACTAGGCCCTCTGTGCCCATGTAATGTACGAAAAAAAGAGTAGGCACAAGTTTCCAACCGATAATGTGATGTGTTACGAAAATTATTAAAACGTTTTTTTTTGACGTGATAACGTCACGTCTTATAAATTGATGAACACCGGCTGCACGCACGAAAAAGTGTCACGTTCCATCTGAGCCTGTGTGTGCAAGCGAGAGCGCGTAACAAGCGATAGAGAGGCACAATCGCAGTCCCAGTAGTCTACCACTTTATGACGTTATCACGTAAAACTATCGTCCGTAAACCGACTTTACAGACAACCAATTTTTTATGCTTGTTTTCAACAGAATTTCTGAAATAATGTTTGTTCATTCAGAACATAGATTATGAATATTTAAAAACAAAACACAGCTAAAGATACGACAATATACGCGGCAGTAAATCGACCACATCCGTACGTAAGAGTCACACCGTCAAATTGAAACGGTAGGAGTGTACTCAGAAGCGAATATAGAGTGAAAAATAAGCAATAGAAAACTGAGTTTCTTAAATTAAAATACTTAGTGTTTAAAATATTCTCTTGAAAATCGAGAAAAGTGGTGAACACGAAATGAAAATCTATATGAATTTTTAAATCCATGTAATTAAAAATTCATAAATTCTTTATTACCCATTTCTTCTGTGTGAAGTATTGTATTGCTCTTCTGTATGTTATCTTCTGTCTTCTGTATCTGTTTGTGTTTTTGAGTGCAATAAATCATTTATATTTCTATTCTTTCTTTGCCTAATTTATAAAAACGTGCATCTATTTAATCATCATGTTTCTTTATGATAATGTGTATTATATTCGGTGTTGCAGTTGCTCCCGTAATATTTTTAACTGACATAAGGGGGTTATTCTATATGTGAAACTAAACAACTTCTGTGAAAAAAAAAATTGTTTGAAACAAAAAAAAATTTTTTTTTTCATACAAATTTTAATTACCTATTCTCAAAATGTATTGAGAAAAAAAAATTTTTTTCTTCAAATAAAAAAGTCGTAGAACAAAAGGTGTTCTATTTCACGTACCGAATCACCCCCTTTCGGGTTTTACGGTTGGGGTTGCAACACCGTGTATATGTAAATTACGCGAAGTTTATTTAATTGGTAGCTGTCTGTCATCTGACATTCTCACCTAACAACCTAACACCGGGTGAGCTTGGTGACATGTCAGTGCTTCCCTGCCGCCGTGCCGGCTACACTGACTGAACTGGACGGAAAACACAACTATTTACATAGCCGTTTCGACCGACCTTTCATTCAGTGCGGTTGAGTAATATAAGAAGGGAGTCATATCCCTTACTTACCTTTTACGACATACACGGGGAGAGATGCAGTGGGGCTATTCTTTTAAATTACCGGTCCCACACGGTACAAAAGAGTGCAGGTGAATTATGTTCGCAAGCACCGACACGGCACCTCGTTTCGACGGGGTGTATCAGGCCAATGATGTCAGTAAAAAAAAAAACAAAAATTATGCCATTTATTTCATTGTCTTCATAAGTGGGTTTTCTCAGAAATTCTACGGAGAGTGAATAGACCAATTGGTTTTCTGTCGTATGTTCGTTCATTCAATGATCATTCACTATGTTGCCATGCCCATAAAATTCTTTCTGTTGTCTGATTTTCCGTGCGAGTGATTTCTTCGAAAAGGAAAAGCGGTGTTCGGTGCTACCCTACCTGACGATTTCCCGAATTCTTGTGTGGATTTTTTTTTTTTCCAAATAATGTTAACCGACTGAGAAGTTCATAGATAATTTTATATTTCAGGTTCAGCGGGCTGGAGCGAAGCACCGCGCTCCCTTCATTACGGTTTCCATTGTTTCATTCGAAATACTCACGCACGAGCCGATGCATTAGAATTTAGGTTTCCAAAAATAAAAAAAATACAATTACAGAAAAACATTACAAGCACCGGTAAAGTGAGTATACTTGCACCAAGGTGTATAGTTTGTACCGAGGTGTATACTTTGCACCGAGGTGTATACTTTGCACCGAGGTGTATACTTTGCACCGAGGTGTATACTTTGCACCGTGGTGTATACTTTGCACCAAACTGTATACTTTGCACGAGGTGTATACTTTGCACCGAGCTGTATACTTTGCACCGAGGTGTATACTTCGCACCGAGATGTATATTTTGCATCAAGGTGTATACTTTGCACTGAGGTGTATTATTTGCACTGAGGTGTATACTTTGCACCGAGGTGTAGGTATACTTTGCATCGAGGTGTATTATTTGCACTAAGGTCTATACTTTGCACCGAGGTGTATACTTTTACTTTACTATAATAAAATCCAACGTCTGCTTTCTGTCTGAGTGTCTGAGTGTCTGTCTGTCCGCTTATAACTCGAGAACCACGGAACAGATTTTAATAAAAAAAAATTCTACGGATAGCTTGATTCTTCCCATCAACTATAGGCTACTTATGAGGTTAGCAGTGAAGTGAAATATGAGAGCGGGCGGAGCCGCGGGCACAGCTTGTACTTTATATATGTAATATGTATAAGGCATCTTTACAACCTCTAGTATTGACAGAACGCTTCCCTTCCTACCTCACTAGTTGGTAGGGTATAACCCGGGCGGGTTAATACCATCGCAGTGAATAAAATGTCCGTTGAAACGGCTATTTAAATAGTTAGATAGATAGATAGATAGAAAATTCTTTATTGCTCCAGTAAACATTAAACAGTAACAAATACATTGGAAAATTTACAAAAGGTGCAAAGGCGGACTTCTCCCTTACAGAGATTTCTTACAGTCAACCTTTGGATGTTTGAGATTCGATAATATAGTGGAATGTAAGTAGGTAGTAGCAAAAGAGTTGCGTGACAATTAAAGACAAAAATTAGGTAGTAGCAAAAGAGTTGCGTGACAATTGAAGACAAAAATAGTTCGTGTTTTCCGTCCAGTTCAGTGTAGCCGACACAACCGAAGGGAAGCACTGACATGGCACCTAGTTCACCAAGGTGTTGTGGGCTGCCATCGCGGATGTAGTAGGTGATGTAGCCAACCATGTCAGATTTCATAAAGAAAAACGCTTTCATTCATACGATTTACTGTTAGGTACGTAATACTAGTCGGTATGAATACCCAGGCACATAGGCACAGATGAGGTAACTTGGGAGTATGAGGAATGCCTAATGACGTAATATCCGTTAGGGTTTTCGGGATATTTCGTCACATTACTTTCATATGAAACGGCGGCGTCGCATCTCGGGACGCTGCTGGGGAGAGTAAATATGTTTTTTTCATAAGTCATAAAAAGCGAGCAAATCGAGGAGCAAATGAACCTCCTACTGTGCGTTAAAATATCTGTATACATGATTGGACGACACCATATCTTTTTTTCTGTTACGATGTAACCACACACACACACACACACACAAACATACCACACGCTGTATCCCGACAATCGTGGTAAGCAGAGTTATCGATGTTGTGCTGCAATAACTCTGGTAAATTACAGCAGAACACCGACCACCACGTTAAGCAAAGTGTTAGGACAAGATAACTATCAAGCAGGAAGAAGGCACAAAGACCCACCTGCTTGCTACATGACTCGGTGGAAGGACCGCGCCAAGGTGAGAGGTGGCTGACCTGTGGCCCTTTAGCAAGGCATCTTATCCTTATCTCAATATCGCCTTTTACGACATGCACGGAGAGAGATGCAGAAAACAGGAACTAGGTATTTAAATAGCCGTTTCAACCGACCTTTCATTCAGTTGTATATTGTATATTGTTTATTAAGCATTCAATAGACAGCATGACTGTACTCGAATTTGTCACAATTTGTTCTATCCGATTCGATTACACCCACGAAGAACCGGTAAGAAACTTCGCAGGGTTTTTTTTCATAATCATTTTTACAAGCATTTAGTGACTAACCACATAATAACACCGCCTACAGTCAGTGCGGTGGTACTAACCCGGGCGGGTTAAATCCTACCACCTAGTAAGGTAAGAAGGGAAGGGATCTACATCCTTACCTATAATAAAATTCAACGTCGCTTTCTGTCTGTCTGAGTGTCTGTCTGTCCGCTTATAACTCGAGAACCACTGAACCGATTTTAATAAAACAAAATTCTACGGATAGCTTGATTCTTCCCATCAACTATAGGTATACTTACTATCACGCTAAATAGCTTATGAGGTTAGCAGTGAAGTGAAATATGAGAGCGGGCGGAGCCGCGGGCACAGCTTGTTTTACATAAAATCCGAACGACGACGGCCAGCAACCAACGGTCGAGCGTTCAAGTAAGTATATGTAGCTATTTTTTTAATATAGCATAGTTAAGTCTTATATTTCGGCTTATATGAAGCATGCTATAGGGCGGCATACTCGAGATTCGAGAAACAAAAAATCTACAGATCTCACACTACGCGCAACTATCAAAAGCATTGAAAATGTAATTTAGAAATATTGCACACGATAAAATTTGACAAATTTGTTAATAGGAATTCATTCTTTATCGTACTGACGATAAAGTGAACGGAGCGCAGACTGACCTCGCGTGTAAGGGACCCGCTACCGCCTACAGTTTTTGTCCGCCCGCCTCCTAAGATGGCTCAAACTGTAGCTTAATTCAATCCCGAGATTCAATTCTTTCCGTTTCTTGAATAGCGAGCTAAAAAAAAAGGTATTGGGAAAATCTCGATCCAAGTGGCGAAAAAATTTTGAATTTTCGGAAAATCTCAAAAAGTTACCGACCGATTTTAGGAATTCAAATTGCACTTTTTAGCCCTCCGGCAGACGCAGATTTTGACATATTATGGCCCATCCGCGTACCTCTCATATCTGCGAAACTACAGGCAAATGTCACAATTTCATAAATCGGGGCACTATACTCGATCATGAAAACATAAACATTTTCAATGTCAAAATTACATGTGAAAAAAAGCGGGTGACGTCGGGGGATGCCCGGCAGAAGCAAAGTTTCTACGAATTTTTCGGTGAAAAGAATTTTCGGCTTGTTTGTTGAGCCATCGATGTATTGAACCAATCTGCGACCGAGCTGCGTTTTTTTTTTTTTTTTTTTTTTTTTTTTATTGACAGCGCGACATATGGCGCCGAGCCACCCATAAGGTGTCTAGCGACGCCCATGGACATTCGGTCGTATGCGGGGGTTGCGAATGCCATGCCGGCCTGACAGGTGCCCATTCACGCCCCTCTTGAAGGACCCGAGACTGTACTTGGGGGGAAATATATGGGCAGGGAGAGCGTTCCAGAGTTTACCGGTTCTGTAGAGGAAAGATCTGCAGAATCGATTGGTACGCATCCGCGGTAAGTCCAGCGTGTAGGGATGCAATCCCTGCCCAGTGCGCGTGGTGCGAAGGTGGAAAGGGGACGGCGGGATCGCATTAAACAGCTCCTCCGAGCACTCCCCATGGAATAAGCGATAGAACACACTTAGGGAGCCGACATCCCTACGGTGTTGCAGTGGTTCTAGATCGCAGGACACTTCGGGGTCACCCACTAGTCGCACGGCTCGACGCTGGATTGAGTCCAGAGGCGCAAGCTGGTATTTGGCAGAGCCATCCCACAGGTGCGAGCAGTACTCCAAGCAGGACCTGATCTGCGATTTATACAGAAGCAGCTTTTGGTCCGGCGTGAAGTACCGTCGCACCTTATTGAGTACGCCCAGTTCCTGCGTTACTTTTATTTCGGCGCGCGGAACAATTCGGTTTGTATGAGAGCCACATCTTATCGTAACCGGACATGAATTTTATTTAGCCTATCCTGTTCCTGTGTCAAGGTATAGTTAAATGTGCTTGTGTTGCATCAAATTCGGATTATCGGTTTAAGAGTTTTGGAGGAACATCCTTCCTTCCTTACCTAATAAAATCCAACGTCTGCTTTCTGTCTGTATGTATGTCTGTCTGTCCGCTTATAACTCGAGAACCACTGAACCGATTTTAATACAGTGTGCTTCTACGGATAGCTTGGTTCTTCCCATAAATTATAGACTACATTTCATCACGTTAAATGGCTTATGAGGTTAGCAGAGAAGTCAAATATGAGAGCGGGCGGAGCCGCGGGCAGAGCTAGTACATACATATGTACATACAGAAAGGATTTCTAAAAATCGTCAATTTAGTTTTAGTGTGATACAAAGAGTCTACAAACGCAGTATCTCAAAAAACAAAGCAACTTACTCCACGGCCATCCTTTACAGATTTATTATTAGTATTTACCAAATAAGGTTTCGAAAGTAGGATGAAAGCTAATGAAAGGATATTAAAAGCCAAGGTTCATGATAGGACATTAAACAGCATAGGATGGCTCTCAGGATAAATTTAAATTATTTTAATAAGACTTCAGTGAACGTCGCGTCGTCGTAGCCAGCTGCGTTGGGTCAATTTACCTGATAAATTGGATTATATAGTTTGAAATTTGTCCGAAAAGTTTTCAACAATTTACTCTGAATTGTAAAGTTAATTATTAATTGCGACTTCAATATAGTTTAAACAGAAAACAATTAGTTGTAGGGTTAGTGCAGGTCATTCTATTAATAACCTATTTTTATGGAAACTGACAAGGTTGTCTACATGACCTACAACATCCGCGATGTCAGCCCATTCACCGGGTGAACTAGGTGCCATGTCAGTGCTTCCCTTCATTTCATGTCTATCGAGCTATCGAGGCTGACCAAAATACCTGCTCCCAATCGGTTCCCTTGGCCTGTTTTATAGGTATACTATTATTGACGGCGCCCTGTTGAATTTACTTCCCTCATCCCTCCTGCCCCCATCCGTCTCCGCCACACCCGCCGGACTCGCTCGGAACATCCATATTATGTTGTCGACAATCAACCTCTAAGAAGACATAATTTTTCAAAATCTTTCCTGTGTCGTACGGCGAAAATATGGACCGCTCTTCCGGTGAGTGTGTTCCCCACCACCTATAACGGCCTTTTTGTCCGCCTCATAGCCGGCATGGCGCTTCTCTGAGCGTAGTTTCGCGAGGAGTGGTGTTATTGGCTGCGTCTGATCTTCCGTTGAAGTTATTGGGCACAGATACCGGCGCCGGCTGTCTGTGATAAAAAAAACCGGCCAAGTGCGAGTCGGACACGTGCACCGAGGTATCCGCACCACAAAAAAAAAATGGAAAAAACACGTTTCTTGTATGGGAACGCCCCTTAATTTTTTACTTTTTCTATTTTTTATTATTTGTTGTTATATCCACTATAATAACACATATTCTGTGAAAATTTCAGCGGGCTAACTATTACGGTTCAAGAGATACAGCCCTCAGACAGTCAGACAGACGGCGTAGGCTTAGTAATAGGTTCCCGTACGACGGATACGGAACCCTAAAAAAAGGAAACCGGGTGTACAGCATGCTCATAGAAATTCAGTCGTAACTTTTTTCTAGAACACCGCAGTGTACACAACTTCTGTATATTATGTTAACGTGAATGTTAAAAAGTTGGTCGTCCCATTTTTACCTTATGAATAGACCCAGATATTGTTCAGTTTATAGCCTCGTAAAACTCTCTCACTTTCTATTTTACGACTTGATACTTCTCGCTGACGAGCTTTTGATAATATGAACAGAATGAAAAGCCCGACTGCGAGGAGGAAGAAAGAAAAATGCGATAAGCAAGCAATAATATTTACTTACCTACATTTTTCTATGTTTTCAGCGAGGTTTTAACTAATTTCGTTCCACCATATATTTTTTTCCAAATTGTAAAAAAAAAAATTTTTTTTTTTTTTATTGAAACTGACACGGATGGCTACATCACCTACAACATCCGTGATGTCAGCCCATAACACCGGGTGAACTTGGTGCCACGTCAGTGCATCCCTTCGGTCGTGCCGGCTACACTGAACTGGACGGAAAACACAAACTATTTACATAGCCGTTTCGACCGACCTTTCATTCATTGCGGTGGTACCAACCCGGGCGGGTTAAACCCTACCACCTAGTAATATAAGAAGAGAGTCATATCCCATAGTCGCCTTTTACGACATACACGGGGAGAGATGCAGTGGGGCTATTCTTTTAAAGTACCGGCCCCACACGGTGCGGTATTTTTTTGCAAAACAGTTCCACGATGATATTATTATGAAATCAGTGTCAAGCGTACAAAAACAAAAAGAGTTTATGCGAACTTGTGTCACTCGCACGACGACCTCATCAAATTTCGTACCGACTTGAACACCAAAAGTTGACAGGGAATCAAAATTCTGCCTTACAATGTTGATAAGCTTGAAAGCTTCCATGAAAAAAGCGTGTTCTCACGATACAATTGTCTTTCCATTCGCAACTTATTTCAAGTTGCCTAACGAGACGGTGGTGGCGCATGGCGCGGCGCGGCGGTAAAGGGCCCCCCATTCATTCAAATTTTAAATCGCACAACTAATCGTTTTTATCAATACTTGGTTTTAGTTATTTATAATATATATATTATTTACATTTACATTAGTAATTTAAAAATTCACAGATTTCGTGCCTCACACGACTATCGAACACATTGGAAATGAATCTACGGAATTCGAAAAAATATGGTTCTGACTTTTTGACTTTTTTCAAAAAGGTTAGGCTACAGGGCAAACCCTTAACCCGATCGTCTTTGTTTTAGGCTCAAATTGTAGCTGAATAAATTGTCCAGAGGAGGTTTTCTCAAATTTTTGATATCATTCTTCCTTTGCACAATATCGAGCGCTAAAATAAAAAATTCGGAAAAAAAATTCATTTGTTTTTCACTATTTCGGCCATAACTTTTTTTGTTTTCTCGAATAATTCTTTTCGCACCTTACAGCTCTAATGAATACGCGTCTTTTGAGCCTTTTCTGAATATCATATCTTCACAACTCTCCAAGATATAAGGGGATCTCACTTTTTCGTGAAATTGGAGCCTATACTGGAGCCAACGAAAAGACATTTCCAATGTCAAAAAAACACGTATTTTTTTTATTATATTTCAACCTATTATAAAATAATATTTTTTTTATGTACATGTAAGATTACCATTTGACATATTAATTTTACATGTACCTATATAAAAAAAATTATCTGACAACGACAATAGGTCGAAATATAGGTAATAAAAAATATGTGTTTTTTTTTTTTCAATACTAGTTGAACGTTAAAAATATAATCGGCTTCTATGGGAGTCCGCATAAATTCGACACGATTGCAAAGCGACTAATAAATCATAATCCGATCGTTCGTCGGAAAATATCCACGGAAATGTATCGGCAGACGCAGACATGCAACGAAATAGTTGTGCAACTGTTTTGTTGGCTCTTGCAGCCCGGCGGCGGCGCCACCACTAAACAGTTGAGTCGTAGCAGCAATTGAGTGTATGCGGGGGCCTTAAGAGTCTTGAAGAGTCGTATCTACAAGCTGGCCCTATTCCGCTGGCACGACACTTCACAGAGTATGGTTTTGCGAATTTTGGCTGTGTCGACAGCATCATTTGGCCCGTCGGATTGGCCCGCGCGGGTTTTCTTAAAAAAATAAACACACGCAGTACAACAAAACCTTGTACAGGAATATCCGGACCCGGGCGGCGTTTTGGCCAAAACATTCGCTTATAAATCATACATGTAGATGATTCCTCGCAGGTAACCATCTACCCTGCAAGCCCTTCTCGCTTCCAACGACAACGGCACTTCCGTGCCCTGGCACAAAATTTATTCCCTACGTGTAGAGAATAGTTTAACATACGTGTGTGAAACTCTGTCAAACTCAATAAAATACTGCTTCTCCCCCAATTGACTAAGAGCTGGGGAGCGGACGTGCGTGTGAAGAGGTTTCTCGAGCGTAACAGCGCTTTTCTTGCTTACGGTACGGAGGAATTTTTTGACATCACGCACAGAACTTGTCTCCTGGCTGAGCCGCTTCACACGAAGTGCTCTCTAGTGACCCGCATACTTGTACATAGTCTGTCAATATTATCCGTCCCTGGCAGGGTTGCCACCCGTCCCGATTCTGTCGGGAGAGTTCCGATTTCGATGATATTGTCCCACGTCCCGACGATCTATCAATTTTGTCCCGATTGTTTATAACACGCGACGAGGGCAACGTACGTACGTACGTACTGTCAGCCTCGATAGCTCAGTGGTGCAGACAGTCAACTGTCGCTATTGAATGTTAAGCAACGCTGGGTGCGGTCAGTACTTGGATGGGTGACCGCTGACCGTTGGAGGCTGACCGAGGTTCGGATTCCTCGTAAAACTGTAGGTCCCTTCCCTCCTAATCTTACTTGGTGGTAGGGTTTAACCCGCCCGGGTTGGTACCACCGCACTGAATGAAACGTCGGTCTAAACGGCTATGTAAATGGTTTGTGTTTTCCGACCAGTTCAGTGTAGCTGGCACGAACAAAAGGGGGAAGCACTGACATGGCACCTAGTTCACCCGGTGTTATGGGCTGACATCGCGGACGTTGTAGGTGATGTAGCCAACCGTGTCAGTTTCCATAAAGAAAAAAAAAAAAAAAAAAAAAAAAAAAAAAAAAAAAAAAAACGTTTGCGCCCTTTTCTATTAATTTTATTCCAGTTACTTTACTAATTGTAATTTTTTAAATTGTCTTATGTCCGAAATCATTTCTCTGTAGTAGATCTAATGAGAACAGAATTGCCACTAAACATAGACATGTCTTTTTCAAAGTTCATACATACATACATATCACACACGCTAGATCCCGACAATCGGGGTAAGCAGAGTAATCGGTTTTCAAAGTTCATAAATAAAAAATAAAAAAATCTGTTAAGTGCGAGTTTTACTCGCGCACGGAGGTTTCCGCATCTATCCGCTATTATCCGCCTATCTTTTGTCTTTCAACAATGCAATGTATAAAAGCCTATGGCGCCATCTATTATTCAATAGTGTGACTAAACGATTTTTCGGACGTTTGTTGTATGGGAGCCCCCCTGAATTTTTTACATTTTCTTATTTGTTGTTATATCCGCCATAGTAACACATATTCTATGAAAACAACGGGCTACCTATTACGGTTCAAGAGATACAGCCCTCGGACAGACGGACGGACGGACGGATGGCGGAGGCTTAGTAATAGGCTTCCTTACGGGATACGGAAACCTAAAAATGACGCGGAATGAATGAAAACGGTCCGTAGCAATTAAAAATATGCAAAAAAAATAATAATTAAAATTATATAAACATAAAGGCAAAAGGTGTTTTTATTTTTTCCTTGAGCCAGATGGTCCGAATCAGTCCGACCGAACTCTGATAACTGACCGATTGCCCCTATTTTTTATTCCAAAAGGTGGCAACCCTGGTCCCTGGCAATATTTTTTACATTTTCGGCTTGCATCATGTATTCCTTCCAGTTGAGCCCATTTTTTGTTTGTTATATCCGCCATAGTAACACATATTCTATGAAAATTTCAACGGGCTACCTATTACGGTTCAAGAGATACAGCCCTCGGACAGACGGACGGACGGACGGATGGCGGAGGCTTAGTAATAGGCTTCCGTACGGGATACGGAAACCTAAAAATGACGTGGAATGAATGAAAACGGTCCGTAGCAATTAAAAATATGCAAAAAAAATAATAATTAAAATTATATAAACATAAAGGCAAAAGGTGTTTTTATTTTCTCCTTGAGCCAGATGGTCCGAATCAGTCCGACCGAACTCTGATAACTGACCGATTGTCCCTATTTTTATTTATTCCAAAAGGTGGCAACCCTGGTCCCTGGCAATATTTTCGGCTAGGATTACACATTTTCGGCTTGCATCATGTATTCCTTCAAGTTGAGCCCATTTTACATTTACGAAATTTGATCGCGAAAGCGCTGTCGTCTTCGCGACGACACGCCGGTATCGCAGTAAATTCGAATTATTTTCAGAAATCGTGAAGTGCCATAGTCGGGAAATGTTTCCTAATAATATTTTTAACGAAAATACGAGTACTTAAAATGTTGTAAAAATGTGTAAGTGCTTACGGATATAACTTTTACAAGCAATAACGGTTTTTATAACGCCATTTACTTCAGAAGATACATATTATAAACTTCATCTAGAACATTTTAGGAATATAGTTACTTATTTGGGTTTATAACAGTACGGGCATCTACTGTGTTACGGACGTTGGGATTTTTCAACATGTAGGTATATCTACAGTCACGCCTATTTCCTAGAGCAGCGGTTCTCAAACTTTTTTGGTGACGGAACCCTTTTGGAAAGCGAAATATTTGACGGAGCCCTAAAATAAACAAAAATGAGTTTTTGTGCATTCTTTATAATCATATTACAATGTAACAGTTACTTACATAATATCATATTAAGAAAAGAGAAAAACAATAGAAGAATAAGTGAAAAAGAGAAAAAGTGACGCCTGCGCAGCCGCGCTGAATCGAGCCAGAAAGGAGAGGTGTGTTTTTGATTTTTTTTTTCTCGTATTCTCGCGGAGCCCCCACTGAGGCTCCGCGGAGCCCTAGGGTTCCGCGGAGCACACTTTGAGTATGGCTGTCCTAGAGGTAGGCAGAAACTCCAAGTGCCGTGATCCTCCCTGACACACCCTGACGCCTCTTCCGCACTAATAATATAATATGCTTCATATTTGCCGGTTACGGAAGATGTGGTGACGGGTGCTACGTCTTTGAACCGTTTTGAGCACGTGCCATTTTTATTTTTGAGATATAATAAAATATTAGAATGTTTTTATCTTATCAAAAGTCCTTTCATTCGTTCATATGCACCATAACTAAAATAATACTAAACTTAAAATATGTGGTACTAAAATTGTAATGTATGCAAACACATGAATGGCTTTATTGAACTAGCATGTACTTACATGTATTATTATTATTATTTTTTCTTCAATTCTCAAGCTCATCTCTTTTGCTACTACCTACTTACATTCCACTATATTAATCGAATCTCAAACATCCAAACGTTGACTGTAAGAAATCTCCGTAAGGGATAGTCCGCCTTTGCACCTTATGTAAATTTTCAAATGTAATTATATTATCTATCTATTTTCTATCTTTAATTTGCTTTGAATTTTATTTTATTTGAATTTATTTACTATCTAAATTGTAAAAATTTACGTTTCAATACACAATATTTTTTTACAATTTTATTGTAACACGTTAAAATAATACCTACTTCCTCTTGATCTCAACTGAAATCCACCCTTTCCGTTAAAGCTAAAAACTCCAAACGAAGGTACTCGTACCTACGTCATTGCTGTCTCGAGCGAGAGCCAGCGTTCTACAATTTGTATTTACAACAGAAATGTTCTTGCAAACAATGTCAGATTGTATCAGCAGCCGACCGAATCTGGAGCTGGACCGAGGTTCGGTCAGGTGACAGCCAGTTCGCAATGTTTACGGCGCTCCCTTATCGCAGCCCGGGGGCAGTGGCTCTATTCCAAGTTCGGCACGGTCATACATCATATCTCTTGAACGCCATAATATGCCGATAGCTGTTAGGACTAGACGGAAGTTCATTTTCTCCAATCTCCATACAAAATCGTCTTCCGGCATTTATGTTTTTTACCCTCTTAAACCTTATCCGATTATTACAATTCTTTTTTGTTGTAGTATGGACAGTCGAATCTACGTTCCTGTCTTTTTATTTGTTTAATATCTCAAGTGATGATGACCTAATAAAGTTTAATGAACTTCATGACATTAAAAAAAAAATATTTTTTAAACGGTTTTATTTTCGGTCGAAATAAAATTTTTTGCTCCGGTGTTGTAGGTTCTAAATTTTTAAAGGTTAAAAATTCATCTAAACAAAAATATGACAGGAACGTAGATTGGACTGTCCTTAAGATAAGAAAAAATTGGATAAGGTTTCGGGGGTTAGAAAAACATAAATGCAGAAAGACGATTTTGTATGGAGAAGTTATCTTCCGTCTCGTCTTAAGACACCGACAGGCCGGACGTTGGATTCCGGCTTGTTTCTTCTGGGTTGTTCGCCGGGTTGGACTTTCGAGGCAACCTGTACAGTTCCGGGCAGCAAATAATGCGTATCGAGCTTTAGGAAGAGACTGTTCTATTGTATAGTGTCGTCCTTGTCGCACAGAGACGTGCGAGTTCGTGCGACAGGGACGACGTTCTACAACCAGATGGTGACGTTCTAAAGCTCGACACGCATTATTTGCTGCGGGGAACTGTGCATACACTACAATACAATGCCAATGCTTTTTTGGACGAGATTTGCTGAATTACACATATACGGCATTTCAACCAGCAAGGAAGCTCAGTGGTGCGATCGGTCGACTGTCGTTCATAATCATAAGCACACCCGGGCGCAGTCAGAATCCGTAACGTAAGTAATTTTAATTCCAATTTTAAAAAGATTTTAACTTAGTCTCGCCGAAACAAAACAAATAAAGAAAATATTAAACTACGTACCTAAAATTTTTGCCATAATTGACCAACGTGCGGATCCGATTTTAAAAGCCTGCCCTACATACATAGTTGTTAAAAAAAAATCTACTTTTAGTTAGAGTGCAGGTTTAAGAACTGAAAGTGTTTGACTGCACTTACGTTGGTCTGATACACAGAACATCCGCCAGTTCGTCTTCCTCGCTCACTGGTGCGGTATACGATGTTTACTTCGTACTATATTTGGAATCGATCAACCGCAGGTTGGTGTCGCGCGTGGCATGTTGGACGTGGAGAGGCAACGCTTTGTCGCTAAACGCGCAGGTTTTAGCCAGTTAGTTGGGGAAATGTTTGGTGTTCGGGGGAGATTGCTCGGAGACTTGACTTGGAGACGATTGACTATGTGTTACCTAACGTACTTATGTACTCGTACAAGATTTCTTCCAAAGCCGGCTGTTGTGCGAAACCTTGAATTAGGTCGTTTCTTTCGGAGTGCCCTTCATACATGTAAAGGATTTTTGGTTTGTGTGGTTGTAACAGTAAAACTTCTTTTTCTCCTTTTTAGGTTTCCGTACGGGCGACGACTCGCACTTGGCCGGTTTTTTAAAATATATTTATTCGATTTAAAGCGTTGTGCGACGTGTTTCACAAAAATAAATATTTTTGATAAATTTTATCCCCTGGTATATTTCGGAAACAAGTATTTATGCTACGATTAGCTACCTACTCCACAAAATCTAAAACGTTGTGCTTAACTGGTAACGTGTACTAATACAGTCAGTCAGCGTGTAAGTGTCCACCGCTGGACATACGCCTCTCAAATTTTCCTCCAGTCCTCCCGGCCTTCAGCGGTACGGAAACACTGCTTTCCAACGACGTACTAACTTTTGTAATACGTCAAATAAGAATTAGGTATTTCTATTGATAGATCGTAGGTTTCCGGAGGATTTCTCGGATTTATTTGTGTAAGTAAATTCCGAATGACGACACGCCTGGACACGCCTGAATCCTCAACTTGTCTATTTTGTTTATTTTCATATTTTGTTGATTACATACTTGTTTATTTTCTGCCAATATACACGGTGTTGCAGTTGCCCCCGTAATATTTTTAACTGGCATAAGGGGGTTATTCTATATGTGAAACTAAAGAACTTCTGCGAAGAAAAAAAATTTTTTGAAACAAAAAAAAAATTTTTTTTCCATACAAATTTTAATTAACTACCTATTCTCAAAATGTATCGAGAAAAAAAAATTTTTTTTTCTTCAAATAAAAAAGTCGTACAACAAAAGTGCTTTTATTTCACGTACAGAATCAACCCCTTTCGGGTTTAACGGTTGGGGTTGCAACACCGTGTAGATGGCTAGGAAACCCCAAGTTGCGTGAGCAAAAATTTCCCTTTAGGAATTTTTTAAAATAAATTAATGTTTATTTTATTTTCATGAGCAATTGACGTTGGCACGCACACACACATTCGCATGTTTTCCGCTTGCATATTCAATAATATTCCTTCTAAACTCCTGTTAGAAAAATGGATCATAGGAGACTAAAGAAAGAGAGATATATATGTATACAACGAACGGGTCCCAAAACTCAACGTCAAGCGGGAACCAGGGAGTAGGCCAGTTTATGACTACCCAGGGAAAAACTTTCGTTCCCGCTTGATGTTGAGTTTTGGGATATGGAGCGCATGTGAGTTGAAGAGTCGGCAGAGGTGTGTCAGGGTCGTGGCACGTCGAGATCCGTTGTCTCTACCTAGTTCTGTCAACGAATGACCCAAAATCTGGTGTAGAGTACGTGAGCAGGGACCTGAGCGATTCCTTTAGAAACTTATTCAGGGTCCACAAAAAAGTTCCCAATTTTGTTTTTTTTTCGCGTATAATTAAAAAAAACGATGCATCGCAGGCACACCTTTTTTTACACCAAATGAAAGCTCATTCTCTACAACTTGTATTATTTACACTTTTTTCGAATTCCCAACCGTTTTCGAGCTACACGCTACTACCCCATTGTAACACAGGCAATTTTCTAATCTCATACAAATCAGTTTATGAAATTCCCACCAAACCAAATCTATCTAAATAACTACCCATAAAAAAAATCTGCGTGAGTTAGATTTCCCCGCACGAATTCGCCGCGAAATTATGAGCCATTCCAGACGTTAATTACAGCGTCAACGTTCGCCGGTGATTATCTCGTAAGATGAAAGAAATATGCGGATTCCTCGTAAACTGAGGGGAAATTCGCGCGATCGTAACACCGGTATGTGGGCCGGTCATTGCCACGGATGCCGTAAGCGAACAACCACTCTCACGTGGCGATCAGTGGTTGCACGGATGGAAGCGTTCAAACGCACACTAGGTGGCGACACTGTGCCGCGATGTGTACCGCCCGAACTGTCAGTCAATAGACGTCGATAACTCCATCCATAGTAAATATGATTATTTTCTCGTGTTTGTGTCTGAACATTTTAGACGTTTTCCGCACATTATTTCAGATTTCTTATGTCCTAAACATTGTCACGTAATCCGTTAGTCCCGTGCAGAGGGCCCAGTCCGAGTTTACGTGACAGCTACGTAAACGTGAAATACCGATCGAATTGAGTTTTTATGTATGGAGCTCTCTAGTGGCGCCGCGGTGAGCGTATTGTGCTCCCATACATAAAAACTCAATTCGATCGGTATTTGACGTTTACGTAGCTGTCACGTTAACTCGGACTAGGCCCTCTGTGCCCATGTAATGTACGAAAAAAAGAGTAGGCACAAGTTTCCAACCGATAATGTGATGTGTTACGAAAATTATTAAAACGTTTTTTTTTTGACGTGATAACGTCACGTCTTATAAATTGATGAACACCGGCTGCACGCACGAAAAAGTGTCACGTTCCATCTGAGCCTGTGTGTGCAAGCGAGAGCGCGTAACAAGCGATAGAGAGGCACAATCGCAGTCCCAGTAGTCTACCACTTTATGACGTTATCACGTAAAACTATCGTCCGTAAACCGACTTTACAGACAACCAATTTTTTATGCTTGTTTTCAACAGAATTTCTGAAATAATGTTTGTTCATTCAGAACATAGATTATGAATATTTAAAAACAAAACACAGCTAAAGATACGACAATATACGCGGCAGTAAATCGACCACATCCGTACGTAAGAGTCACACCGTCAAATTGAAACGGTAGGAGTGTACTCAGAAGCGAATATAGAGTGAAAAATAAGCAATAGAAAACTGAGTTTCTTAAATTAAAATACTTAGTGTTTAAAATATTCTCTTGAAAATCGAGAAAAGTGGTGAACACGAAATGAAAATCTATATGAATTTTTAAATCCATGTAATTAAAAATTCATAAATTCTTTATTACCCATTTCTTCTGTGTGAAGTATTGTATTGCTCTTCTGTATGTTATCTTCTGTCTTCTGTATCTGTTTGTGTTTTTGAGTGCAATAAATCATTTATATTTCTATTCTTTCTTTGCCTAATTTATAAAAACGTGCATCTATTTAATCATCATGTTTCTTTATGATAATGTGTATTATATTCGGTGTTGCAGTTGCTCCCGTAATATTTTTAACTGACATAAGGGGGTTATTCTATATGTGAAACTAAACAACTTCTGTGAAAAAAAAAATTGTTTGAAACAAAAAAAAATTTTTTTTTTCATACAAATTTTAATTACCTATTCTCAAAATGTATTGAGAAAAAAAAATTTTTTTCTTCAAATAAAAAAGTCGTAGAACAAAAGGTGTTCTATTTCACGTACCGAATCACCCCCTTTCGGGTTTTACGGTTGGGGTTGCAACACCGTGTATATGTAAATTACGCGAAGTTTATTTAATTGGTAGCTGTCTGTCATCTGACATTCTCACCTAACAACCTAACACCGGGTGAGCTTGGTGACATGTCAGTGCTTCCCTGCCGCCGTGCCGGCTACACTGACTGAACTGGACGGAAAACACAACTATTTACATAGCCGTTTCGACCGACCTTTCATTCAGTGCGGTTGAGTAATATAAGAAGGGAGTCATATCCCTTACTTACCTTTTACGACATACACGGGGAGAGATGCAGTGGGGCTATTCTTTTAAATTACCGGTCCCACACGGTACAAAAGAGTGCAGGTGAATTATGTTCGCAAGCACCGACACGGCACCTCGTTTCGACGGGGTGTATCAGGCCAATGATGTCAGTAAAAAAAAAAACAAAAATTATGCCATTTATTTCATTGTCTTCATAAGTGGGTTTTCTCAGAAATTCTACGGAGAGTGAATAGACCAATTGGTTTTCTGTCGTATGTTCGTTCATTCAATGATCATTCACTATGTTGCCATGCCCATAAAATTCTTTCTGTTGTCTGATTTTCCGTGCGAGTGATTTCTTCGAAAAGGAAAAGCGGTGTTCGGTGCTACCCTACCTGACGATTTCCCGAATTCTTGTGTGGATTTTTTTTTTTTCCAAATAATGTTAACCGACTGAGAAGTTCATAGATAATTTTATATTTCAGGTTCAGCGGGCTGGAGCGAAGCACCGCGCTCCCTTCATTACGGTTTCCATTGTTTCATTCGAAATACTCACGCACGAGCCGATGCATTAGAATTTAGGTTTCCAAAAATAAAAAAAATACAATTACAGAAAAACATTACAAGCACCGGTAAAGTGAGTATACTTGCACCAAGGTGTATAGTTTGTACCGAGGTGTATACTTTGCACCGAGGTGTATACTTTGCACCGAGGTGTATACTTTGCACCGAGGTGTATACTTTGCACCGTGGTGTATACTTTGCACCAAACTGTATACTTTGCACGAGGTGTATACTTTGCACCGAGCTGTATACTTTGCACCGAGGTGTATACTTCGCACCGAGATGTATATTTTGCATCAAGGTGTATACTTTGCACTGAGGTGTATTATTTGCACTGAGGTGTATACTTTGCACCGAGGTGTAGGTATACTTTGCATCGAGGTGTATTATTTGCACTAAGGTCTATACTTTGCACCGAGGTGTATACTTTTACTTTACTATAATAAAATCCAACGTCTGCTTTCTGTCTGAGTGTCTGAGTGTCTGTCTGTCCGCTTATAACTCGAGAACCACGGAACAGATTTTAATAAAAAAAAATTCTACGGATAGCTTGATTCTTCCCATCAACTATAGGCTACTTATGAGGTTAGCAGTGAAGTGAAATATGAGAGCGGGCGGAGCCGCGGGCACAGCTTGTACTTTATATATGTAATATGTATAAGGCATCTTTACAACCTCTAGTATTGACAGAACGCTTCCCTTCCTACCTCACTAGTTGGTAGGGTATAACCCGGGCGGGTTAATACCATCGCAGTGAATAAAATGTCCGTTGAAACGGCTATTTAAATAGTTAGATAGATAGATAGATAGAAAATTCTTTATTGCTCCAGTAAACATTAAACAGTAACAAATACATTGGAAAATTTACATAAGGTGCAAAGGCGGACTTCTCCCTTACAGAGATTTCTTACAGTCAACCTTTGGATGTTTGAGATTCGATAATATAGTGGAATGTAAGTAGGTAGTAGCAAAAGAGTTGCGTGACAATTAAAGACAAAAATTAGGTAGTAGCAAAAGAGTTGCGTGACAATTGAAGACAAAAATAGTTCGTGTTTTCCGTCCAGTTCAGTGTAGCCGACACAACCGAAGGGAAGCACTGACATGGCACCTAGTTCACCAAGGTGTTGTGGGCTGCCATCGCGGATGTAGTAGGTGATGTAGCCAACCATGTCAGATTTCATAAAGAAAAACGCTTTCATTCATACGATTTACTGTTAGGTACGTAATACTAGTCGGTATGAATACCCAGGCACATAGGCACAGATGAGGTAACTTGGGAGTATGAGGAATGCCTAATGACGTAATATCCGTTAGGGTTTTCGGGATATTTCGTCACATTACTTTCATATGAAACGGCGGCGTCGCATCTCGGGACGCTGCTGGGGAGAGTAAATATGTTTTTTTCATAAGTCATAAAAAGCGAGCAAATCGAGGAGCAAATGAACCTCCTACTGTGCGTTAAAATATCTGTATACATGATTGGACGACACCATATCTTTTTTTCTGTTACGATGTAACCACACACACACACACACACACAAACATACCACACGCTGTATCCCGACAATCGTGGTAAGCAGAGTTATCGATGTTGTGCTGCAATAACTCTGGTAAATTACAGCAGAACACCGACCACCACGTTAAGCAAAGTGTTAGGACAAGATAACTATCAAGCAGGAAGAAGGCACAAAGACCCACCTGCTTGCTACATGACTCGGTGGAAGGACCGCGCCAAGGTGAGAGGTGGCTGACCTGTGGCCCTTTAGCAAGGCATCTTATCCTTATCTCAATATCGCCTTTTACGACATGCACGGAGAGAGATGCAGAAAACAGGAACTAGGTATTTAAATAGCCGTTTCAACCGACCTTTCATTCAGTTGTATATTGTATATTGTTTATTAAGCATTCAATAGACAGCATGACTGTACTCGAATTTGTCACAATTTGTTCTATCCGATTCGATTACACCCACGAAGAACCGGTAAGAAACTTCGCAGGGTTTTTTTTCATAATCATTTTTACAAGCATTTAGTGACTAACCACATAATAACACCGCCTACAGTCAGTGCGGTGGTACTAACCCGGGCGGGTTAAATCCTACCACCTAGTAAGGTAAGAAGGGAAGGGATCTACATCCTTACCTATAATAAAATTCAACGTCGCTTTCTGTCTGTCTGAGTGTCTGTCTGTCCGCTTATAACTCGAGAACCACTGAACCGATTTTAATAAAACAAAATTCTACGGATAGCTTGATTCTTCCCATCAACTATAGGTATACTTACTATCACGCTAAATAGCTTATGAGGTTAGCAGTGAAGTGAAATATGAGAGCGGGCGGAGCCGCGGGCACAGCTTGTTTTACATAAAATCCGAACGACGACGGCCAGCAACCAACGGTCGAGCGTTCAAGTAAGTATATGTAGCTATTTTTTTAATATAGCATAGTTAAGTCTTATATTTCGGCTTATATGAAGCATGCTATAGGGCGGCATACTCGAGATTCGAGAAACAAAAAATCTACAGATCTCACACTACGCGCAACTATCAAAAGCATTGAAAATGTAATTTAGAAATATTGCACACGATAAAATTTGACAAATTTGTTAATAGGAATTCATTCTTTATCGTACTGACGATAAAGTGAACGGAGCGCAGACTGACCTCGCGTGTAAGGGACCCGCTACCGCCTACAGTTTTTGTCCGCCCGCCTCCTAAGATGGCTCAAACTGTAGCTTAATTCAATCCCGAGATTCAATTCTTTCCGTTTCTTGAATAGCGAGCTAAAAAAAAAGGTATTGGGAAAATCTCGATCCAAGTGGCGAAAAAATTTTGAATTTTCGGAAAATCTCAAAAAGTTACCGACCGATTTTAGGAATTCAAATTGCACTTTTTAGCCCTCCGGCAGACGCAGATTTTGACATATTATGGCCCATCCGCGTACCTCTCATATCTGCGAAACTACAGGCAAATGTCACAATTTCATAAATCGGGGCACTATACTCGATCATGAAAACATAAACATTTTCAATGTCAAAATTACATGTGAAAAAAAGCGGGTGACGTCGGGGGATGCCCGGCAGAAGCAAAGTTTCTACGAATTTTTCGGTGAAAAGAATTTTCGGCTTGTTTGTTGAGCCATCGATGTATTGAACCAATCTGCGACCAGTCTTGCGGTCTGCAGTCTTAGACTGCAGGGAATAAGGAATGTTATAGTTCCAATGAACTGCGCCCATTCTATATATAGCAAATCAAATTCAAAGAGAGCCTATTTTTTTTTTTTTATGGAAACTGACACGGTTGGCTACATCACCTACAACATCCGTGATGTCAGCCCATAACACCACGGTGAACTTGGTGCCACGTCAGCCTTCCCTTCGGTCGTGCCGGCTACACTGAACTGGACGGAAAACACAACTATTTACATAGCCGTTTCGACCGACGTTTCATTCAGTGCGGTGGCACCAACCCGGGCGGGTTGAACCCTACCACCTAGTAAGGTAAGAAGGGAAAGGCCCTACAGTTTTACGTGGAATCCAAACCACGGTCAGCCTCCAACGGTCGAGCGGTCACCCGTCCAAGTACTGACCGACCCAGCGTTGCTTAACCATCAATAGCGACAGTCGACTGTCTGCACCACTGAGCTATCGAGGCTGACATAAGGATTCCAAAAACGTCAAACACACCAGATATGTGCCAAAGATGAGACTCAAGCCCTTGGGTGGTGTAAGAAGACGACGTAAGCGACCGCTGACCTCTCTCGCGCGGTAACCGATATTCCCCCGGGAGCGTTCTCGTAATATGCGGGGCCGGGCAGCCTGCCAACGTCACGACGACACGGGGTGGGAGCAAGGGGGGAGAGATCTCTTCCACACACGTCTTATTTGCTGGACTCACTGCTGCATCCAGACCAGTGGGGAACATTCCTAGAACAATCAGTAACCGAAAAAGAACTTCACGCGAAAGAAACTCACGTGAATGTGAATCCCAAGCGCAGTGGCGAAAGTATAGCTCCGCGAGGTGAGAGTGAAGCGAGAGAGAACGAAATACAAAAGAAGTTCACGCGAAAGAAACTCACGTGAATGTGAATCCCAGAGCAGTGGCGATAGTATAGCGCCCGCGAAACATACACGAGGTGGGAGTGAAGCAAGAGAGAACGAAATACAAAAGAACTTCACGCGAAAGAAACTCACGTGAATGTAAATCCCAGCGCAGTGGCGAAATTATAGCTCTCGCGAAACATAAACGAGGTGGGAGTGAAGCGAGAGAGAACGAGATAGAAAAGAACTTCACCCGAAATAAACCTGCGTGAGTCTTAAGGAATACCAGCACTGACCAGACAAACATACTTGAATACATTATATATATCACTTGTTCCGATATTGTGGGTGTGTTGTCAAGGATTTGTAAACACCGAATGTCTTATAGACAAGGTTTCTCTCATTTTAAACATATTATATCATTGCTTGCATGATATTTCATTAATAGTTGTAAGATCCAAAGCTGGTGTTTCTATAGGGGTCTTCAACGCAAATCTGCTGGCATGGCCCTTAATTGAGCTTGGTTTCGCGAGGAGAGGTGATTTTGGCTCTGTCGACTGCACCATTGGTACAGCCACCCAGGTTGGTTTACATAAAAAATAGAGAGCACTGCAGGCCTTATCTGGAAATATTTTCTTTCTTTCTATAGGCGAAATTTAACGTTTGTTTTTTATAAGTAAAGTGGTATGGTCGCTGTGCCCAGGACCAGGAGTCTATCAGACAATATGACACAGCCACTGTCACCACTCGCAATCACACTCAATGAGGTGCCATGCCGGCGACAAGGCGGACGAAATAGTTTTTGTCGATTTTACCGGTACGTCTTTTGAAGAAACTCGATTATAGGAGCTAGAGGAACCGCAAGACCATTCCGTAACCGTACGACACTGGAGCGATTTCGAAAAACACTATGGGTTTTGACAGGTTGCGTGTCTACGACGCAATGGATGTTGCAAACTTGTCCGGCGAGTGTGGCGGATATGGATACGGGCAGGAGGGATGAGGGTAAAAACAAGAAGCATCACTCACTAAATATGAGTAAATGTATAATCGGCATAGAATAATGGGCTACAGATTCAAGTTAACTGTGAAAAATATGTCAGGATTTCGTAGCAGTCCCTGGGTTCTGTGAGGATATCCCGATCGAGATTCCATGTCGTATTGTGATTAATGACAGTTTCAAAGTTGTCCGGTCATGTTCTGTCATTTGCTTCGTCAAGATGCACGCTCTGGTCTGGGCACCGCTTCGTGGTTTTAGTCTTCCAGCAGTATCATGCGATGGTTCCATGCTTTTAGTTCTCGAATGTTCAAGCTGTAGGATATGTTAGTAGTTACGATGTGTGACAATGATCCTACTTTTAGATGTAAGCGTTTTAAGTTTCTTCGTGAGAGAATATTAATTCGAGGTTCGAATTCGGTCGGCGTGTACCAATGAGTTTTTTTCTGACGGAAAAAATTACGTGCATACCTACACCTGCTGCTTCACCATTCGGAACCGGTGTCAAACTGTAGGTCCCTTCCCTTGCCCCTTACTAGGTGGTAGGCTCAAATTGTAGCCCACTGGGTTGATACCGCCTAGTGGCCTCGGTTAGTCCAGTATAGCCAGCAATCCAAAGGGAAGTCTCCGGTATGGCACCTACCTTCTCGTAGGTGACATAGGCTTGTCGGGGCATGTGATTTGGCCCCTCTGTCTCAGCCTCCCATACCAGATTACATTTTAAAAATTGCCGAACCTAGTTCGGACTTCGGCCTCGCCCGAGTTAAATTTTATTAACAGATCTAGTCGTCATGTCTTCTACACCACCCTTTTTTTTTCGTCGGCTACATTATATTAGTACGTACTGTGCAATAGAACTTTTCCGAGAATACAATAGAAATATACTGAAAATGTTTTTTTTTTTTTTAATTATGGAACCTGACACGGTTGGCTACATCACCTACAACATCCGTGATGTCAGCCCATAACACCGGGTGAACTAGGTGCGATGTCAGTGCTTCCCTTCATTTCATGTCGGCTACACTGAACTGGACGGAAAACACGAACTATTTACATAGCCGTTTCGACCGACGTTTCGTTCAGTGCGGTGGTACCAACCCGGCCGGGATAAACCCTACCACCTAGTAAGGTAAGAAGGGAAGGGACCTACAGTTTAACGTGGAATCCGAACCACGGTCAGCCTCCAACGGTCGAGCGGTCACCCATCCAATCACTGACCGCGCTCAGCGTTGCTTAATAAACTGACTCGTGTTAATAACAGTTGACTAACCAACCGCGCCACCGAGCTACCGAGGCTGACGAATTTTCTTATCCCTTAGTCGACTTTTACGACATGCGACGGGGAGAGATGCAGTGGGGCTATTCTTTTTAAGTACCGACCCCACACGGTACACCTATGTAGAACAGCTCAATTCCTGGAATGAAGTTTAGGTTACTCTAACTAGCGAGTTTATTTTCATCTGTTACCTAAAAATAAACCAAGCATGGAAATACATACGCAGAAACGACATTATAATGCATTGCGCACAATAATTTTGCATTGTGTTTTATAAAGGGCTGACATGGTCGGCAACATGACGCCCTGGTGAACTAGATGCCTTGTCGGTGATTGTTCCTATTTTATCGATATTATTACATTGTCTAAAAAACCAGCAGTTTTCCTGTAATCTATGGCTTAAAGTCAACATTTTGAGCTTTAGAAAACTAGGAGAACAGGGGGGGGGGGGGGGGGGCCTTAATTTTTTGCACATTTTTAGCTATATCATTAAGACCACTTAACTTATAATATTGTTGGTGGGAAAGGGGCGAGAAAAGGATGACGCTGGCTCACCCGATGCGGAGCGGAAGCACGCGCAAACGTGCCTGCTCGGCTCCTTCTCCCGTTCCCACCGGGTTGAGGCTGCAGCACTCGCCGGAGGCTCCGGCGCGACCGCACTAACAGCCGCGGGGGGTGCGCTTGACCGCAACCACGCGAAACACGACGTTGGGCTCGGCGGGAGCGCACAGATACGCACGGCGTATTCAAAATGGTTTGGAGAACCTCGCTGATTGTCCGTTTTCCGACGCGGGAGAGCACGGCTTCCAATTTTCCACCAGCGACGGGTAGGTGAAAAAGAAATAATTTGGTTGGGAAGACAGGTAGGTAGGCAGGAAAAATGTTAGTACCCGCGAGATTCGAATGCACTGTCTCTCATTGATCAGAGATCAACCAATTGTAAAACCAATATTTTTAGAATCCTTACAGTTAGTTCTTATAAATGATACTCCACACAAAAATGTTATTAATGTTTAAAAGTGGTAAAAGTTAAAAATGTTATTTTAAACGTTTTCTTTATTGGTATCAAATTGGCACCCCAAATTAATGCAAAATAAATTTGTATGTAGTTTTTGACCACATTATGTGCGCATCATCAAGATCTATCATTATGTCAAATTTTAAGTAGTTTTCGAGAAAAACCTCTGCGACCAACGGACGGACACCGGAGTGATCTTATAATGGTTCCGTTTTTTTCTTTTAAGGAAGGAACCATGAAAAGGGAATGAACATTTTTTGTTTTTATATTTAATTAATTTAATTATGGAGTAAATTGGAGCAACGTAGAGAAAGGGGTGACCTCATAGAAACATACAAGATTCTCAATCAGCATTATGATTGTCCAGAACTGGAGAACCACTTTACTAGAAATACAAATAGTCATCTCCGAGGCCATAGCTTGAAGCTGAATGTCACTGTCAGCTCAACAAATCCGAGACGAAACTTCCTGTCAAATAGAGCAGTGGAAATGTGGAACAAACTGCCCGAAGATGTCGTACAAGCACCCACCACCAATTCCTTTAAAAACAGGCTCGACAAACACCTAAAAAAAACACCAAACTAAACTAACATAAAAATAACAAAGCACCAGTGAACTTAGACATGAACACATCAGCCTAGGCTGTTCGTTCATCAAATAAATAAATAAATAAAATTGGTGATTTTTTTTATTAATATTGTGGTATACAGGTACCTTAGTGCAGTTATTTTAACATCTATGCAATGTGTTTTTTGTAGGCTTCCGTATCCGGTACGGGACCCTATTACTAAGTCTATGCCGTCAGTCTGTCTGTCTGTCTGTCTATCTGTCTGTCTGTCCGTCCGTCTGTCCGAGGGCTGTATCTTTTGAACCGTAATAGGTAGCCCGTTGAAATGTTTACAGAATATGTGTTATTATGGCCGATGTAACAACAAATATTAAATATAAGAAAAAGTAAAAAATTCACGGGGTTTCCCATAGAAGAAACTAAAAAGTGTATGCTCGCCATCTACCGAAAAGAGTATTATGCATTTTAACTAATCATGAACTTGAACTAATATGACGCATTTCATAAACACGCCATAGATGTTGTGAGTGGCGCTGACCATGACATGGCGATACGGAACCCTCGGTGCGCCAGTTCGACTCGCACTTGGCCGGTTTTTAGGGTTCCGTACTTCAAAGGAGGAAAAAAACGGAACCCTTATATTTTCTATATTGTCTTCACTTTTCTGTGTGAATGTACACAACGTGCATTAGCTATACCTCAGTACCGTAACTACCCTTCTCCGACGGAGCGGCCGATATCGGCCGCTTTATACATTAACATAGGTATATTTATTTATTTATTTATTTATTTATGGTTCACCAACAGGTCGGACACATTTACATTCAAGTATGTATAACTACAACGTGTTTAGAGCTATAGTGTGGACCCAATGACGGGCAAACACCTCCTTCAATATTTGCTGGCATCATTTTCTACATTGCTTAAAAATACTTATAATTTCTTCTACCCACTTACAGTGCGACAAGGCTTCAAATGAACGTGGGTGACAGCTGAACTAACGCCGCCACAGTGCTGCCAGATGACCGTCTCGCGTTTCCCCCTTTCACGCGTAGTCGTGGGAATAACGGCTGTTTTTCAACAGCACGTTAGAATGATCTGCTGTTTTTATATAGCTGCTGTATAGCTCAAAGTGCTATATTGCTATATTGCTGTTTTGGTGCTGATGTTTGAATTTGAACCTAACACTGTTGGAATAACTAGCATAATTGAAATAAGAGATAAATATTAGTACTATAACAATCACGGGAATACAGCAGGCAGACAGATCATTAATCTGTCTGTGGTAAATTTTTTTTAAATTATTGGCTTGGATCCCGGGTCCTTCTGCCATTTCTTTAAAATTTATATATAATATTTTCGACGGTATTTATTATGGTATTCGTAAAGGGTTTTATAATATTTTTATTCAGTTAATAAATCAGTAATTTTAAGATTGCACAACTTGTCATTGTAATCTTCAGCTCGGCGGCATTTTCACAAATATTGCTAATACTATGGTTCAATCACTATATTATATAAGCCATGTTTTTATTCCTATTAAAATATATCTAGTAGACACTAGCTAGACACAATAATTGCTAGATACGTTAAGTTCCTACATAAACTGCTGTCTGCTGCAGTTGTATAAGTCTGCTCATAGCAAGCAACGAGCGCGCACTGATAAACCTACTGCTGTTTTATTGTTGCTGTTGCTGTTTCTAACAAACAGCAGTCTAATTCTATTATAATATTTCTAATGTGCTAGTCTGCTGTTTTATTTAATTATTTAAAATGTAACCTTTAGTCATTGTATTAAGGGTCAGGTTACAAAATACTACTAACACTGCCCTCTATCGAGCGAGAGCTTCACATACCTACAGGCTGCACTACAAATAATTTTTATTATATCAACTAGATGGCGGTACGTACGAGTATAAATAGCAAACAGCAGGAAAGGTGGAATATTTCTAACGTTATAACTGCTGTAAATTTATAATAGAATATATTGCCTGCTATATAATAATTTCCACGCGTACGTTAATATCACTTCTTAGACTTCGATTTCTGCTAACAACACCAAAGACTATCTGTTATTTTATTAGAGAGCAAGTCTTCCTAAAATTCAATACATAAAATAAAAAATAAGTAAGTACCTACTTACCTTATAGGTATTACTATACATACATTTTCTTTTGCAACGATATTTTCCCCTAGTGTAAGGAAATTTTCAAAATTGACAACATTAGAGCCCATAGGAGCCAAACGATGCGAAACGCAACGCAGTATATATCTTTCTTCTTATCTCATCTACTCAAAATTAATGCCGGCTCTATGTAGGTTCCACTTCTATGATACCGAGTCATAAATAAACATTGAATGAAACGTCCCCCCCTGAACGCTGGAGGCGCGATGTAACGACGCGACGGTAATCTCATCTGTGTTAGAGGATAGAGTGCATTTTAAGGCTCGGGAGATTTCTACAGCCTCTAATGAAGGATTCTTCTTATTGAGATGTACTTTAAGTCTACTTGTATTGCTGCGTTATTTCGGAGAGCCTGTTGAAACTCGTTGAGAGAGAGGGAGCAGTGAAGAAATAATAAACATGATTTCTTTAATGAGTTTTTCAAGAAAAACACTTTAATCGTGACAAAATTTGTTAGAAATTATTTATTGCATATTAATAATTTCTAACAATTTTTTTGGTACAGGTACCTGAGTGCATCGACACAGGCGAAACATCTATCTAATGTGTTTTTAGGGTTCCGTATCCGGTACGGTACGGGGTATCTTATCTTGTCTTATCTTATCTTAACAATTTATGGACTGATTCTGGAACTGAAATGAAGAACTTTGGCCTTGTTCTCTTTGGCTTCGAAAATTGTTTGTAATCGAAAACACATGTATGGCGAACATATTTTTGTGGTGCAAATTCGAAAACAATTACGGAGATCATTAAATTGTTTTCAGAATTGTTTAACTGTGAAAGATCAAGTCAGCCCATAGCACCGGGTGAACTAGGTGCCATGTCAGTGCTTCCCTTCATTTTATGTAAATATTTCGTGTTTTCCGTCCAGTCCAGTGTAGCCGGTACGACCGAAGGGTAGCACTGACATAACACCTAGTTCAACAAGGTTTTGTGGGCCGACATCACGGATGTAGTGGGTGATGTAGCCAACCGTGTCACTTTCTATAAATAAAGAAAAGCTATTTACTCCGAATTTTAGTGTTTTGCTTTGAGATTGCATATATTTATATTGGTTACATGAAATGCCTTAGTTAGGGCATTAATCACGCCTAGTGTGACTAATTTGTATAAATTGGTTTTCAATAAAGAATACATACATACATTTTGTAATAACATGTTGTTCCTTTTTACCGTTTCTGGTACGCATTTAAAAATATATTAAAATATCTTGCTAGCTGCTTTTGATAAATAGAATAGAAACTCTTTATTGCACACAATTGAAATAAGAAATAGTACACGACAAGAAACAAGGAATACAGAAGTGCGCAAAGGCGGACTCATCACTGCAAGTTATTTCTTCCAGTCAACCTTTGGGTGATGAGGAATTAAATACAGAGAAAGAAGTATGGGTAGTGCAAGCGAAAGGGAGGAGGAACATAATATAGAGATTGATGATAATAAAATATAGATACTATAAATTTTTATAATCGTGACATTTTACAGAAATGTATTTCATTAAAAAGTAATAAAACGTGAAGAGAAAACGATCTAAAAGATAATATAGTGTGACCTACAAAACTAATGTCGTACATTTGTCAGAAGCTCGAAATACTGAAAATACTAAGAAGTAAATAGCGACCGAAATAACTAACTAACGAGATAGCTATGTATTAACCCACTTTTTTAGGATTCCGTATCCGTCGTACGGGGCCCTATTACTAAGCCTACGCCGTCTGTCTGTCTGACTGTCTGTCTGTCTGTCCGTCTGTCTGTCCGAGGGCTGTATCTCTTGAACCGTAATAGGTAGCCCGTTGAAATTTTCACAGAATGTGTGTTATTATGGCCGATATAACAACAAATAATAAAAATAGTAAAAAGTAAAAAAACCACCGGGGTAAATTCACCCCATACAAGAAACTAAAAAGTGTATATAGACAGACGGCGTAGGCTTAGTAATAGGGTCCCGTACCGAATACGGAACCCTAAAAAGCACCTCATGGTGCATATGGCTACGGAACCCTCTGTGTATGAACAACGTTCTCACTCAACAGGTTTTTTTTATTCAAGCTGAATTCAGAAGATATTGTTTCCACTTTCATGCTCCTATTGACCCCACGAATCTGCTGCTACCACACTCTGTATTTTGTAACTGTATTTAGTAAGTAGCATTAGTAAGTAAGTATACAGGGTGCTTCAGGATAGGGTTTCGTAACTTCAGGGTTCGAAAGCGGTCCATTTTTGAAGACGAAAAGCTCTGAAACTTTTCCCAGATTCGGTAATTTTATAGTGCTTTTTGGTGAAAATCGTTTCATCGGCATTTGGTGGACGGTTAACATCCGCCTTTAGTAAATAAAAATCAAATGACTAACTTACGACATTAACTTAGTACATGCTTAACTAGTAGAATTAAACTGCATCTAGGTAAATTCCAAACTCCAAAATTTGAATGACATCAAAAGAAAAACTAGGACTGGACAAGATCATTGCACTCTCTAGACAGCACTGTTGCCAAATCTCCCCAGATTCACTGTCCATCGAGTTTTTATTACAATTTTAAATTTATGTATGAAAAAAGAACGGAATTTCGATTTGAGTGATAATGATTGTTTTCTTCTAATAATGAGTACTTACTATTCCTGAAATTTCTCAAGCCTATCCTGAAACAACCTGTATAGCAGTCCATTTCGACAATTTCAATAAATGCAATAAAGAAGACGTGCAATAGAAGCCCAGTGCACACAAAGTCACAGTAGCGGACGTTGAATATTGAAGACCTCGTACGAAAAGGTAAAAGTTCGTACGGAACTTTGCGGACCGGTGACTTCCTCTACTATTCCATTTGAGTTGTCAAAGCTGCTTATACGACGTAGGAGTTCAGAATCCAATTGAAACATTTTCGCTTCAAACCGGAAACGGTTGCATTTTGGCACAATATACGGGATTTGTTTTGTATTTCTGTGCATTTTCATTATCCATAGGTAATCGTTTACGGTTGTTTGTAGATATTGTAGTGTATTAAACTTTTCGTTCATTTTTAGGGTTCCGTAACTCAAAAGAGGAAAAAAACGGAGCCCTTATTACAGGATCACTCTCATGTATGTGTGTCTATCTGTCGGTCTGTCACACCGTACCCCGTATGGAAAAGCCTATAACGTCTGTCTGTACGTCTGTCTGTATGTCTGTCCATCCGTCCGTCCGTCCGATGGCTGTATCTTTAGAACCGTAATAACTAGCCGGTTGAAATGTTCACTGAATATGTGGTATTTTATTACAAACTAGCTTTTGCCCGCGGCTTCGCTCGCGTGAAATTCGAATTTAAAAAAAAACGTCAGTGCGCGAGTCCGACTCGCACTCGGCCGATTTATCCCAATTTTGTGGCCGAACCCCATAAAGAACACAACTACGTAATTAATAATTATCCACGAAATATGTGATTACAATGAGCAGCTCATTCGGTCGAAGTTTCGCGACAACTTTTTAATATCCGCGTTGAATGTTAAAAGAATTTCTGTTCATCCAAGTGTTCCCGAAAATTCCTAACTCGTCAAAACGCCCGTACCTCGTTAAATATTCAAATGAAAGTCAAATTTCGCCAGCTTGTTGTTCGGGCGAACACAATAATGGCGAATAAAGAATTTATGAGAAAAATTACAACTTCAAAAAAAAAAGGAAAATGGCAATGACCTACTTCGATCGAAATTAAATTGTTTTTGCACGAATGAAAAATATAAATTAAACAGCGCCTAGATTGAAAACATTGTTTTTAGGTAAAGGGCATTGCCTAAAATTGGTGCCTTTTTTAATCATAGTTTTTTTTTTCGCGCGGCCATCAATCAAACTTTGTTATTTTAGTTCAGAATAATGTTACAAACAAAACTTGTTATGACATATAAAAACTTGTTATGACTTGTATGACATGTATATGCCTAAACTCAGTCCGAACGAAGTTATAAGGGTCAGAAGTTCGAATAATATTATGTTCGTATGCATTTTCATCAGGTTTAGTTTTTATAACTTCGTTCGGACTGAGTTTAGGCATACACATGTCATAACAAGTTTTGTTTGTAACATTATTCTGAACTAAAGTAACCAAGTTTGGTTGATGGCCGCGCGAAAAAAAAGGCACCACCTTCCATACAAAATGTGGCATTGCCCTTTCAAGTTGATGTTTTATTTATGTACAAATTTTTGCCCGCGGCTTCGCTCGCGGTAAATTCATATTTAAAAAGAAGAAAGTTGCCCGCTACCGTACCTTTATTTCGGCGCGCGGAACAATTCGGTTTGTATGAGAGTGTTTGTATAACATCTTAGCGTAAACGTAATCGGAGTTAAATGTGCTTGTACGAAGTTTCATTGAATTCGGTTGATCGGTTTAAGAGTTATGGAGGAACATACATACATACAGAAAAGATTTCTTAAAATCTTCAATTTAGTTTTAGTGAAGGAGAGAAAGAGAGAGAGAGAGAAACAGTTGAAAGAGACATTGCATCTAAGTGAAACTACTCTTTGCCTTACTTAAACTTCCCACAAACAAAACTTCACTACTTAAAATATATAAGACATAAAGAATAATATATATAATATACCTGTGTATAAGTATAGTAATAATATATATATAATATAGAATATAAAGAAATAATAAAACAAGAAATTTTGCCCAGATAAAATTAAAAGTAAAATTTTCTGCTATGAGTAGCTAGCAGTTCATATAACTCTTCGATTTAAACATAGGCGATACGCGATACCGATCGTATGTTGACGCCTAATTCATAATCATGAATAATGGAACATAGAACATCATCAATCATCATCAAACACATCGATGTGACTTATCAATCAATCACTATAAATCGTAGTTACAATATACATATAAATGGTGATTTTATTACAATAACATCATTTGTGACTTTGTATGTATGTTTGTGTAACCATATATGCTATGCTAACATTTTAGACAGAGATAATTTGTTTGATAATTTTAGGGTTCCGTATCCGTCATACAGAACCCTATTATATGCCTACGCCGCGCCGTCTGTCTGTCTGTCCGTCTGTCCGAGGGCTGCATCTCTTGAATCGTAATAGGTAGCCCGTTGAAATGTTCACAGAATATGTGTTATTATCGCCGATAAAACAAAAAATAATAAAAATAAGAAAACGTAAAAAATTCACGGGGTCCCCATATAAGAAGCTAAAAAGTGTATGCGCGCCACCGAAAAGTGTATGAAGCATTTTAACTAATCATGAATTTGAACTAATATGAAGCATTTCATAAAACACGCCATAGATGGCGTGAGTGGCGTTGACTATGACATGGCGATACGCAACCATCGGTGCGCGAGTTCGACTCGCACTTGGCCGGTTTAACATTGTTTGTTTCGTGTGGTGTACGGGTTGGTTTGAGACGGGATTTTTTAATTTTTACTTTAATCAATACATTGAACAACCCTAACGATACAATAGGTATCTCCATAATCGCACATCAGTAAACACAATTGTATATACAATATGCCCATTAAATAGAAACGTAATTGAATATATAAGTACTTACCACTGGTACTTACCTACATTTCATATGCGTTGGTATAATTACTTGGTTAATTCATATAAAGTGTGGTTCCATTAGCAATGTATTAAAATAGCCGTTGGCCGCAGAGTGAAAATATAATAGACCTGGCGTCTAGGCTAAACCGTCTAGGACCCTTAGGCCTTAAAAGGCTTCTATGCAATATTATCAGATTTAATTTATGGTCCATCTCGTATTATAAAATAATGTATGGGGCGACCTACGAAAATAGCGAAAATTCCCTTCTAACCTTACTAGATGGTAGGGTTTATCCCGGCCAGGTTGGTACCACCGCACTGAATGAAACGTCGGTCGAAACGGCTATGTAAATAGTTCGTGTTTTCCGTCCAGTTCAGTATAGCCGATATGAAATGAAGGGAAACACTGACATGGTACCTAGTTCACCCGTTGATGTAGCCAACCGTGTCATTTTTCATAAAAAAAACTCGCAAATACAGAAGTGCATTATCTTGGTTTGGTATATGTATTGCCATTATATCGCCACTTCCACCCACCCAAATGGCGGCAACTGCATCGCGACCCAGTGCACTAGCAACATCCTAGCCAACCAACCATCCTAGCAACATCCTAGGGATACTCTACCGATGTCGGCGATTTTTCACACCGGTCCAATTGCTTACACTCTATAAAGCACAAGTAAGACCGATGATGGAATATTGCAGTCATCTTTGGGAGGGTTCCCCTGAGTACCTTCTTTCAGCCTTGGATTCTATCCAACGACGAGCCATTCGCCTCATTGGCGACTCTGTACTCACAAAGGACCTTCAACCTCTAAAACACAGACGTATCGTTGGGTCATTGAGCCTGTTTTATCGGTACTACTATGGCCGCTGCTCTGACGAAATTGCTTCCCTTATCCCTCCTCCTCCTGTTCGCCTTCGCCAAACCCGCCATACTCTCGCGGAACACCCCTTTGTAGTGGACAGACGAGTACTTCGAACGGCACGATTCTCTAAATCGTTCTTGTGCCGCACTGCAAAGGTGTGGAACGGGCTTCCGGGGAATATCTTTCCCCACTCCTACAATCCACGGATCTTCAAATCGCGGGTAAATAGCCTTTCCCCAGCGACATTAGTCCACCTCCAAGCCGGACTGGCACCTCCTCGGGGGTGATATTGGCTGCGCCTGAGGCTTCGACCTCGGACACAGCCAGCTAGTTCGGAAACAATAAAAAAAAAAAAAAACCCAGTCATTATATCCAAAAAACCGACCCTACCCGTGAATAATTACTTCTTGAATTTTTTTTTCGTAGGTCCCTCGGGGGGCTCATTGGGAGTGTAAATTCAAAAAGTAGACTGAATCAGGCTCCTGCGTATATTCGAAAAACGGTTTTAAAAAAAACGGTTTTTCTTGAATAACTCGGCCATTTTTTATTTTACTGTAAAACCGTAAGGACAAAAATTGTAGGAAATTTGATTCTCTACAAGTTTGGTCCTCACAATTTTTCTTCTAGGATCGATATTTTGGAAATTAAATTTGAAAAAAGCGACAAATTCAAAATATTATCATTATCTCCTATGTTCCACGTTTTACGCCATGAATGAAGAGAAACAAACTTGTAAAGTATCAAATTCTGAACAATTTTGGTTCCAACCCTGGAGACAGAGAGTAAACTCGTTTCAGGTTAGGTATATAAAGGATCGCGCGTTTCAGGTTAGGTATATAAAGGACGCTATGACCGCCACTCCTTTTGTTCGCACAGCTGCCTATACCCAGTGCCGCCAGCGTCTGGGGCACACTGGTGAAACAAATCCCACTACCTGAAATGGGTAATTAATTAAGTTGTAATTAATTAATCGGTAATTAATTAATTAAGTTTAATTTCCAAAATATCGATTTTGGGGGAAAAAAGGTGGGAACCAAAATTGTTCAGAATTTGATTCTCTACAACTTTGTTTCTCTTCATTCATGCCGTAAAACGTGGAACATAGGAGATAATGATAATATTTTGAATTTGTCGCTTTTTTCAAATTTAATTTCCAAAATATCGATCCTAGAAGAAAAATTGTGAGGACCAAACTTGTAGAGAATCAAATTTCCTAAAATTTTTGTCCTTACGGTTTTACTGTAAAATAAAAAATGGCCGAGTTATTCAAGAAAAACCGTTTTTTTTTTTTTCAACTTTTTCGAATATACGCAGGAGCCTGATTCAGTCTACTTATTGAATTTACACTCCCAGTGAGCCCCCGAGAGACCTACGAAAAAAAATCCAAGAACTAATTATTCACGGGTCAAAATCTATAATGACTGAACTATCCGGAGTGGACCGTGAAGAGTGAGCAACCGAACCAGTTGTGCGGAAAAATTACAGCCGTGTATAGGTCGTTCGTTCTAACCTGAGGCGTACAAATACATTCACGCATCACGGTGAGGATAAAATTCTGCGAGTGTAGTAGTGCTCAGGCCATGTATAGGTGCATGTCAAGCATTTGTATTAGAGAAATGCATTTTTGTGCGTACGTGTGTTCGCCTCAGGTTAGGCCGTCCATGCTATATCACGCACGGATGACTGGATACTGAACTTATTTACATGAACGAATTAAAGTATCGGGAAGTGGCATACAACGCACCGACTTGAGGCGCGCTGTTGGGGAGCATTCGGCACCCTCTCTTTCGCGACCAGTCAGTCCGCCACACTGCGCGGCTCAGGCAGGTCACGTTTTTGTATCCGTCCGTCCGTAAAAGAGAGAGATAGAATATCATGTATTCGCATACACAAAATATGAGCGTGAAAAGGATAGCTATACGTTACTCGGTTCGAGACGAGAGCATACGAGAGTCAGTCACTGAGAACATGCAGTGGCGACATGCAGGGTTCTAAATCTATCTTGTAACGCATGACACAAGTCTATAAATGAATATAAAGGCACACGCGCAAGCCGCGACGTGCATGTCGCACCACGTACGAATAGTATCACCAGTATAGGAATTCTAATTTGGAATGTGCAATCGTTGTCTCCCTTATACGTATCAAATTGCCATTAACCGTCTTACTCTATCGACGTTCACAGAGCGGAAACGTAACGTGATGTACTGATGTATGAGGCGCTCGCGCACTTACGCTCTTTTAAATATTGGCAATATATAGAATGACTCCAATGGCACTATCCCTTTTCCGTTCACGGAGTTTGCATCTGCACGTCTTATTCTAGCCTATGTTACGTGTGTGTGTAAAATTTTAGCTTAGTGTGCATCTGTGAGAGAGATTCTCTTTCTTTCTACCGGTAAAATGTATAACGAGGGCCCGTCCATAAAGTAGAATGTCGTTGATTTACATGTAGTTTTCATCACTAATGAAAGCAGATTCCGCTCATGTAATCTGGCAATATTTTAAAGATGGCTGCAAGCTTTACAATATCACGCTACTGTAAATATAGGGGCTTAAAAGTAGCGTCGAGAGCATTCAGCCTTGGTAGCTCAGTGGTGCGATCGGTCGACTGTTGTTAAGCAACCCTGAGCGCGGTCAGTATTTGGATGGGTGACCGCTCGACCGTTGTTGGCTGACCGTGGTTCGGATTCCACGTAAAACTGTAGGTCCCTTCCCTTCTTACCTTACTAGATGGTAGGGTTTGTCCCGCCCGGTTTGGTACCACCACACTGAATGAAACGTCATCGGTCGAAACGACTATGAAAATAGTTCGTGTTTTCCGTTCAGTTCAGTGCAGCCGACATGAAATGAAGGGAAGCACTGACATGGCACCTAGTTCACCCGGTGTTATGGGCTGACATCGCGGATGTTGTAGGTGATGTAGCCGAGTAAATCATTCCTTTCTTTCTTTCTTTCTTTAAAAATCACAGAAAATGCGTAGGTGGCGTAGTTAGTCTAAACCTAGTCAATCTCCCACACTCTTTCCCCAGCGACATTAGCCCACCTCCAAGCCGGACTGGCACCTACACGGCGGTGAAATTGGCTGCGCCTGAGTCTTCGACCTCGGGCAGAGCAACCCAGTTCGGAAGCAATAAAAAAATTTCAAACAATGCGCGTTAATATTACTATAATGACATAAGCTTTGGCCATGAATGTTATAGTTATTGTAGCCACATCTAGCCACATCGCTGCGTCTATGTACAACTCGCCCCAATGCACTAGCAATATCCCGAGTGGAAGTATTGCCCGCTACGTGGACCGTAAAGAGTGAGCGACGCAAGTAGATAGTTCTGTGGAGACGTGACGTCTGTTGTCACAAAAGTCGCGTGAGGAAAATAGTGAGATCCTTACTAAGTATTTTACATACATAGTATACTATACAGGTTGTCCCAGATCGATCGCATAAAATCACCAGCATGCGATTCCTTAGCTCATCATAACATAACTCATAAGCTACAAAACAGGCAAGTGCGAGTTCCCTTAGGAACTCTGGACCCTAAGAGATAGAGATGAGTACTATGGGGCTGATATTAACAAATTATTGTTAAAAACCCTAAAACACATTAAAAAAAAGAGTTCCCTCAGGAACTTTGGGCCCTAAGAGATAGAGAAGATGAGTACTATGGGGCTGATATTAACTAATTATTGTTAAAAACCCTAAAACACGTTATAAATAAGAGTTCCTTTAGGGACTTTGGGCCTAAGAGATAGAGAAGATGAGTATTATGGGGCTGATATTAACAAATTATTGTTAAAAACCCTAAAACACGTTATAAATAAGAGTTCCATTAGGGACTCTGGGTCTAAGAGATAGAGAAGATGAGTACTATGGGGCTGATATTAACAAATTATTGTTAAAAACCCTAAAAATAAATAAAAAAACACGTTTCTTGTATGGAGACCTCCCTTAATTTTTCACTATTTAAATGTTTATTATTTGTTATTATGTATATCCGCAAAAATAACACATAATTCTTTAAAAATTTCAACCGGCTAGCTATTACGGTTCCAAAGATACAGCCGTCGGACGGACGGACGGAGGGGCGGAGAGAGACAGACAAACAGACCGACAGACAGACGGACATTGTAGGCTTAGTGATAGGCTTCCGTACGGGGATACGGAAACCTAGAAAAGCACAAATGGAATGAGGCATATAAAAGTAAATTGAAACACAGACGTGATGATAAAACCTCCAAACCGTGCATAGTTATCTCGGCGTTACGTTAACTATAACGTGACGATAACGTCGGACACAAATACAAATAACATTTCCGTTGGGCCTGAGGATATTTGCCTTTTCTTCAGGACTACGCTGAGGGTCGAATACTGTGCACTTTTTATTTCTTCCTCTTCTTATTTATACACTGGCGAATTAACTGTGAAATATTTTCGTATTTTTTTAGGAACTCTATTACTAAGTCTTCGTCTCGTCTGTCCGTCCGTCTGTCCTACCTTAAAGAGATGTGTAATTTGAACCGTGAATAGACAGCCGGTTCAAATTTCGATAAAATATGCATTATAATATTTTTTTTTTTTATGGAAACTGATACGGTTTGCTACATCACCTACAATACAACATCTGTGATGTCAGCCCATAACACCGGGTGAACTTCGTGCCACGTCAGTACTTCCCTTCGGTGGTGCCGGCTACACTGAACTGGACGGAAAACACAAACTATATTTACATACATTTACATAGCCGTTTCGATCGACCTTTCATTCAGTGCGGTGGTACCAGCCCGGGCGGGTTAAACCCTACCACCTAGTAATATAAGAAGGGAGTAATATCCCTTAGTCGCCTTTTACGACATACACGGGGAGAGATGCAGTGGGGCTATTAATATGGTGGATATAACAAAAATGTCTGTGAAGCAGCTGTCTTGTGAATTCGATCGATAACATACTTTTTCGGGAATGATGTATTGGAAACGTCAGAATATAGACAGATGTCGATTTGAACGAACGAATCATTAGAGCCTTGAAGTTTTAGATCTCGAATTAAAACATAAAATGTATCGGCATAGCCGCGTCTTGTGTAAGAGACACAGATAGTATGTAATTTTGGGCATACAAACAGATAAAACATTATTACCTTCTTATAATTCTTGTCATATGTCAGAATCGTTGTCAATCGTGGGCAACGCAAACAGCCTGAAGGCCATCCCGGGGGGGAGCTCGCGCGATAAACACTGAAAGGGGGATTCCCGGAAGGATTTTGCGTCCATTATTGTCTTCTTTATATTTAATTAAATCGCCATGCCTGGAAGGGTAATAAAAGAAGATTGGATCCCACAACAATTATTTCAGTCGAACACAGCTGTCAAGATGGTCTTGGAAATGCTCCAAGATAATCTGATATTTGAGAAATTGAGATGAGAGAAAATATAATTTAAATGATTTTTGTATTAGATTAAACATAAAAAAGACAAAGACATACATACATACATATCACACACGCTGAATCCCGACAATCGGGATAAGCAGAATAATCGGTGTTGTGCTGCAAGAACTCTGGTAAATTACAGCACAACACCGACCACCACGATTCGCAAAGTATTTGAACAAGATTCAATCGATCAAGCAGCAAGTAAGGCACGAAGACCCACCTGCTGCATGACTCGGTGGAAGTACCATGCAAAGGTGAGAGGTGGCGAGCCCGTCGCCCTTTAGCACGGCATCTTGTCCTTATCCCTTAGTCGCCTTTTGCGACATGCACGGGGAGAGATGCAGTGGGGCTATTCTTTTTAAGTACCGGGCCCACACGGTACTTAAAGACAAAGATATAAACAAATATACGGGGACAAGCTAAATAAAACTGTTTAAAAACGCTTCGATAAGTAAAACACCACGAGGAAGTTGCATATGACGTCGACTGCTAGAAATTGCGCTGTGTAATTAGTCCGCCTTTTTAATAATTTTTCCACAACCGCTAGTACGGAATAGGCCTACAACGCTGCTATTATCAAAAAGCAATTTCAGCCTCGATAGCTCAGTGGTGCAGACAGTCGACTGTCGCTATTGATGGTTATGCAAACCCTAGGCCGGTCAGTACTTGGATGGGTGGGATGACCGCTCGACCGTTGGAGGCTGACCGTGGTTCGGATTCCACGTAAAACTGTAGGTCCCTTCCCTTCTTACCTTACTAGTTGGTAGGGTTCAACCCGCCCGGGTTGGTACCACCGCACTGAATGAAACGTAGGTCGAAATGGCTATGTAAATAGTTTGTGTTTTCCGTCCAGTTCAGTGTAGCCGGCACGACCGAAGGGAAGCACTGGCATGGCACCTAGTTCAACTGGTGTTATGGGCTGACATCACGGATGTTGTAGGTGATGTAGCCAACCGTGTCAGTTTCCATAAAAAAAAACGCTATTAGCAATTTTTCACTCCATACTCGTAATAGGCGGACAGTTCTCTCGGCCTGAGAAGCGATGAGTGCCCCTCCCTTCCCGCTAACCACCTTCGAAGCCTCACAGCCTCCGCCTCGCCCTCGGGAACGAGTTTCACAATGTGCCTCCTTATTCCTCGTCACAATCCTATTGTCTGCTGGAACGCCCCGGCTAAGTACGCCCCTAGCGGGCGTTAGGGGCGTAGGGGCGAGACCGTAATCAATGTTACCTTCTGCTACCTTCATTCGTGCGGAAAATGTTCGGTCATTAGTATTTTTTATGGCTTCTTCTTTTTAGTTTTCTCACACGCTTGCTTTAACAGTTAATGCGATTTTTGTTTGAAGTAATACCGCTTTTTACTCCAAAGTAAATTACAAACCGGTTCAATTGTCAGTTGTACTCGCGCACCGAGGTTTCCTTACCACCACGTAATTGGTACTTTTTAGGGTTCCGTATCCGATAAGGGACCCTATTATATCCGATAAGGGAGCCTACGCCGCCTGTCGATCTGTCTGTCTGTCTGTCCGAGGGATGTATCTCTTGAACCGTAATAGGTAGCCCGTTGACCCGTTTTCACGGAAAACCGTAATCACAGAATATGTGTTAATATGACCGATATAACAATAAATAATAAAAATAACAAAAAGTATAAAATTCAGGAGTACTGGGTGTACCCATAGAAGAAACTAGAAATTGTATGCGCACCATCTACCGAAAAGAGTATGAAGCATTTGAACTAATATGAAGTATTTCATAAACACGCCATAGATGACGTAAGTGGCGCTGACCATGACATGGCGATACGGAACCCTCGGAGCGCGAGTTCGACTCGCACATGGCCGGTTTTTTGTTGTTGTTTTACTTTAGAGTTTGCACTATAATCACACCATGTTTGACGCTTGTATGTGTAATAATTTTTACTATAGATCAAAAACAAACAAAACACGTTGAAAAAACCACGTTTCTTGTATTCTTCTTAATTTTTTATTTTCTTTTTATTATTTGTTGGTATTTTTTTTTTAATGATAGCGCGACATATGGCGTCGAGTCACCCATAAGGTGTCTAACGATGCCCATGGACATTCGGTCGTACGCGGGGGTTGCGAATGCCATGCCGGCCTGACAGGTGCCCATTCACGCCCCTCTTGTAGGACCCGAGACTGTACTTGGGGGGAAATAGGTATATGGGCAGGGAGAGCGTTCCAGAGTTTACCGGTTCTGTAGAGGAAAGATCTGCAGAATCCGTATAAAGTATATCCGCCATAATAAGACATATTCTTTACGCTATATACAGGGTGTCCCAAAACTCAACGTCAAGCGGGAACCAGGGATTAGGCTAGTTTATAAGTACCCAGGGAAAAATAAGAAAAAAAATCTGAGTCATTTGTTTTTTATGATATGAGCATTTTTTGAGAAACGTTGAAAATTGTCATTTTTAGGTACTACGACTACAAATTTGCAAATATAATTGTTAAAAAAAATATTGGTAGCCTAAATAACTCTGCTATTGATCAGTATTCCAATCAAAACCAGAATGCCTGTAGTTTTACCAAAAAAATATTCAGTTAAATTTTTTTCTAAAAAAATTTATTACTCAGATTTTTTTTTTCCTTTTTTTCCCTGGCTAGTCATAAACTGGCCTACTCCCTGGTTCCCGCTTGACGTAAAGCGTTGGGACACGGTGTATACATACAGCCCTCGGACGGACAGACAGACAGACAGACGGCGCTCTGAACACTCAACTTTTCCAAAGTCGACATAATTTTGAGACAGACTGTGTCTATTTCCTCGCTGACATCATGTTAAAATTCTTATATTTTATTCACATATTTTTCAAAATGTAAATTATTAATCCTGTATCCTGCCGCGTTTTCAAATATGTCTTAAAATTACATATTATAATTTCTAATAAATGATCCATTCGAAATGGAAAGCGCTATCAATCATTGTGACTTAACCGATTATAAATACACACCTCGTGGTTCTTCAACACACTTCCGTGTTATGTATTCTGCGGGTGTGTGCGCCGGCCCTTATTGCGTATTCAAACCGCACAAGGAAACGTGTGCTCCTAATGTGACGAATTAGAGGTACCTCCAGACAAGCGCGAGCACTGCACAAAACGAACGTATACGAAAACTGCCACAAGAAACGATAAATAAAAAGGCACAGAGGGTTCCGGAGCCATTTTGATCTTGAACACATACCGCGCTGCGCTGCACGCAGTCCCTCTTAATATGCTGTTTTTAACCCCCGGCGCAAAGAGAGGGCTGTTATAAGTTTAACTTGCGTGTTTATGTGTGTATGGGTGTGTCTGTCTGTGGCATCGTAGCTCCCAAATGGATGGACCGATTTGGATGCGGTTTTTTTTATTAAAAAGCTGGTTTAATCGGGATGGTTCTTAGCTTGGTTAGCAAATGTTTGTAATGAAGGAATCAAGTATTTAAGTAATAAAAAAATTTATTCTCTTAAAAAGTGGACCGATTTGCATGCTGTATTTTTTAAGCTTGAAATAAAACTTAAATTACAAATTTAAAAACCCTCGACCCTTAAAAAGTCAAAAATAGTTACCATTTACTTAAAGGAGTCGGGGGACGGCTAAGTAAATAAAATATAAAAATTCAGAGCTGCGCGGATTTACTTAGCGGTCCCCCGACTCCTTTAAGTAAAGTAAACGAAAATTATTTTTGACTTTTTAAGGGTCGGGGTTTTTTTTAAATTTGTAATTTAACTTTTTTAAATCAAGTGTGTGGATGATGCCAGTACCGGCGCGGCGTAGCTGTGAAGTATGATATGAATAATAAATCCTTTTTAGCATAAAATGACCGCGCTTCAGCTCTGAATCTCTACCTCCGGATGTAGGTTTTGTACCGTGTGGGGTCGGTACTTAAAAAGAATAGCCCCACTGCATCTCTCCCCGTCGCATGTCGTAAAAGTCGACTAAGGGATAAGAAAATTCGTCAGCCTCGGTAGCTCAGTGGCGCGGTTGGTTAGTCAACTGTTATTAAGCAACGCTGAGCGCGGTCGGTGTTTGGATGGGTGACCGCTCGACCGTTGGAGGCTGACCGTGGTTCTGATTCCACGTTAAACTGTAGGTCCCTTCCCTTCTTACCTTACTAGGTGGTAGGGTTTAACCCGGCCGGGTTGGTACCACCGCACTGAACGAAACGTCGGTCGAAAAGGCTATGTAAATAGTTCGTGTTTTCCGTCCAGTTTAGTGTAGCCGACATGAAATGAAGGGAGGCACTGACATGGCACCTAGTTCACCCTGTGTTATGGGCTGACATCACGGATGTTGTAGGTGATGTAGCCAACCGTGTCAGGATCCATAAAAAAAAAAAAAAAAGGTACTGTTCACACTATAGCATTGTCATCACTTTCTGAATAGCAGATTACTTTCTGAATAGTAGATTCCAAAAAATTGCCTTGGTGAATATAAATGTTGTAATTTTTTTTAATGGAAACTGACACGGCTGGCAACATCACCTACATCATCCGTGATTTCAGCCCATAACACCGGGTGAACTAGGTGCCATTTCATGTCAGCTACACTGAACCGGACGGAAAACACGAACTATTTACATAGTAGTTTCGACTTGCGACGTTTCATTCAGTGCGGTGGTACCAACGCGGGCCACCAAACAAACCCATCCAAACACCGACCGCGCTCAGCGTTGCTTAATAACAGTTGACAAACCCTACCACCTAGTAAGGTAAGAAGGGACCTAGAGTTTTACGTGGAATCCGAACCACGGTCAGCATCCAACGTTCGAGCGGTCACCCATCCAAGTACTGATAGAGCCCAGGTGTGCTAAACAACAGTCGACCGACCGCACCACTGAGCTACCGAAGCTGAGAATTATTCCGAACATATGCAATTCGCTTTCGTTTGTGGTTTTCTTCGCGTGAAATGTGCATTGAAACGTGCAAGCACACAACGCGAAGACGAGAGAAGAGAATATTTTATTTTATTTTGGCGATTACAAGAGTTTGCACTATGGCAACCCATAAAACTATTTACAGGTCTGAATATTATATAAAATTATCTTTCTAATTATGTATAATGCCTTCAAATTGATTATTCAATAAACGATCAGAAAATTCTTAAAGTATAGATATATACAACGCCGAAAATGGGGAGAAAAAAATACATCCTGACCAGGATTCGAACCTGGAACTCCGGCTTGAGCCGCCAGCGCGTTGCGAGTTCCGCAACTCGCTGGCGGAAGAAGAAAGAAGAAATAAAGTGGCATTCCTAATATTCAGCGAATACGTAAACGTTTATACCTAAAGTGCGTACACATGAAGCAGTTTTTCCATTTGCGCTACAAACTTCCCGCGATGTAGAAAGTTGAAGGGGGGGGGGGGGGGGGGGGGGCGCTCCCCAGACCCCGGTTCTAGTCGTTAGCGTCTCCGTCGGGAGTTGCGCCAACAATTATGTTTCATCATCTACCTACGCAATATCTCCTGCCAGAGGCGCAGTTAGTGGGATGAAGGTATACACGAGTCCTGTCGGTGACACCGAATTTCAGTATGATATTTCAGTTGTATAAAAGGCGACTGCCATTATACTTACAAGGTATTAGTATTATTAGGTACAAGTGCATTAGGTATTATTAGGTACAAGTGCATAAACACAACAACAATTGTATGCTTTCGCCCTACTGTATTTTCTTTTGTATCAAATGTACTTTCATTTGTTTTGTAATTTCAAGTACTGTTTCTACTGGCTAAAAGCCAAAGTAAAGATAAGTTAGATTTAAGAAAATTGTATACGTCAAATGTTGTTTTGGTACAATAAATAAGTTTTGATTTTTTATTTGATTTGAGTTATAGTCCCTCTTACAAATAATCATCAAGATCCATGACATATGTGAGCTTTTATTGTATTTATATTTTCATTTGACTTTGGTTCGTCCAGGATATGAAGCAAAATTAAGCTTCGCACTTCTAATGTTTGAAAACATTTTTTCAGACATAATTATTAGGCCGTGAACTTCTGCTTCATTCGACTTTGATTCTTCCATGATCTGAAGCAAAATTAATAAAAAAATCTCTGCTTCATACGACTTTGGTTCTTCCATGATCTGAAGCAAAATTAAGCATCGCATTTATAATGTTTCCAATCATTTTGTCAGCCATAATTATTAGGCCGTGAATCTCTGCTTTATTCGACTATGATTATTCCATGATCTGAAGCAAAGTTAATAAAAAAGCTCTGCTTGATACGACTTTGGTTCTTCCAGGATCTGAAGCAAAATTAAGCTTCGCACTTCTAATGTTTCCAAACATTCAGTCAGCCATAATTATTAGGCCGTGAATCTCTGCTTTATTCGACTATGATTATTCCATGATCTGAAGCAAAGTTAATAAAAAAGCTCTGCTTGATACGACTTTGGTTCTTCCAGGATCTGAAGCAAAATTAAGCTTCGCACTTCTAATGTTTCCAAACATTCAGTCAGCCATAATTATTAGGCCGTGAATCTCTGCTTTATTCGACTATGATTATTCCATGATCTGAAGCAAAGTTAATAAAAAAGCTCTGCTTGATACGACTTTGGTTCTTCCAGGATCTGAAGCAAAATTAAGCTTCGCACTTCTAATGTTTCCAAACATTCAGTCAGCCATAATTATTAGGCCGTGAATCTCTGCTTTATTCGACTATGATTATTCCATGATCTGAAGCAAAGTTAATAAAAAAGCTCTGCTTGATACGACTTTGGTTCTTCCAGGATCTGAAGCAAAATTAAGCTTCGCACTTCTAATGTTTCCAAACATTCAGTCAGCCATAATTATTAGGCCGTGAATCTCTGCTTTATTCGACTATGATTATTCCATGATCTGAAGCAAAGTTAATAAAAAAGCTCTGCTTGATACGACTTTGGTTCTTCCAGGATCTGAAGCAAAATTAAGCTTCGCACTTCTAATGTTTCCAAACATTCAGTCAGCCATAATTATTAGGCCGTGAATCTCTGCTTTATTCGACTATGATTATTCCATGATCTGAAGCAAAGTTAATAAAAAAGCTCTGCTTGATACGACTTTGGTTCTTCCAGGATCTGAAGCAAAATTAAGCATCGCATTTATAATGTTTCCAATCATTTTGTCAGCCATAATTATTAGGCCGTGAATCTCTGCTTTATTCGACTATGATTATTCCATGATCTGAAGCAAAGTTAATAAAAAAGCTCTGCTTGATACGACTTTGGTTCTTCCAGGATCTGAAGCAAAATTAAGCATCGCATTTATAATGTTTCCAATCATTTTGTCAGCCATAATTATTAGGCCGTGAATCTCTGCTTTATTCGACTATGATTATTCCATGATCTGAAGCAAAGTTAATAAAAAAGCTCTGCTTGATACGACTTTGGTTCTTCCAGGATCTGAAGCAAAATTAAGCTTCGCACTTCTAATGTTTCCAAACATTCAGTCAGCCATAATTATTAGGCCGTGAATCTCTGCTTTATTCGACTATGATTATTCCATGATCTGAAGCAAAGTTAATAAAAAAGCTCTGCTTGATACGACTTTGGTTCTTCCAGGATCTGAAGCAAAATTAAGCTTCGCACTTCTAATGTTTCCAAACATTCAGTCAGCCATAATTATTAGGCCGTGAATCTCTGCTTTATTCGACTATGATTATTCCATGATCTGAAGCAAAGTTAATAAAAAAGCTCTGCTTGATACGACTTTGGTTCTTCCAGGATCTGAAACAAAATTAAGCTTCGCACTTCTAATGTTTCCAAACATTCAGTCAGCCATAATTATTAGGCCGTGAATCTCTGCTTTATTCGACTATGATTATTCCATGATCTGAAGCAAAGTTAATAAAAAAGCTCTGCTTGATACGACTTTGGTTCTTCCAGGATCTGAAGCAAAATTAAGCTTCGCACTTCTAATGTTTCCAAACATTCAGTCAGCCATAATTATTAGGCCGTGAATCTCTGCTTTATTCGACTATGATTATTCCATGATCTGAAGCAAAGTTAATAAAAAAGCTCTGCTTGATACGACTTTGGTTCTTCCAGGATCTGAAGCAAAATTAAGCATCGCATTTATAATGTTTCCAATCATTTTGTCAGCCATAATTATTAGGCCGTGAATCTCTGCTTTATTCGACTATGATTATTCCATGATCTGAAGCAAAGTTAATAAAAAAGCTCTGCTTGATACGACTTTGGTTCTTCCAGGATCTGAAGCAAAATTAAGCATCGCATTTATAATGTTTCCAATCATTTTGTCAGCCATAATTATTAGGCCGTGAATCTCTGCTTTATTCGACTATGATTATTCCATGATCTGAAGCAAAGTTAATAAAAAAGCTCTGCTTGATACGACTTTGGTTCTTCCAGGATCTGAAGCAAAATTAAGCTTCGCACTTCTAATGTTTCCAAACATTCAGTCAGCCATGATTATTAGGCCGTGAATCTCTGCTTTATTCGACTATGATTATTCCATGATCTGAAGCAAAGTTAATAAAAAAGCTCTGCTTGATACGACTTTGGTTCTTCCAGGATCTGAAGCAAAATTAAGCTTCGCACTTCTAATGTTTCCAAACATTCAGTCAGCCATAATTATTAGGCCGTGAATCTCTGCTTTATTCGACTATGATTATTCCATGATCTGAAGCAAAGTTAATAAAAAATCTCTGCTTGATACGACTTTGGTTCTTCCAGGATCTGAAGCTAAATTAAGCTTCGCACTTCTAATGTTTCCAAACATTTTGTCAGCCATAATTATTAGGCCGTGAATCTCTGCTTCATTCGACTGTTGCTGCGTAAAGCAACGGTGAATTATCGTACCAATTTACTCAGTTTTATTGCCTCGGCTGTCGGATCGAGTCCTTAAGGACCTTTCGAAGAAACGTGCGGAAAATTCCGAGTATTCGCCTGTCGAGAATTTCCTTTAATGCTTAGAAAAAAATCTAGTATAGGTCCTAAGTTCAGGCCATTTTAGGTTAATGAAAAAGGTCTAAGATAAAGTTGATGAATTAATGCGTTCGAGTCTAAGACTTGTTTTGGGAACTACTAATGCGTAGTTAACTTTTTATTCTAATTAATCCGTTAGGGCTGCCTGAGTCAGAAGGACCTCAGAACATGCTCCGACCATCCAATATTACTTCCGAGTAGGCAGGTGCCATGCGGGAGACTTCCCATTTGGATTGCTGGCTATACTGGACTAGAGGAGAACACAGTCGAGCCTTTTATGGGTCCATCTTACATCCATACATACCACACGCTGTATCCCGACAATCGAGATAAGCAGAGTAGTCGGTGTTGTGCTGCAAGTACTCTTGTAAATTACAGCACAACACCGAACATTTAGGAAAGTTTTAGAACAAGATAATTATAAAGCAGGAAGTAAGGCACGAATACCCATCTGCTACATGACTCGGTTCAAGGACCGTGCCAAGGTGAGAGGTGGCTACCCTGTCGCCCTTATGCATGACAACTTGTCCATAAGTTCTTGGTCGACTTTAACGACATGCACGGGGAGAGATGCAGTAGGGCTATTCTTTTTAGGTACCGACCCGACCCGTATAAATCCATCAATTAGGCAGGTAGCCACGACCGCACCAACTACCCGCCGCTATCATAACGATAATTAAATAGCGACAGGTCAAAAGTAGATTCACAAACAATTTACAACAACGAACATCGAACTATTGGACTGGCGGAATTGCGTTCGTATGTAAATGTTTACATAATACTACATAATACTGTATACCTTCTCGTCTATTCTGTTATCACCTCTCACAACTATCGACTATGTATTATTTTTTTTAATCTTTTTCTTTTTTTTTCTCTGTTTCGCAACTGTCTTTATTAATTGTTGGTTTATGTAATAACTTTTATTTGTACTGCCTTTATCATGTTCAATGTGTTCCAGAGGGAAGCGTATTGGGGACATGTTATATGCATACTCTTTGTTTCTCTTTTGTCATAATCTATGTGCTGCATGTCTCTGTTTTTTCTCCTTAATGAATAAAATAAAATAAAATAAAATGTTATTAAAGAAATAACTTATCATTCGCCTTATCTTCTATTTCGGGTTAAAGACCTATTGTTAGTCGTCATTACATTAACAGAGAAAATTATTCGGAAGCGAATGGGAAATTTAAGCGTGGGCTCTGAGCCGAATTCCTTTGATTATTAACACTGCCTGAGGTGAAATTTAAATTCGAGTTAGCAGTTTAATTACCGAGTGAAAAGTGCTTAGAAGTTTGTTTTCGCTAAAGCCTTTTCTGAGAGAATAGGATTAGAAGAGTTAATAAATTAATAGACGCGGAAAAATATATTCACAATTTGGCCTCTATTGCTGCCTTTATACATTTTGTTTCTATGAGTAACCCTGTTATGTACTATTTAATTAATTAAACAGTAAACGGAGTGCATCCCTCATATTTTCCACGTAGAAGAATAAATTGGAACATGAATGAGAGCGTGAAAGAAATATAAATAAACAACGTTATGTAATTGATTTATTACTCACGAACACACACAAACAATCATTTCTCATAATTTCCGAACAAAAGCAAACCTGAAACAAAAATTTACATTAGGAAAATCCAGTACCACCTTTTTCCGCACACACAACATTTTTTTTATGCAATCCTGTATTGGTGACTGAGTCGGAGGGGCCAAAGCACATGCTCCGACCAACCAATATCACCTCCGAGAAGATAGGTGCCATACCGGAGACTTTCCTGGATTGCTGGCTATACTGGACTAGATGAGAACACAACCGAGGCGACTATGCGGCCATCTTACATCCAGTACGGTGGTATCAACCCAGCCGGCTACAATTTGAGCCTACCACCTAGTAAGGGGGGCAAGGGAAGGGACCTACAGTTTTACACCGGTTCCGAAAGGTGAAGCAGCAGGTGTAGGTATGCACATAATTTTTTTCGTCAATTAAAATAAAATTTCAAATAAAATTGAGTTCCAGTTACGCTAAGATGTGGCTCTCATACAAACCGAATTATTCCCCCTCCGGACGTTTTCGTAACTGCGATTCGCAACCAGTTGCGAATTATGAGTTTTTATTCTGTGTTCGTAACCAGTGTCGAATGTTGCGAACAAAGAATAAGAACTTCCCATACTTACATAGTTGCGATGGGAGAAAAGCATTTCTTAATTCGCAACGCAAAGATAATGAATAAAAAATTATTATTATTAAATTACAATCTACGTCTATTTTACTTAACAAAAACTTAAAAACTCAACAAAATTAAACAAATAAAACAAAGTATTCTTATTTCTTACACCTAAAAAATTTTATACTTAAACTGAAATATTATATTTTTCGAAGGACCTTTTCCACCATTCTCTCTTAATCTTTAAAAGTTTTTATGGAAATCAACAAAATAGAGTGTCAACAAATAGATAACGAAGGTTGCGAATAAAGAAAAAAAAATCTTTTGTCGCAACTGGTTGCGAAAATTAATCATCAGGATGCCTAGTTGCGGTTAAGGAAAAAGTTCTCTTGATTCGCAACTGGTTACGAACAAAGAATAAAAATTCTTAATTCGCAACTGGTTGCAAATCGCAGTTACGAAAACGTCCGGAGAGATTATTCCGCGCGCCGAAACAAAGGTAGCTACGGTAGCGGGCTTACTTACTTTCTTCTTATTAAATACGCTTTTCACGCGAGCGAAGCCGCGGGCAAAAGCTAATATGTTGTTGTTTTAATGCCCTATGTGTGGCTTTATTGAGTACCGTGTGGGGCCGGTTCTTAAATATAATAGCTCCACTGCATTTCTCCCCGTGCATGTCGTAAAAGGCGACTAAGGGATACGGCCAAGGTGCTGTGCTAAAGGGCGACAGGATATCCACCTCTCACCTTCCAGCGAGTCATGCAACAAGGTGGGTCTTCGTGCCTTACTTGCTGCTTGATGATGAGTTATCCTGTCCTAATACATTGCTAAACGTGGTGTTCGGTGTTGTGCTGTAATTGAAGAGTACTTGAGGCACAGCAGCGATTGCTCTGCTTACCCCTGTAGAGCTGTGAGGTAAAAGGTGAAGCGGTGTCGTGTCCTCTGGCTCCACGTGTAGCTGCAGCTGATGTTGTTGTATGGGCTAGTGCCCAGTTGTTCTGCCAAGCGATCTGTATTTATGCGAGGCGTATTTGATATTTCAGCAATGTGTTAAGTGGCGTATGGAATTCTTAATTAGCCGTTATTTGCCACCTGTTGGTGTGCTAGTGAATCTTTCTGTTTCTTCGTCGCGAAGCGATGTAGGTTATTTATTATCGATCTTTATTATTCAGTTGTGGGATAGGTGTCGCTATCACCACAGTATTCCCCCCTCAGTCGTGACGTAGTTCGTGACGATTGAGAGCCGATCAGTCAGTATGCTCCGATGACGCAGCTTGGTCGGCGTGGTCAGTTGGTGTCGCGTACTGCTGACGTAGTCCTCTGTGGAGGCGCGCGGCGGCGGGGCGTTGACCGAGTGTTGTCTTGCTTGCTACGATTACCTACTGGTTGAGACCCGCTTGTGGGAAGCCAGTAGGTAATGTTGCGATGTCAGCTTCATGAAGGTTGCGATGTTCTTTGTAGGGGTCACCAATGTAGAGCTGTGAGGTAAAAGGTGAAGCGGTGTCGTGTCCTCTGGCTCCACGTGTAGCTGCAGCTGATGTTGTTGTATGGGCTAGTGCCCAGTTGTTCTGCCAAGCGATCTGTATTTATGCGAGGCGTATTTGATATTTCAGCAATGTGTTAAGTGGCGTATGGAATTCTTAATTAGCCGTTATTTGCCACCTGTTGGTTTGCTAGTGAATCTTTCTGTTTCTTCGTCGCGAAGCGATGTAGGTTATTTATTATCGATCTTTATTATTCAGTTGTGGGATAGGTGTCGCTATCACCACACCCCGATTGTCGGGATACTATGTGTGGTATGTATATATGTATGTAGGTATGTATTACTGAGTTTTCTTGTTTTTGGTAATGTGGGTTGTTTTCAGTATTTTAGAAAATATAATTTGGTAAACATGAATTTGACATACAATTGCGTTTGTTCTCTGATACTTTTCTGTAACAGAGTCTCTTCTCAGAAATTTAATTGGCTAGATTGGCATTTTAATTTTATTTACTGAGAAATAATGTTGTGATTTTTGAGTGAAATGTATGTAAACATTAATCATTCGTCGTACTTTAATGGAACACATAGTTTCGAGAAAATTATTATACTTATATTCACAAACCTGAATATACCACACAATAAAATAGTGCCGTATATAGGTACTTACAATTACACCTTTTTAATATTGACAGAAAAACCATATGAAATAGGAATATGTTTTTGGTGCCTCCACACTTACAGTAAATTGTTTAAATACATTTTGGTGGGATAAATTTGTTGATATAAAAATTCTATTTAATAAAATTTCTAGTAAACTATTAAAACATAACAAAAATATATTTTAATAACCATATTGAAACCATTTGTGCAAAATTGTAAACTACTTAACATCTATTTCCAACAGCAAAGTGCCTATTAATGACTCGAACCGACGACGCGGGCGGCCGGGCACTTAACATGTATATACAACAATAAAGGTGTGCACACACATAAGCATTCTGTATTTAACGCGGCCAATTACCATATACATACTAATTCGGAGTTGTTAATTACATAGGGCATCCAGTTACATAATTCTGAGAGGGTCATATAGTATGAGAGAATATGGAAATTGATTCGGCGTAACTAGGCGTGCCGAGGGGTGGTTTTGGGGTTCAAACCCCCCCCCCCCCCCCCCCCCACGTTTTTCGAAATCCAAAAATTACATTTTGTTACGAAAAAGTTCACTTACCTACTGTTAAGGTTAATGTGGGCTCGTTTTTCGCCGATCTGAAAATAGCAAAAATACAGTATGAGAACGACGTTATAGTACGAACTACCTACGTATTACGACGACGCGACGACACGGCGCGCGCGGCGGCGGCGGCGCGGGTAGGTAGGTAGGCTGGGGCGTTATTCTCAAAACTCCCCTCTCTTCTCATTGAAGAGAGGAGATTTTTTAGGGTTCCGTATCCGGTACGTGACCCTATTACTAAGGCTACGCCGTCGTCCGTCCGTCCGTCCGTCCGTCTGTATCTCTTGAACCGTAATAGGTAGCCCGTTGAAGTTTTCACAGAATATGTGTTATTTATTATGGCCGATATAACAACAAATAAAAATAAAAATAAGAAAAAGTACAAAAATCACGGGGTTCCCAAAGAAGAAACTAAAAAGTGTATGCGCGCCATCTACCGAAAAGGGTATGAAGCATTTTAACTAATCATGAATTTTAACTAATATGAACCATTTCATAAACGCGCCATAGATGGCGTGAGTGGCGCTAACAATGACATGGCGATACGGAACCCTCGGTGCGCGAGTTCAACTCGCACTTGGCCGTTTTTTTTTTGTATGGAGTGAAAACACGTTTCGTTTCGCCGAAGCATTTCATGTCAAGGCGCAAGCATTTCACCGCCGAGGAGGTATAGGTCGTTCGTTCTAACCTGAGGCGTACAAATACATTCACGCATGACGGTGAGCATAAAATTCTGCGAGTGTAGTAGTGCTCAGGCCATGTATAGGTGCATGTCAAGAATTTGTATTAGAGAAATGCATTTGTGTGTACTACGTGTGTTCGCCTCAGGTTAGGCCGTCCATGCTACACTAGTCCGGCTTGGAGATGAACTAATGTCGCTGGGGAAGGGAAAGGCTATTAACCCGCGGTTTGAAGAACCGTGGATTGTAGGAGTGGGAAAAGATATTCCGCGGGAGCCCGTTTCACACCTTTGCAGTGTGGCACAAAAACGATTTACAAAATCGTGCAGTTCGAAGAACTCTTCTGTCGACTACAAAGGAGTGTTCCGCGAGAGTATGGCGGGTTTGGCGAATGCGAACAGGAGGAGGAGGGATATGGGAAGCAAGTTACTCGCTACGGTTTGTCCACACCGCGCCGCGGCGCCGTATATTTGTCTGTCTGTCTGTCCGTCCGTCCGAGGGCTATATGTTTTAAACCGCTATGCCGGAATGCTTCTATACGTGCACCTGTCAGGCCGGAAAGGCATTCGCAACCCCCGCGTACGGCCGAATGTCCATGGGCGTCGTTAGACACCTTATGGGTGGCTCGGCGCCACATGTCGCGCTTACCATAAAAAAAAAGAATTTACATATGGCTACGGAACCCTCTGTGTGTGAAGAATGTTCTCACGTAACAGATTTTTTTTTATGGAAACTGACACGGTTGGCTACATCACCTACAACATCCGTGATGTCAGCACATAACACCGGGTGAACTTGGTGCCACGTCAGTGCTTCCCTTCGGTCGTGCCGGCTACACTGAACTGGACGGAAAACACAAACTATTTACACAGCCGTTTTGACCGACCTTTCATTCAATGCGGTGGTAACAATCCGGGCGGGTTAAACCCTCCCCACCTTAGTAATATAAAATGGGAGTCATATCCCTTAGTCGCCTTTTACGACATACACGGGGAGAGATGCAGTGGAGCTATTCTTTTATTATCTATTCTATTATATCTATTGTTATTTATTATTTATCTATCTAATCTATTTCTCATACTTTCCCGGCGCTCTAAGCCGCGTTAAAGTCAGATTGACAGAGGCTGACCTTAATTTGACCCGCTTTGCATCGAAACTTTCGTCCCCTCGTCTTCCGAGGAGTAGGATACCATCAAATTATTTTTACTAGCACGCAAATAGGATACTAAATAAAATATCTAAATAAACCTACCTATAAAGTCACCGCTCTTCATCCCTCTACTTATACATCACGTCTTTTGCACACACATATATGTAAGCACCAACACAGATAAATACAACCCGAGGCTTCGTTCGCGGGAAAGACGGTTTACACATACAATTCGTGAATTTATATTTATTTTTTATATATACATAAAATCAATATTGTCAGCCTCGGTAGTTCAGTGGTGCGGTCGGTCGAGTGTCCGTCGTGATCACACCTGGGCGCGGTCAGTGCTTGGATGAGAGACCGCTCGACCGTTGGAGGCTGACCGTGGTTCGGATTCCACGTAAAACCGCAGGTTCCTTCCCTTCTTACCTTACTAGGTGATAGGTTTAATCCGCCCGGATCGATACCACCGCACTGAATGAAACATCGGTCGAAACGGCTATGTAATAAATAGTTCGTGTTTTCCGTCGAGTTCAGTGTAACCGGCACGACCGAAGGGAAGCGCTCTAATGGCATCTAGTCCACCAATGTGTTATGGGCAGACATCACGGATATTGTAGGTGATGTAGCCAACCGTGTCAGTTTCCATAAAAATATATATAAATACATACATAGTTTATGTACAAATTCTTGCAAGTGACATTACGAGTTTGAAATCATATAATATGGAATACAAGCGGAAATATTAAATTTTGTGGGAAGCAGAAACACGGAGAGCGGCAGGAAGTTGGTTCCAGAGACGAGTTGATTAAACAGCGAAAGAATTGGTATAGAAAGAACTAGAATTAATCGGAATACAGAGAAGATTACCAAGCACCGTGACTTGACTAGCGAGTTTGAATTTCGAATGGAGATATTCTGGAGCACGGCGATCGAAATGAACGGAATATAGGAGTGATAGCTTAAGGGTCTTCCATTGTGTGTACACAACAAGCATTGCCCCGTCAATTGTTCCATACATGATTTCACATGAGTTCCACAGATGATTTCCAAAAGCTTGCTTGGAGTTTCTTGGTGTGACCGTGACGTTGAAATCGCTTGGAATTGTCTTGAATTGATCAATTTTAGTTGCGAGTTTTCAAGTTTGGTTTACGAGCACCTTAAACATACATATTAATACAGACAAATAGACGACATACTTTGAATTTTATACTACGAGTAAGTATGTAGACATGAGAAGTCCACGCACACACACAGCCATACCTACATCTTCCCCAGACATATACTATGTACATAATACACACACGCACTCTTGTCAACTGCCGCTATGGCCCTTAAGACTCAGCAGTACCTACCTAAAATCGGTTTCTCCCGATTGATGTTTTTCGTAAACCACTGTGAGTTTGGAGGACGTGCGTGAGTGCAGAATCTCGTGCAGAATCAATAAACATTTAATTATATTTCATATTTAATACAAATAATAAATATCTATTTAACGGGAACGAGTATTGTATTTTTTATCTATTTCGTAAAATTACATGACTATAAAATCATGAACGGCACGGAAACAAGGTTTTTCCTAATTTTCGAGAGATAGTTTGCGATTTGTTTTTCTATAGTCAAGTAAATCCAATTGCGTTTTAAGCCATTTGCTGGTAAGCAGTATGTCCTGTAGAAAGCGATATATTTTTTCTAACATAAACTCACAGTAGTTTTCGAGAAACATCAAAAGCAGAAACATTAAATTCAATTCTATTGGAAGAAACCAGAGAGCATTGAATACCGCGCGCCGCGCCTCCTTGAGGCGAAAGTAATAATAATATTTGAAACCCAATAACCGTACGCAGAGCTGCTAGCGCTTCGTATGTGTGTGTGTGTGTGTGTTAGTATCGACACTACACACAAAGAGGAGGAAGTAAGTTTTGTCAGCCTCGATAGCTCAGTGGTGCAGACAGTCAACTGTCGCTATTGAATGTTAAGCAAAGCTGGGTGCGGTCAGTATTTGGATGGGTGACCGCTGACCGTTGGAGGCTGACCGAGGACCGAGGTTCGGATTCCTCGTAAAACTGTAGGTAGGTATTTATATATGTGTAATCTTGTGTATATATAACATTGTGTATATATATAATGTGTATATGTATAATCTTACTTGGTGGTAGGGTTTAACCCGCCCGGGTTGGTAGCACCGCACTGAATGAAACGTCGGTTGAAACGGCTATGGAAATAGTTTGTGTTTTCTAACCAGTTCAGTGTAGCCGGCACGATCAAAGGGGGAAGCACTGACATGGCACCTAGTTCACCCAGTGTTATGGGTTGACATCACGGACGTTGTAGGTGATGTAGCCAATCGTGGCAGTTTCCATAAAAAAAATATAAATAATTAAGCCACACGCACAAAACAAATGCACACGCACAACACACATATGTAAGTCATAGGCCACGCCCACAGGCTTCAACGGCGTTGTTGGGAAATCGCGCTCAGGGTGTGTCTAGGAGGGGGCGCGCGCGGTATTCGATGCTCTATGGAAGAAACCGATTTTTGGTATTGCTGCGCCTTAAGGTAAAATTGGAAAACAATTTTCCATCGAACCGAAAACCTGTATAATCATATGGCCCGTGTTTTACGGTACCCAGTTATGGGAAAGGTTTTTATGAATTTTCATATTGGGTTTTGCAAACGGCAGGGTCGCCACATTATTTTTTTTTTTTGTTCATTTACGGACTGAAAATGGCCCTGAACTTGAAACCTATTTAAATATGTTCAACCAACCCTCACCCTCACACACACACGCTCGTCAAATTGTATGTTATGTTATTTAGTTATGTTAGTTAATTATTATCATTTTTTTGCATAATATCTTGATTGTCATTGTTGTTTGTTTGTTTTTAGTCTTGTCCGCGGTTGGAAAGGGGAGCCCCTGAAAATCAGCTTTGCTGTCTCGGATAGTTCAGCTGAGTGGGCTCCATGTTTTTTTTTTTATGGAAACTGACACGGTTGGCTACATCACCCACAACGTCCGTGATGTCAGCCCATAACACCGGGTGAACTAGGTGCCATGTCAGTGCTTCCCCCTTTGATCGTGCCGGCTACACTGAACTGGTCGGAAAACACAAACTATTTACATAGCCGTTTTGACCGACGTTTCATTCAGTGCGGTGGTACCAACCCGGGCGGGTTAAACCCTACCACCAAGTAAGATTAGGAGGAAATTCCCTTTTCGTCACATGTTATATGTTCATTTGTATTTGTAACTAGCTTTTGCCCGCGGCTTCGCTCGCGTGAAATTCGTATTTCAAAGGAAGAAAGTAAGTAACTAAGGCCGATCTGCGTTTAGGTAAACAATACACCTTCTCAACTAAAGTAAGTAACTAACGGCGAGGCTTCAGGCTGAGCTGCATTCTGGAAGACAATAAACCTTTTCGAAGAAAGTAAGTAACTGAGGGCGAGGCCGAAGGCCGAGCTGCTTTCAGTAAGACGATAACCTTTTCGAAGAAAGTAAGTAACAGAGGGCGAGGCCAGATGGTCAAGTTGCGTTCAGGAAGACCATAAACCTTCTCGAACAAAGTAAGTAACTAAGGGCGAGGCCGAAGGCCCAGCTGCGTTCAGGAAGACTATAAAACTTCTCGACGAAATTAAGTAATTGAGGGCAAGGCCGAAGGCCGAGCTGCGTGCAGGAAGACTATAAACCTTCTTGATGAAAGTAAGTAACTGAGGGCGAGGCCGAAGGCCGAGCTGCGCTCAGGAAGACGATAACCTTTTTGAAGAAAGTAAGTAACATAGGGCGAGGCCGAAGGCCGAGCTGCGTTCAAGAAGACCATAAACCTTCTCGAAGAAAGTAGGTAAGTAACTAAGGGCGAGGCCGAAGGCCGAGCTGCGTTCAGGAAGACTAAACCTTCTCGATGAAAGTTAGTAACTGAGGGCGAGGCCGAAGGCCGAGCTGCGTTCAGGAAAACGATAACCTTTTCGAAGAAAGTAAGTAACAGAGGGCGAGGCCGAAGGCCGAGCTGCGTTCAAGAAGACCATAAACCTTCTCGAAGAAAGTAGGTAAGTAACTAAGGGCGAGGCCGAAGGCCGAGCTGCGTTCAGGAAGACTATAATCCGTCTTGAAGAAAGTATGTAAATATCGCCCATAGGTCAGCGTCTTCCAGTATACAGCTCGGCCTTCGGCCACCCTTAGTTACTTACTTTTTTTTCTGGAAACTGACACGGTTTGCTACATTACCTACAACATCCGCGATGTCAGCCCATAACATCGGATGAACTTGGTGCCACGTCAGTGCTTCCCTTCGAGAAGGTTTATGGTCTTCCTGAACGCAGCTCGGCCTTCGACCTCGCCCTCGGTTACTTACTTTCATCAAGAAGGTTTATAGTCTTCCTGTACGCAGCTCGGCCTTCGGCCTCGCCCTCAATTACTTAATTTCTTCGAGAAGGTTTATAGTCTTCCTGAATGCAGCTCGGCCTTCGGCTTCGCCCTTTATTACTTACTTTCTTCGAAAAGGTTTATACTCTCCCTGAACGCAGCTCGGCCTTCGGCCTCGCCTTTAGTATGTTACTTACTTTCTTTGAGAATGTTTATTGTTTATCTGAATCCAGTTCACCCTCCGGCCCTGGCCTAATCAAATTTAGATGATCGGTTTAAATTTTATGGAGGAAATTCATACATGCATATTCGCCTCGCCCCGCCGGTACTGTGCGCCGCACCGCAGGACGGCATATCAAGACATTCTCATCGTCGTCGTAACTTTTAAACTATTTGTCCAAATTACTTAGTGTAAAAGCCAAAGTTTATCTACTTTAAATACCAGAAGCGATAAAAATATATATTTTGATAAGGATTAAATCAATACCTACTATAAAACGTGCATTGTAAATACAGTAACCAATTTAAATGTATTTATGGTTCACTATTTTGGCTATAGTGGCTTCCACATAAAATGTGCTGATATATGCTGATATAGATATATGCTGTCGCGGACTTTTTTTTAGAACTATTTAAGAGAAACCTCACCATACATTATCTTCGTGTTGTAACTCTAACGGTTTATGCAGCGCACGCCGAGATAGCTCTCAGATGGCAGGATTTTTTCCGACTTACTTGACATTTATCGATATACCTATTTGGGCCAATTTACACAATATCTTTATAAATTATAGCCTATATGTTATTTTGATGTACTGTAAAGGCTCATCAAAATCTGTTCAGTAGTTTTTGCGTGAAAGAAGAACAGAGATCCATTCTATCATATTGCGGCTATTCAGTTCGCTCGCCGTGCCTCCTCCGCGCCCGCGCCGCGCGCCGCGCCGCCCCCGCGCCGCCAGCTGCTGCCCGCCCGCTCGGTAAATACCTATAGTACTACGTCGCCTACGGAACATATCGGTTTGTATGGGAGCCACATCTTAGCGTAACCGGAAGTGAATTTTATTTAGCCTATCCTGTGTCCCGTGTAGGTAAATGTACGTGTACGAAGTTTCATCGAATTCAGATGATCGGTTTAAGAGTTATGGTGGAACATACATACATACAGAAATGATTTCTAAAAATCGTAAATTTAGTTTTAGTATCATACACAGAGTCTACAAACCAAATATCTCAAAAATCAAAGCAACTTACTCCATGACCATCCCTTACAGATTTATTATTAGTATATATATATATATATATATATATATATTGATTGATTATTTGAGTTGTTGTATGACGAAAAAATAAATCATTTCATTTCATTTTAAATACGTAAAATTAAATTCATATGTGTGATTTAGTAAACAAATTTATATTTGTTGCTTTATATAGCGGCTGCCAGTAATGCGTGACGGCAATTTTCTGCCAGTAATGCGTGACGGCAATTTTCTGCCAGTAATGCGTGACGACAATTTTCTTCCATTACCATTAGGATGTTACTCTCGCAAGATGGCGCTGCTAAGGAACTCATTATCAACAATTAGCACCCTCTCTTGGTGCCAGAAGTAGTGCATTGAAATAATAAAACTTTATGTTCTTGGAAATCTCGAATTCTCGACCGTTTGAGGCTGACCGTGGTTCGGATTTCACGTAAAACTGTAGGTCCCTTCGCTTCTTATCTTACTAGGTGGTAGGGTTTATCCCTCCCGTGTTGGTACCACCGCACTGAATGAAAGGACGGTTGAAACGGCTATGTGAATAGCTCGTGTTTTCCGTCCAAATCAGTGTACCGGCTACACTGATTTGGACGGAAAAAACTTTAAAAATTACGGAGATCCTAAAAAAAATCAGAATTGTTTTTAACTACGAAAGATCTAAATGCAAAATTGTTGAAATATTGAATGATTGGTAATGTAATGACTTATTTGTAGAGGACTTATGGCTAGCTAAAAATTGGTTAGTTCATGTTTTCGGTGCAGTCCAGTGTAGTCGGCACGACCGAAGGGAGCCACTGACATGGCACCTAGTTCACCAAGGTGTTATGGGCTAACATCACGGATGTATTAGGTGATTGTATAGCCAACCGTGTCAGTTTCCATAAAAAACCGGCCAAGCGCGAGTCGGACTCGCGCAACGAGGTTTCCACACCACAAAAAAAAACATTGAAAAAAATACATGTTTCTTGTATGGGAGCCCCCATACAAGAAACTTTTTTTTTAATGTTTTTTTTTTGTGGTGCACGAGTCCGACTCGCACTTGGCCGGTTTTTTGCACTGCGCGTACTGAGTGCGATCTGCGGTGAAGTCTGATTTTTAATGTGGTCGTGTTGTACCTACAATTCAAAATAGTATTTGCATATCGCGTGCAGACCTGATTAAAAAAAAATTCTCAACATTTTTGCTTCAAAGTCTACATAAAATACGGTATTCCTTTGTGTTCAGTATGTACAGGCATATTACAAAATGCAAAGTTTGTCGCCTGTATGTATGTTTGTTCGATAATAACTCGAGAAAGGTTCAACTTATTTTAATGCGACTTACACCAATGTAATCTGAAAATAAAAGATTAAGCACCCGTAATGTCAGCCAATAACACCTTCAACTATTTCTGTAGGTACTTCCCTTAGCTTAGGTCGTGCCGGCTACACCGAACTGAATGAAAAACAGGAACTATTTATTACATAGCTTCTTCAACCATCCTTCCATTCATTGCCTATAGGCAAGGGGAATAGTTTTACGTGGAATTCGAACAACGGTCAGTCTCAAATGTCGAATAGTCACCCATTAAAGTTCTGACCGCCCCCGAGTATGCTTAATTATACGATCGGACATCGATCCGTCGAGCCACCGAGCTACCGAGGCTGACAATGTCTGTTTCTCCTTGGCCTTTGACGTCCCTAGTTGTGGTCTTAGGGAATTTTGAGAATTTTCATCTACACGTAATTTCGTGCCCCACGCAGCTGGTCAAAGAGGAACCCAAAAGTTCTCTACTAATTTTAATGCGCGTTCACGCTTTTGCTATTAAAAATTTGAATTCTAACTGGTTTAGGTCACCTTAGATACCACTGTCTGCTTGAACTTAAATCAATCTTCCATCATTCATCAAATCATCAGGCTTAACGCATCTAAGAAATCATTTACATATCACACGCTATATCCCGACAATCGGGGTAAGCAGAGTAATAGGTGTTGTGCTGCAAGTACTCTTGTAAATTACAGCGCAACACCGACCACCTGTGACAGTATAGCCACTACTCGTGTTTAATACAAATTAAATGATTCGTAGATAGATAAATATTTTTTTTTCAACCGCTCCATGCGAGTCTTGTCTTACTAGCTATTATATACATTCATTTCGAAAGATGTCGGTTTATGAGGGGTATGGGCTTTTACAGAAAACTAGAAAATAAGGGGTTCCTTTGTTTAAAGGCGAGCCAAACGAGAAACCCCAGCCAGATGTCAGGAACGTACATCAATAGACGGGGTTTTGCCTTAGTCGTCGGTACTTGCTTTGGGTACTGCCAAATGTTCAAATGAACGCGCACATATTTGCGTACCGAACCAAGGGTTCCGTAGGAGTATAGGTTTGGTTGGGGCCATGTTAGGTAAATGTTACGTGACGTATTGAAGGATGTGTGGCTTGGTGTTAGTTAGGCGGATAATTAGGCGCGTCGGTCGTCGGTGAAGGTCTTAGCTGTATAACGTTGCTTTAATTGTGAATTAGGCGAGTCATATCACCTAAACTTTTATAACATTACGAATAGGGTATATGAATAAATGAAATAAGATATTTATAATTAAGAATATTTCATAGGCGAGTTAGTTAGAGATACCTTTGACGACGGAACCCTAATAGCGGAGGCAGGTCGCCTCGGGAAGGGATGAGTGTAGCTGCCGGGCGAGTTTGAGCCTTATTACTGCGACATACGTGGGAGGGTTGATTGAAGGCGCAGAAATATGTATTAAGGGCGGAGTCGGACGGTATTGGATTGCAACTACTTGTTTGGGTAACGGGGGTACGGGGGTGGATGCGCCCGCGCACTGAACGGGGAGTAGGGTTGGAAGACGACAGCGGCGAAACTAGGGCAGTCAGTCGGTATCGCACAACGGAAGGCGGCAGTCGAAGTGATATTCGAAGAGTCTGGCCTCCGAAAATTAATCACGCGCAATTTTATCTGATCAGTGAGGTTAGCGTTGGATAGTTAACATGCTGTCAACGAAGGCGCTGATGAACATAGATCTCTAAGTTTACCGGGTTGTAAAACTTAGACTCACTGAGATAATTAGGAAAATATCCGTTTAATCACAAATAAATATTGAAGTGAATAGATTGTGCACAGAACGAGAGACTGGGGAGGGGAAGCGGCTACTGGCGGAGAATTAGGGCATAAAACTTATACATCCGCGAATATCCGTTAAAAAAATTGTGTGATCCAGAGGCGAGCGGGCGTGAACGATAAGTTTATCATATAATTTTCTACATTATTTATTAAGTGCATGTAGCGTTGGTGTGCCCGTGCGGGCGAACGTAAGCAGGTGACTACGATCTCCGTGACCTAGACGAGCGTGTAATCGCTTCAGGACGGATCAGAGGTCACACTACAACTACTAGAACAACTCCGACGATATACCTACTTACATCCACCTGTTATTCCCACATACTCTCGCCAAGCGAAGCCGACGGACTGGGAGCTGGCGTACATTCCTCGCGCCGTGTTGGGCGAGTCGGCCGATTGGTATATTGTGTGAGAAGGCTTCGCATTTGCACGCCTAATCACGCAGACGCGAACTGTTAAGTCTACTTTACGTTGTGTTGCCGCTATTAATTGCTTAGTGATTTGGCGAGAGTCTGACAATAATATTAATTATAATTTCCGTTTAATTAGCAGCCTAGTGAAGGCTACTTGTCAGTAGAACCATTAGGTTTCGCTGGTGACTGGCCGCTCGCTTGCATGCTGACGAGTCGGCAGAGAGGGGTCCAGAAACTATGCCCGTGCAAGTAATCTTCCGTTAAAAGGAGTTCCTTCTGAACTGTAGAGTTTGTTTTATTAAAGGACTTCGACCTACCAGAGTCAAGGTGGCAGGCTCTCCCATTTCGCCCAGCTACGAGTAGTATTCTTAGATCCGCGAGTTAGTGTAGCAGAAACAGTCGTCATTATTGTCAACTTATTTTCAACTCAGCTTAGGAGCTAGCCAATCATTTAGAACCGCGGGCAGCCGTCGTTCGCCTGTAAATTTTCTTCCACGAGTAGGGATGTCTCATAGGTCGTTTTAGGTAGATGGGCCACGAAACGAACACATTCAGCTAGTTCTCTCCGTAAATAAAATTAATTAACGAAATATTGCGTAATCATAAATGTATCCTATTGCGGGTTGATCCCTTTACACATGAGAGAGCGGGGCCGAAGGTGAACATTTCCGCGGTTATTCCTCCCCGTGGTGTGGCCCGGGAACATTTTCCGACTTAGTTAAGTCCATGTACTGTGTCGTTTGGTTATCAATTACTCTTAATCATTATTAGAATACATAATTAATATTTAGTCCTTAAAGAAATACAGTATACACCTCCACGGTCGGGAAGTGGCTAATATGATCGCAAGTAAAGGGTTTGCAAATTGGTCCTACGCTAGACTTTCACGTGCCACATGTAAAATTAATTATAAAAAATAATACAAATTCTACCGCAGACTATCTGCCTTAGCTGATATTAATATTGGCAAAGGTTAGGTATTGTCTCACTGGTGCCGCGACACAGGATAAAGCTTATACATAGATTAGGTCTAGAAAAAAAACTAGACCTAACCTAGGCTTTGAACAGGGTTAACACAACAAAAACCACTTGCGACCTTTTGCTTGCGATTTCGTTAGTCACTAGATTAGTTTTAAAGGTTATCCAACAATATAATTTTGTAACTAGGTACGTTATTAATTAATTTAAATATGTTATCAACGAGAAATTCTTATCTTACTCGAACCGGTTGTTTCCTAAACACACCGCGGCGACCTACGCGGAGACGGGCCTTTATTACACGGATTTATAGGTAAACGCCGATGCCGACGGGATAGCTGAACAGTATATATATATTATCTTATTACTTTACACTATATTGTAAAACATAATCAGGTAGGGTCTACTCGGACGCGAGCGGAGTCATAGTCATAGCCAAACTTGTGAATAGGCATCTGTCGGGCCGGCATGGCATTCGCAGCTCCGCATGCGACCGAGCGTCCATGGGCGTCGCTGGACACCTTATGGTCGTACCTAATTTAGAATGCTGTTATTGTAGATGTCTCAATAACCTTTTGGGTAGGTTACTTCAGCTAAGTTGCGTTGATATTGTTGGAGAGTACTAGCTCGCTTTAGCTGAAAGGTACAATTAATTTCTACCTGTGGCCTATTAGGTTGAATTCTGGACAGTCGCAATTAGATCTAGAAATATTGTCGAGTGCGCTATGGATTGTGATATAGATCAGTTGGTCAGTCATTCTACGTCCGCTCCTGGATATATGTATCTCCATATCTCCATTTTTCTCCAATCTTCCTGTACGGAACCTTTATCTTCGCCTACGTGCTTGATGTCGTCGTCCCACTTATAGGGTGGTCTTCCCACACTACGTTTTCCCATCCACGGTCACCGGTGTAGGGCACGGTTACACCAGCAATCGTCGTCTCTTTGACTAACGTGTCCAGTCCACTGCCACTTGAGCTTATTCACCTTGAGTTCAGTATCGACTACTTGGGTACCTAAGTCAACGGATGGTCTTATCACACACTATGTGACGTCATGATGTCCCCTGTGATATAGGTCACAATTGTGTAATTCCCAATTACATAATGGTGGGCATAGAAGTGTTTCAGTTTGGTTATATTTGCGTTCCCGCGGAATGAGCTAAATTCGGAATATTTCGGGAACTGCGAATGTTAGCTTCGGTAATCTCCACTATATTATGCGTGCAATGTAGCGCTCGCATTCGAAGGTCATACCTATAACAATATTTTTTTTTTTTATTGAAACTGACACGGTTGGCTACATCACCTACAACATCCGTGATGTCAGCCCATAACACCGGGTTGAACTTGGTGCCACGTCAGCGCTTCCCTTCAGTCGTGCCGGCTACACTGAACTGGACGGAAAACACAAACTATTTACATAGCCGTTTCGACCGACCTTTCATTCAGTGCGGTGGTACCAACCCGGGCGGGTTAAACCCTACCACCTAGTTATATAAGAAGGGAGTCACATCCCTTAGTCGCCTTTTACGACATGCACGGGGAGAGATGCAGTGGGGCTATTCTTTTAAAGTACCGGCCCCACACGGTACAAACCGGCCCCACACGGTACAAAATAGTTGAATATAGTTGAGTCTTGTTCGATCAGGCTAAAAATTACACGTGATTCCATGAATGACCATTCTGGATGAGTGAGGGGTTGGATAGGTTCATCATCATCATCATCATCATCGTCAGCCTGTGTCGGTCCACTGCTGGACATAGGCTTCTCCCTAGGCACGCCACCACATGGGTCGTCTGTCCACCTTGGCGGGGGGCATCCCATGCTACGTTTGCTTGTATGTGGCCTCCATTCGAGCACCCATCTACCCCATCGGTTGTCGGGTCTGCGACAGATGTGCCCAGCCCACTGCCACTTAAGCTTATAGGTTATGCACGATTAAATATCTTATGTACAGGAAGACATGTCGCTTCTAGAATAGAGTATTCATATGGAATTCGAGTTATTCGGCATGTGATTGGTTCGATTCCAATTATAATTACGATTAGGGGCAGATTTCAATAGCTGGATTTGCTTATGGTCGCGCGAACTTCGGTTATGTAGGTATACATCCGTTTGCGTTTTGGCGGGCATAGGATAGTGAGGTAGTATCGAACGCGTGCGCAACTAATTATCTCCTTAGGAGGATGATAAAACCCCGCGAAAGCAAAGAAAAAAAAACCGTTCGGTTCGAAAAACACAGCTTTTGCAGTTCGAAAGGCCCACGAATGACGATACAATGTAACTAAAACTGACTCGTCAATAAAACCATTTAATTTGGGGTCTTTTGTTGTTTAGGCCGGCGAAACAATTGTAAGACAGGCTTTTGTACAACCGCCGGGATACAGAAAACAATGATATAATAAAAATATATTACGGTTAGATTGTCGGCTTTAAGAACGTCCTAGGCGTTAATAGTTTTCTTAACATTAGTTGTCCGTTCATAAAACACGTGGGATGTTGCCGAGGAACGTGGGAATGGTTGATATAATGGAGAGGCGCGCTACCTACGAGTGTGATTGCACGACAGATAGCGACGACAGAAGCCGAAACATCGATAGCCGAATACATTACCCAGAAAGATAAGGTTGCGTGTATGTTTGATTATGGTTGAATGAAGGTTAACTGACTTAAATGCGGTTTTGACTAATGCGACCTGACATGGCCTCTGGTTTCGCAGCCTGTTTGTGATATCCTTAACGCGAGCGGAGCCGGAGCATAGGCGCTACTTCTCTCTGTATGTATGTATGTAATAATATGGTTTGAAAAGAGAGATAATTAGTGAATTACTATTCGGTCTCGTTCCCTGTGAGTTAGTGAAGGACCTCTCATATGCGAACATGAGACGGGGCCAATCTATACTTTGGAACAATCGAGATAGCCACTATAGGTATGTTAGTAGTAGGCATTAGGATATTGAACGATGAATACTGCGCGTAGTTATTACGTAAATCCCAGGTTGTTGTATGGTGTCATGTTGTTATAGTGATTCTTAGTCGACTTGTGTGAGCCACTGCTGGACATATACTTCCCTAGTTCCGTCGTCTCGACTTTGAGCGGGGAGGAGCGTTGCAGTCGCGTCTGGCGCGTGGTCAACTCACACCCCATTTTCTTTTCAGCGGCCGCTGATGTAGTACACCGTTGCTCAGGAGACCGTCGTTCCTTCGGCTGACGTGCCCAGTCTATTGCCGAAAATTTAAGTGTAGCATGAACTAGGAGATTGATGTGGTGCATTATAGACTATGATGCAGGCCTCTGTTTACGCGTCGTTTAGCTATAAAGTTAGACTGTAGCCGGATTTTCGCGAACTTTACTAATTCTTCAAATCGGTCGTTGGGAAGTGACTTGGCGGTGCCTTCTACAGTAGTTTTGCTATTGGGTGAATGATCATGAGTTCGTGTCTTTCGTTCAAGTTCGTTCTGACGATTAGGAGGCCGTACCTATGGTGTCATAGCAGAGTCTGTTCGATCGGACTAATTAATTATACTTGGTTTGATGAACGATCGGTCGGCTGCAAGTAAGTCACCGTCTTACTTAATTATGCTAAATAATCGATTCAATAAAGACCATTCGCGGAGTAAGTATCTAGTGCATAGGAAAAACGTATCGCTCCCGAATTAGCAGATTTTCAGTAGGACCTAGCATTATTCTGACTGCGATTGGTTCGAGTCCAATTATGATTACGATGGAGTTGGTGAGTTCAGTCTTGTGTTAGGTATGTGGATTTTAAATTCCGCGCCTTTGGACTTCGCGGTGAACTAAATACGTCTTAGATTACAATCAGTTAGGGTTAATTCCGCAAAGTTCGTTATAGGCGTCGTAAAATTAAATAAAACCCGTTATTCGTTTCCGGTCTGGTGGGCATGGGGCAGTAAGCTATTTAGAACAACAGTACCGTGATAGACTATGTGAGTTCGGTAAATTGTAGGTACTGATCCGCGGGCGATATGATCTGTTCGGGGCATTATTCGTTAAGGGGAATGCGCGTGTTGGGTTCGCTCGCCAGAAGTAAACAGTATTACGCTATAGCTGAACCGGAAAAAAAATAGGAAGATAAAGGAGAGTTTAGATTTTCCAGCAGTGTGGTTGCGAATATTGCGCGAAGTCGGGTAGATTTTGCAAAGATGCTCGTTGAGATAGTAATTAGTAAACGGCAGAAATACTCAGGTGGGCATGAGATTGGACACTTTCTACTCCTTTGGTCCGGACCGTATCCACAAGGGGTCTAGTAGAATTAGGTAGGCTCAACAACATAGTAGATTTGACGCCGCTAATGATGTTAGGGAAGTAAGAAGGTTTGATATGCTGTCATTCCTCAAACAGTCACTTAGAGCTGCGTCTGGTTTAGGTACTTGTCTTGCGCGACCGCTTTCGTCATGAACATCAGGTGGGCATCTGTGACAGTATAGCCACTACTCGTGTTTAATACAAATTAAATGATTCGTAGATAGATAAATATTTTTTTTTCAACCGCTCCATGCGAGTCTTGTCTTACTAGCTATTATATACATTCATTTCGAAAGATGTCGGTTTATGAGGGGTATGGGCTTTTACAGAAAACTAGAAAATAAGGGGTTCCTTTGTTTAAAGGCGAGCCAAACGAGAAACCCCAGCCAGATGTCAGGAACGTACATCAATAGACGGGGTTTTGCCTTAGTCGTCGGTACTTGCTTTGGGTACTGCCAAATGTTCAAATGAACGCGCACATATTTGCGTACCGAACCAAGGGTTCCGTAGGAGTATAGGTTTGGTTGGGGCCATGTTAGGTAAATGTTACGTGACGTATTGAAGGATGTGTGGCTTGGTGTTAGTTAGGCGGATAATTAGGCGCGTCGGTCGTCGGTGAAGGTCTTAGCTGTATAACGTTGCTTTAATTGTGAATTAGGCGAGTCATATCACCTAAACTTTTATAACATTACGAATAGGGTATATGAATAAATGAAATAAGATATTTATAATTAAGAATATTTCATAGGCGAGTTAGTTAGAGATACCTTTGACGACGGAACCCTAATAGCGGAGGCAGGTCGCCTCGGGAAGGGATGAGTGTAGCTGCCGGGCGAGTTTGAGCCTTATTACTGCGACATACGTGGGAGGGTTGATTGAAGGCGCAGAAATATGTATTAAGGGCGGAGTCGGACGGTATTGGATTGCAACTACTTGTTTGGGTAACGGGGGTACGGGGGTGGATGCGCCCGCGCACTGAACGGGGAGTAGGGTTGGAAGACGACAGCGGCGAAACTAGGGCAGTCAGTCGGTATCGCACAACGGAAGGCGGCAGTCGAAGTGATATTCGAAGAGTCTGGCCTCCGAAAATTAATCACGCGCAATTTTATCTGATCAGTGAGGTTAGCGTTGGATAGTTAACATGCTGTCAACGAAGGCGCTGATGAACATAGATCTCTAAGTTTACCGGGTTGTAAAACTTAGACTCACTGAGATAATTAGGAAAATATCCGTTTAATCACAAATAAATATTGAAGTGAATAGATTGTGCACAGAACGAGAGACTGGGGAGGGGAAGCGGCTACTGGCGGAGAATTAGGGCATAAAACTTATACATCCGCGAATATCCGTTAAAAAAATTGTGTGATCCAGAGGCGAGCGGGCGTGAACGATAAGTTTATCATATAATTTTCTACATTATTTATTAAGTGCATGTAGCGTTGGTGTGCCCGTGCGGGCGAACGTAAGCAGGTGACTACGATCTCCGTGACCTAGACGAGCGTGTAATCGCTTCAGGACGGATCAGAGGTCACACTACAACTACTAGAACAACTCCGACGATATACCTACTTACATCCACCTGTTATTCCCACATACTCTCGCCAAGCGAAGCCGACGGACTGGGAGCTGGCGTACATTCCTCGCGCCGTGTTGGGCGAGTCGGCCGATTGGTATATTGTGTGAGAAGGCTTCGCATTTGCACGCCTAATCACGCAGACGCGAACTGTTAAGTCTACTTTACGTTGTGTTGCCGCTATTAATTGCTTAGTGATTTGGCGAGAGTCTGACAATAATATTAATTATAATTTCCGTTTAATTAGCAGCCTAGTGAAGGCTACTTGTCAGTAGAACCATTAGGTTTCGCTGGTGACTGGCCGCTCGCTTGCATGCTGACGAGTCGGCAGAGAGGGGTCCAGAAACTATGCCCGTGCAAGTAATCTTCCGTTAAAAGGAGTTCCTTCTGAACTGTAGAGTTTGTTTTATTAAAGGACTTCGACCTACCAGAGTCAAGGTGGCAGGCTCTCCCATTTCGCCCAGCTACGAGTAGTATTCTTAGATCCGCGAGTTAGTGTAGCAGAAACAGTCGTCATTATTGTCAACTTATTTTCAACTCAGCTTAGGAGCTAGCCAATCATTTAGAACCGCGGGCAGCCGTCGTTCGCCTGTAAATTTTCTTCCACGAGTAGGGATGTCTCATAGGTCGTTTTAGGTAGATGGGCCACGAAACGAACACATTCAGCTAGTTCTCTCCGTAAATAAAATTAATTAACGAAATATTGCGTAATCATAAATGTATCCTATTGCGGGTTGATCCCTTTACACATGAGAGAGCGGGGCCGAAGGTGAACATTTCCGCGGTTATTCCTCCCCGTGGTGTGGCCCGGGAACATTTTCCGACTTAGTTAAGTCCATGTACTGTGTCGTTTGGTTATCAATTACTCTTAATCATTATTAGAATACATAATTAATATTTAGTCCTTAAAGAAATACAGTATACACCTCCACGGTCGGGAAGTGGCTAATATGATCGCAAGTAAAGGGTTTGCAAATTGGTCCTACGCTAGACTTTCACGTGCCACATGTAAAATTAATTATAAAAAATAATACAAATTCTACCGCAGACTATCTGCCTTAGCTGATATTAATATTGGCAAAGGTTAGGTATTGTCTCACACCGCTTTGAGCAAAGTATTCGGACAAGATAACTACATCAAGCAGCAAGTAAGGCATGAAGACCCACCTGCTGCATGACTCGTTGCATGCTGACTGAGCGCACCACTGAGCTACCGAGGCTGAAGGAAATGTAGCGAGATAGTTACCCCTAAAGAGCGTACAAAAGTTGAACATCTAAAATTGTTTGTCCTTTGTTTTGTCACTATCCACATGCGCCAGTCGTGAAGATCACTCAGGTTGTAGATAGATAGATAGAAAATTCTTTATTGCTCCAGTAAATTTAAACAGTAAGAAGGACATTAGAAAATTTACATAAGGTGCAAAGGCGGACTTATCCCTTACAGAGATTTCTTATAGTCAACCTTTGGATGTTTGAGATTCGGTAATATAGTGGAATGTAAGTAGGTAGTAGCAAAGGAGTTGAGCGTGAGAATTGAAGATAAAATAATAAGAATCCTTATTAACAATACATATAAGTACATGCTGGTAAAATATAAGCCATACATGTGTTGTACTCATTAATAAAAACGCTCCCAAAAGTCTGCGAAAACTTTCCGAATTTGAAATGTCAATTTGAGCGTTTTTTATGAATCGAATTCGGGTCGCCAACTTCGGTCGAACTTCGAAAACACGACCGTTAAAACAGTTGGAGCTTTATTAATCTAGGGCGTGGGTGAAACTTTCTGTCATTGCAAAGTTCTGAATTGAACTGTTTGTCTGTTTAGTTTTGGAAGGATGCAATGCAATCGCACACTCGTGCCATTTTATATAGTGAGGCGAATATAGGAGTAGGTAATTATATAATTTATTTGGTTATTTTTATCCGGCCGTCTTCTATCCGTCCGAGGTCCGTGGTCAGATTTATGCTGTAAATATTAATGTTCTTGTTAGCGGTAGTATGGGTTAATTTATTTTGTAAGTTACTAACAAAACATTGTAACTTGCAAAGTTTGTTTGTCAGTTCTTCTTCGCATTGATTTTAGAACCGGCGGAATTTTCGGCATGTCCAAGCGTAGATTACTTACCTATCTATGGATAAATTTAACAATAACAAGCAAACAGAAACAAACAATACAATAAACAATATACCTAACTTAGGGTCACAATTTAGTGATATGTAAAAATATGTTACGTAAAACGTAAACTATGAAGTCGTATCAGTTGATAGGCAACAATAGTTCGGCGCCACCTCCGATTTTTTGGCCGAGAAAGTGCACCTTGTAATTGCAATTTGTCAACAATTTGTACCGTGTGGGGCCGGTACTTTAAAAGAATAGCCCCACTGTATCTCTCTCCGTGTATGTCGTAAAAGGCGACTGAGGGATATGACTCCCTTTTTATATTACTTGGTTCTTATATTACTGGTAGGGTTTATCCCGCCCGGTTTGCCACCACCGCACTGAATGAAAGGTCGTTCGAAACGGCTATGTAAATAGTTTGTGTTTTCCGTCCAGTTCAGTGTAGCCGGCACGACCGAAGGGAAACACTGGCGTGGCACCAAGTTCACCCGGTGTTAGGGCTGACATCCGGATGCTGTAGATGATGAAGCCAACCGTGCCAGTTTCCATAAAAAAAAAAGAATTTGAAGAAACGGGGTCGATTATTTCTTAAAATTTATTGACCGCTCTTCGAATTGTTGACAAATTAGGTGCACTCTTTCGACCGAAAATTCCGCGAAGTTTACGAGCGGTCTCAGTCTCTTTTTTAAGGTTTCCGTATCCGGTACGGAACCTTATTACTAATCCTACGCCGCCGTCTGTTTGTCTGTCTGTCTGTCCGTCCGTCTGTCCGAGGGCTGTATCTCTTGAACCGTATTAGGTAGCCCGTTGAAAATTTCACAGAATATGTGTTATTGACGCGATAACGTCACGTCTTATAAATTATTGATGAACACCGGCTGCACGCACGAAAAAGTGTCACGTTCCATCTGAGCCTGTGTGTGCAAGCGAGAGCGCATAACAAGCGATAGAGAGGCACAATCGGCCCAAGAATCGGCTTGTACACATTTATCTCTCTGGTTCTAAAGTACCAGGGCAGCACAAATTGAAAGGAGGTTACTCGTACCATAATATATTAAGCGCATCTGGCCGGTCGGAAAAGATTTCAAATTTACAATATTCATGAAACAAGGGCCCGAATATGTATCAGAGTATCGATTCATGTATTTCGATTCAATACGACAGAGAACCAAATATTAGGTAGGTATTTAACACTTTTTAGTTCTAGGTTTTATGACGTTATCACGTAAAACCATCGTCCGTAAATCGACTTTACAGACAACCAATTTTTTATTATGGCCAATATAACAACAAATAATAAAAGTAAGAAAAAGTAAAAAAAAACACGGGGTTACCCATAGAAGAAACTAAAAAGTATACACTTTTTAGCGCGGCATCTACCGAATAGAGTATGAAGTATTTTAACTAATCATGAATTTTAACTAATATGAATGATTTAATAAACACGCCATAGATGGCGTCAGTGGCGCTAACCATGACATGGCGATAGGGAACCCTCGGTGCGCGGTTTTTTGTAATGGGTTTTCACAATGCTAAAGCGTTCTTCTTTTGTGTAGCGCTCCATTTTTAATAATAGGAACAATCAGGTGACAGCTGTCAAATTCCAGAGTTGCCACTTGCACGAGAAAAACATTCCACAAAATTTAAATAGTGCACTCATAATGAGACTCCTCTCATATCTTACCTATTGACTCCGGTCTTTACAGAGTAGCTGTTCAACTAAAGCGTAGATTACCTAAGGTTAAGGATAATTTATCTTTGATTAACATATTGGGATAGTACAACCGCTAACGAACAGGGGGCGAATTCACTAGCAGAAAAACCGGCCAAGTGCGAGTCGAACTCCCGCACAGAAGGTTCGGTATCGCCATGCCATGGTCAGCGCCACTCACGTCATCTATGTATTAGTTAAAATTCTTCATACTCTTTTCGGTAGATGGCGCGCATACACTTTTTAGTTTCTTGTGTGGGAACCGTGAATTTTTTTACTTTTCCTTATTTTTATTATTTGTTATTATATCGGTCATAATAACACATATTCTGTGAAAATTGCAACGGGTTACCTATTACAGTTCAAGAGATACAGCCCTCGGAATGACAGACAGACGGCTTAGGCTTAGTAATAGGGTACCGTACGACGGATACGGAACCCTAAAAATGGCGCTTCTACATAGTATGATATCCTAATAAATAAAGCGAAGTTTTTACGGGCGACCGGCCGCGTAACCTACGCCAATATTTATATATCCATATCTTCACCAACAGACAAACCACTTTATCGTTTACATACGGTTTTCACTGTTACATTCTGTCTCGCGTTTTCCACATTCCAAAAGGTTAGTTTGTAAAGAATTCCGTAAGGCATTAAACTCGTCTTTTGTGACCTTTTAACATAATTGTGAACAATAAAGTATATTTTCAAGAAGAGCCGGCCAGAATCTTCGCAGGCGGTTTTTTTCAACAAAAACATTGTACCGTGTGGGGCCGGTACTTTAAAAGAATAGCTCCACTGCATATCTCCCCGTGTATGTCGTAAAAGGCGACTAAGGGATAAGACTCCCTTCTTATATTACTAGGTGGTAGGGTTTAAACCGCCCGGGTTGGTACCAACCACCGCACTGCATGAAAGGTCGGTCGAAACGGCTATGTAAATAGTTTGTGTTTTGCGTCCAGTTCAGTGTAGCCCGCACGGCCGAAGGGAAGCACTGACGTGGCACCAAGTTCACCCGGTGTTATGGGCTGACATCACGGATGTTGTAGGTGATGTGGCCAACCGTGTCAGTTTCCATTAAAAAAAAACAATGTTTAGTGAATGCCCCATCTAGAATTTCGTACCAAATATGGTACTTTCCTGCTAGTGAGTTCGCCTCCTGACTTGCCCGAAGCCTGTTTGTTTAAACCTTAAACTTTGCACTACGCATAATGAACAACTTCAAGATGAATTCGGTTCTCAACAGTCAACAACCAAACTGTATAGAGAGGCAGATAGTAGCAAGCTTATTCCGCTAGTTCAGTATAGCCAGACATCCAAAGGGAAGTCACCGGTATGGCACCTACCGCAATCGATCGTCTCCGCGACACCTAACAGAGCCTCGCGCGCTGAGGGCTCGTTCGGAAAGCGTTCGCAACATTCCCCCCGCCTCGGAGGCTCGTCCCGTGAGAGTAAACAAATAATCAATAAAACCAGAAGACAAATAACTAGATGGTAGCTCGGCCGCGTCCACTCCGTCAACATCCCATTCTTATTTATTGCTATTATCTTTCACTTTCTTCGCCTAATTCTCGGCGAAGCGATCGATGGGGCGAGCGCGCTTGCTTTCGTTCTATGTCCGAATTGAGATGGATCGAATAGAATTGATCGCCCAACCGCCGCGCCGTCGCCGCCGCCGCGTTTATGGAAACCCTTCCAGTACTCAGAACCTCAGTACTTCTGAGCTGCGGGAGGGTTTACTAGCATTAATACACAGAAAGTTACCTTAAACCATTCCGCTATTCAGAGCTGCGGACGATCTGGATTCGGGTATTGTTTCCGGTGTAGTATTCAAGACTTCATAATTTAAAACGCTTCCACCACTCAGATCCCTAGAAAGTATAAAAGTACTCGCTTCGTCTTCAAGGACACACCGTGCGATCTGACACGCGGAAGGGATTTCTGCGCTATGCTCTCCGATCACAGATCGCAAGCGGCACGTGCCAAGAAAGGCCTTTAACCTGCTAAACGGATGACGAAATTATTCGAGAGTGCACAAAATTCAGAGCAACCTTACGAGTTGGTCTTAAATAAATTTCCTCGACGAGTAACTAGAAAAATAAAGGTACAACCTACTTCTGTGAGCAGACGTAAACATAAAGGCGTGGGCAGAAAGTCCAAAAACCGCATCTCTGCAGGGAAACCTCCTAAAAAGATGCATTCATTATCTAAAAACATCAGCAAGAATGTACCTAACGCTCGATAATTTTGTTATTGATAAATTTTTGATTCGCCTAATGTAAAAGTTTGATGATTACATTGTCGTATTTTTTTAATTACATTATCTTTACTATGCAATTTAAATTATTTTTATTTCCTAATATCATGATATTAATCCTTTCTTTTAATCTTCGCTCGTTTACATAGAAGTCCTTACCGAACAATTTCAGTCTGAGTAACGGTAGGAATTCATATACATAACGCTAGTATTGCGTTTGTAATGCCTCCCGCATTACAGAACTAAAACAGGGTAGGCTAATCTGAGTAGCGGTAGGAATTTATAACCATAACGCTAGTATTGCGTTTGTAAAACCTCCCGCATTACAGAACTAAAAGTACGTTAGCATTTAAACCATCAAACTGCGCGTTCAATCGCTTAAACCAAGGCTTAAACCCTCCCGCAGCTCAGAAGTACTGAGGTTCTGGATACTGGAAGGGTTTCCATAAACGCGCCGCCGTCGCGCCGCCGTGCCTTTACTTTAGACACATTGGTCATCTTTGTTTGTCGACGGATTGGAAAATTGGTTTGTTTAAAAAAATCCGGCCAAGTGCGAGTCGAACTCGCGCGCCGAGGGTTCCGTATCGCCATGTCATGGTCAGCGCCACTCACGCCATCTATGTATTAGTTAAAATGCTTCATACTCTTTTCGGTAGATGGCCCGCATACAATTTTTAGTTTCTTTAATGGGGTCCCCGTGATTTTTTCACTTTTTCTTATTTTTATTATTTGTTGTTATATCGGCCGTAATAAATAACACATATTCTGTGAAAATTTCAACGGGCTACCTATTACGGTTCAAGAGATACAACCCTCGGACAGACAGACAGACAGACAGACGGCGGCATAGGCTTAGTAATACGGTACCGTACGACGGATACGGAACCCTAAAAAGCACGTTTCTTTTAGAGCGTAGTCGCTGTCAGGCCAGGAGTTCGTGCGAGACAGGGATGACGCTCTACAACCGGATGGTCTCTTTCGGTCTCAGACGTTCCGATTTGGTTGGATCCGACCACGACCCGACCAAGTCAGGGCCGACGTGGGACACAGACATTCCGACGGTCGGCAATCCAACCATCAGTTGCCTATTACTTAAGTCTAGCGAAGTAACAGGGCATAAGAAATGGTTAGGAGGTTCGCTGTTTGAAGTCTCGACCGCATAAGTACTAACGAAGTCGGGCGAAACCTCCAGACGTGCCGACTTGGTAGGACGGTCGGCTGGTCGGATGCGCAGGCGAGCCGACCACGTCCAACCAGTATTAATAATAATTATGTCGGACCGACCACCACACACGTTCCGTTTTGGTCGTGGTCGGGTGGTCGGCTACAAATAAGTTGGAACGTCTGTCTGTTACTAGTATAAAGCTCGACACGCATTATTTGCTGCCGGTAACTGTACGCATGCTTTGACTGTGCCGCGTTCTTAAACAGAAACACCCGTACAGAAATAACATAGAGAGAGAGAGAGAGAGAGAGAGAGAGAGAGAGAGAGAGATAGAGAGAGAGAGAGAGAGAGAGAGAGAGAGAGAGAGAGAGAGAGAGAGAGAGAGAGAGAGAGAGAGAGAGAGAGACCATTTCTTTGGCATTCGTGAGAATGAAACTCATGAATTCGGCTGACTGCGTAAAACATACCCTTCGTCTCGCTCTTCGTCGTACTTTGTATTCTTTATACCAATAAAAAATTATTCCCACTGCTTGTAATTCCAAAAAGCTGTATATATAACCGGTGAATTCAAATGCTGAAAAATAAAATAAATTCATGAAGGAGGATATGAATTCCTTAACAAAACACTCGGCCGAGCGAGCTTCGAAGCGAGTCAAGTTTCCTAAACGATCACTCCCCAGACGGACCTTCAAAGTTTTATCTGCATATTGCGGAGCGTGATGCCGAATGCCGAGCTCGTAAAGTACGTTTGCGCAGTGAGGCCGGAATAGATTGTTCTGTGAAGAAGATTCTTTATGGATCTGTTAATTGTTTTTTATAGTAAGCGCGAGGTGTGGCGCCGAGCCACCCAGATGGTGTCTAGCGACGCCCATGGACATTCGGTCGCATGCGGGGACTGCGAATGCCATGCCGGCCTGACAGGTGCCCATTCACGCCTGTCTGCGATAGCACCAGAGACTGTACTTGGGGGGAAATATGTGGGCAGGGAGAGCGACATAGACTTATTATTTAGTAAATACTCGTAGTTATCCTATTAGTTATTACTGTAAGGCCCACTTGCACCAACACGAATTTAACTATAAACCAGTTTAACTCGTTAAACTAGCACCCGTTGTATGTGGGAACCGCGTTTGAACCGCGTTTAAATCCATAACTCGCTATTTAACTCTAAACTCGTGTTGGTGCAAGTGGGCATTAGCGAACTAACTTTTGCTAAATTAGTTTTTCGGAAACGGCTCTAACAATTTAGATGAAATGTTGTATTTAGATCATGTAATTTTCCAAAGTTTATCTACATAGATAGGTGTAGGCACCAAGCGTAGCTCGGTCGCCCAGGTACTTTTTGTTATTGTCATTTTCATATGTTTAGCTCTGTTTGCGTTTGTGTGTAAAGTACAGTATGTGTATTCTTATCAGACTGCTGGCGGGTGTTTGTTAAACATGTACTTTGTTCTTTTATTCCGTAATTCGTTTATTATACTGTATTATTTATTCATAGACCTACTCCCACAATATTATAACCACCTTAGTATGATATCTATTATTATATATTATATAATTTACATCACCTAACTTCTTATCCCTATCTTAACATAATTAATGTCTCTTAATTCCTATTTATTCTTACGTAGTATTACTTATATAAATATAATTATATTTTTCAGGCTTTCATAAATCCTTATATGTATTTTTAAATAAAAAATTGTCACATCTTATCTTTGCTACTACCTACATTCCATTTTTTACACATTTCACACACCTAAAGGTTGGCTGTAAGAAATCTCTTTAAGGGATAAGTCCGCCTTTGCACCTAATGTAACTGTATTCATTGTATTATTCTTGTGAAATATTTGTGGAGCAATAAAGAATTTTCTATTCTATTCTATTCTACTTTTAGTTTAAATAAACATTGACGAACGAAAACAACATCACAATAATTTATATGCAAAAAGGAAACCGCGTCCTTGCCCTATCGCGTATAAATGAACCCGCGTCTCTATTCCTAAAACAACATTATTTAATTATATTATCTCATATTCGTGACACGTTTGTGCTGAAACGCAAAAATCCTACTTTTCCGAGAATGTGCCCTATTTATTTAAGTAATTCCGTACTTGTTTCTTATTTTGCCGTAACTGGGAGTACAGCGAGAGACAACGAACTCTGTGCATACGTAATTTTGTCAAGAATCGAATGAGTGTTCAACGTCGAACGCTCTGAGGAGCTGTTCGAAACGATTCCGACAGTACCATTTCACCATAGGTGTACGCGTAGCAGACAGGGAATGCATCCCTTTACTGCAGAGCTGCCCAAAGTGTGGATTAAGCGCTGCAGTATTTATTTTATCTTCCGCACTGCGAAACTCTGGAATGCACTTTATCCCGATGTATTTCCTTCAGTGTATGACTTAGGATCTTTCGAGAGAAGAGTAAAGCGGCATCAGTCACGCCGGCGCGGCATTCGCAGCACCGTTCGAAACCGAATTCTTTTTGGCGTCTCGCGTTGGCTCAAAAATCCACGCTGAAGGCGCCAAGTGTCTCGCGTATCCATGAAAATTGTTTTTGTATGTATGAGGAGAAAAGGAAAATACCTGACTAAAAATCAGTTTAACTCGATCCGTCCGATTCGTGCAATGCTTACGATGCGAGCATGTGGTAAAAGACGAAATATTTACACGCTCCAACTACGAAAAAGTTTTGAAGTTCCCGTCAGTTCTAAAGTGCATGGCTCTTAGTCTTTCGTGCATGCCAGAGGCGTGTTATCCCTGTCGCAATGTGTCAGAACGTAGCGCAACGTGTTGTGAGGTGTTTTGACGTGTTGCGACGGACTCTTACATGTTTCGACGTATTGCGGCTCCAAGGCTGTTTCTATTCATGAGAAAAGCTTTCATTTTGTCGACTCGTGTAGGATTCGTACGGTAGAGTAATGTGCATTCTTCTTTAAATCGTCGATTGAACCTGAATATACCTTTCTTTGTTTTGACATTATTATCATACATAAGGCTTAAGAGGGAAATTCCAATTATTAACTTTCTAACGTTTACTGACTGCTGGGATCAAGCTGGGATTCATTAAGATTCACGTTAAGTTTATTTCGTGTAAAATTGTTTTCTATATCATTATCTCTCGCTTCACTCAACGTTCGCTCTCTCACACCCATAGTTTCGTTTGAATTCACCGTTCGCCAGTGTCTCATTTCCCTAGGAATCATTCCCTCCATACCGGTTTAAAGATAATAAATTTTGTATAGTACCGTGTGGGGCCGGTACTTTAAAAGAATAGCCCCACTGCATCTCTCCCCGTGTATGTCGTAAAAGGCGACTAAGGGATATGACTCACTTCTTATATTACTAGGTGGTAGGGTTTAAAGGTCGGTCGAAAAGGCTATGTAAATAGTTTGTGTTTTCCGTCCAGTTCAGTGTAGCCGGCACGACCGAAGGGAAGCACTGACGTGGCACCAAGTTCATCCGGTGTTATGGGCTAACATCACGGATGTTTTAGGTGATGTAGTCAACCGTGTCAGTTTCCATAAAAAAAAATATATGTAATATCTAAAACGTTAATTATCATCTCGATTTTGGATTTCTGAATCTAGGACTAAATCTGAACAACCTATCATGCGAAACCTCCTCACCTGTCGGCAACAGCTCATTTGATGCCATACAGTGAGAACGGTCTCAGATACTCGCACCTACACTGTATCTATCTCCCTAGTATTTTGCTACTACCTACTGGAATTGGACCATAAGGCCCGAACCGTTCACAACATACCACTCTCAAAGATCCAAAGGTTGACTGGGAGAAATCCCTGTAAGGGATAAGTCCGCCTTTGTCCCTCATATAAATAACTTATCCTTTGTTACTGTAAAATGTTTTGAAGCAATAAAGTATTTCTATCTATCTATCAATCTATAGGCGGGCGAACGAGTAGGGTTAGCCAGGCCTCGCGCACTCTATGTACTTGCGCGCGCTAACTACCTACCGCCTGGCGGGCCGCGCGCGGGGGTCTAATTCAGTGGAAATTCGTCAGTGGAAATACCTACACGCTCGCCCACGCAACTGCGCGCAGCTGCAAAGCAATAATCACTTTAAGCTCGATCGTTTAGGTACATTTTCGCACTCAGCGATTGGCGACGTGAAACAGTAGGCTATTAAAGCCGAAGGTATGGAACTTTTTCTATGGAGTGATTTATCTGTTAGGAAGTAACTATTAAGTAATCTGTGGTATAGCCTACCACACTGCCACAGGCCACTCTCCAGAAACAGCACCCGTTCACGAGCACCACACCGGGTCCAGCCATAGCCTTCTTCAACAATATTATAGGTTGAGTGATGACCCGGACCAACCGTAAGCAAAAACCTTAAACCTATGCACTACCCCAGTGGCAACATGAAAATGAAATACTACTGTTTCTGTCACAAACCACAAGGTCCTTATCGCTAGTCCCTATAATAAGTTGCGTTTCCTGAGCACCCTTCTTAAACTACATCCACATAGTGATCTATCGCGCCCTCAACGAAGTCCTATTTGCAATGGTCCATACATACATACATATATTTTTATCTGACGAGAGAAATATGCTTTTTATGCGGTATCCGCACGGGACCCTATCACTAAGCATACACCGTATGTCCTGCATTTAAAGTCCTGCTATTACGGTTCAAATCATCTTTTGAACCGTAATAGGTAACCGGTTGAATTTTCACGGAATATGGTTTAATAAGGCGGATATCATAAAAAATAATAAAAACACTAAAAATTCAAAACCAAGCCATACAAGAAACTTGTTTTTTTCAGAGTTTTTTTTTTGTTTGTTTTTGCTCTATCGTAAAAACGGTAATACGGTGTTATGGGCTGACATCACGGACGTTGTAGTTGATGTAGCCAACCGTGTCAGTTTCCATAAAAAAAAACCTAGAACCGTCAAACTCGGTGATTATTATAGTGCAAACTCAAATAATAAAAACCGGCCAATTACGTGATGGTACGGAACCCTCAGTTCCAAAGTCCGCGCACTTGGCCAGTTTTATTTCAACTACGTATTTTATTGCCTCCAACTTGAAGTACATAATTTTGATTAGCTTACCAAATATTATGTTAGGCGCATGGTAAGTGAATGAAGAATAAAATATGTATGGCTATCATATCATAAGGCAATTTATATTCCATTTTGGTCTACATAATATTTCACGCAGGAACAAAATAACAAACACAAAAATAATTCTACAGATCTCGTACGCAATGTTACGTCTCCCTGTACCCTGTCGTCCCTTATTTTTACATACATACCACACGCTGTATCCCGAGCTGTAAGCAGAGTAATCGGTGTTGTGCTGCAAGAACTCTGGCAAATCACAGCACAAAACCGACCACCACGTTTACCAAAGTATTAGGACAAGACAACTATCAAGCAGCAAAATCGGTGTAAGCATATCCCCCCCCTCCCTCCCACCAGTATAGTCTCGGGTTTTTTTTTATAGAAAGCGTGACATGTGGCGCCGAGCCGACATAAGGCGTCTAACAACGCCCATGAACATTTATTGTTTATTGTTTATTGTTTATTGTTTATTTAGCATCTATTGGCAGTACACTGCGCTCAGATTTGTCATATTTACATTGTAACATTCCGCCAGTTCGATTATCACAGCGAAGAAGAACTGACAAGAAACTTCACTGGAAATTTTTTCAATGTCTACTTAGTCTATACAAAAATGTTTGCCACTGCCTAGACACGCATGTGCTGATTTGTGCTGATTTGTGACATGCAGCAATTCATGACAAAGTGAAAACATTTTTACTATGAAATTGTATGGACTACTGGTTTCTGTCACAAACCACCACATGTCGTTATCGCATAACTAATTAATTACATTCATATCGCATCATTAATTATATTTATTTATCATGTGATTCTGACAACTTCTGAAGTATATAGGTATTATGTAAAAAGTCCGGTGTATAGTGCCATCGTCAAATTTGATAAGAAATTTTATCAAGTCATTATTTGATTTTGTTAGTAAGCAAGTAACATACTACAATGTAGTATAAAATGTCGAGGGTAAAAAAAAAATAGATACACAAGTACCCATTGTCTTAGAGTTAGTAGAGAACATTACGTTATGTCATACTTTTGTACTTAATTTATTATGTGTCAGAATCACAAAATTCGTCAGTTAAGGCATCTTTAATACTGTAATAGCTTTTTTTGGTTAATATTTTTTTCAGGGTTATTTTGAAAGAATTTTCACCTAGATTCCTTATTTCCTGTGGTATTTTGTTATAAAATCTAACACTATTACATATAAAACTTTTTGACATTTTAGACAACCTATGTTTTATTCCCAGTAGGTTATCCTTATGTCTAGTATTATAGTTGTGATTGTCCGAGTTAAAAGTGGAGACTAATAGATGCTTTCTTGCATAACAAATGTTTTGAAAGATGTAGGCACCAGGTAAAGTCATTATTCCTATTTCATTAAATGCATAACGACAAGTGTCTCTAGGTTTCATTCCTAGTATACACCGTAGGGCTCTTTTCTGTAATACAAATATTCGGTTTGATTCCGCTTCATTTCCCCAAAACATTAAACCATATGACATAAGACTGTCAAAGTAGGCATAGTATACAGTCTTTGCGGCTTGAATGCCGCAGAGCTCTTTAATTTTTTTTATAGCGTAGCAGGCTGAGCTTAGTTTGCCTGCTAGTTTATCTATATGAGCCTTCCAGGTTAAGCCATTATCAAATATTAAGCCCAGAATTCGATCGTACGCGGGGGTTGCGAATACCATGCCGGCCTGACAGGTGCCAATACACGACTCTCTTGAAGGACCCGCCCTTCAAGAGTGGCTTGAATGGGCGTCTCAGGCCGACACGGCATTCACAAGCCCCGCGTACGATAGAATGTTATGGGTGGCTAGGCGCCACATGTCGTGATTTAAATTAAAAAAAAAAAACAAAATAATCGGTGTTGTACTGTACTCTCTGTTGTCTCGCAACTCTGATGAATTAGAGGACAACAACAACCATCACTTTTAGCACTGGTCGGAGCGAGATACAGTGTGTGGTATGTATATCCCTAGTAGGTATATCAATTCCTCTCCCCCCCCCACCCCCACTCCTCGTCCCTCCCCTCCTCTCCCCCATTCGTTTCTTTTAATCATCATCCAGAGGCAACATTAAAACTCAAGATCATTAACATAACTTTGTATCAATTTTGTACAGGTTTTATTTTAAAGACATTTATACATTTTCTCCTTTCTTCGGTCCATTTTTATCGCCGCTTCGGAATAGCCGCGCTCAAAGATTTTAAGAGGCAGACCGAGTTTTATTGGGCACTTTTAATTTAGTCACTTCCTGGACACTTAAAGATGTGTAGTCGTTAGTAAAGATACGTTTAATAACCGCGATCCACTCTTTTCCGGTAGATGCACGCATACATCTACCGGAAAAGAGTAGACACTGGACATATGGAGTGATTCAGCAACGATCATCAAGATTTTAAGGGGTGATTCTGCAAAAATAAACAATTTATTTTGGAAATTTTTAATTTTTCCAAAAACACTTTATGATCCCCATATAAATACTTTTAGTCTACCATGGATATTAATATTGTTGGTATGTATTTGGCTTACCATGGTTGGAATTCGCGGTCAGTTTGGCCGACGTTTCGGACTGGCACGTGCAGTCCATCATCAGGGCGAGTGCCTGGCTGCGGTCGGGTCCGCGGTTGACAGAACACTGCAGAGTCTTCTGTCAACCGCGGGCCCGACCGCAGCCAGGCACTCGCCCTGTTGATGGACTGCACGTGCCAGTCCGAAACGTCGGCCAAACTGACCGCGAATTCCAACCATGGTAAACTAAATACCAACAATATACAGGGTGTTTCAGGATAGGCTTGAGAAACTTCAGGAATAGAAAGTAATCATTATTAGAAGAAAATAATCCTTCTCACTCAAATCGAAATTCCGTTTTTATTTTCATACAAAAATTTTAAATTGTAAAAAAAAACTCGATGTACAGTGTGATTTCGCAACAGTGCTTTCTAGGTCTAGGGAGTGCAATGACCTTGTTCAGTCCCCTTTTTCTTTTCATGCCATTCAAATTTAAGGGTTTGGAATTTACCTGCATGCAGTACAATTTCTACCAGTTAAGCATGTAAGTTAGTAATTTTATTTATTTAATAAAGGTGGACGTTAACCGTCCACCAAAGCTCGATGAAACTATTTTCACCAAAAAGTAATATAAAATGACCGAATCTGGGAAAAAGTTTCAGAGCTTTCGTCTTAAAATATTGGACCCCTTTCGAACTCTGAAGTTACGAAACCCTATCCTAAACCATTTATGACCTCCATAAATTTCTGTGGCTGGACATCTCCGTCGCAGACCTGATTACTGTGATTACCGCTGTGGTAGACTGCCGCAGGAATGGAGGACAAGTACAAGGGGGCAGACGATCTAAATAAGGTATCCGGGAATGGATGGATGAGAAGCGCGCGTGGTGTCTTGCCTATGGTAGAGGCCTATGTCCTTTAGTTGACTGATACGGGCTGATGATGATGTATTTTTGTGGCGGTAATTTCGAAACGTTTATGGGAATCATGTTTTTTTTTTAAATTTCAGTTCTGGAATCCGCCCTTAAAATTTTGGTAATACCTAATTGCTGAATCAACCTGTATACTGTGCACCGAGTACATTTATAGTACTGTTCTGTGATCTGTCAAAAAAACTTATATTTTAAAAATAAATTTTAATGTGAGAAACATTAAATTCAATTCTTAAAATGTTTTTATTTCTATTAGCTCGGTGGTGCATTCGAACGCGCGTTCGATGTCGATGTTAAGCACATTGGATGGATGGTTGGCCGTCCAACCATTGAGGCTGGCCGTAGTTTAGATAAAACTGTAGTAACAGTTTAGTGAATAAATTACTTCGTCTCAGGTGCTATCGCTGCTCTACGAACTAACGCCCAGTTTTCGTTTTTCGCTCCACTTTATACGGAGTCATAAAACCACAATATAGTTTCAAGTTAACTGTTGGACAGGGTTCGAGCGAACGAAGTTATAAAAATCGGTCAAGTGCGAGTTTACTCATGCACGGAGGGTTCCGTAGATCCGCTATACGATACCTGTCAAAAAATCATATCCGCCTGTATTTTGTCTGTGCAATGTCAATGCAAACTATTATTTAGTATGGTGAATATGTACTATTATATTCTTAGCACGTTTCTTGTATGGGGACTCCCTTGATTTTTTACTTTTAGTTTTTTTTATTATTTAATATTCTTGGTATATCCGCCATAATTAATAACACTTATTCTGTGAAAATTTCAACCGGCTACCTATTACGGTTCAAAGATACAGCAGTAGGACAGACAGACAGACAAACAGGCGTAGGCTTAGTAATAGGCTTCCGTACGGTTGCGAAACCCTAAAAACAATCCCGTTGTTGCTCGCATGCAGTCGCCGGGTGCGTTTCCATAGATCGAAAAACATTTCCTGGATTATTAGTTGACATGATTTTTTTTTATATTATTATCAGCTACACACATGACTTAAGTCGGAACTAAGTGCCATGCCATCGCTTCCCTTTAGTCGTACCGGCTACATTTTAATTGTATAATGTTGGTAATTTCACTACAGTATCTGCTTATAAGTGCTTATAACTATTAGGGTCAACAATTAAACTAAGTAATAAGGTGTACCGAAAATCGAAACCCTTATTTATATGATCACTCTCGCTTCTGCCTATATGTATGTCTGTCCCCATGCTGTCGCAGCTTATTTTCTCCGAACCTACTGAACGAAAAAAAATGAAATTTGGTACAACAACGTGTCCCAAAACTCAACGTCAAGCGGGAACCAGGGAGTAGGCCAGTTTATGACAACCCAGGGAAAAATAAGAAAAAAAAATCAGAGTCATTTGTTTTTTCAGAAAAAAAATTATCTGAATATTTTTGTGATAAAACTATGGGCATTTTGGTTTTATTTGTGATACTGATCAATAGCAGAGTTATTTGGGCTACCAATAAAAACAAATTACAATTATATTTGCAAATTTGTAGTCTAAGACTACAAATTTGCAAATATAATTAACCTAAAAATTTTGTACGAGAGTGTTTTTCAAAAAATGCTCATATCATAAAACTGTCATAAACTGGCCTACTCCCTGGTTCCCGCTTGACGTTGAGTTTTGGGACAAGCTGTATATAGCGTTCGATGACTCATATCATAATCACCTACAGCGACCTATAGCGTCAATGACCTAATTTCTATGTTGGGGAACAAATTAGAAAGTAATTTTTTTTTCATGTGCATCATGGGACGTATCAATGGAAAGGACTAATTCTAAGAAATATAAATATCTATAAGTCCGTCTATTTGTTAAAGACTTCTTTATATAGAAAACAATAAAGTGTCTTCTATCAGAAGTCGACAAATCATACTAAACCTAGCTGCAGTCGACGGACGCGATAAGTCACGAATCACAAAGCGAATAAAAATAGAAACATAGGAGCGAAGACGTGTGGAACGAGAGTATGTCCCACGCTGCGACCGAGACACGTTGCACGCACATGCTCGCGAGAATATTTTTCTACAGATACGACGATAGCTTGTGCATGCTGCAGCAGTTGCATCATTGAGCATTTTGACATTTGACATTGAAAATGTCTTTTCGATCGCTTCACTATAGTCCCCGATTTCCAGCAAGAGTGCGAATTCGCCCTGGTGCCGTGAGTTTTAAGGCTACGTAAATATTTAGGATGTCAAATGACGCGTATTGACGAGGGCTACAAGAGGCTGAAAAAAAAACTTTTAGAGTTTTTGAGGAAATTGCAAAAAAACCGCATAAAATACCCCTTTTTATTAAGGCGTTTATTGTTATTGGGTGTTGTTGTTTATTGTTTTGTTGTCTCAACTTGGCACGGTACTTCCACCGAGTCGTGCAGCAGGTGGGTCTTCGAGCCTTACTTGCTGCTTGATCCATTGAATATTGTTCGAATACTTTTCGAAACGTGGTGGTCGGTGTTGTGCTGTAATTTATCGGAGTTCTTGCAGCACAACACCAATTACTCTGCTTACCCCGATTGTCGGGATTCAGCGTGTGTGATTTGTATGTATGTATGTATGTATTGTTTATTGTTACAGCGGACAGCTATGCGGTGCTATTTATACAATTTTGATAATGCAATGTGAGTACTATCATTTGGGGTTAAATTCACTGATCTATAGTAGGTACTAGATGAGCCTTTGTTATACATCACTCCAGGTAAAACATGTCACCGACCGAAGGAGCTCATAAGATGAGTTCACAATGGCTGATGCTTGTGTTGTATGGCTCACCTTATCATCTTGTGTTAGCAAAAACGCGAGTGAGTAGCGTTTTTAGAACTGAAAATATGTTGACGTGAATTCCAATGGTACAACATGAAAGATTCGTTCGGCAACTTCAAATATGTATTACACTTTTACTTTATAGCCCTTCTGGTTGTAATTTGCCCTTAAAGTTGAAGTGTCTCAAAAAATTCGAAAACATGCTATCTCCGATAGCCTCCTGTTTCATATCTAATTAGTTGTGGGAGCCGCGATGAATTTAATGTGCAGATCAAAATGTTGTACTTTAATTAAATGTATCGACAAAAATCTGCGAAGAGTTAAAGGTGGAGCAATATGGGCTCCTGAAGTTGTAATATGTTTCTCCTAAAAAATATATCTACTTACAATATCTTAATTTAACATATGTACAATGTCACAAATTAATAAAAAAAATATCTACCTGCTATTTAAGTTTTTTATTTTGGCTAAAAATATACACATCAAATTCACGCAATAAATTTGACGGTTGCATACGGACTCCTCCGATTTTTTTTATATACTTACTAAGGGCGAATATAGATACGGCAGCCTTTTTGAATTTCCGGGTTAACAAACTTTCCTTTGTTTAGTATTTCCGTTTCCTATTTCTTATTTCCTTGGTACAGTCATCGAGTTTCAGGACCAACTTCCTCCAAAGCTCCTCTCCTAGGAACTTCCAAGTCGAACAGTTAGCGACTAGAGTCACACATAAATAATGAAATTACGTTAGTATTCGCTGAAGCAGTGTTCTGAAATCTCTTAAGAGTTTATTGAAAAGAATGAAGGATTAACTTAAAAAGTGGAAAACTGGTGATATGTTTACTGATTCGTATAGATTTATGGAAAAACAAACTGACATGTACGTAGAACTAATAGACAGAAGAACACACAAAAAAAAACTTATAACACCCCTATTTTTGCGTCGGGGCTTTAAAAAACCCCAGCCTTCGCCATCCAGGAAACTATTAACAAAATGACGTTATCATTAAAATAAATAAAACATAAACTAATAAGATAAACATAAACTAATAAGCATAGCTGGGCGCGTTATCGTTAATCCGTTAATCCGTTATTAACGAAGTTAACAATGTGCCTAACTTTTTAACGATAGCGTTAATGTACAAAACTATTAACGGACTTAAGTTCCGTTAATAGTTTTTATTTCGTTAACTTTAAGTCCGTTATCCGTTAATTCTATCTTGTATCTAACCCTACGTACGATAATTATCGTACGAAATTCCAACTCTGATCGTGTCCGTACATGTTCATTCCTCGCCTTACTCAAACAATGTTGGCAACACTGGACGCCACTCCCACTCGACTCCCGCATTCTATTTATATATAATCTGTGACTCGCAGCCGACAAGAAAAACGCGGAGTGCTGTTGTTTTTATTTGTTACAGTGCCTGATTAATAGAATTACTCTTAAAAAATAAAAACTCATGAATTATGAAAGTTTAATAATCAATTCGATATATACGATTAACGCTAACGAATTAACGAACTTTCATTAACTTCCGTTACATTAGTGTTGAACTAACGCTCTGGTGATTAACGAAGTTAAGTTTTTGAGTAACGGAAGTAGGATTAACGAAGTTAAATTTCTAATTAACGGTGCCCACCTTTGCTAATAAGATAAACATAAACTAATAATATAAACATAAACTAATATGTACTAATCGATTCTTGAGTATCTTATAATGCTTTTAGCCCCCGACGCAAACGGAGGGGTGTTATAAGTTTAACGTGTGCGTGTATGTGTGCATGTGTGTATGTGCGTATGTGTGCATGGGTGTGTCTGTGGCATCGTAGCTCCCAAAGGAATGGACCGATTTGCACGCGGTTTTTTAGAAAAGCTTGAAATATAAGTTAAATTACAAATTAAAAATAATTAAACTATTTTTGGCAGTTAAGGGTCGGGGCTTTTTTAAATTAGTAATTTAACGTTTTTTTTTTTCAAGCTTTTTTAAAAAATCTCATCCAAATCGGTCTATACGTGAGATATAATTTTTTATTACTTCATAATTACTTGATTACTTGATTACTAACATCCCGGTTAAACCAGGCGCATCCAAATCGGTCCATCCGTCTGGGAGTTACGATGCCACAGACAGACACACACATTTTGCGTCGGGGATTAAAAACGGCACGTCGAAACTACCCTCAAAGTTGTGTGCGGTTGCGAAGTGGAGTCTAACGACGCCATCTTGAAAACCTCACTCACATCAGTTGAGTTTGCATTGTTACACGTGTTGCTTGAACAATAATGTTGAATTGAATGTGATGCTCAAACTACTAGTACCCACGTAGCTAGAACGATAAAAAGGTATGGACGCCGGACTGTCAAATGCTTGTATGAGAACTAGCGTCGCCGAGTTGCGGGGAGCGGAGTGTACTTACCGATGATAAGATATTCCACTATTGTGCACACTGAACTTGCCTGTAGTGTTTTTACACGTAAACACAGAGCATGCGGGCATTTTAAACAGGTTTTTGCGAACGCAGCCGATGACAGACTGACGGGCCAGCGCGCGACCGTCCATATGAAACAAGCATGCTCTTGCTTATATCGTGTTACGCTGCCTAGGATAGGGTTCGGGGTCCATACCTTTTTTATCGTTCTAGCCACGTAGGTACACACCAAATGAATACGATCGCACGAAGTGGCAGCGAGATAGATTTGTGGCTTTGTCTAGCTTGAGTGTCCGTCCAAGTATGTAGAGAAACTTGATGTAGAGATTTTGAAAGTTCAGTGAACGATACAACTTTGTCTTGCCGTGATAAAGTTGCAAATTTACTGATATTGATCTCACGAAAACATTCTTGCTATCCAATCGTATAATAGTTTTATAAGGATTACATAATATGTAACTTTATTAAAACAGTAAAACAAAATACAACTTGACACAGTCAGTAAAACTAATTAAAAAAATTAATCTTGAGAGCTATCTTGGCGTGCGCTGCATAAACCGCTGCATAAACACGAAGATAGTGTATGGTGAGGTTGTTTCTCTAAAATAGTTCTAAAAAAAAGTCCGCGACAGCATATATCTACATTTTATGTGGAAGCCACTATAGCAAAAATAGTGAACCAAAAATACATTTAAATTGGATACTGTATTTACAATGCACATTTCATAGTTTTGAAATAATTCTTATTAAAATACATACTTTTATCGCTTCTGGTATTTAAAGTAGATAAACTTTGGCTGTTACACTAAGTAATTTGGACAAATAGTCTAAAAGTTACGACAATGAGAGAGAATGTCTTGAGAGAAGCGCTGCACTTCTTAGTCAACTGTTATTAAGCAACGCTGAGCGCGGTCAGTGATTGGATGGGTGACCGCTCGACCGTTGGAGGCTGACCGTGGTTTGGATTCCACGTTAAACTGTAGGTCCCTTCCCTTCTTACCTTACTAGGTGGTAGGGTTTATCCCGGCCGGGTTGGTACCACCGCACTGAACGAAACGTCGGTCGAAACGGCTATGTAAATAGTTCGTGTTTTCCGTCCAGTTTAGTGTAGCCGACATGAAATGAAGGGAAGCACTGACATGGCACCTAGTTCACCCTGTGTTATGGGCTGACATCACGGATGTTGTAGGTGATGTAGCCAACCGTGTCAGGTTCCATAAAAAAAAAAAAAAAAAACTTCTCTCAGCGGGGGGCAGCGGGGCGAGGCGAATATGTTTGTATGAATTTCCTCCATAAAATTTAAGCCGATCATCTAAATTCGATTAAAATTACTACACGCACATTTAGCTATACGAGACACAGGATAGGCTAAATAAAATTCAGTTCCGGTTAAGCTAATATGTGGAGTATTTTACTTAGTTAGGTAGGTATCTAAAGTATTTGATTTATTTTAATTGAATTTTCCTATTTTTATAGCTTTTTCCCGCGGATTCGCTCGCGTGAAATTCGTATTTCAAAAGAAGAAACTAAGTAACTTAGGCCGGGACCGGAGGGCGAACTGGATTCAGATAAAAACAATAAACATTCTAAAAGAAAGTAAGTAACATACTAAAGGCGAGGCCGAAGGCCGAGCTGCGTTCAGGAAGAGGTTAAACCTTTTCGAAGAAAATAAGCAAGAAAGGGCGAGGCCGAAGGCCGAGTTGCGTTCAGGAAGATCTTCAACCTTCTCGAACAAGTTCTCGAAGAAAGTAAGTAACTGAGGGCGAGGCATAAGGTCGAGTTGCGTTCAGGAAGACTATAATCCTTCTCGAAGAAAGTAAGTAACTAAGGGCGTGGCCGAAGGCCAAGCTGTATTCTGGAAGACACTAAACCTTCTCGATGACAGTAAGTAACTATGGGCGATAGTTACTTACTTTCTTCAAGACGGTTTATAGTCTTCCTGAGCGGCGGCGAAACGCAACGCAGCACGGCACGACCCATCCAGCAGAGCAGTATCGTTTACTCTGTTGCACTCACATCACGACGCTACGTCCGTTTCGTCGTCGTCGATCGGCTCACGCATTCCGTATGAATGTAGGTACAACTTCCACTAACATTTCAGCAGTGGCGACTCCTTTCAGTTGGCGAGGTTGGCGCCGCCAAACCAAATAAAATGAATCACATTACTACAGAAGTATCAAGCTAAAAAATGTGAAAAAATATCGGAGTTAAATTATTTATATCATATAACTATAACCCACGATTAATAAGATAAAACGTCAATCCCGTACCCGTTACATAATTTGAAATTTCGCGCGCGTCAAACGCGGGCGACGACGAATGACGACACATCAAGGCATTCATTGGCCGGTTGGCTACATGTTGAAGCGCCATCGTATTCCATACAAAGCGGAAGCGGCCGAATGTCCCCCCCCCGTTCCGCGCGGACCCGCTGCTCAGCCTTTCGAGTTGGCGCAGCGGGTAGTGCATTTAGTGACGCGGTAGCGAGTGAGTAGACTAGCGAGCGAGCTAGGTGTGTGTGTTGCGTGTGTGGGTGTGTGCGTGCTGCGACCACACGACGAGTATTCATTCTTGTGTGTGCTGTGCGACGTGCGATGCGATGCGACTAGCGAGCGGAGCGAGCTAGGCTAGGTGTGTTGTGTGCGCGTGTGTGTGCGCATTGGCTCGCGAGTTGATAGCTGCATATATTCCGTTATGTAGGTATGGACTTTGTATGGATGAATCCTGTGCAGTGTTAAATTAAAGTGATTTATTGGTAATTATAATGGCAAACTCCTACCGAGCTATCTACGGAGCACTCAAGGACAAGACTCAGTAATTTGGCACTCTTATCTGTGGAAAAGGAGTTGCTAACAAAATTGAGGAAGAAAGAATATTTTCACGACCGAGTCATCGAAAATTTCTTGTCTGTGGAACGAAGAGTGGACTTCATGTACAAATAAAATGTAACAATTCAAGCTTGTATGCCTGTCTCGTCGTCGTCGTGCCAGAGGAGACGTCGCTGTTGTCGGCTGCAACTCGACTGCTTTGACACAACCAGTAGGTACATATCTACAGACAAATTAATCGTAAGTGAGAAAAATAAATCATTTAAACTAAATATTATAAACTATCTATATCGTAATCGTCTTTTAGTTTTTGAACTCATTGTGGTAGAAATAAATTAACGCGTAGGTACCTAAGTTATGAAATTATGAAAAAAAAAAATCCTTAGCCAGAGCCAACCCAATATTCAGGACCAGGAGTCGCCGCTGCATTTCAGCAATCAGCACTGATCGTAAAATTATATCTATAATAACTACTATGCTATATGACACCATAAACACTATGATGACGAAAAAACTATTTCAAAGGATTAACTATTAACAGATACCTAAACAATAATAATAATAAGTTACTTTCACAAATATCTACGTCTACGTAAATACAGAAAAAAAAACTCGAAAATACATAAAGGCACACCTCAACATATGTAGGTATGTCTGCAAGAAAAAAAACAATTAACAAGTCACAATAAGCAAATAACAACTCGTGTATGTACGTATGTATGTATGTATGATTGAGAACGGCCGTTTGGCTTTTAATTTATTTATGGTATGTTTAGTTAGGGACTATTTCACTTGCTCGATCTGGCGGTTAACTCCTGTCAACTGCATGAAAAATTTCACTTTTACCGACAAGAAACTTAACTGGTGGTGGTGAAATTAAGGCATATAACGTTTAGATTCTATATTTATTTCTAAATTATGTAAAAATTTAAATCAAATAATAAAGTTAATGCCCATTAAAATGACCAAACTCTAGGAGTTAACTGCCCAATAACTAAGAAATTTAACAACATTCTGTAAAGCCCATCATGCCCTAAGCTTACGGAGGAGATAAACTCTGAAATAATTATCAAATATTTTTTTATGAAGAGTGGCTCGCTCTCCGTCTCCACATCCGACCGAAGCGAAGTATTCCCGCTCGCGCATGCGTGCCGCTACAGAAATAGACAGTGCACCGTCCAGAGCTCATTTCATTGTTTTGAAATAAATGATTGCTTCTGTGCACTTCCGGGCTGCTGTAGCGTTGTAGAAATGAATTAAATCATTTGAAATGTCTGTTTGAGTCAAAAAAAATATAGTATCTCTATATTGTTTGTATGTAGTATGTATGTTAGTATACTATGTATGGTTATGTTTTTTTATGGAAACTGAGACGGTTGGCTACATCACCTACAACATCCGTGACGTCAGCCCATAACACCGGATGAACTAGGTGCCATGTCAGTGCTTCCCTTCATTTCATGTCGGCTGCACTGAACGGAAAACACGTGCTGTTTACATAGCTGTTTCGAAGGACGTTTCGTTCAGTGCGGTGGTACCAACCCGGGCGGGATAAATCCTACCACCTAGTAAGGTAAGAACGGAAGGGACGTACAGTTTAACGTGTGGTTATGATTAAAATGATACGCAAATAAATATTTATCATAGACGTATCGTATATTATTTCTCTATGATATTTATTGATTCTGCACGAACGTCCTTCAACCTCATGCCTGATTGACACGATGCGAGTTCACGCACGAGAAATGCTTCTCGAACGCATTCACGCACCGTGTAGACAGTTCTCGCAAGCTCGCATGCGTGCATGAACGCAGCGTCGTTCGCGCGCGAACGAGTTCATGCATGTTTATTAGTTGGCATTCGAGAGGAGCGTCTCGCACGATGTTTGTTGGTGCAAAAAAGTGTTCTTAGTGGTTTTTGGTTGTTTACGGCACCATGACAAGGTGGACTGATGTGCAAATGATTAAGTTATCTTTATATACTTATCCACATAGATCTCAGATGACTCCCTTTATATTACTAGGTGGTAGGGTTTAACCCGCCCGGGTTGATACCACCGCACTGAATGAAAGATCCGTCGAAACGGCTACATATGTAAATAGTTTGTGTTTTCCGTCCAGTTCAGTGCAGCCGACACGACCGAAGGGAAGCACTGACATGACACCTAGTTCACCAATGTGTTATGGGCTGACATCACGGATGTTGTAGGTGATGTATCCAACCGTGTCAGTTTCTATAAAAAATATCTTTTCTGTTTTTTCCTCTTTATTTTGTTTCTTATCAAACGTCGTGCTAAAATAAACGCTAAAATTGTACCAATACACGCCAAACCTTCGTCTACAGACTCAATTTTTGCAACTGTCAAAACAGAGAAACACAGGCGAGCTCGAACGAGATGTGGAATAGTGTAAACAGTTCCACGAACGCTTCACGAATGCGAGTTTTCTCGTTCGAGAAGGCGGCATGCTTCTCGTGCGTGAAACCTCGCATCGTGTCAACGTACCATACAGTGGCTTACGAGAAACATCAATCGAGCGAGACCGCTTCTTAGGGTTCCGTATCCGGTACGGGACCCTATCACTAAGCCTACGCCGTCTTTCCGAGGGCTGTATCTCTTGAACCGTAATAGGTAGCCCGTTGAAATTTTCACAGAACAAGTATGTGTTATTATGGCCGATATAACAAAAAATTATAACAATAAGAAAAAGTAAAAAATTCACGGGGGTTCCCATAGAAGAAACTAAAAAGTATATGCGCGCCATCTACCGAAAAGATTATGAAGCATTTTAACTAATCATGAATGTTAACTAATATGAAACATTTCTTAAACACGCCATAGATGGCGTCAATGGTGCTGACCATGACATGGCGATACGGAACGACACGGTGCGACTCGAACTTAGCCGGTTTTTGGTATTGCTGCGCCTTAATACGGAAAAAATCATAAAAGCGGCGCTCAGATACGCATATTGATTTTAAGCAAAAAAAAGGCTTTCCAGGAAATTCAAAGAACATTTCTCCGTCATAATACGTGCGTTGATGCTGAAAAAGAAAGCTAAAAGGCGGAAATGAGAAAATACAAATCATATTGCGCCTTACTTTTATATTCGGATTTTCGACGAAATCCTGCCGCGCTGAAATTTTGGAGTGATTTCCAATATTAATTTCGAATAACATTTTTCAGAGCCTCCATTACGATAGCCTCTTTCCGCATATAAGGTGGAGCAAAGTGAACATCTATTTGTTTTCCACTGTAGTGCTGTTTGTCATCCACTTTTTTCTGTTCATTCGTTTTTTTATTTTCCATTAATTAATGTTATCTGAAAGCATGACTCGTATAGAACTCAAATTATGATAAAAATATGTACCTACTAGTCCCACTGGGACCTTTTTTTAGGTTCGCCGTCTTTCTGTCTGTCTGTCTATCTGTCTGTCCGCCCGTCCGATGGCTGTATCTTTGGAACCGTTATAGCTAGCCGGTTGAAATTTTCACAGAATATGTGCAGTGGACCGATACGGGCTGATGATGATGATGTGTTATTTTGGCGGATATAACAAGGAATAATAAAAATAAGGAACCGTATAAAAGAGAAACTAAAAAGTGTATGCGCGCCATCTACCGAAAATAGTATGAAGCATTTTAACTAATAATGAAATTTAACTAATATGAAGCATTTCATAAAACACGCCATAGATGGCGTGTGAAAATTCAAAAGTGAAAAATTAAGTGGGCGCCCACATACAAGAAACGTGCTAACAATCAATTATGTTTACGCTACTCAATTATATATGGCGCGACAGGCAGTTTGGTATGGCAGATACAAAACATAGACGGATATGGTTTTTTGACAGGTATGATATAGTGGATCTACGGAACCCTCCGTGCGCGAGTAAAACTCGCACTTGATTACAGCCACAGCATTGTTGGCGCGCATTGATCATGCACGCGGCAAAGAAAGAAAATAAGTAAGCCCGCTACCGCACATTATTTCGGTTTATCCTGTGTCTCGTATAGCTAAATGTACTTGTACTAATTTTCATCGAATTCGGATGATCAGTTTAAGAGTTATGGAGTAACATACATACATACATACATAAATACATACAGAAAATTTTTCTAAAAATCGTCAATTTAGTTTTAGTATCATACTTATATAGAGTCTACTAACGCAGTATTTCATAAAACAAACTTACTCCATGACCATCCCTTACAGATTTATTATTAGTATTGATGATGATTGGCATTGCATGGAATGTATTGAGCGATGAAAAATTCAAAAATAGCGGAAATTTGCAGCACGGCCTTTGAATTATACTTTCGAATCTTCGGTACTTAACGGAACAAATTTCCAAAGATTAAAAAAATATTATAAAAAAAAGAGAAATTAAATTATTTAATATAGAAAAAAATTCACAGATACCGTGCATTACACGACCTTCGAGGTACATTGAAAATGAACTCAATAAAATAAAAAAAAAGTATTACATTTATATATTTTTTTAAATTTGTCAAATTTAAAATTATAATAAAATTTTCATTTTCAAATTTATTTTTCAATGTAAACTAAAATTTAGACAGAAAATGAGATAAGCTTGACATTATGTCTAACTAAAGTAACAAATTAATAAATATCAAATATAAAAATATTATTAAGTTCTTTCAAAATTAGTTAATAGTACGCTAAGGTCAGCCTCGATAGCTCAGTGGTGCAGACAGTCAACTGTCGCTATTGAATGTTAAGCAACGCTGGGCGCGGTCAGTACTTGGATGGGTGACCGCTGACCGTTGGAGGCTGACCGAGGTTCGGATTCCTCGTAAAACTGTAGGTCCCTTCCCTCCTAATCTTACTCGGTGGTAGGGTTTAACCCGCCCGGGTTGGTACCACCGCACTGAATGAAACGTCGGTCCAAACGGCTATAATTAGTCTGTGTTTCCGACCAGTTCAGTGTAGCCGGCACGATCAAAGGGGGAAGCACTGACATGGCACCTAGTTCACCCGGTGTTATGGGCTGACATCACGGACGTTGTAGGTGATGTAGCCAACCGTGTCAGTTTCCATAAAAAAAAAAAAAAAAAAAGGGGGGGGGGCTGTATCGGAAATAGATCACTTTTAAAGAACAATGAATTGTTTTTTCCAAAACAAATTTTTTTTTTAATGTAAAATGTAAAAAAAAAATTCTTAATCGTTTCAGTTTCATGCCAGGAACAAAAAAAGTCTTCCAACACATAGATCTCTTTCTTTCAGAAATTGTGAAAAACCACAGTTTTAGTTTTATTAGTATGGAATAGAAAGAATTTCATTTTTTTACCAACTTACACGTGTTACATCATAATGGTAACGAATACTTTTTTGTTACTGTTATGAAACTAAATCGATTAGGCTATAAAAATCAACGACCTATTTTTTTATTGAAATACATAAAAAAAAATTATTTTACATAAAAAAAAGCCCAAGGTCCAAAAAAATTTATATAAGTTTTACTCCCTATATGATACAGAACCCCCCCTTAGCGTACTGTTAACTAATTTTGAAAGACCTTATTTAGGTTAGGTTAGAAGCTGCGACGCATCTTCTAACCTAACCTATATTCCTATGGCGTCCTTCCGGCTCTATCATCAGGACCCTGGAAATCATATATGACTAGAGTACTTGCGAAGACAAATCCATTGAGCCCAAACATGGTGGATTTATCATGTGTAGTTTAGGAGTTCCTATGGCTTCCTTCCGGCTCCATACATTAATAACTTGCCCATACAATTTCTTCGATCCCTCGAAAAATCTCACATGTCTAATCGCCATAAACGGCAAACGAGGTTATATTAATCGCTCGCTTATTATACTTTTATAATATTTACTTTCATTATCAATTATAATATTCCAAAACATTATATTTATATGTAAAAATCATAAACTTTAATGCTAGGTACTACTCAGTTTAGTCCGCGCGCCGCACATACCTCCCGCGGTATTAAAAATTCCGCCGCATAAAGGATAAGCTACAGCCTAGACCGTGAGAGATAGCGAGGTTCCGTTTTTTGCAAATTGTAGCTCAACTCAATACCCCGAGGGCTTTTTTTCATTTTTTTGATATCGTTTTTCGTTTTCGAGAAATCGCCGATTCAATGAGAGAAGACACCAAAAAATCACGTCATTTTTCGACATTTTTGTATATTTTTTTTTATTTTTTTACTTTTCCAAAAAAAAATTACGCCATATTATAGACGCCTCGCCGAGACGCATCTTTTGACACCCCAATCATCCACGTAGCTGTAAAATTCACGACACCAGGGCGATGTCGCACTTTTCCTTGAAATGGGTGCCCACCAACGCGATCTAAAAAACATTTTCAATGTTAAAAGTCTGTGGGTTTATTCAACCATGCCATGTTCACACAAAACAAAAACAAGAATATCTTTATGGATAATGTTGAAGAATTAAGATCTTACATTTTAAAATGTAAATATTGTATGAATTTTCCAAGCACGTTTATCATATTCGTGTTAGTCAGACTCGCTGTTGAGTTTACTTTGTACTATCAAGTTGTTATTAAACGTTGTGGAGGTAAATTCTCTGAGAATTCTAGAGAGGGATGTGTAGGTAGTTAGGTACATACAATGCTGATATTCATATATTTATGCTGTATACACAATTGTTCAACAAATTATTACCAAGTGATTCTATAGTTCCATTTAAACTACTTTACCCTTTATAATTTGTTTTTCAAAATCTAAAACAAGATTCATTATACATACATACATACGTACCACACGCTGTATCCCGACAATCTAGGTAGGCAGAGTAATCGAAGTTGTGCTGTAGGTACTCTTGTAAATTACAGCACAACACCGACCATCACGTTGAGCAAAGTATTAGGACAACATAACTATCAAGCGGCAAGTAAAGCACGAAGGCCCACACGCCACACCATTTTTAGGGTTCCGTATCCGTCGTACGGGACCCTATTACTAAGCCTAGGCCGTCGGTCTGTCTGTCTGTCTGTCTGTCCGTCTGTCCGAGGGCTGTATCTCTTGAACATTAATGGGTAGCCAGTTGAAATTTTCACAGAATATGTGTTATTATAGCCGATATAACAACAAATAATAATAAAAATAAGAAAAGTAAAAAATTCACGGGGGTTCCCATACGAGAAACCAAAAAGTGTATGCGCGCCATCTACTGAAAACAGTATGAAGCATTTTAACTAATAATGAATTGTAACTAATATGAAGCATTTCATCAAACACGCCATAGATAGATGGCGTGAGTGGCGCTGACTATGACATGGAGATACGGAACCCTCGGTGCGCGGTTCGACTCGCAATTGGCCGGTTTTTTATTTTAGTAAGGGTCTTATGTCTTATCTTACTAGAAGGAAAGATTTGACTCGGATTGATACCACCTCACTGAATGAGAGGTCGGTCGAAGCGGCTATTTAAATAGTTCGTATTTACCGTCCAGTTCAGTGCAGTGTTCGACCAATTTTAAAAATCTAAAATATTTCTCAATCATCTCTTCCTACATGGGCGTATCATTCAGGTCCTCGTGGACGGTTGCTCGTCGGACGCCATGTCAGTGAATGCCGGTGTACCGCAGTGATCTGTGTTGTCTCTCACGCTGTTTCTTCTGCATATCAATTATATGCTGCCACTCGGCAACATACATTGTTATGCAGACGAGTCGACAGTACGGCGCGTGGATCCCACACCAGTCACCCTTCAGCCAGACGGAGTGATGTGGACGAGAAGAGGCGAACGCTTGTGTCCGAACTCGAGCAAACCCCCAGTCCATCGTGAAACGGTGCCGCATTTCGCGCTTTCCACGAAAAAAAATCACCTTCGAAAAAGTAATATTACTAAATTCTCAATGCAACTCATAGCTCTCTAGTATAGCCAATCCGAAAACCGTATCCCTCACGAACTAATTAATTTTCTCTGAATCCGTAACTCCTTACACCAACTAAGTTAAGTAATAAGCAAGTATCTATCTAGTATAGCCCTATTCGTATACAAATTTTGGCAAAATATTTACCTCCGGAATTCTAGTAATTTCACGTATAAAACTTACTCAATAATATGTGCTTAGTATCTTATGTTATTTATGTAATAGTATATACGTATGGCACTATACCTTCTGAGCACTATACACATTTATTCTGCTTTATATCACGTACATAAAGATACATACCTACTGTTAGCGCGCACGTTCGTGGCCTCTATCGGCCAGACGATACCCATAGCTGGCTGCTTTGCATAGAAAAAGGTCTTAAGTCGGTGTTGTTTTTTAATTTGAAAAAACTAATGGTAATAAAATTTAAAAATCTACAACAATAGAGTTCTGTGCTTGTGGGTTAGTTATTTATCAGTGCAATCAAAATTTTGTTTTATTCATTCACTTTTGCGTCAGATGAAAAAAATGATTTAATTTAGATTTTTTTCATCTGACGCAAAAGTGAATGAATAAAACGAAATTTGTATTGCACTGATAAATGACTAAACCACAAGCACAGAACTCTATTGTTGTAGATTTTTTAATTTTATTACCATTATTTTTTAACATTAAAAAACAACACCGACTTACGACCCTTTTCTATGCAAAGCAGCCAGCTATGGGTATCGTCTTAATCCCTGTTTTGTCTTCGTACTTCAACCACGCAATAAAACCTTATTAGATAAATAATTTAATGCCATAAATAAAAAAATAAAAAAGAGGTTTCGTAAATGTCGTTACTTTCAGATATTGATTCACAACACTATACATTCCATTCTCGCTTTCCTGCCGGTGGCCACGAACGTGCGCGCTGACTTGTAGTTGCAATAATTTTTACCACTAAAACTTCAGAACATAATGCAACTCAGATACAGCCTGTTAGGCTGTTACAGTTCCCGGCAGTAAGTAATGCGTGTCGAACTTTAAAAAGGGTCAATTCCGTCGGTTATTTTTACACCGTCGCTGTTCATGATGTGCCATATTTTGCACCAAACACGAGCAGTATAACAAGCGAGTGTGACAACAAAAATAGTTTTGATACCTCAACATTATAACTTACCCCCTTTAGAGAATTCGCTGTGGTCGTGGTGGTATGGTATCTATTAATATTTAAATACCAGGTTGGTCCCAGAAGTACCCGAATTGCCTTATAGATGGCGGTTATTGTTTGAAAAAACTTACTGCGTTCGAAATTTCGAAGTTCGCGAGTATTACGACTGATTTTTAAAATATGTAATTTGAAAAAAGAACGCGCTACGTTCTTTTGTTTCTGTTTGTCAGCCATCAACAGTGGGCGCTCTCAGTGAAATTTGTTACCGTTATATCATTCAATACTTTCGTCTGAAAGGTCTGACTCCAACGAATATTAAAGCTGAGCTGGATTCAACTCTGCGGGAGTCTGCTAAATCGTTTACGACAATAAAATATTGGGTGGCACAATAAGGCATTTATTATGTATTTTTCTAAGATTAAGTTGCATCGCGTGACAATAATTGCAGGCGACTGATACGGGCAGATATCAAGTGAGCGGAGTTACGCATACTTGCTTGTTTTGCTCTGTTTACCGTAGAAACCACAGGTATCGTAAGTGTAAAATATAATAGTAAATTTTATCCGAGAATTAACTAAGTCGGAAAGTCAGTTACCCCCCACGTAAAATGTCCGGTCAACAAGTGGTTTAGTAGAGACAGAAGCGAAGAGATTTTTGGAAGAGGATTGATTGTGAATGTAAATATTAGTGCTAGGTTGTAAGGAAGGCTGGTAAGCCTACGCACAAGGACTGAGGCACGCCTCGTCCGTTAGGCTTTAAGAGCATCGCTCTTGTGGGAATTGTGGGAAATACTTAGGTACCGTGTCAGGCTCGGCAGCTGAGTGGTGCGGTCGGTCGACTGTCGTTTGTGATCATAAAGCACACCTGGGCGCGCTCTGAACTTGAATGGGCGACCGTTCGACCGTTAGAGGCTGAGCGTGGTTCAGATCAGGATTGTTGCTGATGCACATTTTTTCACATCAGCTGATGCTGATGCTAATGCTGATATTTTATCATTATCATCAGCGGATGCTGTTGCTGATATTTTATCATTGACATCAGCGGATGCTGATGCTGATGCTGATATTTTATCATTGACATCAGCGGATGCTGATGCTGATGCTGATATTTTATCATTGACATCAGCTGATGCTGATGCTGATGCTGATATTTTATAATTGACATCAGCGGATGCTGATGCTGATATTTTATCATTGACATCAGCGGATGCTGATGCTGATGCTGATATTTTATAATTGACATCAGCGGATGCTGATGCTGATATTTTATCATTGACATCAGCGGATGCTGATGCTGATGCTGATATTTTATCATTGACATCAGCGGATGCTGATGCTGATGCTGATATTTTATCATTGACATCAGCGGATGCTGATGCTGATGCTGATGTTTTATCATTGACATCAGCTGATGCTGATGCTGATGCTGATATTTTATCATTGACATCAGCGGATGCTGATGCTGATGCTGATATTTTATCATTGACATCAGCGGATGCTGATGCTGATGCTGATATTTTATAATTGACATCAGCTGATGCTGATGCTGATGCTGATATTTTATAATTGACATCAGCGGATGCTGATGCTGATATTTTATCATTGACATCAGCGGATGCTGATGCTGATGCTGATATTTTATCATTGACATCAGCGGATGCTGATGCTGATGCTGATATTTTATCATTGACATCAGCTGATGCTGATGCAGATTTTTATTATTTTCTTTAAATAAAAAAACCGTTTAAAAAAAAAAAGGGAAACATACTGAACTATACGAATATTATGAATTTATTTCCAAATTTTAGGTTGTTATTGAAATAAAAGATTGTGTTTTAATAATTTTGTGACAATTTAATAAAAAAAAAAGAATCAATCTGATACCAGCACCAGTTTAGTAATTATCTTAGCAATTAAATTATTAGTATTGGATGGAACTTTGGAACTATTTGGAACTGTATTTGGTATGTGCTGCTTTTTCGGCTTGCAGTCTGTTCCAAGAAGGTTTGTAATTATTACTATTGGAACTATCAGCTCCCCCCCCTCCGCGCTCATGTCACGACTCGAACATCAGCATTAATCGATCAATGCGGATGCTGATGTTGAAAATGATGCTGAAGTTCCGCGGATGCTGATGCTGATGTTCGCAACAACCCTGGTTCAGATCACACGCGAAACTGTAGGTACCTCCCCTTCTTAACTTATTAGGTGGCATAGATACAGCACGTACCATGGTGGATCTATAAAGTCGATGCCTGCTGAAGTGGCGTCCCAGTGACACGAAGCGCCCCACACCCCGCCGCCTCACACCGCGGCCTCATCGAGCAGAGTTGTTTTTATGGTACCTACCTGACACGGTTGGCTACATCACCTACAACATCCGTGATGTCGACCCATGACACCTTGGTGAACTAGATGCCATGTCAGTGCTTCCCTACGATCGCGCCGGCTACACTGAACTGGACGGAAAACACAAACTATTTACATAGCCGTTTCGACCGACGACCTTTCATTCAGTGCGGTGGTACCAACCCGGGCGGGTTGAACCCTACCACCTAGTAATATAAGAAGGGAGTCATATCCCTTAGTCGCCTTTTACGACATACACGGGGAGAGATGCAGTGAGGGTATTCTTTTAAAGTACCGGCCCCACACGGTACAGAAGTAAATATATTATTGTAGTTATTTCTGGAAAAAAATATTTGGGGTAATAAAGCATTTTCTTTCTATCTATTTTTATCTTTGTAGGTATACACGGTGTTGCAGTTGCCCCCGTAATATTTTTAACTGACCTAAGGGGGTTATTCTATATGTGAAACTAAACAACTTCTGTGAAGAAAAAACAATTTTTGAAAAAAAATAAATATTTTTCTCCATACAAATTTTAAATGCCTATTCTCAAAATGTATGGAGAAAAAAAATTGTTTTTTCTTCAAATAAAAAAGTCGTAGACAAAAGTTCTATTTCACGTACGGAATCATCCCCTTTCGGGTTTTACGGTTGGTGTTGCAACACCGTGTATAATGTAAATAGCTACTTGTCACCTACTATATATATAATGTATACTTAAAGTCATTAGAATTCCGGCCTTAAATTTATTTTATCCACACAAAACTGCCAGCACTCGATCTCCCACGCAACCTGAACGACTTACAAAGCTGGAGGCTGTCGCTCTCGGAGGTTGAAGTGAGTGATGGCGCGGAGTGAATGCGCTACGGCCTTCCGCCCCCGCGTCCCGCCCGCCCTAGCGAGCCCGCCCACGCAGCAGCGGAGCATTTTGAGATGGATTTTCCTGTAAGGTCTTTGTAAAAACGCTTACAAAACGACGATGCTCTGAAAATTGTTTATGGGTTTTTTGAAAATTTTAATACTAAGTATAGGAACCGTATTTTTGAACTATTGAAGGGCTTGTGATTTACAATCTATAATTATATTATACCAATAATGGAATTAATATTTGTAATTCGGTAAGTAGTTTTAAACTGATATCGCTAAATCAACATTTGCTTCAATTATAATTCATTATTACAAGTAAAAAAAAACTATATTAAATAACATAAAATATAAACAGATTAGATTAAACTAACAATCTTAAACTATCTGAAAAATTAAATCTAAACCTAAAATAAATAAATAATAAATATTTAAATTTTAATAAATAAATATTTTTGAGCTGGTTGACTGAAAGAAAACAAATATCAATCTATAAGGAAGAACCTGGCAAGAAACCTTATAGAGCTTTTTTGAAATGTAATTACATACTGAGTTTTAATTATGTTAAATATCTATATATACTATATCTATATATTTTATTAAAATTGTTGTTGTGAATAATTTTGTGACGAATAAATAATTTATTTCTTTCTTACTTTCTTTCTTTATTTCTGTCTTATTTATGCAAAATGTTTTTGGAGCGATAAGTATTTTGTACCTATCTACTATAACAGTCTTAAGACGAGGCGGAAGTTCACTTTCTCCATACAAAATCGTCTCTCGGCATTTATGTTTTCTAGCCCCCTAAACCTTATCCGATTTTTAAAATTTTTTTTTCTTGTATTAATGACAGTCCAATCTACGTTCCTGTCTTTGTCGTTTTTGTTTAGATGAAATATACAACACCGGAGCTCAAAATTTGTATTTCGACCGAAAAAATTTGAATTTTATTTTTTTATTTCATGAAGTTCATTAAGCTTTAGTGAATCATCACTTTAGATATTCACTTTAGATTCCACTGTCCTTATTTATTACACAAAAAAAGAATTGTAAAATCGGATAAGGTTTAGGGGGGTAAAAAACATAAACCCGGATAGACGATTTTGTATGGAGAAAGTTAACTTCCGTCTCGTCTTAAAAATAGAACAAAAAGGGTATAGTTTTATGAGTCCACTAAAACACATCACGTTCGCGTTTAACCCGCGTGATGGTCCCGCCACCGCCGCCGCGCACGCTCCGCTGCGAACTTCCACAACTTTCATTAATTAATCAGATTGTCAGCGACGATATTTATTTATTTTTTACTCATCGACACTGTTTAATCTCTCGCTATAGGCCCCGGCACGTAACTTGGCGTCTGTGCGAGAGGGACGGCGTTATACGCATGCGATCGTTGGTATAACGCTGTCCCGCTCGCACAGAGGCCAAGTTACGTACCGAGCAGTATACTATGTAAGCATGGACTTTTTTTCACAAGAAATGTTTTTTTTATGGAAACTTACACCGTTGGCTACATCTAGCACCCGTGATTTCAGCCCATAATACCTTGGTGAACTAGGTGCCATGTCAGTGCTTCCCTTTGGTCCTGCCGGCGACACTGAATTGGACGGAATACAAGAACTATTTACGTAGCCGCTTCGACCGACCTTTTATTCAACGCGGTTTAACCCTACCACCTAGCAAGGTGTTACGTGGTCCTACAGTTTTACGTGGTTATCCGAACCACGGCCAGCCTCCAACGCAACCTGAACGACTTACAAAGTAGACCGTATCCCGACAATCGGGGTAAGTAGAGTAATCTGTGTTGTGCTGCAATGAATCTTGTAAATTAAAGTGCAACACCGACCACCACGTTTAGCTAAATATTAGAACAAGATAACCTATTGAGCAGCAAGTAAGGCACGAAGACCCACATGCTGCAGAACTCGATGGAAGGACCGTGCCATGGTGAGAGGTGGCTAACCTGTCACCCTTTAGAGCGGCATCTTGTCCTTATCCCTCAGTCACCTTTCACAGCATGCACGGGAAGAGATGCAGTGGATAAATTTTTAAGTATCGGTCCTACACAGCACAGAGTCAGATAATTAAGACAATAAAGTCGCAGATGACCAGTTTAAGAATATCAATGACAGACAGAAAGACATACTGCAGACGCTCTGTCAGTCAGTCAGCGCGTATGCGTGCACTGCTGGACATACGCCTCTCCAAATTCCGGCCTTCAGCGGTACGGAACCACTGCTTTCCGCCGACGTACATGATGTCGTCGCCCACCTGGAGGGTGGTCTTTCCACACTTGGTTATTCTGTACACGGCCGCCAGTGTAGGACTATACTTTAATAAAATTATCTATGAAAAGATAGAAAAGAGTTAAAAATATGTAGAGAAAAATTTATCAAAGGCAAAATAATCTTTTATAAATTACAATGAACAACTTTGTTAAGGCGCCTAGTAACGCGACATATGGAATTTTGAAGAAGTAGCCCGTGATAACTAGACTAATCTAAAGGTTAAAAACTACTGCAAAATATAGAAAAATTCTTTGTCTATCAATCACACGTTTTTGGTTGTAAAATTGTATCATTTTCTATACAAACTATACGATAACCAAATGTAGATTTTTTTCTTCCGCGTGAACTTTGAAGACTTTGATCTCAAAAACTAAAGAGAATTTTAATGGAATTTGTATAGCAAAATGACGCCATTTATTATATCAATCGATCACACGCTTTTCAAAGTTCTAATGCGAAGGTTCGCAATTTATGAAAAAAAAACCTTACGGAAACTACTACGCGCTACCCCGTTGGCGTTACTAGGCGCCTTAACTAGCATATTACTGTTCCATGATATCAATCCCTCAAGCCTAAGTACAAACAATACATTATTTACCTTTATGTAAACACTCATGTGAATAATAAATAACGCTTTTATTAATTATTCCGCAATATTCCATTACCAAAAGGCCGATGTCGTCGAAATTATCAAAGCCGCACCGAACACCAAATTTGGAAATCATTTCGCGGTACTCGCCGTCGCGATCAAAATGTTCACACCACGAGGCGCTTTTCATGTGACAGACCACAAACAAGAGCTTCAATCAAAAGTGGCAGCCGACTGTTTGGAGAAATTAATCACATAAAGCGAAAATTAATGACATTTTGGTATACAAGACGTGCGTTAGTGTTGAATTCCGCCCACGTGCAGAGCGGGCGGATCTACATGAAGTTGTGACAATCTCATTCGTTCATAGAGCCTACTCGGTCACCAGAATCAGAAGAGTTTGTCGACAAGCTGGGCGATATGCTTGCCGACCAGTCTGGTGATCCACGTGCCAAGGCTCATCTTGTACGCGAATTAGCCTTCGAGATTCAGAGGGGCAACGCATTCAGCTTGATGAATACAGCTGGGGGGACAACGCCGCGCCAACCTGGACGACATTTTCTACCTGTAGGCGTATTTTAGTTTAAATTAATTTAAGTTTATTTTGTACCTACATACCTACGCAGTTTTTTTTTTAAATAAAGTTATGTTTTCCCCGAACAGTGTGCAACAATATGTGAACATTCCGAAGTGGGGAAAAATGTCAAGGATTAACCCACACAGGTAAGAGTTAGCATACTGTCTTGTTTTATTGTTGTGCGCGTTTCAGTCGTGTCTATATGTATCTCCGTCTTGTCTGCTATCTCTGTTTATGCGTGTATTAGCATTGGAAAGGAACCTACAGTTTCACACCGGTTCCGAACGGTGAAGCAGCAGGTGTAGAAATGCACGTAAATTTTTTCGTCAGAAAAAACTCATTCGTACACGCCGTGCTCACCGGGTTCGAAGCTCGGATCTCTCGCATGAGAAGCCGATGCCCAAACCCGCCGCCGCTTGCCTTAATATTTAGGTTTATGTATCTGTGTCACTACATTGTATCCATGCTTCGTGGGGATCCCCAGGTATTCAATAATAATTTTCAACGGCTTCCCTTCGAATTTCTCTCGCTGTGAATCCAAACGCTCCAGTAGTTAATAATTTATTTATATTATAACGCTGGAGTGTTTCTGACGTTCGCTTCAATTGTTAATGGCATTTCAGTCCTCTGATTCCTGTCGGAGCACGCCTTCAATTCGGCCGAAAACAACAAAACGTCCAATCGCGGACGCCCTGGAATAACTGTCAAACTTTGCCACTTTTGTCCCATTTCCACCTTGATAAACCGAAATTGGCAAGAACGTGTAGTTATTTTTGCTGGGATGTGGTGAAGCGGACGTGTTACTGCTTGAAGATGTTCGTCGGTTAACGTAAAAATCGTAGGCATAGGTACAGGGATCGGAATAGGTAGAGTAAAAATACCTAATATTATCGTTAAGACATAACATGGAGTGGTTAAATCCACCTGTTTCGAGAATTCTAAATTTTAAAAATATTTTTTGGGTTTGTAAATAATTAACTATATCACTACCAGGATAACATTTTCAAATCCCAGAATTCCCGGGAATTTTTCAGAATTCCCGAACGAGGTGGTTTTAACCATTCCATGTTATATCTTCACGCCAATATTAGGTATTTCTATACTTTTTAAGTGCGGGTCCCACACGGTATTTATATTATACTACTAGCTGACCCGGCGAACTTCGTACCGCCTCAGAATCAATAAATGTTGTGTTAACTTATTAGTTGATTTAATTTCAGATTTTTTGTTAATATATGTAAAAAGTTAAATTACAAATTTAAAAAACTCCCGACCCTTAAAAAGTCAAAAATAATTTCGGTTCACTTACTTAAACCGGACCGCTAAGTAAATTCCCGCGCTGCTCTGAGTTTTTATATTTTATTTACTTAGATCTTACGCAGATCTTTCGATTGAGTGCTTCCATTGCGCGTTTGTGCGCCATTGTGCATTCATCCCATATGATTATTATACTTGCTACCAAAACTTTAGCCATTGCTGATTTTTTCGCAATGTTGCATGTCGGTTCTTCAGTCGTTTGAAGGTTTAATGGCAATTTCAACGCAGAAAGAGCCGTTCGGTAAAAAAGCCGTTCCATGCTAAATGTATGAGAATTTGTTTTATTTTATTTTTCCCATATTTTAATAGCCTATATGTTATTCGGGACGGAGATATGTAAATCTAACAAATCAAAGATCATAAAAATCGGTTTAGCCGTTCTTGCGTTATACATGTTGTATGTAACTAACACGACTCTCTTTTATATATATAGATAGATACTATATGGTTAATTTATTCTAGTAAGGAATATGTAAGTAGTGGTGGTAACGTAAATTAAAATGTCGAAACAGGAGACAAAAAAGTAACACAGTTAGGTTATAAATTCCAATACAAAGAAACTCGGATGCCAGATATCCATACAGGTATTATCGTTTACTGCTAGGTTGAAAAGTTCACATAGACTGGCACTAACAGTAAAGGGTAGGCGGGGCGGTGTGGGAGAAATTTTATTATTCTAACACTTGCTACTCGAACGAGCTTACCAGTCGTAATCCTAGTCGAGCGAAACGAGATGGAGTCTGTCTTATCCCAACTAATTATAAAACAACAAGGGGATCTGTAATAAGATAATTTTTGAACAATTCCTTCTAGTGTTTTACATTAGATTCGTATTCAGATTCAGATATTTATTTCGCCGTAGAGAACACACAACATTAACAATATTTCATTGAGACATTATGCTATATTCAGTGGTTCAACATCATTTTTGTCATGTACAGTTCCCGTTAATGAAACTACATAATTACAAAATGACCTGTTTCGAAAATGTTTGTCTGTATGTCGGTCGTCGTGTCGGTCCAGGCATCACGTCGAAACCGTTGGTTCAATCTTCATGCAGTTTTCACCAATAAATTCAAAGATGTCTGAAGGGTACAATTGTCAAATATCATCACGCTCAATCTTAAGGGTCGTCATCGTGCGTTCACGTGACCGATATATTCTCTAGACTAGAAGAAAATAAGTCAGCAAAGGCGAGGCCGAAGGCCGAGGACCGTTCACGGTAATTACTCTCTAGAAGTAGGCCGAAGGCTAAGCTGATTTCACGTAAACTATATACTCTCTCGAAGAAAGTAAGTCACTAAAGTCACTAAGTCGAGGAAACACACCGTTTACCTGAAATACAGCCAGGCCTGCGTCCTCGCCCTTAGTGAGTTACTGTTTTTAAGAAAGTATATCGTTTATCTGAATGCAGCTCGGCCTTCGGCCTCGAGGCGGCGATTCACAGGGTTATAGAGAAGCGATCGTTTCTTATCATATTAGGTTTAAATCAGATTTGCTATTTAGCCGCCTTTACCGCTAGCGGAGCTGCGGGCACAGCTAGTACTTATATATAGATAGAAGGTATTCTGTGATACTCTACAAATATATTACTCAGAATACAGAGAGAAAGGTTATGTGAGAGGTGTGAAGGTTTATCACATATATTTCTTTCAGCTGAAATGTTAAAATTTTCTAGTAAACATAGTATGTGCATTTTACTAAATAACAAAATCACCTATCTTCCCTAACGTTTGCCAATTGCATTTAACAAAAAAGGGGATGGTAAAACTGCTTTAGATTTTGAAATGTACTACTTCCAATAGTTCCAATTACGTTTGTCTCTATAGTTTGCCTATGTATATTTCGGTCTTTTGCCTTACCGGTAATGTTTTTGTTTGTTGTTTTGTTTGTTCTTCTTTATTTCAGACAAATTATTTGTCTGAAATAAAGAAGTTATATTTTATTTATTTTTTATTTTTTATTTTTATCTCTGTCTATTGTCTCAGCCTCCGTCTTGTTTCTCCTCTGTGTCTGGTTTGTCTTTTAAATATTTTCTGTCCGCCACTATTAGTTTTTCCTTACCAGCTAAATTCCCACCAATCTTTTCCCACATTTATCGGCTCCAATATACAGATTTTCCGTTATTAATAACTCATACTTTCGAAGAGCTCGCGAGGCTCGAGCCAAAAGTAGTAGCCCCCAATGAATGGCCTACGGGATTAACCCAGTTTGTTTAATGGTCGCCTCGTCTCCTTCCCTCTGAGTGCCTCCTCGGAATACATTACCCCTATAGTCTACAGTTTAAGTGCTCTGGATAGACCCAATTTAAATATGTCTTTTAGAGTTTGGAAAACAAATGAAAATCGGTCAAGTGCGAGTTTTACTCGCGCACGGAGGATTCCGTAGATCCACTTTACCACACCTGACAAAAAACCGTATTCGTCTATATTTTGCATTTATACAATGCAAAATATAAATACCTGTGGCGCCATCTATTATTCAGTAGCGTGAATATGTACTAATCGATTCTTAGCAAGTTTCTTGTATGGGGATCCCATTAATTTTATACTTTTTGCTTTTTTTATAATTTTTTGGCACATCCATCATACATAACACAAATTCTGTGAAAATTCAACATTCAATTTTACGGTTCAAACAATACAACCCTAGGACGGACGTACAGACATCCAGACAGACAGCGTAGGCTTAGTAATAGACTTTCGTATGGATACGGAACCCTAAAACACGAATCTGAAGGTTTAAAATATCCAAGCCTGTATTCCTTGAATGTTGATGATATTATGTACATTATGCTGTGTTCGTAGCATTCTTATTTGTATGGTACGAGTAGTTTTGAGTAGTCTGTGATTTCATATCCACGAATTGTACCTTGTTCAGGTTAAGAGAAATTGGGGGGTCGCCTGTGCGAATGTTTTGGTGGTTAAAAAAAACTAATGCTGAGGCGGCCCACGTCGTTTTTTGCATACATTTCTATTTAATTAATAAGTTTTAATTTTGTATAAAAAATAATTTTGTATGGAAAATCTTTTTCTTTATTATTATTTTTCTCGGAAACTAAATGACTCCGGCAAAAAAATATTTTACTAAAATTTTTCTTTTAACTCAGCCTTTTGCGACCTCGTCTCCCCAGTATAAATCCACACCGCCGCCGCACTTAATTAACTGCAGCCCCACTGCCGCATACTGCCGAGAAAAGAAAAAGAAATCTTACGAAGGACGCCACGCACGTGCCGCGCCACGCTGCCCCGTTGCAGTGCAGTGCGGTCGCACCTTTAAGGTGACGTGTGGTGTGGCTGCGTCTGACTCGAATTTCAAGAAGTTTACCACCAATATTACTCACCTGACAGATTCAGTTTTAAAGTTTCATCTGTCAGCGCAGATCGACAGATTTTTGAAAACACGATTTGATTAACTTCGCTCGATGGAAAAAAATCATGAATATGCCTCTGAAATAAGTTATAAAAACGTATTTAAGGCAACGTGAAGTGACCAAATCAAAGCTTTGAAAAAAATATATTTTTATTGTTGAATATTTATCTAAATCCGTAGCTTTTTACTTATTTGTTTCGATCCGTAGTTTTGGAATAAAAAAATAAAAACCGAATTTTCGCTTTGATTGATTGTGTTGCATCCTACTCCAACCAGCGAAAGCGGCGCCTTGAAAGAGGAGTACGGATGAATACGGGTTGACAAGGCCTTAAGAATTATTTTAACTGGCCCTATCCAGAAGGTGTAGCCTCCGCTCACATTCATGTGACTGCTCTTACTTTAACCTAACTCCCAGATTAACTTGGCCTGGCAGTATAAATATTACTTTAGCTATAACGCGGCGTACTTAGTTACATTTTGACTCTGCGGTTAGCCGCTTAAGATTCGCTCGCCTATGGGGGAAATAAAACATGGCCAATTGATTTTATGTAGAGCAGGCTGTTTATTAGTGGTAATTTGTTTATAAGTGGATATATTTTATGCTACTGTGTGGGGCCGGTACTTAATAAGAATAGCCCCACTGCATCTCTCCCCGTGCATGTCGTAAAAGGCGACTAATGGATAAGGACAAGATGCCGTGCATAAGGGCGACAGGTTAGCCACCTCTCACCTTGGCACGTTGTTTCCGCAGCAGGCCTTACTTGCTGCCTGATCTGAGTTATCTGTTCCGAATACTTTGCTAAACGTGGTGGTCGGTGCTGTGCTGTAATTTACCAGAACACTTGCAGCACAACACCGATTACTCTGCTTACCCCGATTGTCGGGATACGGCGTGTGGTGTGTATGTATGGATATTTATGCCTGAAAGTTTGTGAGTGTTTTCCGTTCAGTTAAGCGTAGCCAGCACAATCAAAGATAAGCACTGACATGGCACCTAGTTCACCAAGGGTGACATCACGGGAGTGTGTAGCCGGTGATGTACCAACTATTTAAGTTTCCATAAAACAATATTTCAAAAGAAGATAATAATTAGTGTGTTAATAAGGTAAGTGAGTGCTCGGAGATGTTTAACACAATCCCCCCGTCCCCTTTCCACCTCCGCACCACGCGCACTGGGCAGGGATTGCATCTCTACACGCTGGACTTACAGCGGATGCGTACCAATCGGTTTTGCAGATCTTTCCTCTACAGAATTGGTAAAATCTGGAACGCTCTCTCTGCCCATATATTTCCCCCCAAGTACAGTCTCGCGTCCTTCAAGAGGGGCGTGAATGGGCAAATGTCAGGCCGGCATGACATTCGCAACACCCGCGGCGTCGTTAGACACCTTTTTTTATGGAAATTGACACGGTTGGCTACATCACCTACAACGTCCGTGATGTCAGCCCATAACACCGGGTGAACTAGGTGCCATGTCAGTGCTTCCCCCCTTTGATCGTGCCGGCTACACTGAACTGGCCGGAAAACACAAACTATTTACATAGCTGTTTCGACCGACGATTCATTCAGTGCGGTGGTACCAACCCGGGCGGGTTAACCCCTACCACCAAGTAAGATTAGGAGGGAAGGGACGTACAGTTTTACGATGAATCCGAACCTCGGTCAGCCTCCAACGGTCAGCGGTCACCCATCGAAGTGCTGACCGCACCCAGCGTTGCTTAACATTCAATAGCGACAGTTGACTGTCTGCACCACTGAGCTATCGAGGCTGACGTGGCGTGACGTGACGTGGTTCCGTCATGTTGAAAGAATGGATACTACGAGACTACGGACATACATTTATGGAGCGCATGTGAGTGAAAGCGCCGGGAAATGAAATGAAATGAAATAAAAATGAAATGAAATGAATAAGTTTTATTTTCTTGTTTAACACACACGACGATAACTATAACACATATTATAACAATAATAGTAAATCGTAAATGTGTTTTCCGTCCAGTTCAGTGTAGCCAGCACGACCGAAGGGAAGCACTGACGTGGCGCCAATTCACCCGGTGTTATGGGCTGACATCACGGATGTTGTAGGTAATGTAGCCAAATGTGTCAGTTTCTATAAAAAAAAAGTAAAATATTTGTCGTACACCTCATTGAATTTCATCTCCATCTACTTTATAGGTTGGATTTCATGTCTATATTTGCTGCCGGCCAAAAGCTGTAGTTTCCTACAACAACACAATATCCGGTTCCTAAATACAGCGATATCACACCGGGCAACGGCTCCCGAGTCGCCCGTTTGCTCCGTAGCAAAGAATTCAAAAAGATTGAGTAGTCATTGTCATTAATTAGTAATTACATATTTACTTCTCACCCAATGTTACGTCAAATTGGGTGCGAAGGTGCACAACAACTTCATTCAGTTCACTATTGAGTTGTAGTTTGTACATTTGTTATTGAAAATTTTCCTGTTTGTGTATTTTTGTTTGTGTCACCAGTTTAATATGGTCAACTTAAATACATGGTGAATGAACTTTTATTGAATGAAGAAAAAACACGTAAAAGTAATACAAAATACAACTTGATGCTGTGAGTAAAACTAATTAAATAAAATTAACCTAATAATAATTTAACCTTTAATTGTATTTATTTAGTTTTTATTACTTTTTTTTTTATTGACAGCGCGACATATGGCGCCGAGCCACCCATAAGGTGTCTAACGACGCCCATGGACATTCGGTCGTATGCGGGGGTTGCGAATGCCATGCCGGCCTGACAGGTGCCCATTCACGCCCCTCTTGAAGGACCCGAGACTGTACTTGGGGGGAAATATATGGGCAGGGAGAGCGTTCCAGAGTTTACCGGTTCCGTAGAGGAATGATCTGCAGAATCGATTGGTACGCATTCGCGGTAAGTCCAGCGTGTAGGGATGCAATCCCTGCCCAGTGCGCGTTGTGCGAAGGTGGAAAGGGGACGCCGGGATCGCATTAAACAGCTCCTCCGAGCACTCTCCATGGAATAAGCGATAGAACACACTTAGGGAGCCGGCATCCCTACAGTGTTGCAGTGGTTCAAGATCCCAGGACACTTCGGGGTCAACCACTAGTCGCACGGCTCGACGCTGGATTGAGTCCAGAGGCGCAAGCTGGCTGCAACTTACATACACAGTAGCGGGCCCCTCATACAAGCCAAAAAGCCCGGCTTGCCCTAGGTCAATCAAACAAAGGTCGAAAGCAAATCGAAAACGAAAACAGTCGATAGTGCTTCAATTTAATTTTAAATATCGCGCCACGTGCCATTCGCGCGCGCCCGAGGTCTCGACGATGCGACGCGGCGACTCGTCGTTCGTTCGTATCATTCGGAATTGCTCGTGAACTCTCGCCTCGATGCGATGGATGAATCAGTCAATACGAGCGTACATTAGTCATCTCGCTTGTTCCCGCTGTTATTCTAGCATCATTTTATTGCCTTCTCGTTCTCGAGTACCATACATTTTTTAGCCTAAAGCACCCATAGTGGTATAATAATATATGAGTATGTATAGCGATTAGTATGAGGAAATATGCTAAGAATAATTCGTTCCGTAGTGCGAAAGCGTACTCAGTATTAGTGCTATCTCAGTTTTTCAATAGAAGAACGACAAAGACGTGTCTACTGATGTCTAATGTAGGCGTAGAAGTTTGAAGTGATGGATCGTACGTTCGCGAGGATGTTCGTTACTAATTAAAGAAATAATAATCTTTGGTTAGTTATATCCATGGTGGGTGGCGGCGGCGGCGGGCGGGACGTCGGCTCTCTCTTCGTTCTCTCTCTGGCATGCTATATGTATGATATGATATGTGTTGATAAGTCACAATAATTCTGTCAACCATAATATGCCTCCAGTGTGAACTTTGAAGACTTTGATCTCAAAAACTAAAGAGAATTTTAATGGAATTTGTATAGCAAAATGACGCCATTTATTATATCAATCGATCACACGCTTTTCAAAGTTCTAATGCGAAGGTTCGCAATTTATGAAAAAAAAACCTTACGGAAACTACTACGCGCTACCCCGTTGGCGTTACTAGGCGCCTTAACTAGCATATTACTGTTCCATGATATCAATCCCTCAAGCCTAAGTACAAACAATACATTATTTACCTTTATGTAAACACTCATGTGAATAATAAATAACGCTTTTATTAATTATTCCGCAATATTCCATTACCAAAAGGCCGATGTCGTCGAAATTATCAAAGCCGCACCGAACACCAAATTTGGAAATCATTTCGCGGTACTCGCCGTCGCGATCAAAATGTTCACACCACGAGGCGCTTTTCATGTGACAGACCACAAACAAGAGCTTCAATCAAAAGTGGCAGCCGACTGTTTGGAGAAATTAATCACATAAAGCGAAAATTAATGACATTTTGGTATACAAGACGTGCGTTAGTGTTGAATTCCGCCCACGTGCAGAGCGGGCGGATCTACATGAAGTTGTGACAATCTCATTCGTTCATAGAGCCTACTCGGTCACCAGAATCAGAAGAGTTTGTCGACAAGCTGGGCGATATGCTTGCCGACCAGTCTGGTGATCCACGTGCCAAGGCTCATCTTGTACGCGAATTAGCCTTCGAGATTCAGAGGGGCAACGCATTCAGCTTGATGAATACAGCTGGGGGGACAACGCCGCGCCAACCTGGACGACATTTTCTACCTGTAGGCGTATTTTAGTTTAAATTAATTTAAGTTTATTTTGTACCTACATACCTACGCAGTTTTTTTTTTAAATAAAGTTATGTTTTCCCCGAACAGTGTGCAACAATATGTGAACATTCCGAAGTGGGGAAAAATGTCAAGGATTAACCCACACAGGTAAGAGTTAGCATACTGTCTTGTTTTATTGTTGTGCGCGTTTCAGTCGTGTCTATATGTATCTCCGTCTTGTCTGCTATCTCTGTTTATGCGTGTATTAGCATTGGAAAGGAACCTACAGTTTCACACCGGTTCCGAACGGTGAAGCAGCAGGTGTAGAAATGCACGTAAATTTTTTCGTCAGAAAAAACTCATTCGTACACGCCGTGCTCACCGGGTTCGAAGCTCGGATCTCTCGCATGAGAAGCCGATGCCCAAACCCGCCGCCGCTTGCCTTAATATTTAGGTTTATGTATCTGTGTCACTACATTGTATCCATGCTTCGTGGGGATCCCCAGGTATTCAATAATAATTTTCAACGGCTTCCCTTCGAATTTCTCTCGCTGTGAATCCAAACGCTCCAGTAGTTAATAATTTATTTATATTATAACGCTGGAGTGTTTCTGACGTTCGCTTCAATTGTTAATGGCATTTCAGTCCTCTGATTCCTGTCGGAGCACGCCTTCAATTCGGCCGAAAACAACAAAACGTCCAATCGCGGACGCCCTGGAATAACTGTCAAACTTTGCCACTTTTGTCCCATTTCCACCTTGATAAACCGAAATTGGCAAGAACGTGTAGTTATTTTTGCTGGGATGTGGTGAAGCGGACGTGTTACTGCTTGAAGATGTTCGTCGGTTAACGTAAAAATCGTAGGCATAGGTACAGGGATCGGAATAGGTAGAGTAAAAATACCTAATATTATCGTTAAGACATAACATGGAGTGGTTAAATCCACCTGTTTCGAGAATTCTAAATTTTAAAAATATTTTTTGGGTTTGTAAATAATTAACTATATCACTACCAGGATAACATTTTCAAATCCCAGAATTCCCGGGAATTTTTCAGAATTCCCGAACGAGGTGGTTTTAACCATTCCATGTTATATCTTCACGCCAATATTAGGTATTTCTATACTTTTTAAGTGCGGGTCCCACACGGTATTTATATTATACTACTAGCTGACCCGGCGAACTTCGTACCGCCTCAGAATCAATAAATGTTGTGTTAACTTATTAGTTGATTTAATTTCAGATTTTTTGTTAATATATGTAAAAAGTTAAATTACAAATTTAAAAAACTCCCGACCCTTAAAAAGTCAAAAATAATTTCGGTTCACTTACTTAAACCGGACCGCTAAGTAAATTCCCGCGCTGCTCTGAGTTTTTATATTTTATTTACTTAGATCTTACGCAGATCTTTCGATTGAGTGCTTCCATTGCGCGTTTGTGCGCCATTGTGCATTCATCCCATATGATTATTATACTTGCTACCAAAACTTTAGCCATTGCTGATTTTTTCGCAATGTTGCATGTCGGTTCTTCAGTCGTTTGAAGGTTTAATGGCAATTTCAACGCAGAAAGAGCCGTTCGGTAAAAAAGCCGTTCCATGCTAAATGTATGAGAATTTGTTTTATTTTATTTTTCCCATATTTTAATAGCCTATATGTTATTCGGGACGGAGATATGTAAATCTAACAAATCAAAGATCATAAAAATCGGTTTAGCCGTTCTTGCGTTATACATGTTGTATGTAACTAACACGACTCTCTTTTATATATATAGATAGATACTATATGGTTAATTTATTCTAGTAAGGAATATGTAAGTAGTGGTGGTAACGTAAATTAAAATGTCGAAACAGGAGACAAAAAAGTAACACAGTTAGGTTATAAATTCCAATACAAAGAAACTCGGATGCCAGATATCCATACAGGTATTATCGTTTACTGCTAGGTTGAAAAGTTCACATAGACTGGCACTAACAGTAAAGGGTAGGCGGGGCGGTGTGGGAGAAATTTTATTATTCTAACACTTGCTACTCGAACGAGCTTACCAGTCGTAATCCTAGTCGAGCGAAACGAGATGGAGTCTGTCTTATCCCAACTAATTATAAAACAACAAGGGGATCTGTAATAAGATAATTTTTGAACAATTCCTTCTAGTGTTTTACATTAGATTCGTATTCAGATTCAGATATTTATTTCGCCGTAGAGAACACACAACATTAACAATATTTCATTGAGACATTATGCTATATTCAGTGGTTCAACATCATTTTTGTCATGTACAGTTCCCGTTAATGAAACTACATAATTACAAAATGACCTGTTTCGAAAATGTTTGTCTGTATGTCGGTCGTCGTGTCGGTCCAGGCATCACGTCGAAACCGTTGGTTCAATCTTCATGCAGTTTTCACCAATAAATTCAAAGATGTCTGAAGGGTACAATTGTCAAATATCATCACGCTCAATCTTAAGGGTCGTCATCGTGCGTTCACGTGACCGATATATTCTCTAGACTAGAAGAAAATAAGTCAGCAAAGGCGAGGCCGAAGGCCGAGGACCGTTCACGGTAATTACTCTCTAGAAGTAGGCCGAAGGCTAAGCTGATTTCACGTAAACTATATACTCTCTCGAAGAAAGTAAGTCACTAAAGTCACTAAGTCGAGGAAACACACCGTTTACCTGAAATACAGCCAGGCCTGCGTCCTCGCCCTTAGTGAGTTACTGTTTTTAAGAAAGTATATCGTTTATCTGAATGCAGCTCGGCCTTCGGCCTCGAGGCGGCGATTCACAGGGTTATAGAGAAGCGATCGTTTCTTATCATATTAGGTTTAAATCAGATTTGCTATTTAGCCGCCTTTACCGCTAGCGGAGCTGCGGGCACAGCTAGTACTTATATATAGATAGAAGGTATTCTGTGATACTCTACAAATATATTACTCAGAATACAGAGAGAAAGGTTATGTGAGAGGTGTGAAGGTTTATCACATATATTTCTTTCAGCTGAAATGTTAAAATTTTCTAGTAAACATAGTATGTGCATTTTACTAAATAACAAAATCACCTATCTTCCCTAACGTTTGCCAATTGCATTTAACAAAAAAGGGGATGGTAAAACTGCTTTAGATTTTGAAATGTACTACTTCCAATAGTTCCAATTACGTTTGTCTCTATAGTTTGCCTATGTATATTTCGGTCTTTTGCCTTACCGGTAATGTTTTTGTTTGTTGTTTTGTTTGTTCTTCTTTATTTCAGACAAATTATTTGTCTGAAATAAAGAAGTTATATTTTATTTATTTTTTATTTTTTATTTTTATCTCTGTCTATTGTCTCAGCCTCCGTCTTGTTTCTCCTCTGTGTCTGGTTTGTCTTTTAAATATTTTCTGTCCGCCACTATTAGTTTTTCCTTACCAGCTAAATTCCCACCAATCTTTTCCCACATTTATCGGCTCCAATATACAGATTTTCCGTTATTAATAACTCATACTTTCGAAGAGCTCGCGAGGCTCGAGCCAAAAGTAGTAGCCCCCAATGAATGGCCTACGGGATTAACCCAGTTTGTTTAATGGTCGCCTCGTCTCCTTCCCTCTGAGTGCCTCCTCGGAATACATTACCCCTATAGTCTACAGTTTAAGTGCTCTGGATAGACCCAATTTAAATATGTCTTTTAGAGTTTGGAAAACAAATGAAAATCGGTCAAGTGCGAGTTTTACTCGCGCACGGAGGATTCCGTAGATCCACTTTACCACACCTGACAAAAAACCGTATTCGTCTATATTTTGCATTTATACAATGCAAAATATAAATACCTGTGGCGCCATCTATTATTCAGTAGCGTGAATATGTACTAATCGATTCTTAGCAAGTTTCTTGTATGGGGATCCCATTAATTTTATACTTTTTGCTTTTTTTATAATTTTTTGGCACATCCATCATACATAACACAAATTCTGTGAAAATTCAACATTCAATTTTACGGTTCAAACAATACAACCCTAGGACGGACGTACAGACATCCAGACAGACAGCGTAGGCTTAGTAATAGACTTTCGTATGGATACGGAACCCTAAAACACGAATCTGAAGGTTTAAAATATCCAAGCCTGTATTCCTTGAATGTTGATGATATTATGTACATTATGCTGTGTTCGTAGCATTCTTATTTGTATGGTACGAGTAGTTTTGAGTAGTCTGTGATTTCATATCCACGAATTGTACCTTGTTCAGGTTAAGAGAAATTGGGGGGTCGCCTGTGCGAATGTTTTGGTGGTTAAAAAAAACTAATGCTGAGGCGGCCCACGTCGTTTTTTGCATACATTTCTATTTAATTAATAAGTTTTAATTTTGTATAAAAAATAATTTTGTATGGAAAATCTTTTTCTTTATTATTATTTTTCTCGGAAACTAAATGACTCCGGCAAAAAAATATTTTACTAAAATTTTTCTTTTAACTCAGCCTTTTGCGACCTCGTCTCCCCAGTATAAATCCACACCGCCGCCGCACTTAATTAACTGCAGCCCCACTGCCGCATACTGCCGAGAAAAGAAAAAGAAATCTTACGAAGGACGCCACGCACGTGCCGCGCCACGCTGCCCCGTTGCAGTGCAGTGCGGTCGCACCTTTAAGGTGACGTGTGGTGTGGCTGCGTCTGACTCGAATTTCAAGAAGTTTACCACCAATATTACTCACCTGACAGATTCAGTTTTAAAGTTTCATCTGTCAGCGCAGATCGACAGATTTTTGAAAACACGATTTGATTAACTTCGCTCGATGGAAAAAAATCATGAATATGCCTCTGAAATAAGTTATAAAAACGTATTTAAGGCAACGTGAAGTGACCAAATCAAAGCTTTGAAAAAAATATATTTTTATTGTTGAATATTTATCTAAATCCGTAGCTTTTTACTTATTTGTTTCGATCCGTAGTTTTGGAATAAAAAAATAAAAACCGAATTTTCGCTTTGATTGATTGTGTTGCATCCTACTCCAACCAGCGAAAGCGGCGCCTTGAAAGAGGAGTACGGATGAATACGGGTTGACAAGGCCTTAAGAATTATTTTAACTGGCCCTATCCAGAAGGTGTAGCCTCCGCTCACATTCATGTGACTGCTCTTACTTTAACCTAACTCCCAGATTAACTTGGCCTGGCAGTATAAATATTACTTTAGCTATAACGCGGCGTACTTAGTTACATTTTGACTCTGCGGTTAGCCGCTTAAGATTCGCTCGCCTATGGGGGAAATAAAACATGGCCAATTGATTTTATGTAGAGCAGGCTGTTTATTAGTGGTAATTTGTTTATAAGTGGATATATTTTATGCTACTGTGTGGGGCCGGTACTTAATAAGAATAGCCCCACTGCATCTCTCCCCGTGCATGTCGTAAAAGGCGACTAATGGATAAGGACAAGATGCCGTGCATAAGGGCGACAGGTTAGCCACCTCTCACCTTGGCACGTTGTTTCCGCAGCAGGCCTTACTTGCTGCCTGATCTGAGTTATCTGTTCCGAATACTTTGCTAAACGTGGTGGTCGGTGCTGTGCTGTAATTTACCAGAACACTTGCAGCACAACACCGATTACTCTGCTTACCCCGATTGTCGGGATACGGCGTGTGGTGTGTATGTATGGATATTTATGCCTGAAAGTTTGTGAGTGTTTTCCGTTCAGTTAAGCGTAGCCAGCACAATCAAAGATAAGCACTGACATGGCACCTAGTTCACCAAGGGTGACATCACGGGAGTGTGTAGCCGGTGATGTACCAACTATTTAAGTTTCCATAAAACAATATTTCAAAAGAAGATAATAATTAGTGTGTTAATAAGGTAAGTGAGTGCTCGGAGATGTTTAACACAATCCCCCCGTCCCCTTTCCACCTCCGCACCACGCGCACTGGGCAGGGATTGCATCTCTACACGCTGGACTTACAGCGGATGCGTACCAATCGGTTTTGCAGATCTTTCCTCTACAGAATTGGTAAAATCTGGAACGCTCTCTCTGCCCATATATTTCCCCCCAAGTACAGTCTCGCGTCCTTCAAGAGGGGCGTGAATGGGCAAATGTCAGGCCGGCATGACATTCGCAACACCCGCGGCGTCGTTAGACACCTTTTTTTATGGAAATTGACACGGTTGGCTACATCACCTACAACGTCCGTTATGTCAGCCCATAACACCGGGTGAACTAGGTGCCATGTCAGTGCTTCCCCCCTTTGATCGTGCCGGCTACACTGAACTGGCCGGAAAACACAAACTATTTACATAGCTGTTTCGACCGACGATTCATTCAGTGCGGTGGTACCAACCCGGGCGGGTTAACCCCTACCACCAAGTAAGATTAGGAGGGAAGGGACGTACAGTTTTACGATGAATCCGAACCTCGGTCAGCCTCCAACGGTCAGCGGTCACCCATCGAAGTGCTGACCGCACCCAGCGTTGCTTAACATTCAATAGCGACAGTTGACTGTCTGCACCACTGAGCTATCGAGGCTGACGTGGCGTGACGTGACGTGGTTCCGTCATGTTGAAAGAATGGATACTACGAGACTACGGACATACATTTATGGAGCGCATGTGAGTGAAAGCGCCGGGAAATGAAATGAAATGAAATAAAAATGAAATGAAATGAATAAGTTTTATTTTCTTGTTTAACACACACGACGATAACTATAACACATATTATAACAATAATAGTAAATCGTAAATGTGTTTTCCGTCCAGTTCAGTGTAGCCAGCACGACCGAAGGGAAGCACTGACGTGGCGCCAATTCACCCGGTGTTATGGGCTGACATCACGGATGTTGTAGGTAATGTAGCCAAATGTGTCAGTTTCTATAAAAAAAAAGTAAAATATTTGTCGTACACCTCATTGAATTTCATCTCCATCTACTTTATAGGTTGGATTTCATGTCTATATTTGCTGCCGGCCAAAAGCTGTAGTTTCCTACAACAACACAATATCCGGTTCCTAAATACAGCGATATCACACCGGGCAACGGCTCCCGAGTCGCCCGTTTGCTCCGTAGCAAAGAATTCAAAAAGATTGAGTAGTCATTGTCATTAATTAGTAATTACATATTTACTTCTCACCCAATGTTACGTCAAATTGGGTGCGAAGGTGCACAACAACTTCATTCAGTTCACTATTGAGTTGTAGTTTGTACATTTGTTATTGAAAATTTTCCTGTTTGTGTATTTTTGTTTGTGTCACCAGTTTAATATGGTCAACTTAAATACATGGTGAATGAACTTTTATTGAATGAAGAAAAAACACGTAAAAGTAATACAAAATACAACTTGATGCTGTGAGTAAAACTAATTAAATAAAATTAACCTAATAATAATTTAACCTTTAATTGTATTTATTTAGTTTTTATTACTTTTTTTTTTATTGACAGCGCGACATATGGCGCCGAGCCACCCATAAGGTGTCTAACGACGCCCATGGACATTCGGTCGTATGCGGGGGTTGCGAATGCCATGCCGGCCTGACAGGTGCCCATTCACGCCCCTCTTGAAGGACCCGAGACTGTACTTGGGGGGAAATATATGGGCAGGGAGAGCGTTCCAGAGTTTACCGGTTCCGTAGAGGAATGATCTGCAGAATCGATTGGTACGCATTCGCGGTAAGTCCAGCGTGTAGGGATGCAATCCCTGCCCAGTGCGCGTTGTGCGAAGGTGGAAAGGGGACGCCGGGATCGCATTAAACAGCTCCTCCGAGCACTCTCCATGGAATAAGCGATAGAACACACTTAGGGAGCCGGCATCCCTACAGTGTTGCAGTGGTTCAAGATCCCAGGACACTTCGGGGTCAACCACTAGTCGCACGGCTCGACGCTGGATTGAGTCCAGAGGCGCAAGCTGGCTGCAACTTACATACACAGTAGCGGGCCCCTCATACAAGCCAAAAAGCCCGGCTTGCCCTAGGTCAATCAAACAAAGGTCGAAAGCAAATCGAAAACGAAAACAGTCGATAGTGCTTCAATTTAATTTTAAATATCGCGCCACGTGCCATTCGCGCGCGCCCGAGGTCTCGACGATGCGACGCGGCGACTCGTCGTTCGTTCGTATCATTCGGAATTGCTCGTGAACTCTCGCCTCGATGCGATGGATGAATCAGTCAATACGAGCGTACATTAGTCATCTCGCTTGTTCCCGCTGTTATTCTAGCATCATTTTATTGCCTTCTCGTTCTCGAGTACCATACATTTTTTAGCCTAAAGCACCCATAGTGGTATAATAATATATGAGTATGTATAGCGATTAGTATGAGGAAATATGCTAAGAATAATTCGTTCCGTAGTGCGAAAGCGTACTCAGTATTAGTGCTATCTCAGTTTTTCAATAGAAGAACGACAAAGACGTGTCTACTGATGTCTAATGTAGGCGTAGAAGTTTGAAGTGATGGATCGTACGTTCGCGAGGATGTTCGTTACTAATTAAAGAAATAATAATCTTTGGTTAGTTATATCCATGGTGGGTGGCGGCGGCGGCGGGCGGGACGTCGGCTCTCTCTTCGTTCTCTCTCTGGCATGCTATATGTATGATATGATATGTGTTGATAAGTCACAATAATTCTGTCAACCATAATATGCCTCCAGTGTGCTATTGATAATTATCAACAAGAGTCTTCATAGTAACTGCACTGCACTGCAGTTGGTTTGCATAGATTTTTTAATCACCATTTTCTATAAAATTGTGATACAAGCATGTTTATTTCATTTACTGACTGACAGGACAGTCTTATATTATATTTTGTTTGAAATATTTGGCTTCGGCTTGCTCTACGATCAGACCCTAGGCCCGCCACTGTACATACATATGTTGCAGATATATAAGGTGTTTCCATAATAACTGCAAATATTTTGATAGGGACATAATAAACACTTTAAGTAAAGAAATTATTATATTTTTAGCCTTAGTCTTCGAGATATTTAACAAATTATGTATATGTTTTAACGATAAAAACGTGCCACTGGGTATCTAAACGGTGTGCCCCGTGCGCTCAAGGTCTCCTTTGGCGCAAGGAGTGCCGCGTGCGCGGCGCGCTGCCATGACAGTCAAAGACCTCAAATAATCAGCTGCTTAGGTACCTAGCGAGACGTTTTCTTCGTTAGAGCATATACATACTTTGATAAATTTCTCGAAAACAAGGCAAATTTTTTTTTTTTTGCTTAACGTGTTATTATCTTATCGTTATTAACGGGCTTCCAGGGAATATCTTTCTCCACTCCTACAATCGCCAGCAACATTAGTCCACCTCCAAGCTGGACTGGCACCTCCTCTACGATGAAATTGGCTCCGCCTGAGGCTTCGACCTCGGGCAGAGCCACCCAAATCGCAAGCAATAAAAAAAATTATGATGGGTATGTGTCCCTTCCAAAATATTTGCAGCTATGGAAACAACTTATGTCATACCTGTCCACAAGTGTTGACACCAAATTGTGAATATTTATGATTTCAGCTTTGTGCACACACAATGATCGCTTTTCACTTTCTCAGCGAGACGCTTCTATGCTTTCGGATTGTTCGATCCCCTAGTTATTGTTATGGCGAGTCTCGTTCAACAGATGCAGTGATGGCTGGCCGCTCTGAAGGCGCTGCGTTTGATGTTTTTATCTTTGGGCTTTTTAGAAGTGAGTTATGTTATAACTGCCGCCAGCACGTGTTTGTGGGAAGGCAGTAGTCGGTCACGAGAATTTGAAAGAACTTAAAATACACATACATACATACATACATACATAACTCACGCTTTTGTATCCCGACAATCAGGGTAAGCAGAGTAATCGGTGTTGTGCTATAAGTTCATACATACATACACATACATAACGTCACGCCTGCCTGCCTCCCAGTGGGGCAGGCAAAGACAACGGACCCAACCCACGCAAACAACCCAACCCCCACGCGCCACGATCCTGACACACTTTTGCCGCCTCTTCCACTCTCATAATGTTCTTCATACATGCTCGTCGGTTACGGGTACTACGCACCTGACCCTTTTCGAGCACATGCCCGATCTGGTCCAGGTACGTGCGTCTAGGGCGACACTTCCCGACTCTTCCACTAACATTCGCTCCATAGATTTCTTTCATTAGTCTCCTATCATCCATTCTACAGACACACATACTCCTCCTATTCCACACATACTCCTCTCAACGCGCGCATTTCGACATCATTTATCCTGCTCTCATGCTTCGCCTGCCATACCCAACTTTCACTCCCATAAGTACTCTGGTAAATTAAAGCACAACACCGACCACCACGTTTAGCACAGTATACGGACAAGATAACTATCAAGCAGCAAGTGAGGCACGAAGACCCACCTGCTGCATGACAAGGTGGAAGGACCGCGCCAAGGTGAGAGGTGGCTAGCCTTTCGCCCTTTAGCGCGACATCTTGTCCTTATCCCTTAGTCGCCTTTTACGACATGCACGGGGAGATATGCAGTGGGGCTATTATTTTTAAGTACCGGCCCCACACGGTACACACACGGTTAAAATACACATTAATATAACGCTTGCATAATACTGATATTTTATTCGCTCAACATTTTATTTCAAAGAAACATACAAGACAAGTATTGTGCAAAAAGAAAAAAGAAAACGGCCAAGTGCGAGTCGGCTCGAGCACCGAGCGTTCCGTACCACCACACAATATATTTTTATTTTTGTTTTACTTTGGGGTTGGCACTATCTATAATCACACCAAGTTTGACGCTTGCATGCACCGACTTAACTAGACGTATAGAAGCTGCGTGCCTTCACATGCGCCTTTACCGTTACCTTACCAAAAATCAATTCACTCCAGCCCTGAAAATCCTAGGGATCCCGGTATAGATGTTTACATAGATATATATAAATAAAAATACACATGTTTAGGTTTTTTTTATTTATTTTTTATAGATACTGACACGGTTGGCTTCATCACTTCATCCGTGATGTCAGCCCATAACACCTTGGTGAACTAGGTGCTATGTCAGTGCTTCCCTTCGGTCGTGCCGGCTACACTGAACTCGACGGAAACACGAACTATTAATAAAATAACCGTTTAAATTAAAGTTTTAAATTAAATAGCCGTTTCAACGGACCTTTCATTCAGTGCGGTGGTATCAACCCGGGTGGATTAAACCCTACCAACTAGTAAGGTAAGAAGAGAAGGGACCTACAGTTTTACGTGGAATCCGAACCACGGTCAACCTCCAACCGGTCGAGCAGTCACCCATCCATCCACTGACCGCGCCCAGGTGTGCTTATACTCGTACTTATACGTGGCGAAACCGCAACATTTTTCTGAAGTCCGTTAAAAAGGGACACGCAAAACCGCTAAACAACATGAGTTAGGAGCTCGTTTACAAATAAACAGCGTTTCACCGGTCAAAGGAAAAGCCGTCGTATTTTTATTTTCCTTAGCTACTGGGTTAAGTAAACATTATTTAATTTTTATAGAGAATTAGGGCGCGTCTCGGTGTTTAATCAAATATTTATTTCTAAATACACAGGCGTTGGAAAGGTCATGCATGACGTATATAAGGTGTTTCGTTAGTCATGTCATTAACTTCGGGAGGGTTACATACACACTCAAATAAAGACGTTACGCAAAAAAAAATTATATGTTTATAGTATTACTTTTCGAGAAATTTAACAAAACATGTTTGCTACGTAAACATTAACCTGTGTGTAATAGTAGGTAACTTGCATTGTACGGGGCCAATGACTGCACTATGTTCAAACGCAGAACAGCTGTTTGTCGTAAGTAAGTCACAAGGTCACTATGATTGGTTTTTACAGCTACTTATTTGATTTTATTTTTTTGTTAGGAGAAAAAATGCTCCTATAAACATATATATTTTTCTTACGTAAAGTGTTTATTTGAGTGTGTATGTAACCCTCCCGAAGTTAATGACATGACTAACGAAACACTTGTGACATGTGACACAATGACATGACTAAAGACACAACGAGTCACTTCTTTATAATGTCTTTTCCTCTCAGGCCCACTTGCACCAACACAAATTTAATATTTAAACCAGTTTAACTCGTTAAGCTAGCACCCGTTGTATGTGGGAACCGCGTTTAAATCCATAACTCGCTACTTAACTTTAAACTCGTGTTGGTGCAAGTAGGCCTAAGGCCTAAGGCCCACTTGCACCAACACGAGTTTAAAGTTAAGTAGCGAGTTATGGATTTAAACGCGGTTCCCACATACAACGGGTGCTAGCTTAACGAGTTAAACTGGTTTATATATTAAATTTGTGTTGGTGCAAGTGGGCCTAAGTCAACTATTTCCGAGCGTTTTGTAGATTTTTTTCCCTGTTAGTGCTCACAACAAGAAAACAAAAAGAGACATTAGGAGCAGGCGGGTAAAACGGTATTTCTTTCTGTCAACATTTATTTGTGATTTGTGATAAGGGGCAAATTGAAAAATATAGAAGCAACGGTTGCTCCTTATTCTATCTAATAATATATGTATGTAAATATTTTTTTATGGATACACGAGTTACATGGCGCCGCCTTCAGCTTGGAAAACAAGCGTTTCTGTGTCTTCAAGTGAATATTTTTCTTTTGGGAATTGTCCCTTTGGGAAGTTGTGCTTTTGGGAAGTTGTCTATTTGGGAAGTTGTCCTTTTGGGAATTGTCCTTTTGGGAAGTGATCCTTATGGGCCGAAAGGTTCTTAAATTCTCATAATATACCATAACCTTTTTATTTGCCTCGTAGCTGGCATGGCACTTCAATTAACGTGTTTTCGCAAGGAGTGAACACCACTGTGCTGTGTCTGATGGTATAGTACCAGTTAAGTATATAATTATTTTAGACAGGCAGGCTAGCTAGACCGATGTCCAGAGAGACTCAGCACCCTTTTGTTGTTGCCATTGGGCTTTTGAGAACCCAACGGTTCTCCAAATCGTTTCTTTTTCGCACCACTGCTAGCGTGTGTAACTGTCTTTCGGCGAATGTGTGTCTTCAAACGTCGTATTATCAAACAGTCAACCTAGAAATAATCCGCACATCTGCTGGCATGGCACCTAACTGAGCGTGGTTTCGCGAGGAGAGGTGATTTTGGTGATTCTGTCGACTGCACCATTGGTCTCGAGGTACAGACACCCATATTGGTTTACATAAAAAACCCATTGTTCCACATCCAGGTTGTAGGCACCGCGAAATCCAAAATCCAAGTTGTTTTAGCATTTATAAAGGTACTTGCCCATGTCAGTTTTTCTAAAGGTGCAACTATTCTTTATTGAATAGCAAAAATATTATTACATAATTATACACTTAATTAACTAAAAACTATTATAAATAAAAAAAAAATAGTTCAATCTGTCCCCGAAATGACCGCGAAGTGTACCTAAAACACTCGCTGCATTTGCCTGAGGAATGTTTCGGAGTTAGGACTGTTGCTAAATATTATTATAGGTAAGAAAGAACTTTATTTCTATTTCAGAACTAAAGGTACCTACGTTTCAATTCGATGATGTTCCTATCGCCACAAGCGGTCCATGTCATGTCATCCAGGAAGCATCAGACGCCTCGTCTGAATCGTAATGTTCTCCGCCAGGCACAAGTCTCGTTCTCAACCGGAAGACAAACACAATAAGAGTACCAGCCGTCGCGTCACCCAGCTTATGTTTCCGACCTGTTTCTATTATGAAAACACAGCCACGCTTCTCTGGTATGATTCATTCGAATCCACCGGAGTCTGTGAAATGTCTGACGCAGCACTGTTACACTTTAAATTTTTTTATGAAACACATCTTGCTTAAGTTTGTTTTGCCTAAATTTCTGATGTCAGAATATCGCTATGATTCTACACGAATGATGGGTTTTAATTTTCTGATTTATGCATGATATTGTTTATTTCTAATCTGCACTCATGTAACGCTAATATTTAGCTGATATTATAACTTTTTATTAGGGTTCGCCTAATTACGTACGTCAGACGTATGTTCATCCATTCTTTTTAACACAACATTGTCGCGTAATCCAGAGGGGAAAAACCATTTCCATAAAATTGCAAAGTGTTTTTTTTTTCAACCCTTTAAAACCATGGAAGTTATTATATTACTATAAAATAAAACTTCTAGTACACTTTCATAAACAAACATAATTTTAAATATTATTCTACTTTATCTAAAAAACACCGACAATCTACTTTCAATATCCTAAACAATATTCATTATTTCAGTTGTACGTCTTGTGAAAATGGAATGAGAATTTTCATGAAGTTCTTGTATCGATATTAAAGACGCGAATCGAGTCAGAAGAGCGCGTGAAATTCTGCCGCAGAGCTAGCGGCTAGCAGGACGGCCAGACGCCGACTGACGACGCCACGCCGACGCCTCCGACGCCGGGCGCCGCGACGCCTAGCGCCTCGGAGCACATGGTCGGAGCGACGAACCAACAGTACATAATACTTACATACATATGTACAAAACTCCCGGGTTCGCGGTGGTTGTATAACACGGCTTCGATTACCTAATTAAAAGTTTCAGTGCGTGAATCTTGAAACGGCTTAAAAATGATTTCAAGTACAATCATTGCTGCACTGTTCGACTATTCTCGTGTTTATATCAGCTCATGATTCTGTACAAGTATAGTCTCCTTAGTAAATCCAGAAATTAGAATAAATAGTGTAAAATTGTATACACAAAAATGCACATTACATTATATGAGAGAATAAAATAAAATTAAAAATTTAAAAATATTTCATCTAAAAGCGAATTAAACTTAATTATGTTTTGATTTTATTTGTACCGGATAATTTTTTTTTTATAAATTCTACTAAAAAATAATCATAAAATTCATTTCGTAAACACTAAACAAATACGTGAAAGTTAAACAGTGTAAGCAATGGTATAGTAATGGTCTCAAGTAACTGCCTTGGGAAACACCTGAAAGAAGTTAGTAGAGTCAATAGAAAAGCTTGGTAAAAACAAAATAATACACAAAGACGAAACTGTAACGGCATTATATATTTATTAGTCATTGGCACATAGGTAATGTAGGGTATCTAGTTTTGGTGATGTGTTAATAAATAATTGCCTACTTTGTCGAAAGCTTTTGAAGGAAAAATCACCCGCAGTTACTTAGACCATAGCCTTTTCCAGATGCTTTTCGCAAATTATTATCATAGTAATGGTATTACTCGGAGATCTCAGAAGTGGTCCGGGGGTTAATGTAAATGCTTGGAATTTATCACCAAGTGAGTAACAGATGAACACAATTTGTTAGCAAACAACACAGCCGCAGGACTAATTAAAAGTGAAGAATTTCTCTGCAGAGCAACGCACTGCGCCCGTCGACCTTCTGGGCTTGGGGCTAAGAATTTATGTTAGGTATTTTAATCGGTATTTACACGGAAGAAATTTAGGTCAACAAGAACCTTTTTATGGTTAAATCTGTACCTGGCAGTTGTTGCGTTTTGTGAAATACCTAAAATGTATCTACCTTACATTTTTAATAATGGGATATTTAAAAAAGTTAAAATATTTTAGTTCCAAAGCGACGAGACGACAAGTGTCCGAGACATAGACACACATTTAAAATGTTATTACATCCTTTATCAAATTGAAATTTATAACATAGTAAAAACTTCTACAGGAAGTATTGTCAATATTGTCAATATTGTTAAAATCTTCATTGTCATTTTCCATTTGAGAAATTATGTAATTTTTCAACATTCTTCGCCCGGATTAGGGTTCAACGATCACCTCATTTAAATGTTTCTCATTGAAAATTTAATTTAAATAAAAAAAAAATAGGAGCAGTTCGCTGGAATGAAATAGGCAGAAGTAATCGAACCAGGGTTACTGAAACTGATCTCTTGTCAGAAACGCTCAATTAGTTGTTCAAACAAGTTCAGAATTTTTAAGAGAAAATACTTCGTTTCCTTTTTTTCGTATGAAAAATAAATTCTGTAAATACTAGATGCGAGGACGGACGGGATCGGTCCGGAGATCACTTTCACGTTGGGACAATTTCGTCTATTCGCTGGGGGCAATAGCCTTTCGTGTAAATTTTTCACAAATTTCTTCACCAAACTATATGACAAAGGTGACACTTTCTTTCATCATAAAATTTTTATTTTCTGTACGGTCGTGTTCACAATGACGAAACGGAACAACCTGGAGATACTTCCTTCTCCACCTTCGTTGCCTTCATGGAGCTAAGCTTTCTGTTAGCTTTCATGTAAGCTTTCTGCCTGTTAGCTGTTTGTTTCTTTATTAATTCCATTATTTTTCTATTATCTACAGATGTTTTTTAATTTTTCAAAAAGAATTTAGTTCAATTAAGTATTAGCTTTTTTGTAGTATAATTTTTTATGCTTCCGTATCCGTACGGGACACTATTTCTAAGCTTACGCCCGTCCGTCTGCCTGTTTTACCGTTAGCGTTCCCGACTTTGAGGGATTGGTTTGCAGGCGAAGTATGCACCCAAAACAACAATGTATTTCATCCCGCATATGAAATTAAAATGAAATGAAAATTAAACGGATTAAAATTAAAACATGACTTTATTGCATAAAAAAAGATGACAAAAGGCGGATCAATCTCTACTATAATAGTCATTCTTAGCATTGTGGGTGAGTTTGATTGGTTAGTGCGTAAATAATTGACATAAAATTATTAATAAATTATACTACACATATTTAAAACACAAATACCTACATATATTAAAAGTTTACAGGGTATACAAACAAGCCATCGTCGCATGTCAATGTATAGAGTGACGTGGCTGAGATAGTAACTACCTATTGCTGGGAGAGGAATAGTAAACATTCTAGCCAAAACAGCCTGACGTGTTGTTCCGGTAAGCGACGCGCTAGACCCACTGAATACTAACTACCGGTATGTATGTATGTATGTAGGCTTGTTCATTCTCGTTCAGTGAGTTGAATCGCTCGTTCCCCCTCACTGAGAGTAAAGAGCGACTCATTCTGCTCGTTCGCTTGCTCACTTGACACACCACTCACCAGCTCTCAGACCGAACTGACTGACTGACAAACCCTCGCGCCGCCCGCATTCGAACGATCGCTCTATCGCGCTCACTCTCTGTCTCCCTGTGATCTGTCTTTGCTCTCTGTCGCGCTCTCGCTCCGTCCACACCTGCTTGTCTGTCCCGCTCCCGCTCCATCTTTGTTTCATCGTTCGTGAGTGAGTGCAACGTAACACTGACTGACCGAAGGAGCAGAAGAGCGGAAGGGCTGTTTAGAGGAGCGGGATCGATCGTGCGGCTCAGTTCGGTCGTTCACTCTCTACCCAAGTTTAGTGTGTAGTGTAGACTAGTAGTCAGCCATCCAGTAGTATAGTATATACCACTAGTAATAGATACTAACATCTCCAACAATCTGCTCTGACACTACACAGTACTAGCTCGTAACGCTGACTAGCTTGCTTCGCACGCCATACAGCGTGTTAAAAGACGAATGGTCAGTACATTAACCATAGATTCCTGGGCTTATTTGGAGGAAAACAGATAATAACATTTTCTTCTATGGTGACATTTTTCCCCGATTCCCCATTTTTATGGTTCCGCACCTTAAAAGGAAAAATGGAACCATTATAAGATGACTCCAGTGTCCGTCCGTCTATCACAGAGGTTTTTCTCGTAAACTAACTACGTATATAGAAACTTGAAATTTGACATAACGATAGATCTTGATGACGCGCACGCACATGTATCGCCCGTCAAAAACTAGATAAAAATTTATTTTACATTAATGTATATGGGGGCCAATTTGATATCAATAAAAAAAAGTTTAAACTAATATATCGTGTGGGGTATCATTTGAAAGAGCTAACTGCAAGAATTCTAGAAATATTTGTTGTACAATTTTACGTTCAGTGATCTTAATGATATAGCTAATTACAAATTTAAAAAACCCCCGACCCTTAAAAACCTTACACCCTTAAAAAGCCAAAAAAAAATTCCGTTTACTTACTTAAAGGAGTCGGGAAACCGCTAAGTAAATTCCCGCGCAGGTCTGAGTTTTTATATTTTATTTACTTAGCGGTCCCCCGACTCCTTTAAGTAAGTAAACGGAAATTATTTTTGGCTTTTTAAGGGTCTGAGGTTTTTAAGGGTCGAGGGTTTTTAAAATTTGTAATTTAACTTTTATTTCAAGCTTTTTTAAAAATACCGCATGAAAATCGGTTCACTTTTTAAGATAATAATTTTTTTTATTACTTAATTACTTGATTACTTGATTACAAACATAGCTAAGAACCATCCCGATTAAACAAGCTTCCCAATAAAAACCGCATCCAAATCGGTCCATCCGTTTGGGAGCTACGATGCCGCAGACAGACACACACACACACACACACTCACTCACACACACACACACGTCAAACTTATAACACCCCTCCGTTTTTTTCGTCGGGGGTTAAAAATCGGGGGCAAAAAATTACCGTTCCCCCCTGTTCTCCTAGGTTTCTAAAGCTAAAATTTTGACTTGCATAGGATTAGTAGGTATTAAGCCATAGATTACAGGAAAACTGCAGGCTTTCTCGACAATATATTTTCGGGGATTTTTTTGGTTTTGTTTTAGTACCGAGCCATAATTTGTGCGAGCCTGACTCGCTCTTGACCACTTTTTTATTTTATATTCGATTTTATATTAAACCGACTTTACCGCGAGCGGAGCCGCGGGCACAGCTTATTTGGTATAAAATGTAATACACAAAATTAAAAACAATCTGGATTTCAGCTCATAAGTATATTCTGCATGCTTAATATAAATACCTTAGACTATAGAGAAATAATAGTATACGTCTATGCCTTAGACTTTTATATCTATGGATCGTTCGTTAACTATACAAAGTACACATGCACCTATAGAACCATGTCACACGCAAGCGCTCCGCTACTCCACAAAAATGTAAAGATATATCAGCCATTTTATTGCTGACCGTACGTGCCTAGTCGACAATACGCCAAGTCGGCTGTCCGTTATCCGCGAGGTCTGGCTACCCTACCCGCTTGCCGGCCTGTCTAGTCCGTGCCGCTAGCCGCGTCGCGAGTGAGCCCCGAGGCGATGTGAATACTAACCGCGGACCACTACAAAGAATTCAATAGAAAAGAAGCGATATTGTCACACATACAATGTGTAAACAATACTTTTCAGCGTTCTAAAGTCAGCGATGCTGACAGGGACACTTATAAAATCGGACGTGTGTGTCTGTCGTGTTCGCGCGACGCGATTACTCCGGCCGGAACGCGAAGGGCAATAAATCGAAATAATTTAACTTTTATTTCAAGCTTTTTAAAAAAAAATACTTATCCAAATCCATCCGTGGGACGTAAATTTTTTATTACTTCATAATTAATTTATTCCTTGATTACAAACATAGCTAAGAACCGTGCCGATTAAACCAGCTTTCTAATAAAAAAACCGCATCCAAATCGGTCCATCCGTTTGGGAGCTACGATGCCACAGACAGACACACCCATACACACACACGTTAAACACCTTGTATTAAATAACACCCCTCTTTTTGTGTCGGGGGTGCACAAAAAGCAAGTGCTTAAAGGTATAAGGACGAGATGCCGTGTTAAAGGGCGACAAGCTAGCCACCTCTCACCTTAGCGCGGTCCTTCCACCGAGTCATGCAGCAGGTGGGTCTTCGTGACTTACTTACTGATTGACAGTTAACTTGTCCGAATGCTTTGCTAGACGTGGCGGTCGGTGTTGTGCTGTATCTACCAGAGTCCTTGCAGCGCAACACCGGTTACTCTGCTTACCCCGGTTGTCGGGATACGGCGTGTGGTGTGTGTGTGTGTGTGAGTGTGTGTAAATATTTGTATTCTCGCTTTTATGCACACAATTTTTAGGGACTTATCAACGCTCAACGCTCAGAGTCCGACCTTTTGAATTCTTCGGAAACTCTAAAAAAATGTTTATACTATAGAAAGCGCCACATGTCGCGTCGAGCTAGCCCTATCCAGCATTCTCATTGGCAAGCGCGCTCGGGTGTTCAATCAAAGGTCGTGGCCAATGAGAGAGTCCAACACAAAAGTTCGATCCGTTCTGGCTGCCAAGAAAGGAACTCGCTAACTCCAACTGTTGCCATGTAGTGTATGTACATAAATACATACATACCACGCGCTTATCTCGACAATCGGGGTAAGCAGAGTAATCGGTTCGGTGTTGTGCTGCAAGTACTCTTATAAATAACATCACAACACCGACCACCACGTTTAGCAAAGTATTAGGACAAGATAACTATCAAGCAGCAAGTAAGGCACGAAGATTCACCTCACTCTGATCTGTGATTCACCTGCTGCGTGACTTGGCGAAAGGTCCGTGCCAAGTCGAGTGAGAGGTGGCTATCCTGTCGCCCTTTAGCACGGCATCTTATCCCTTAGTCGACTTTTATGAAATGCACGGAGAGAGATGCAGTGGGGCTATCTTTTTAAGCACCGGCCCCATCCACATAGTGTAGGTATTGCATATAATTATGTACTTTTTCACAAAACATCGAGCGATCTAAAAATAAATATGCACAACATTTCACTGACAATTTTTAAAATACAAGATCACTCACCAAGTAAAATACGGAGAAATCCGAGCCACCGACAAAGATAGATATTCTTTGAGCTCTAACAAATTGATGCTCTGCCCGAACACAGTACACAAATTGAACAGTAAACGACTCCGTCGGCCGATAGACAAGTTCAGGTTTTAGTATGTAATCAAATCAAGCATCTATATACTATACAGGGCCGTCTTAGGCCATGAAGGGGCACTTGGGCACATTTGGGGCCCTTTTAGAAAGTTAAAAAAAAATGTGAATGAAAACATCAGTAAGCACTTTTATTGACCTGAATATTTTAAAGTTATTTAAATACTTGTATACGTTATAAAGAATCCATTAATAAATTTTAAGCTATGCATTCTGATTATTTTTCCTTTCTTTAAAAATATTTAGAAATCTCATCCACCTGTTCCACTAGTCCCTACCAACGTATCCCCCCTGCTGGTTAAGAATCGGCATTTCCAATTTACATTAAAATTTTGAATGTTAACGTTCATTCTTAGTAAAATTCACAAACAATTTCGCTCCATTTATTCGGTGTAAACGAGGCCGTCAGCACTTTGGGGCCCGTTGTTCGCCAAATTCGTGTCTCGATAATCATATATCTCTTAATACATGCATTTTCTTAGGTTTTGAAAGGTGCACAGAGTGAATAATAAGAGTTGACTAGTAGAATCATCTTAAGGGGGTGATCCATTGGCGTTCTAAATCGTTAGCTCGCTAGCGACCCGGCGAGCTAAAGGTGTAAACCGCCAATGGATCACCTAAAAACCGCGGTTTTAAAGTACCACGGTTTAGACCGTTGGCTCATCGGTCATGCTCGAAATCCTTGCGGTGTAAAAAACCGCCAGTGGATCAGCCGAGCCTACGGGGAAACGCGGGAGCGAGCGCACGTGCTCTAGGCTGGCGATAAAATGGATTTCGCGAGTTGGTGCTACAAGCCAACAGTTTACACCGTTAGCTCGTAGGGTCGCCAATGGATCACCAATGCGAACGACGACCCTACGAGCCAACAGTTTACACCGTTAGCTCGTAGGGTCGCCGATTGATCACCCCCTTTAAGTGCGTTTTCAGTATTTGAATAAAGATCATACTTACTGTATTCTAAAGATGTACTGTGTCCGCCCGGAGCAACGAGGAAATAGAATGCACTTTTCCGGCGCTGCATATTTGAAAGGGATGACAAATCGCATTATTTCGTCCGTCGTTTGCGATGGAAAGACTGTCCTATTGAATCGTTCGTTTGATTTTTGCTGTAGAGACGTAAGGCGGGTGCATTTATGATGTGTGTTGAGTTGAGATACGTATAGTTGTACCAGTTGCACATTGTACGTTTTGAAGTATTTTCCTACATACATACATACCACACGCTCGTAGACAATCGGGGTAAGCAGAGTAATCGGATTTGAGCTGCAGGTACTCTTGTAAATTACAGCACAACACCGACTACCACGTTTAGCAAAGTATTTTTTTTTTTGGTAACTGACACGGTTGGCTACATCACCTACAACGTCCGTGATGTCAGCCCATAACACCGGGTGAACTAGGTGACATGTCAGTGCTTCCCCCTTTGATCGTGCCGGCTACACTGAACTGGTCGGAAAACACAAACTACGAGTATTTACATAGCCGTTTCGACCGACGTTTCATTCAGTGCGGTGGTACCGACCCGGGCGGGTTAAGCCCTACCACCAAGTAAGATTAGGAGGGAAGGGACCTACAGTTTTACGAGGAATCCGAACCTCGGTCCAACGGTCAGCGGTCACCCATCCAAGAACTGGCCGCACCCAGCGTTGCTTAACATTCAATAGCGAAAGTTGACTGTCTGCACCACTGAGCTATCGAGGCTGACAAAGTATTAGGACAAGATAACTATCAAGCAGCAAGTAAGGCACGAAGACCCACCTGATGCATGACTCGGAGGAAGGACCGATCCTAAGGTGAGAGTTGGCTAGTTTGTCACTCTTTAACCCGGCATCTTGTCCTTATCCCTTAGTCGCCTTTTACAACATGCACGGGGAGAGACGCAATGGGGTTATTATTTTTAAGTACCGGCCCCACACGATATTAAGTATTTTCAAAATAAGCAATTAATAAAAACCTGTTGGAATTTAATTTACAATATGGAGGAAAATAATATTATCTACACTAATATTACAAAGAGGTAAAGTTTGAAGTTTGGATTTGTTTTTATGGAAACTGACACGGTTGGCTACATCACCTACAACATCCGTGATGTCAGCCCATAACACCGGGTGAACTAGGTGCCATGTCAGTGCTTCCCTTCATTTCATGTCGGCTACAATGAACTGGACGGAAAACACGAACTATTTACATAGCCCTTTCGACCGACGTTTCATTCAGTGCGGTGTTATCAACCCGGGCGGGATAAACCCTACCACCTATTAAGAAGAAGGGAAGGGACCTACACATAATGTCTATGGACCTACAGTTTTACGTGGAATGCGAACCACGGTCAGCCTACAACGGTCGAGCGGTCACCCATCCAAGTACTGACCGCGCTCAGGTTTGCTTAACAACAGTCGACCGACCGCACCACTGAGCTACCGAGGCTGACAAATGGATGTAGGAGGTAATCTCCGAAAATACTCATCCGATTTTAAAAATTCTTTGACCGATATTTAAAATGGACCTTCAGGGTGGGCATAGGCTATGCGAGCCAAGCCGCGGGCATAAGCTAGTTTCTAATTAATTACCTGATATATAACATAGAAAACGTTAATAAATAAATCATGTAAGTTAATTATTATGTGGAATAATATTTCTTTCCATGCGAATAATAAGTGAAGAAATCCGGGAAACATAAAAAAATGTACCTACAAATTCCTGAAACACGTTTACCAACTTAAGCCTTCCATTTGCGTGTCCCGAGATACTTTCATGTCTGGCATTCATTTGGGCATTTAGAGAGAAATATCGTTACATTTTTTGCTCCGTTGTGGTCTCGCTGGTTATTTTTTCATCGGACCGCGCAATAAATAAGAAGAATTTGTATCCGTAATGCCGGCCGGAACAAGTTATAATATTTGAAAGTATATTTTCTTGGCATTTACTGGATAACTTTCTACTAACAATGAGAACCTATTAGAAAACTTTTTATTTATTCATTTATTTATTTGTTTATTTATTTATTTATTTATACAACTTAAAATAATAAACTATAAACAATTGTGGGTGATTTTAAAGTAGAACGGCGGCATACAGTTTTGTATTGTATTCAGTGGCGGCTGGTGACCTATGGGACTGGGTGTGCGGCGCACAGCACACCCAGTCCCATAGGTACCTAGCGCACGATGTGCGCTAACTTACTCGTAGTACTAAACCCAAACGTGAATCTAATGGATACCGAGACGTGATTTTTTATTTTATTTTCATGTCTGAGTTAATTGCCCAAATTATGTACGACCGAAGGGAAGCACTGACGTGGCACCAAGTTCATCCGGTGTTATGGGCTGACATCACGGATTTTGTAGGTGATGTAGCCAACCGTGCCAGTATCCATAAAAAAAAATAAAAAATGTAGAAGTATTCTCACTCAACAGATACATAGTTGAAAGACAAAATAAGGTAAGGATAAAAGTGATAAAATTATTAAAATATATGTAATAAAAATGTACTCACTTTTAGATTGAAATATGTAGGTATGGTGTTTTGAAGAACACGCCAGCGAATTTATGAAAATTATGAAGAAATCAGTCACATACACACACACACCACACACACTACAGTTTGATTGGGTAGGTCTAATATTGTTCTATTTATAATGTAAGTCTATTCGTCGGGTTTTATCTTGCGCAAATATTTCTATCACTTTTTTTGTCACGCACTAGAAACATAACCAGAGTCCTAATTGCTCGAAGAACCAAAGCGACGCTTCACTGCGCAGTGGCCGGCCACTGAGCCGCGGCCGCCGGGGCGCCGCCACCTTGCCGCCGCCTTGCCGCGCCGGGCAATGAAGAAAACTTCACAATGTACTGTTAACTGACGAAAAGTCGTTCAAACTGCTAAAAAACTGATTTGCAAAACATCCCGGCGCGGCAAAGATATATTACGTTCAATATTTCATCTATATTACGTACAATATTTCATCTAAGCGGCGCCGCGGCGCGGAGCGGCCATTATCGGTCGACGCGACGACGACGGGCCTCGCCCCGAACTGAGAGAGATGGCGCGGCGCGACGAGACGCAGAGTTTAGATCGCTCCCGCCGCGCCCGCGCCCCCCGCCCGCGCGTGCCTGCGGTCGGGTTTACGATCTCGGCTTACATCGGCTCATCGTCGGCTGGCTCGGTCGCGACCTGTCGCACGCGCGTCTATCCACAATATACTGTCCTTCTTTTTCCGTCGTGTGTCACACGCAGAATGCGTCCTTGTTCCACACATAATCGTATGAAGAGTGTTTTGTTTCACACGGCGGGGCAGCGGCGTTTAAAATTTTTTCATAGTAGCACGTTCGCGGTGTTTTGTGATGCACACGGCGGCGAGCTCGGCGGCGATACGTAGTAAGTAGTACGTATTACGTACAGCAAAATCGTGCCTTGTTGTCTAGGAAATAGGAACGAATTCAGTTTGATATTTTTACTTCGATCGGCGAGATTCATGGAGAATGTTTAATATTTTAATTTATTTATTTCTTTCGGGTGAAGGCGCTGTTTGGTGGTAGTGCGGCGCACGAACGCACTTAAGGGCCAGCCGCCACTGATTGTATTGTATTATTATTCAATCATTCATATGACAGTTAGACTGCACTCGAACTTGGAACAATTTGTTCTATCCAGTTCGATTACGCCACGAAGAAAAACCGGCAAGAAACTTCGCAGGGTATTTTTTTTATACATAATATTTATTACAAGCATTTTATTGACTAGCCACATAATAACATATCTATCGAAAACACAGATTGAGAGCAAGATAAAAAATTTTGCTGAGCGTTCTGACTACAAAGACTTATTTAACTATATTAGGTCTAAACAGCCTTTGTCAAACTTTGATACATAATTTGTATCAACATAATACTAGTACTTCGGAGAGTCCGTGCTGCTAAAGACCGAGAGAATTGGAGCGGTTTTGGAGAGGCGTATGTCCAGCAATGAACAATAAAACTCTGACTGGCGGACTGACTGACTTGCCTAGTAGGTTAGTAGGATGCAATCTCTGCCCGGTGCGCTGGTACGGAGGTGGAAAGGGGACGGCGGGATCGCGTAAAACAGGTCCTCCGATGTCTGTATGTATGTTCGCTTGCAACTCGAGAACGGATCAAGAGATTTAAATAAGGCTTTCACCAATGCAATTTGACAGCCTCGATAGCTCAGTGGTGCAGACAGTCAACTGTCGCTATTGAATGTTAAGCAACGCTGGGTGCGGTCAGTTCTTGGATGGGTGACCGCTGACTGTTGGAGGCTGACCGAGGTTCGGATTCCTCGTAAAACTGTAGGTCCCTTCCCTCCTAATCTTACTTGGTGGTAGGGTTTAACCCGCCCGGATTGGTACCACCGCACTGAATGAAACGTCGGTCAAAACGGCTATGTAAATAGTTTGTGTTTTCCGACCAGTTCAGTGTAGCCGGCACGATCAAAGGGGGAAGCACTGACATGGCACCTAGTTCACCCGGTGTTATGGGCTGACATCACGGACGTTGCAGGTGATGTAGCCAACCGTGTCAGATTCCATAAAAAAAAAAAAACATACCTCCGAATGGTTATAGGCTATATAAAATTACGAAATCCTTAACGCAAACTTAGCCACGGGCACACAAACATAAACACAAGTCGCTTGTAAAACTGTTGGTTACTTACTCCGACACAACACCTAGCTCCCCACAGCATTACGGCGTTATGGGCTGTCATTACCATCTCAAGTTTCATAGAAAACCGGCCACAGCAGCCAACAGCTCGTTCCTGTCGGAAGTATGTACCATGTCCTCGCCTTCCCTTTTGGCCGTGTCGGTTATATTGAAGTTGATAAATGTGACAAGAATGTCAAATTGGTCGCATGGTCGCGCTATGCTGATGTCCTCCGGTATATCGCGTGCGGACATCTCTACCGTGGTGCTCCTGCCAGACGCACGGACCGAGCCATTTACTACTCTGCTCTACAGAGACAAGCGAAAATATTACCGAAAGTGAAACAGTATTTCTTAGAGAAACAATGAAATCAATTACAAAATCAATTATGTGCAAATTGGAAAGCTTACAAGACTTTATGAAAACTAAATTAGTTTTCTTTTTTCCTATACAGACGAAAGACACAAACAGAGACAACCCTAAAATGTACGACACATTCTGTATAAGTACCCGTAGTTTGTATAGGTACGTTGTGTATGTATTTCTGTAGATAATATAGAGGATATTGTTCCAATTGTCGAAGGTCGTTATGGAAGGAAGTTATGTTAAAAAGAATTTAAAAATACACTAACTTAAAAAATTATAGGATTAATTAATAGAGAATCAATTTCATAATGGATTTCAATCTTGGATGTTATTGTTTAAATTTTAAGAATTGGTCTGAAGTATCCTAAAAAAAAATCTCACAGTGGCACCTAATTTTGATGTTTTATTCGCATTACTACTTACACACGCATTATTTTGATTTAGGAAAACAACCAAAATATTATTTGTGGCTCACATAGGGGAGAGAGAGAGGGAGAGGGTGAGGGAGAGGAGAGGAAGAGGGAGAGGGAGAGGGAGAGGGAGAGGGAGAGGGAGAGGGAGAGGGAGAGGGAGAGGGAGAGGGAGAGGGAGAGGGAGAGGGAGAGGGAGAGGGAGAGGGAGAGGGAGAGGGAGAGGGAGAGGGAGAGGGAGAGGGAGAGGGAGAGGGAGAGGGAGAGGGAGAGGGAGAGGGAGAGGGAGAGGGAGAGGGAGAGGGAGAGGGAGAGGGAGAGGGAGAGGGAGAGGGAGAGGGAGAGGGCAAAAGTTGTTGATACATTTTGAAATGGTCTTCTCGACTTCACGGAAAATTATATTATCTAATTTCGTTCTGAAATTATCTCCCTGTGACACTGACATACAGATAGACGCAAAGCATGAGTCACACATTCCATTCCGTTTTCACCTCTTGGAGGTACGAGGTACGGGAGCCTTAAAACAACTGTCTTAACTTAAAACAATGAAGTCTCCGGTATGGCACCTACCTTCTCGGAGGTGATATTGGCTGGTTAGAGCATGTGCTTTGGCCCCTCCGACTCAGCCACCCATACCGGATTACATAAAAAAAAAAAAAAAAAAAAACTGTAAACAGTACCTACAAAAACGTTTGCCCCGCACCTGTGTGCAAATGTGTAAATACTCAAAAGTCTTTATTGCTCCGTGCTTTGCTCTTAACATCCCTTATGTAAATCAAAATTGTTTTATTTCACAGTGAAAACGTTTAGCGGTGTCGTATTTTCTACAAAATCCGAAGCCTAAATCATCCAAATGAGGCCGTGTTTCAACTTTGCTTCAACAAAGCTATGAACAAAGACAACATGTGTACGTGCTCAGCGAGTTCAAAAGGGTCGAAGAGCGATTGTCATACTTTACTTATAGTAATTGGGCGACCGAGCTTCGCTCGGCGTCTACTAGACGATCTAGATAAACTTGAAATTTTTTTTATCTAAATACTTTTCATGCAAATCGTTAGAGCCGTTTCCGAGAAACGAATTATATATTCTTAAGCAAGGTTAGCTCACTTAAAGTAAGTTCACGCTGAGGATCCCAAAGCTTGATGAAACAAAACTAAATAATTATAACAGAAATATATGTGTGGAGGTACGGGACCATCGGTGGGCGAGTTCGACTCGCACTTGGCCGGTTTTCTGAAAGATATCTTTTTTTTTATACAAAGTCAAAGGTACATACAAAATTTTTAATATTGCACACTACATAAAAAGTTCAAACAATTTAATATCTCGTTAAGTATCGTAGTGTTAAAGAACCGGCCAAGTGCGAGTCGAACTCGCGCACCGAGGGTTCCGTTATCGCCATGTCATTGCTTCATATTAGTTAAAATTCATGATTAGTTAAAATGCTTCATACTCTTTTCGGTAGATGGCGCACATGTACTTTTTAGTTTCTTATATGGGAACCCCCGTGAGTTTTTTACTTTTTATTATTTTTATTATTTGTTGGTATATCGGCCATAATAAATAAGCATAGTTGCGTTTACATATTTTACATATTCTGTGAAAATTTCAGCGGGCTACTCTTACGGTTCAAGAAATACAGCCCTCGGACAGACAGACAGACAGACAGACGGCGTAGGCTTAGTAATAGGGTCCCGTATCGGACACGGAACCCTAAAAATTTACTATAAAAATAAACCTACCAATAAATAAATTAAAATAATCGCCCATAGGTACCATTAGCATGGTCCCCATGACTGAAGCGGCGTTTCCCTTATGCATGATCCGCTACTTTAAATGCGCCCGGGCACGATGGCGGTCCCCAGACGCGTCAATGGGTAGTTTTGCAAATTTCTTGGAAAAACTGATCGCGACCGGGCTCCACTTGTTTCACGCTTAAATTACAGAGGTTTTCGGCGTGCGCAAATTTTCCCGCTTATCTTTTCAGTATAACTAATGATGGCGGGTTTTTATAACCGGTTTTCCCGGCCTCGATGCGGTAGCGCCGGTTTTGTGAATGCGAAAACGTATGTTATCTTGCGTCGCGAAAAACAGCTCGTTTCCAAGCGGAATCGGCATTTTGCGTTCCGTTGCGTGTACAGAGCACCATAGTTGCGTGCACAGAGCAACGTAGTTGCGTGAGGTAATACCATTTCACTTTCTTTAGTTTAGTTTGTGAATAGTTTACGATTTACTCATCCTAAACACATTCTTCAACGAATGTGTTTAGGAAATGTGGAACGCACTCCCTGCTCATTTATATCCTCCCAAGTACAGCCTGGGGTTTTTCAAAATGGCCGTGAAAAGGCTCCTGTCAGGCCGGCATGGCACTCGCAATCCCCGTTCATCACAGAATGTCCATGGGCATCGTTAGACATCTACTCGCAGGTGAAACGATGCCACGTGTCGCGCTTTCCATAACAAATCTATACATATAATAAAATCGTAGAGGTAAGAAAGTCTGTACATTGAATGTATTCGGAAAAAAACTAACCAGGGTGGCTTAAAATGAGATACTGAACATGTTAGAACAGTTTATAAAATTTTTGTTTGTTTGTTTGTTTGTTTGTTTGTTTGTTTGTCTGTACGCGCATCACGCAAAAACCACTGAACGGAATTAGACGAAACTTTGTATAGTGGCAGTTTATATGCCGGGTTAACATAATACGTAAAAAAAATAACAAAAATAAAAAAAAAATAACAATTATAAACATTATTGCGCGTTTAAAATCGCGTAGTCCAAAGTACATAATTATATCTTGAGAACTGGCAGCAAATACAATTTGAATAAAATATTCATTCGAAATTTAAAAATAAGTAGATACAACGAAAATGACAGTTCTTCTTTTTTATAACTTGAACACAATAGTCTATACATATCTATTCTTTCTATACATATCATAAAATCGTAAATGCAAAAATGTCTATTTATACGCGCATCTCGCAAAAACCACTGAACGGAATTTGACGAAACTTTTTATAGTGACAGTATATATCCCGGATGAACATAATAATTAAAAAATATAATAAAAATCACGTAATCCAAAGTAAAGGTAAAAAACCATTTTAAATGTCATGTTGACAACGGAGAACTGTCATCTCGACGTGAGCTGGCCGGTGACAAATTGTTTGATAAATAAAAATAATAATTGAAAGTCGAAGTTATGTCGCTGTCATTGGTGCAATAAAATTTATATATCTGTTGCCCGCGGCTTCGCTCGCGTGAAATTCGTATTTAAAAAAAAGAAAGTAAGTAACTAAAGGCGGGCCCGAAGGCGGATCTGCGCTCACGTAAACGATATTCTTTCTCGATGAAAGTAACTAAGGGCGAGGCGGAAAGAGGAGCTGAGTTCAGGAAGAAGAAAAACATTCTTGAAGAAAGTAAGTAACTAAGGGCGAGGCCGAAGGCCGAGCTCTATTCTGGAAGACCATAAACCTTCTCGAAGAAAGTAAGTAACTATGGGCGAGGCCGCAGGTCGAGCTGCATTCAGGAAGAAGCTAAACCATCTTCAAGAAAGTAAGTAACTAAGGTGAGGCCGAAGGCCGAGCTACGTTCGGATAACTGGAAAACCATCTCGAAGAAAGCAAGTAACTAAGGGCGAGGCCGAAGGCCGAGCTGCGTTCAGGAAGAAGCTAAACCATCTTGAAGAAAGTAAGCAACTAAGGCGAGGCCGAAGGCCGAGCTACATTTTGACAAAGTATAAACCACCTCGAAGAAAGCAAGTAACTAAGGGCGAGGCCGAAGGCCGAGCTGCGTTCAGGAAGAAGCTAAACCATCTCGAATAAAGTTAATTAATAAAACAAAGATTGAGTTAATTTAATTTAAATTTTATTATAAAGTCCACGCTTCTAACGGCAAATATACCGTGCATCCTAGAACCTCGCGGTTATTCCCAGCTGGATGGCAAGAGGCCCGATGCTATCACCTTAGTGCCATGGACTAAGGGTAGTTCTTTGATGTGGGACGCCACTTTTGTTCTCACATTGGCTCCAAGTCACGTTAGGACATCTTCAAGAGCGGCTGGCGCGGCCGAGGCTGGGGCGGAGAGCCTCAAACGCAGCAAATAAAGAAATATAATTCAAGATGTCGAATTTGTTGCGTTTGCGGTAGAAACCCTCGGTCCGTGGAGCAGTGAAGCCAAAAGAGGCTTGAGCTGGTTGACCCAACTGATGTCCCGCCATAAAGGGCTTATGTACTTCATTCAAAGGGAGCCTTGCCATCCAGCGGGGTAATGCCGCAAGTACATCTCTAAGAACATTTGAAAATGCCCGTTTTGATAGTTATTTTAATGTTTGTTAGGTAGGTTTAATTCTTTAGTTATTAATATTACTTTTTTATTTTTATGAAATAAATAGATTGAGTAAACGATATTATATTCTATCGAAGAAAGGAAGTCTTTAAGGGCGAGGCCCGAAGGCGGAAGAGGGTTTTTGGTTTACCTGAACGCAGCTCGGCCTTCGGCCTCGCACTTAGTTCCTTCCTTTCTTCCAGAAGGTTTATCGTCTTCCTGAACGCAGCTCGGCCTTCGGCCTCGCCCTTACTTACTTCCTTTATTTGAGAAAGGTTTATCGTTTACCTGAAAGCAGCTCGGCCTTCGGCCTCGCCCTTAGTTAGTTACTTTCTTTAAGAAGGTTTTTCGATTACCTGAACGCAGCTCGGCCTTCGGCCTCGCCCTTAGTTACTTACATTCTTCTTTGGAATACGAATTTCACGCGAGCGGAGCCGCGGGCTCAGCTAGTAAATAAATAAAAATACCGTAATATTCGTAAATATATGCTGAATAACCTGCTTTTAAAAATGTAATAAAAATATTTTTTCCAGCTTGTTTCCTTTTTAGGGCCCCGTCAAAAAATTGCAAAAAAATGGGATCGCTCTGTTGTCTGTCTGTTTGTCTGTCTGTCTGTCTGTCTGTCGATCACACGCAGATATCTACGGATTTACGAACCGATTTGGATGAATCTGATACCAAAATACGCAGATTTTTTTGCCAGTAGACAGAACAATGTTTTACAAATGTATGTCTGATAGTATAGTCCACCAGTCGATTAGACATTAATTTCTCTAATTGTCCGGTAGAAAGTAGAGGATACCCAAAAAGTAGAAAATTCTAAAAAGAACCCAATTTGAACTTGGTTCAGTGTTCATGAAAAACTGTCAGTTCCTTCCTTTAGCTTACTGGGTGATAGGACAAAACTCGTCCGAACTTGTACTATCGCACTCAATGAAGGTCGGTCGAACGAAACGGCAATGATTAGGTCGTGTTTTCGGTCCAGCTCAGTGTAGCCGGCACGACTAAATAAAAGAGAAACAACGGCATGGCACCTATGTATTTTCGACAGGAAATTGCTCTAGGTAATGGGCTGACTGCCATTCGTGGTGTAACAGAATATAAAGTACCTAGTCAAACTTATCAGGTTTCATAAAAGTGTATCACAAAATCCAGGTGGCGAGCCCATAAATCTAAAAACTCTGAATAAAAAATCGCGCCTGAATTACGAAAAAGAGAAAGAAAATTAAAATGTGTAAATTCGGGCCACAGTTCCCCTTCACACGAAGCGAATGGAAGGGGGCGAACCTATGGGTGCGTAAATAAATAGATTACCTACCCGCGGCAAAACAATAAAGTGCCTCACAGTTGGTTTACGATAAGCATCACCTCTATACGACGAACTAATTTTTGGACAATAATTTCCAAATTCGGCCAAAACTGTACCTACCTCAGTCCCAATCATTGATATTATATACCTACGCAATGATTCAAGTTCGCTTCTTTTTTTTCTAATAAGGTAAATTTAATACAGAAAAAAAAGCCCCAGTTGCACTCCGGGAGTGCCGGCAGAAGTGAAAACTTTTTGTATTTCCGAAAATAATTCTTAGGTGGTTATAAAAAAAACTAAACACCCTAAAAAAATTTAAACACCGTAACATTGCTTAAAAAAGTAAACAAAAGAAAAAAAAAACAAAAAAAAAATTGAGGGATTCGAACCCATGGTCAAAAAATAAAAATCCTACACTCTTACCATTGAGCCACGAAATCACATAAACGACCAAACGAATATCGGATTCCCTTCATTCGCTTTCGGCTTTACTGTCACTGAGAGACGAACAGAATTGATCCCGAGCCACTCGTAACTTAACCCTTAATGACTTAGGGTTACATTTTAAATAATTAAATAAATTTGTCGCTTTTTCGATGAGGCTTCAGATCTGACGCGAGTTTAACATTTTTTACCCATCTAAAAAAGAGCCAAGCGCCGCTAAAGAAGTTTTCACTTCAAAAATCTTCCGACGTGAACTTGTACGCAACATCATCGTACATAAGTATTTATCTTTACTTTTTTTTTATAGAAAGCGTGACATGTGGCGCTGAGCCATCCATAAGGTGTCCAACGACGCCCATTGACTTTCGGTCGTACGCGAGGGTTGCGAATGTCATGCCGGCCTGACAGGTGCCTATTCACGCCTCTCTTAAAGGACCCGAGACTATACTTGGGTGGGGGGAAATTATGTGGGGAGAGCGTTCCAGAGTTTACCAGTTCTGTGGAGGAAAGATCTGCAGAACCGATTGGTACGCATCCGTGGTAAGTCCAGCGTATAGGGATGCAATCCCTGCCCAGTGCGCGTTGTGCGGAGGTGGAAAGGTGACAGCGGGATCGCGTTAAACAGCTCCTGCGAGCTGAAGTAGTGTTATAAAACTTTAATCACAGTGTTTTAATCACCGGATTAATCGTTTACGAAAACTTTGGTTCCTAGTGCCAGAACTTTGTGTATGTAGTTTGCTCGACGAAATTTTAACGCGATTTGTACATTATCTAAATGTACAGTGAATCAGCGTATTTGCGTCCACTTCTGAACGTACGCCACCCAAGTCTGCCGTCAATAGTCCAGGCAAATAAAATATCCAAGTGTGTTCAAATATCACACTAAACTGAAATTGAACATAATATTAATATGCAAAGACACTTCCGAAGAATTCGTCACAGCGAGCTCGCACTCTTCAACCAACTCGACCTCGTTGAAATTACATTTTTCCGTCCGACGATCCGTCAAAGTTGAAAACATGAAAAGCACGCGTCCCAAATTGAAAAACGCTCGACACTTACAGAAGCAAGTCGTGAAGCCTCGCGGCCTCTGTGAGGACCATAGAACATAATATTGAATATCTACATAGAAATGGCATATGAATGAGTGCTCAGATATTTATATCGCCATTTTATGCGGAGCCAGCTCCATACAGGCTAATTAAGTTAAACATTTTAGTTTTAATTCACATTTGCTTAGTTGAAGTAATTAAATGACAATTAAACCAAAAGTTTTCCCGTACCTATCGACCATTGTGGAGCCGGTCGTTTATTTATTTCATAACTAGCTTCCATTTAGTCCACTTCCACTTAGTCCATCCTGAAGGACTATTCTAAATATTGGTCAACGAATTTTTTAAATCGGATGAGTATTTTCGGAGATTAGCTCCTCATCATCATCATCGTCAGCCTGTATCAGTCCACTGCTGGACATAGTCCTCTCCCAAGGCACGCCACCACACGCGGTCTTCCGCTCTTCTCATCCATCCACTCCCGGCTACCTTTTTTTAGGTCATCTGTCCACTTTATAACTGATTTACTAGGTGGTAGGCTCAATTTGTAGCCGACTGGGTTGGTACCACCCTACTGGATGTAAGATGGCCGCATAGCAACCTCGGTTGTGTTCTCCTCTAGTCCAGTATTAGCCAGCAATCCAGGGAAGTCTCCGGTATGGCACCTACCTTCTCGGAGGTGATATTGGCTGGTCGGAGCATGCGCTTTGGCCCCTCCAACTCAGCCACCCATACCGGATTACATAAAAAAAAAAAAAAAAAACCTAGCCGGGGGGCGTCCCACGCCACGTTTGCTTGTACGTGGCCTCCATTCGAGCACCCGTCTACCCCATCGGTTGTCGGGTCTGCGACAGATGTGCCCAGCCCACTGCCACTTCAGCTTGCTTATTTTCATAGCAATGTCGACTACCTTAGTTCTTTGACGTATCACGTCGTTACGGATTTTGTCCGTCAAAGAAATTCCGAGCATTGCTCTTTCCATAGCTCGCTGAGCGACTTTAAATTTGTGGACCAGGCCCATCGTCAGGGTCCACGTTTCCGCTCCGTACGTCATTACTGGCAGAACGCACTGATTGAAAACCTTCGTCTTCAATGACTGTGGGATGGAGGATGAAAAGATGTGGCGGAGTTTCCCAAATGCCGCCCAGCCTAGCTGAATCCTTCTGTTGGCCTTTTTTTTCCTTGTCAAAGTTGTGCTTCCCTAGCTGGATTAGCTCCTACTACATCCAAACTTACAAAGTTTACAATATTACTAGTGTAGATTTATTTAGACTTTTCCGCTCGCTCTTTAATTAATATTTAAAAAAATTAACCAAATAAGTATAAGAGAACGTACCCATACCATGTGAATGTGACCGATTTGGGGGGAGGAAGGGGTTTGTCAAAATACCACGCTGGGTCACAGGGAGGAGGGGGTTATTCACCCTGTCACGTGGTATTTCAAAATATAGTTTAAAAAGACTACAAAAACGCAGCGGAGGCGGTCTGAGACACACAAAAATAATCGCTTCGCTGGCGTGGACTACTGGACTTAGTCCAGTGGACTAGCAATGGTTTCGTAAGAGCTCGACATGCACTGTTCAATTACACCAAAAAGTATTCACTTGGTCGCATTAAAATGTGAGAATACTTTGAAAAATAGCTAGTTGTGAAATACCACGTGAAAACTTGGGGGTTAGTCAAGATACCGCGCATGCGGTAGAACCATTTGGGGAGGTCCAAAAGTGGCCTAAATCGGTTACGTGGTATGGGGACGTTCCCTAAAAAAATGCTAAAAATAACACATTTTAAACCTACTAAATTGTTTACCAACCGCCAACCCTTCGAATGATCGATGTGGTGTCGAACTCAACATTCGAATTTAGAACGCACAGCAACGGTGCACGTTCGTTTGCAGCAAAACACTGTGCAGTGCGACAATAGAAGTTTAAAATTTTGACAAATGTCGTGAAAATCTCGACACCTTATTTTGATCACATTAGTTAGACCTTTAGAGCAAGGAGTAAGACAAAAGGCACAATACAGCTCTTGGGCACTTCTATTAGAAAGCATATGTTCTGTGTTTGTTATAGACTTAGGGGTTAGAATAGGCAAGCCGTGGCCTCTGTTAGTAGAAAGGCAGAAAGGTTGAGGTGCTCTCGACAAAGAACTAGAAATCTTACATATTTTTATTGTAGCAAGCGACAAGGGAAAACGTCGAAAATTGCCTGTGTAGAATTTTATTATAACCTTGATATAAATGTTAAGTATGTATGTACTTCGAAAAAAAGGTGAAATGTAAATGTACATATTTACATACTCAGTGAACATTGTTATACTGTATATTTTATAGTGTTTATTGAGCATTCCTATAGTAGTAAAATCAAGTGAAATTACTTTTGAACTGGTCACAAAATATCTTTTTTATATCCAGTTGGATTACACATACAAAGAACAACCCACAAGAAAATTTGATCGGCGGGGGGTTGTTGCTTATCTAATTAAAGTATATTTTTAGGTTTCCGCAACAGTACGGAAGCCTGCCTACGCCGCCGCGGCCGTCCGTCTGTCTGTCTATCCGAGCGCTGTATCTTTTGAACCGTAGTAGCTACCGGTTGAAATTTTCACTGAATATTATTATGGCGGATATAACAACAAATGATAAACAAAAAAAAAGTAAAAAAAATTGGGGAACCCAATACAAAAAACGTGGTAGGGAAATGTCGGTGCGCAACTCCGACTCGCACTTGGCCGGTTTTATATAAGTATTTGTTTCTGCCTATCTGATTTTGTAATTTTTTACATGTTTGCTATGAAATCGATTTAAAAATAATATTAAAATTTTATTATTTCACATTTTTTTATTTTTTTTATTTTCGTTATGTATTTAGCAACCATTATTGTAGAGATCTGATCAAGTCAGAGTTATTCCGCCACCGTTAATGACGCGTAGACATTAGTCAGATAAACAGACTGGCCACCTCTAAAAGGTAGGTACTTGTTAAAGTAAATGGATTGCAGCTAAACGTTATTTTTACACTGGCTCACGGAGAGCCATCCATTTGGGATAACCGTGAGAGTTTTCAGGCGCTAAAATTATTCTGCCTCTGATAATGAGGGTGACGAGCAAAAAAAAAACACGGTCAAGTGCGTACTTTGCCCTAAAAGGGTTTCGTTATTCGAAGCCACGATATCATTTCCTCGAAATATATGAACAATTTTATCTTCAACAAACATGATTAAAAATATGTAAGTATTACAAATACATACTTTCACACATATACATTTAAAACCCAGTACATACATACATATAAGTACATACACTGTGTATGAATGAATATTATACACATTGTAGACTGATTAAAGTCGCTCAAATTTAAATTTAAATTCAAATTTAAAGTCGCTCAGCGAGCTATGGAAAGAGCAATGCTCGGCATTTCTTTGACTGATAAAATCCGTAACGACGTGATACGTCAAAGAACTAAGGTAGTCGACATTGCTAAGAAAATAAGCAAGCTGAAGTGGCAGTGGGCTGGGCACATCTGTCGTAGACCCGACAACCGATGGGGTAGACGGGTGCTCGAATGGAGGCCACGTACAAGCAAACGTAGCGTGGGACGCCCCCCGGCTAGGTGGACAGATGACCTAAAAAAGGTAGCCGGGAGTGGATGGATGAGAAGAGCGGAAGACCGCGTGTGGTGGCGTGCCTTGGGAGAGGTCTATGTCCAGCAGTGGACCGATACAGGCTGATGATGATGATGATGATGATGATGAAAATCATGCACGACCCTTACTTTTGGCTTCGACGTAGTCGGGTAAAAGCATTTCGTTCTCCTTGTATATAAGTAATTATATATGTTCCAATATGATATCTGTATTAAAGTAGACACGACTCAGGTGACCATGACGCTGTAGGAAGAGTAATTTGGTACTTGTTTATTTTATTTATCTACGGAACCCTAAGAGAGAGTTTCCCGCGAACAATAAATGCGGCATGGCTAGGGGTGCATGTTAAATCAGTATCGATATTTTATCGGCATATAATGTTGAAATCGTTTATCAAAACTTTAAAAATAATATATCACAGAAGGATCTCAACGATTTGCTGAATCTAATGGAATAATTGTCATAAAATAATTGACATAAAAATTAATGTAAAAAAAAATTATAAAAGAAAAAAAATGAGGCCACTAGGCCTCACAGAGGATACCACATTTTTAGGTTTCCGTACCCCGTTTAGCCTATTACTCAGCCTGCGCCGCCTGCCTGTCTGTCTGTCTGTCTGTCTGTCTGTCTGTCTGTCTATCTGTCTGTCTGTCTGTCTGTCTGTCTGTCTGTCTGTTTGTCTGTCTGTCTGTCTATCCTACTGCTGTATCTTTGGAACCGTATTAGCTAGCCGGTTGAAATGTTCACAGAATGTGTGTTATTATGGCGGATATAACAACAAATAATAAAAAATATAAAAAGTAAAAAATAAGGGGTCCCCATACAAGAAACGTATTATATTTTTTTTAGTTTTTAATATTCTGAAGTTTCTAGCCGAAATTGTCTTTTTCTGATTACTGAGAATAGCACCTTTGATTACTATGCTATTAAAAAATTTTTTTTTGGAAAACGACTTAGAACTTTAGTAGGTAGTAATAAACCTGTTTGTGTCACGCTCCGATTTGCATTTTATATTATGTATGTATTGATGAGCAGTCTTAAGGTAGTTAAACTACTCTTGAACTTGTCACAATTTGTTTTATCCCGTTCGATTACACCCACTTCTTGTCCTCTTCGTGTCCATATCTTTTAAAAATGTTGTATCGATATAACTCCCGATTTATTACCGACGACGTATTGAATAGGTACAATATCTGCCGACAATAGCTGCTATTGCGCTATTGCGCACTAGACTATAGAAGACACGACACGTCACCAACGACTACGGCACGGCGACGGCACGGCCACAGAACGGTCACGGCCAGCAACGACAGCGTGACGGCACGGCGACGGCACGGCGACGGCACGGCGACGGCACGGCGACGGCACGGAGGCGACGGCACGGCCACAGCACGGCGACGGTACTGCGACGGCACGGCGCGGCGCCGGTACTGCGACGGCACGGCGACGGCACGGCACGGCATATTTGACTATCAAAAGTATCGATAATTTCCCATCGACATTGTCACCGTTTCTCCATCATTCCATCCCTATTATGGCCGGCAAGATTGATTGAGGATGGCGTCGGCGCGCGGGGGTGGGAGGGGCTGACGGCGCGGCGCGGCGCGGCGGGGTCAGGTGCAGAAAGGTTACAGTCCGTGTAGCTATTGTGGTTTATTTTTAGCGAAGGGCACTGACCTTGCCGCTCTTGTGTACTTTAGGGTTCGTTCAACGTTCATATTTGGGTCAAGTCGAACGAGGTGCGACCAAAGGAAGCACTTTAAGACACCCAGTTGCTACAGGAACGAGGTCTTGAGGCATGGGTGTAGTAGGTGGTGTACCTGTCAGACTCGATAAACATTGGAAAGTTTTTTCGAGATGATAAAACAAAATAATAAAGAACAATAATAGTAATTAATAAAAATTGTCTAATTTCGGGCATATTGGCATTTTGACGTGATAACGTCACGTCTTATAAATTGATGAACACCGGCTGCACACACGAAAAAGTGTTACGTTCCAACCCGCGGTCCCTGCCACCAATATTGTGTGACCCACCAGACGTCTAAATGGATCATGGACTAGCGAAGCGAATTCGGTCAACAGTAGGTGAAGATTTCGTAGTTTACTTGATTCGCAGTTAGGTAGGTGTTACAACGTTGTAGTATGCGCTTTGATATGTAGATGGCGTTATTAGTATTATTGATAAAGATGAGTGTCTCGGGCCCAATTCTCCGTCTCTCAGTGACAGTTGTCCTCCTAAAGCCGAAAGCGAACCAAGGGAATCCGATATTCGTTTGGTTGTTTATGTGATTTTGTGGCTCAGTGGTAAGAAGGTAGGATTTGTATTTTTTGACCATGGGTTCGAATCCCTCGAATTTTTTTTTCTTTATTTTTTTTTTTAAGCAATGTTACGGTGTTAAAATTTTTTTAGGGTGTTTAGTTTTTTTTATAACCACCTAAAAATTATTTTCGGAATTCCCAGTAGTCTTACCACTTTATGACGTTATCACCAAAGAGTTTGTATTACGTCGCTGGCGCAGCGACGTAATACAAACTCTTTGGTTATCACGTAAAACTATCGTCCGTAAACCGACTTTACAGACAACCAATTAATTTTTATGGAAACTGATACGCTTGGCTACATCACCTACAACATGCGTGATGTCAGCCCATAACAACAGGTGAGCTAGGTGCCATGTTAGTGCTTCCCTTCATTTCGTGTCGGCTACACTGAACTGGATGGAAAACACGAACTATTTACATTGCCGTTTCGACCGACGTGTCATTCAGTGCGATATGGTAAAAAATCAATAAAACCTAACAACGATAAACGAAGCAAATAACAAGGAAAGTTGACAGATAATGTTGTAATCGGGCTACGTGTTGTCGTGTTCATTCGAATACTACACGCCCGACTACAACATTTTCGTTCAACATTCCTTGTTATTTCGTAGTTGGATCTTGTAAACATTTTATTTTATTTTTAGTTAAGTGTGGTATATTTTTTAAATCGCCTTTTCAAGCTTTTGACAAAACGATAGCTCACTCGATCGGGTAATAAAAATTCTCTCTTTTTGGCCTCGCCGTAGTCGAGTAAAAAATACCCTCATTTTGGCCTCTCCGCAGTTGAGTAAATAAATTACCCTCTTTTTGGCCTCGCTGTAGTCAAGTAAAAAAATTAACCTCTTTTTGATGTCGCTATAGTCGAGTAAAAAAATTACCCCCTCTTTTTGGTCTCGCCGTAGTCGAGTAAAAAATTACCCTCTTTTGGCATCGCCTTAGTCGTGAAAAAAAATATTGGATGGTACCCAGTGAGTGTTGCAAGGTTCTACCTACACAAAGCTGCCAAAACTTTACTTATTTACTTGTATTTATGTTCAGCTAATTACAGGAATCGGTAAATAAATCACTTTCCGGTAAAACTTCCCAGCAACAACTAGGATAAACAAACTTCAACCTCGCTGCGTTAATAACAAAGTTGAATTTCCCTTGACGCAATGTCCGCTTTCTTGATGGATAGAGCAGTTATAAAGTTTTGCGAAAACAGAAGAAGCTTTGGGGAGATAGCTCATTAGGGTGAAAATTTGACTACAATTTACATTGAACCTTATGCGTCGGGAATAAAGTATACATTAGAAATATTTATTAATCTTAGTCTTATCTTAATTGCTAAGATCTATATTCTAGACCTTAATCACGTTGAAATAGAGTGTAATTTGGTTTGCACAAACAACATTAAATTTTCACATCGGACATGGTTAAATCTGGAACTCAAGTCAACCAAAATGCAAAATGGAATCGCAAGTAAGGTTTAGCTGCTATCGCTGGCTGATGGATGGAGTGCCGAAATCTTTGTAATATTAAATGAACCTATACGTACGAAAAGTCAGGAGTACGAGAGCACCTCAATAACTTACAAACACCGCCAGATTGTTGTGTACGAGATTAACGAAAAGAATCACTTTGTGCAATAAGTTTTTAGGTTTCCGTATCCCGTATGGAAGCCTATTACAAAGCCTACGCCACACCGTCTGTATTTCCTACTGCTGTATCTTTGGAACCGTAATAGGTAGCCGGTTGAAATTTTCACAGAATATGTGTTATGCGGATATAACAACAAATAATAACAAAGTTAAATAGTAACAAATTAACGGGGGTTCCCATACAAGAAACGTGTTTTTATCAATGTTTTTTTTTGTGGTGCGGAAACCTCGGTGAGCGAGTCCGACTCGCACTTGGCCGGTTTTTTTATTTTGCAATTTGTCAGCCTCAGTAGCTCAGTGGTGCGGTCGGTCGACAGTCGATGGGATCATGACCGTGGTTCGGATTCCACGTAAAACTGTAGGTCCCTTCCTCAGATCAGGATCTTCCTGATCTGAGGTCCCTTCCCTTATTTTTATTACCTTACTAAATGTTAGGGTTTAACCCGCCCGAATTGGTACCACCGCACTGAATGAAAGGTCGGTTCAGGTCAGTGTAGCCGGTACGACCGAAGGGAAGCACTGACATGGTACCTAGTTCACCAAGATGTTATGGGCTGACATCACGGATGTAGTGGGTGATGTAGCCAATCGTGTCAGTTTTCATAAAAAAAAGTTTTTTTTATGTAAACCAACATGGATGGCTGTGCCGAGAGACCAACGGTGCAGTCGACAGAGCCAAAATCACCTCTCCTCGCGAAACCACGCTCAGTTAGGTGGCATTCCAGCAGGTTTGCGGACTGTTGCTCGCATGTCTAGCCTGTTAATACGACGTTTGAAGACACCCAAGTGAAGGTTTCAGGAATACGCTCGCCGAAAGACAATTTCACACACACGCAGTCTGTTATCTATTGATCAGAAAAGTGTAATAGGTGCATATAGTATAGTCTCCATGAGGAGTGCTCGGAGGAGCTGTTTGACGCGATCTTCCCGTCCCCTATCCACCTTCGCACAACGCGCACTGGACAGGGATTGATTTCATTCCTACATACTGGACTTACCGCGGATGCGTACCAACCGGTACTGCAGATTTTTCCTCCTTAGAACTGGTAAACTCTGGAGCGCTCTCCTTACCCACATATTACCCCACAAGTACGGTCTCGGATCCTTCAAGAGAGACGTAAATAGGTAACTCTCAGGCTGGCATGGCATTCACAACCTCGGTATACGACCGAATGTCCATGGGCGTCGTTCGCCAGGTGTTCGGTAAAATACCGAACCGCCTGGCAAGCCTGATTCGAGGCCGGAGCCGACATCTGCAACTAATTTCACCCCCTAGGAGGCGCCATGCCAATGCGGTTTGCAGGCGGACTAAAGTCGCTGGGGAAAGGCGATTTATTAACCGACGACGGTTTGAAGGTCCGTAGATTGTAGCAGTAGGGAGTGATATTCCCCGGGAGCCCATTCCACACCTTTGCAGTAAAAGTTAGAGAATCGCCCCGTTATCGTCCACATACTTTGAAAAAAAATGTGTGTTCTATCGCCTGTACCACGGATAGTGTTCCAAGGAGCTGAACGATGCTATCCCTCCATCCCCATTCTACCATTGTTCCACGCGCAAAAGTCTGGGAATGCATCCACACACTGTCGATGTCCCCCCACTTAGGACAAATCGATCCTGTAAATCCTTTATTTACAGGATTGCCAACATGTGAAATGCACTCCCACCTGCACCCTTTCCTCTAACTAATGTACAGACTGGGATCCTTCAAACATAATGTGAAGGTGCACTTAGCCGGCCGACATAGTATTCGCAGCCACCGTCAATATCCGAATGCCCGTGGGTGCCGTCGGACTACACCTCTGCGTTAGTCTGGCGCGCGCCATATGTCGCGCTTCCCATAAAAAAATAAAAAAATATGTTATATATAATGAAAATATTTACCTTGCATGTTAAACTTCCGAACTCACCCTTTCGGCGAAGACAGAACGCCGTCCACTTTGCGTCAGGACGTTGACACCAGAAGGATTCGAACACCGGGATTCGAATTTCAAAATTTATAGATCCTTACCTTCGTCTACGTCGAATAAGTGCTCCCAGTCTAAATAAAACTCCACAATTGGCGATAAAAAGGGCAAAGTGAGATGTAAAATTTATAGAGCAGTCTGAATTCGGATTTCATGATAAATGCCCGCGCCGAGACTCGCATCGATTATCCGGACAAAGAGACGATTACTCAGCGATTTTTTTTTTATCCGAAATTCGAGATTTATCTAAGGGCGGGAGTCGAAGTAAATCACCCGTGCTCCCTCTTAGCAGTCGATTTAGCTCGAAGTTAACATCTTGTTTAGATTTTTTTCTGAAGAAACATACATACATACATGCATACATACGTACATACATACATACATTCGTACATACATACATACATACATACATACATACATACATACATACATGTATGTACTAGTAGTAGTCTGACCTACCTGACCTGCCCCACACAATACAAAAGTAAAAAAAAATTACATGATCGTAAAAACCGTTAAACACAAAATACCCCAGGCTTAAATGTTACGTGATAGTGCAGGAACAAAAGCCGGAAAAGCCGTTATCTCTCGACTTTTCAAATAATTTATTTCTAATTTTGTGCAGTAAGCTGCCGGATGTAGGCAGCGCGCAGCCGGTTCGACTGGCGGTCGTCCAAACTGCACCAGCTGTCAGAGAATGTCGCAAGCGAGAAATGTCACTTGATTTAGATTTCAGTACATTTTACAGATACCATATACTTTCTCAAAGAAAGTAACTAAAGCGAGGCCGAAGGCCGAGCTGCGTTCAGGTAGAAGATAAACCCTCTCCCGCCCTCGGGCCTGACCCTTAATGACTTGCTTTCTTCGATATAATATAATACTGCTTACCTGAACGAAGCTCGGCCTTCGGCCTCGCCCTTAGTTGCTTACTTTCATCGAAAAGGATATCGTTATCTTGAAAGATGATTATGATTATGATTTAAAGCGTGAGAGTTAGGGCTCCTGAGCCCTGTTATCACTGCGATCTATGAAGATCTAAGTATTGTGATCTCTCAAAAGTTTAGCGCTCACCCCAAAGTCCGATTTCCGCTATGAACCGAGTTATATTCTTCGGGTTTAGTGGCTGTATTTGACATGGGTTAAAGATATAACCCCAAGAATACGGCTTCTACTGTGAATGACCACTTCACATTCACAAAGGATGTGTATGGGCGTTTCATCCTATCTTATACAGAACCTGCACACCGGTGTGTCGCTAAGGCACATTCGGTGTAGGTGTTTGTTTAGTCTGCAGTGTTCTGTTAAGGTCCTTGTTAGCACTCATATGTCGTTCCTGTTTTGGTTTACTACCTCGGAAGTGAATTCGCCTTCGCGTGCTTCTGCCCGGGCGCGTAAATCGAAATGCTACTTCAATACGTCCCCGCGAACTAAGACGAACTGAGTTAGCATTTCTAAACGATAAACTAGCCTAAATACTGATAGCGTCTCATATATGGTGATGTACTGCAGTAGTATTTCAAGTTAAATAACGCGACGCAAAGTGGGGGTTATCCTAATTTCTGTTTGTCGAAGTGAAACTGATACTAAAGGAAGGCTACGATTCTTCCTCCTGATATTCCCCTGTTTTTCCGTCGCGCAATGGAAGTTGGCTGCACTTCGATCTTCCTGGATCTCCTACACATAATAACTTCATTCCTTATGTTTATTATGACTATAATTTTTTTCAGTGTGGAGTCGAGTAGATATGTATGTAAAGTGAACGTCAATACGTCACGCGAGCTTGACGAATAGGATTAGGGTTCCTAGTCCATCTAAATGCGTAACTACTTAGAAATCCTACTGCAGCACGTCACCGTCTGAGACGCATTGGAGCAGCATTTACGCGCGTTTATCATTTGGAAATACTAATCCAGTTCGTCCCAGCCCGCGGGGACATATTGAAGTAGCATTTCGATATACGCTGCCCGGGCAGTTGGAACCTGTGGTTGGAACCAGTGCTGCTTTGTTTGATTGTGAGCCCATACATACATACATAGCGTCACACCTGTTTCCCAGTGTGGTAGGCAGAGACAACGGATCTCCACGTGTCACGATCCTGACAGACCTCTGCCGCCTCTTCCACTCCCATAATGTTCTTCATTCGTGCTAGTCGGTTACGGGCACTACGCACTTGACCATTTTGATCACATATCCGATCTGGTCCAGGTACGTGCGTCTAGGCCCTATGGCGACCTTTCACGTACATTTGCAATTCTGGACATACGCCTCTCCAATTTTTCTGCAGTCTTCAGCGGTACGGAACCGTTGATTGTACTCGCATGTTCCTAATAAGCATTGAACATAATGTTCTTCGAATAAATGAATATTGTCAGCCTCGATAGCTCAGTGGTGCAGACAGTCGACTGTCGCTATTGATTGTTAAGCAACGCTGGGCCGGTCAGTACTTGGATGGGTGATCGCTCGATCGTTGGAGGCTGACCGTCCTTCCCTCCTTACCTTACTAGATGGTAGGGTTCAACCCGCCCGGGTTGGTACCACCGCACTGAATGAAACTTCGGTCGAAACGGCTATGTAAATCGTTTATTTTTTCTGTCCATTTCACTGTAGCCGGCACGACCGAAGGGAAGCGCTGTCATGGCACCTAGTTCACCCGGTGTTATGGGCTGACATCACAGATGTTGTAGGTGATGTAGCCAACCGTGTCAGTTTCCATAAAAAAAAATTGCGACGAGCCTTTTCTTAAAATATCTCTAAATGACTCAAACATTTGATCAAAAATTGTCGCCGCTCCAATAGCCAAAAGCGTCCGTTCTCTTTTATATAGTCTTTCGGAACATTCAGTGTAATGAGGAGGAGGCAGTGCGGAGCGAGTTTTCATATTTGTAGACGGCATCTGGCAAAGATGTTTGGCACAGATTTGAATTGTACAATTGTGTTTTCATTGCTGAAGGATACATGCTGCCGTGTTACTGAGTTAGATAATTTTTTTTTATTTTATGGAAACTGACACGGTTGGCTACATCACCTACAACATCCGTGATGTCAGCCCATAACACCGGGTGAACTTGGTGCCACGTCAGTGCTTCCCTTCGGTCGTGCCGGCTACACTGAACTGGACGGAAAACACAAACTATTTACATAGCCGTTTGGACCGACCTTTCATTCAGTGCGGTGGTAGCAACCAGGGCGGGTTAAACCCTACCACCTAGTAATATAAGAAGGGAGTTATATCCCTTAGTCGCCTTTTACGACATACACGGGGAGAGATGCAGTGGGGCTATTCTTTTAAAGTACCGGCCCCACACGGTACAAATTTGATCTCATACCTACATGTTATAATTTATGAGGATAATTATTGTTCAATTTATTGGTTTATGCGGTAAATAATAATGTTCTTGTAAGCGAGGTAGCATGAGTTAATTATTTGTAAGTGGTGACTATATAATACTAATAAGTTATTATAAGGTACTAATAAATAATTGTGACTTGCGTAGTTTGTTTGTCAGCTCTTGTTCGCATTGAATTAGAACTGACGGAATATTCGACATGTCCAAGCGTAGGTTAGGTTAAACCTATAGATGTAATTATACAATAAATAATATTACCCAACAATTGTATCCTTTTGTGAGTAGAGTAAGTAATGTGGAGTGATAATGTTTCATTTCAAAATTGTTTTTATTTAAGTTCATGTGTAAGAAAATTTTACGTCACAGATGATATATAATTTAGGAGGATACTTAGTTATGGATGAATTATTTTAATGTAGGTACCATGTCGGGCCGGGACTTAAAAATAATAGCCCTACTGCATCTATTTATATTTATATTTCTTATTTATAATTTTTTAAAAACATAGAGTACATATCATTTGCATCCTACACTCGAGTAAATCTGTCTCGCAGGAGCAACGACATTCTACAGGAGTGTATTCTCTAACAAATTATACATTAGATCAAAAAATCATAAATATGCGACTAAGGGACATGATGCCGTGCTAAAGGGTGAAAGGGTAGCCACCTCTCAACTCATTGGCAAAGTCCTTTGACCAAGTCGTGCAGCAGGTGGGTCTTCGTGCCTTACTTGCTGATTTATAGTTATGTATCTACTCTGTGATCTATGTACTCCGAATACTTTTCTAAACTCGGTGGTCGGTGTTGTGCTGTTATTTACAAGAGTCAGTCAGTCAGTCAGTCAGCCAGTGTGTAAGCGTCCACTGCTGGACATACCCCTCTCCGATTTTCCTCCAGTCCTCCCGTCCTTCAACGATACGGAACCACTGTTTTCCGCTGGCGTACTTGATGTCGTCGTCCCACCTGGCGCGTGGTTTTCCCACACTCCGTTTTCCTGTCCACGGCCGCCAGTGTAGGACACGGTTACTCTAACGGTCATCGTCTCGTCGGCTAACGTGCCCAGAGTACTTGCAGCACAACACCGATTATTCTGCTTACCCCGATTGTCGGGATACAGCGTGTGGTATAGTTCCATCAATTCAACCCTTTTATTTATTACTCTATTTCCCATCCATTTTCCAAAGTAAAGGTCACGAAACATCTTGTACATAAAATCAACTTTAATTTTGAACCTGAATAATCAAATGCCCTTTGATAAAAAAATTTGGTTAATACGAAGCCTATGTAAGTACCACAGAGCATCAAATACCAACCGCGGGCGCCCCCTACTAGAGGCGCCCTAAGCGATAATATTTGAAACCCAATAACCGTACGCTGAGCTGCTAGCGCTTCGTATGTGTGTGTGTGTGTGTGCTAGTATCGACACTACACACAAAGAAGAGCAAGTTAGGCACACGCACAAAACAAATGCACACGCACAACACACATATGTAAGTCATAGGCCACGCCCACAGGCTTCAACGCCGTTGTAGAGAAATCGCGCTCACGGCGCCTCTAGTAGGGGCGGGCGCGCGCATTTCATGCTCTGTGGTAAGTACAGTACCCGACAATAAATTATAAACTTCAAGCTTTCAAAAGAGACAATCCCCGAAGCGTCGTCGTCCCTGTCGCACAGGGACGTGCGACAGGGACGACAATCTACAACCGGATTGTCTCTTTTGAAGGCTCGATGTTCATTGTTTACTTACGGGTACTGTATGTATTAAGGCGCCTAGTAACGCCAACGGCGGCGTAGCGCGTAGTAATTTTCATAAGGATTTTTTTCTTAAATTGCTATCCTTCGCTATAGAACTTTGAAAAGCGTGTGATCGATAGATATAACAAATGGCGTCATTTTGCTATAAAAAATCCATTCAAATTCTCTTTAGTTTCTGAGATCAAGTCTTCAAATTTTACGCGGAAGAAAAAAACGACCTTTGGTTACTGTGGCGAACGACGACAGCTCCGCAGCCAGCGCATCGTAGTTAGGAAAATTAGAATAGGAATTAGCGTAGTTAGGCAGCGGCCGGCGTAGTTATAGAATAGGTTTCATAAGTTAGCATAGAATAGCATAGGCGCGGGCTAGGTATAAGTAAGATAGCATATAAGTTAGACGTAAGTTAGTTATTAAGAAATATACACTTTTACACAATCGTAGAATAAGTTAGCCTGTAAGATCTAGCCCGTTAGGTTTAATTAGCTGTTATAACATATTAACTAGGTTAGATATAAGTTTTATTGAATAAAGAAATATATCTGGTCGGCCTTTTACTGGAGTACACACGGACGAGACGAGTGAGGCAAGGTAGGGGGCGTTAGAGTCGCGTAACGGGACTCATAGCCGAGCCGGGCGCCTATTACCCCCGCCCGCGCATTATCGAGCGGCGTGAGCACGCTGGGCCGAGCGGGCGGGGAGTCATATAAATATAGGTGCCATTGCACCGGCTCGGCAGACCGCAGCTAGCAACCGGAGAGAGAGGACCACTTGGAAGAGCAACAGGAAGAAAGCAAGAAAACTTCAAGAGCCAGCAAGCCTACATTCCCGCCGAAGCGGTTGAATCGTCGTGCCTACGTCGAGCTTGCCAGTGCTCTATCGCCGTCCCTCTCTCTCCGCTGCGCGTCTCACGCTTGCGTCGCCCCGCACAACCGCAAGCCCGCCGTTTACGTCCGTGGTTGCTCCGGTAACAGGCCGCCCTGTTTCCGTACTGAGCACCGGCGTATTATTTACGTGCCCGTTCGTTATCTCCCGTACTGCGTGTCGTCGACCGAGTGGCCGGGCGTCTTGCCGATCCAGAACAAGAAAATACAGTCCACCGCTTCCCGAGCGTCGATCCGGAACATTGATCCATTCGGCGCCGGATAGAAGATGCCTATCACTCGGTCTACGAAGAACGCGAGGCTGCCGAGGACCGACCCGCAGCGCGACGAGCCGCCGCGTGTGCCGCCGACAGGAGGAGCATCTACGTCGGAGCACGTCACGCCGCCGTGTGACGTGCCGCGTGTGCCGCCGGTTGGAGGAGCACCCGCGCCGGGGCTCATCGTGTCGCCGCCTACGACCTCGGACAGCCACGGGAGAACGACGAGCTGTGAAACGGGGACGTCGTCCCCGACGGACACGAGTGCAACAGTGCAGTGTACCGCGACGCGCGCCGACGTCACTTACCGTAGTGACGTCAGAGCACCGGGCACCGAGCCCGCGGACGCTCCGCGCCGCGATGACGTCATCGCACCGAGCGCGGCGCCCGTACGCGCCCCGCGCAGCGATGACGTCGAAGTGCAAGGTGACTCAGTGCAGTGTCCGGTGCCGCGCGTCGCCGCGTCGCGCGTCGCCCCGCCACGCTCGCAAGCGTCCGCCGGGCGCAGAACGCGATCTGCCCGGTCGACCGCGTCTTCGAGGCGGCTACGTGCGGAGCTCGCGCAGCAAGAAGAGCTCGCACAGGTCGAGTTCGAGGAGGCAACTGCGCAAGCCGAGCAGGCAACGGCGCGTGCCAAACAAGCAACTGCGCGCGCCAGCGTCATGAAGGCGCGGATCGCACGCTTGCAAGCCGAGCAGCTCGACCAGGCCTCGTCGAGCGACGACGAAGACAACGAGCTACAGCGCGGTCGGCTCGAAAACTGGGTGAGAGCGCACAGCGAACACCGGCGGGAGCAGGAGGCGCAGTATGCCGCCGCCGAGCCGGCACCCGCCGCCGCGGAGCCGACTGCGCCGCCGCCGTCCGCCGCCCCCGCTGTGTGGCCAGACACACCGCTGCACGCTACCGCTCTCCCACCACACGCCGCCGCCGCAGCAGTCATCGCCCGTGACACTTGGCCGAGTGCAACCGCCGTGCCGCATGCATCTGGGCGCGCCTCCGCCGTGCCGCCGCCCGCTGCCGCCGCAGCGTGGCCACCTGCACCTGGGCACACATCCAACGTGCCGCCGCCCGCTGCCGCCGCAGCGTGGCCGCATTCGTCTGGGCACGCCGCCGCCGTGCCGCATTCGTCTGGGCACGCCGCCGCCGTGCCGCATTCGTCTGGGCACGCCTCCGCCGCAGCGTGCCCGCACCAATCTGGGCACGCCGCCGCCGTGCCGCCGCCCGCTGCCGCCGCAGCGTGGCCGCACTCGTCTGGGCACGCCGCCGCCGTGCCGCATTCGTCTGGTCACGCCTCCGCCGCAGCGTGCCCGCACCAATCTGGGCACGCCGCCGCCGTGCCGCCGCCCGCTGCCGCCGCAGCGTGGCCGCACTCGTCTGGGCACGCCGCCGCCGTGCCGCATTCGTCTGGGCACGCCTCCGCCGCAGCGTGCCCGCACCAATCTGGGCGCGCCGCCGCCGTGCCGCCGCCCGCTGCCGCCGCAGCGTGGCCGTCTGCATCTGGGCACGCCGCCACCGCCGCCGCAGCGTGCCCGCACCCATCTGGGCACGCCGCCACCGCCGCTGCAGCGTGCCCGCACCCATCTGGGCACGCCGCCACCGCCGCTGCAGCGTGCCCGCACCCATCTGGGCACGCCTCCGCCGTGCCGCCGCCCGCTGCCGCCGCAGCGTGGCCGTCTGCATCTGGGCACGCCGCCACCGCCGCCGCAGCGTGCCCGCACCCATCTGGGCACGCCGCCACCGCCGCTGCAGCGTGCCCGCACCCATCTGGGCACGCCTCCGCCGTGCCGCCGCCCGCTGCCGCCGCAGCGTGGCCGTCTGCATCTGGGCACGCCGCCACCGCCGCCGCAGCGTGCCCGCACCCATCTGGGCACGCCGCCACCGCCGCTGCAGCGTGCCCGCACCCATCTGGGCACGCCTCCGCCGTGCCGCCGCCCGCTGCCGCCGCAGCGTGGCCGTCTGCATCTGGGCACGCCGCCACCGCCGCCGCAGCGTGCCCGCACCCATCTGGGCACGCCGCCACCGCCGCTGCAGCGTGCCCGCACCCATCTGGGCACGCCTCCGCCGTGCCGCCGCCCGCTGCCGCCGCAGCGTGGCCGTCTGCATCTGGGCACGCCGCCTCCGCCGCCGCAGCGTGCCCGCACTCATCTGGGCACGCCGCCACCGCCGCCGCAGCGTGCCCGCACCCATCTGGGCACGCCTCCGCCGTGCCGCCGCCCGCTGCCGCCGCAGCGTGGCCGCCTGCATGTGGGCACGCCTCCGCCGTGCCGCCGCCCACTGCCGCCGCAGCGTGCCCGCCTGCCTCTGGGCACGCCGCCGCCGTGCCGCCGCACGCCGCCGCCGCGGCGTGGCCGTCCGTCTCACCGCCCGCTGCTGCCATGCCGTCACCCACCTACAGCGCAGCGCTGCCGTCCGCACTCCCGCACGCCGCCGCCGCCGCCGCTGCCGCGACGGGGCCGTATGAGAACGTGGCACGCACGAAGCTGCCAAAGTTCCTCTACGACCTGCCGCTGTTCGACGGAGCCCCGGAGAAGTGGCTGCGATACCGCGCCGCCTACCGCAACACCGAGCGGTACTTCTCGAGCTTCGAGAACGCGGCGCGGATCGGACACAGTCTGCGAGGACAGGCGGAGGTGGCAGTGTCAAGCCGACTCGCCGCCGCCGCCGGGGCGGAGGAGCTCGTTACTGCGCTCGAGAGGAGGTTCGGCCAGCCAAACGCGCTCGTCAAGATGGAGCTGGGCAAGCTCCGAGCCCTGCCGAAGCTGCCGGACAACGCTCGCGAGATATGTACCTTCGCGAGCAGGGTGTCCAACGTCGTGCAGGCGGTAGTGGGGCTCGGACATGAGCACCTGCTACACAGCGTGGAGTTGGTGCAGGCCGTGACAGACAAGTTCACGGCCATCATGAAGAACAACTGGCTCCGTCACCCTGAGCGTACTACCGACCCTCGCCCAGCCCTGGTGGTGCTGTCCGCCTTCCTGGAGGAGGAGGCCGACAGATGGTCCACAGACGCGACGCTTGAGCTCGGCGGCGAAAGAAAAGGCACGACAGAACAGCGCCGCGGCGAACAGAAGCGCGGCGCGGAGAAATCGTACGCCGCCGGGAGCGATGACGGGCTGGAGGCCAAAGCAGAGAAGAAGTGCCCTGCGTGCTCGGCCAAGCACCACCTGCCCGACTGCCACCGGTTCAAGTCGGCCGACCTGGACGACCGGTGGAAGCTCGTCAAGAAGGAGGGCGTGTGTTTTAAGTGCCTAAAAAGCCAGCACCGGTGCAGGAGCTGCAAGGCCAAGAAGTGCGGCATCGGAGGCTGCAGCAGGGCACACCACGCCCTTCTACACAACGCAGCACGCAGGGAGGAGACCGCCACCACAAGCACCGAGGTGGCAGCAGCAGCGATCCGAGCCGACCGGGTGCTTCTGAAGATCGTGCCGGTGGTGCTGTCTGGGCCCGCGACGACCATTGAAACCCACGCGCTCCTGGACGAGGGCTCCACGGTCACAATGATTGACTCGACCGTGGCCGAGCTGCTGGGCGCCAAGGGCCGGCCGGACCCACTGCGAGTGATGGGAATCGGCGGGGCCCAAGTCGACGCCACCGGGTCCAGACGCGTCACGATCAAGATCCGGGGAAAGCACGCGGAGGAAGTGCACGAGCTCATCGACGCCAGGACCGTGGACCGGCTGCGCTTCCCCGGGCAGGGCATCGCGCGCTCCAAGCTGCAGGGCTGCAGCCACCTGGCGGGTCTTCAGTCGGTGCTGGCCTACCAGCACGCGTCTCCAACCCTGCTCATCGGGCAGGACAACTGGCCGCTCATCGTGTCACGAGAGATCCGGAGCGGCCGCCGCGATGAGCCGGTAGCCTCCCGCACCCAGCTGGGCTGGGTCCTGCACGGCGGGAGGAGCTCGGTGACGACGCCGCTGGGGAGCTGCGCGCACGCGACTGAGGACAGCTTCGAGGAGATGGCCCGGCACCACTTCCAACTCGAGTCTCTTGGGGTGGAGCCACGGAAGCAGAAAAGCGACCCGGAGGAGCGAGCGCTGCGAGTGCTGGACGCGACCACTCGCCGGCGGCCGGACGGTCGCTACGAGACCGGGCTCCTCTGGCGCCACGACACCTTCTCCATGCCAGACAACCGGGAGGCGGCCTACAAGAGACTCACCAACCTCGAAAAGAAGTTGGAACGGGACCACGACCTCAAGATCGCGTACCACGAGCAGATGAAGCACACGATCGCGAACGGCTACGCCGAGCCGGCCACGAGCACGCCGACACCTGGGCGGACGTGGTATCTGCCGCACTTCGCCGTGGTGAACCCTGCGAAGGCCAAGATACGCATCGTGCTGGACGCCGCGGCGAAGACGAAGGGAGTGGCCCTCAACGACCTGCTGCTGCCCGGGCCGGACCTGCTGCAGTCACTTCCAGCAGTACTGATGAAGTTCCGGCAGCACCCCGTCGCCGTCTCTGCCGACATAAGGGAAATGTTCCTACAAATACGAGTACGGGACGAGGATCGAGATGCGCTGCGGATCCTCTGGCGCGAGAAGCCAACCACGCCGCCCAAGGAGTACCGGATGACGTCGGTGGTGTTCGGCGCGGCCTCCTCACCATGTACGGCCATATACATAAAAAACCGTAACGCCGCCGAGAACGGAAAGGACCAGCCCGAAGCAGCGGACGCGGTAGTCTCCAACCACTACATGGATGACTACCTTCAGAGCTTCGCGTCCGCAAGAGAAGCCCGCCGAGTCTCCCAAGCCGTGGCAGACATTCACGCGAAGGCCGGCTTCGAGCTTCGAGGCTGGGCCTCCAACCACCGCCAGGCCATCGACGCGCCGTCAGTACCGCAGCACGTGGCCATCGGGGGCCACACTCCTTTCGAGAAAACCTTGGGGATGCAGTGGGACACCAGCACGGACCGCCTCGGGTACGCCTTGAGTTTTCGACGCGCCGCGCCCGAGGTGATCGACGGCCGAAGGACACCCACCAAGAGGGAGGCGCTGAGCCTCGTGATGTCGCTCTTCGATCCACTGGGCCTGGTGTCACCTGTCACGACGCCTGCGAAGCAACTCCTGCAGGAGACCTGGCGCCTGGGAACGAGCTGGGACGAGGAGCTGCCGGACGAGCTGCAGGCGCAGTGGACCAACTGGGTGACGAGCCTCAAGGCGCTGGAGCACGTGCAGGTGCCCCGCTGCTACGACGTCTGCCGCAGTGACAGCGTGGAGCTCCACACCTTCGTGGACGCCAGTGAGACAGCCTACGCCGCCGCCGTCTACTGGCGCTTCCAGCGGAGTGATGGCTCCGTGGAGGTGGCACTGGTCAGCGCCAAGAGCCGCGTCGCCCCCCTGAAGCCGACCTCCGTTCCTCGCCTGGAGCTGCAGGCAGCACTCCTGGGCGCCCGCCTCGCCACGTCAGCAGAGCAAGGCCACACATGGACACCAGCGAGGCGCTACTTCTGGAGCGACTCCAGGACAGTGCTGGCCTGGATACGGTCGGACCCTCGGACCTTCGCCACGTTTGTAGCGCACCGACTCGCCGCCATAGAAGAACTCACGAAGGTGAACGAGTGGCGCTGGGTGCCAACAGGAGAAAACGTGGCGGATGACGCCACCAGGCAGACTCCGGACGACTTCGGCATGAGCCACAGGTGGTTCAGGGGGCCCGCCTTCCTGCGCCAAGAGGAGGCGCGCTGGCCCAAGGAGAACCAACGGCAACCCACGCCGGACTCAGGAGAAGAGAGGGCAATCGCGACTTGCGCCGTCGTCACCAACCCCGACGGCGGCGCTACGCCAGACGCAGGCCGCTTCTCCTCGTGGCTCCGGCTACTACGAGCCACCGCACGAGTCATCCTGTTTGTGGAGCTGTGCAGAGCAAAGCGCCAGTCAGCCTGCGCAGCCCGGCGCAAGAGGACGAGATCGGACAAGAGCCCCACGCGGCGCAAGTCAGCCCGCGCCCGCCGAAACCACACCGGCGGGAGCGGGAAGGACGGTCGCGCCTACGAGCCCCTGACAGCGCACCACCTGAAGGCCGCCGAGCTGCTGCTGACCAAGACCTCGCAGCGGCAAGCCTTCGCCGTGGAGATGGGCCGAGTGGAGAGGGACCAGCCGCCCGCAGCGGACGACCGCCTGAGACAACTGTCGCTGCGCATAGACAGCGACGGCGTCCTTCGGCTGAGGAGCCGCATCGCCGCGACTGCTGGAGTCCACGAGGCGCAGCTGCATCCAGCGGTTCTCGACGGCGATCACCCGTACACACGGTTATACGTTGACCATGTGCACCGTCAACTGCATCACGGGGGAATCGAGACCGTCGTGAACGAACTGCGGCAGCGATGCTGGATCGTCCGCCTTCGCCCGACGGTCCGCACCGTTGTGAGGAGATGCAGACTGTGCCTCCTGCGAAGGACACCACCGTCATCACCACCGACGGGCGACCATCCCGAGGCCCGACTGGCGCACCACTCCAGGCCCTTCACATATGTGGGCCTGGACTACTTCGGCCCGATCGAGGTCACCGTGGGGCGGCACCGCGAGAAGAGGTACGTCGCCCTCTTCACCTGCCTGACAACGAGGGCGATGCACCTGGAGATGGCTGCATCACTGTCGACGGACTCGGCGATATGCGCGCTCCGTCGCTTCATCGCCAGAAGGGGGTGCCCGCGTCAAATATGCTCCGACAACGGCACCAACTTCAAGGGCGCCGAGACGGAGCTGCGCGACGCCTACAAGGGAGCGGCCGACGCAGCAGCGAACCGCCAAATCGAGTGGCGGTTCATCCCGCCGGGAGCACCCTTCATGGGAGGTGCCTGGGAGCGCCTCGTCCGGTCAACAAAGGAGGCCCTCCGCTTCACACTCCACGAGCGCTTCCCCCGTGAGGAGACCCTGGCGACCCTGCTGGCCGAGGCAGAGATGACCGTGAACTCGCGGCCGCTGACCCACGTGCCCGTCACGCCTGACGAGCCGGAGGCCCTCACTCCGAACCACCTGCTCCTGGGGGCTGGCTGCCACATGCCGCCCCAAGGGACCTTCGACGCGGAGGATGACCACGCCAGGGCGCAGTGGCGCCGGGCGCAGCGACTGGCCGACAACTTCTGGCAGCGTTGGGTCCAGGAGTACCTGCCCGAGCTGCAGTACCGGCGGGAGCCGCGGGGCCGCGGCCGGGTGCCGGAGGTGGGGGACGTCGTCATCATCGCGGACCCCAACCTCCCGCGCAACACATGGCCCCGGGGACGAGTCGCTGCCACCTACCCTGGGCCAGACGGAGTCACGCGGGTCGTCGATGTGCTGACTGCGGGGCGCCTCTTCCGAAGGCCCGTCAAGAAACTCGTCGTCCTGCCGACCGAAGAGGATCGCGACGAGCGGCGACGGCGGGAGAATGTGGCGAACGACGACAGCTCCGCAGCCAGCGCATCGTAGTTAGGAAAATTAGAATAGGAATTAGCGTAGTTAGGCAGCGGCCGGCGTAGTTATAGAATAGGTTTCATAAGTTAGCATAGAATAGCATAGGCGCGGGCTAGGTATAAGTAAGATAGCATATAAGTTAGACGTAAGTTAGTTATTAAGAAATATACACTTTTACACAATCGTAGAATAAGTTAGCCTGTAAGATCTAGCCCGTTAGGTTTAATTAGCTGTTATAACATATTAACTAGGTTAGATATAAGTTTTATTGAATAAAGAAATATATCTGGTCGGCCTTTTACTGGAGTACACACGGACGAGACGAGTGAGGCAAGGTAGGGGGCGTTAGAGTCGCGTAACGGGACTCATAGCCGAGCCGGGCGCCTATTACCCCCGCCCGCGCATTATCGAGCGGCGTGAGCACGCTGGGCCGAGCGGGCGGGGAGTCATATAAATATAGGTGCCATTGCACCGGCTCGGCAGACCGCAGCTAGCAACCGGAGAGAGAGGACCACTTGGAAGAGCAACAGGAAGAAAGCAAGAAAACTTCAAGAGCCAGCAAGCCTACATTCCCGCCGAAGCGGTTGAATCGTCGTGCCTACGTCGAGCTTGCCAGTGCTCTATCGCCGTCCCTCTCTCTCCGCTGCGCGTCTCACGCTTGCGTCGCCCCGCACAACCGCAAGCCCGCCGTTTACGTCCGTGGTTGCTCCGGTAACAGGCCGCCCTGTTTCCGTACTGAGCACCGGCGTATTATTTACGTGCCCGTTCGTTATCTCCCGTACTGCGTGTCGTCGACCGAGTGGCCGGGCGTCTTGCCGATCCAGAACAAGAAAATACAGTCCACCGCTTCCCGAGCGTCGATCCGGAACAGTTACCGTATAGTTTGTATAGAAAATTATTCATTTTTATAACCAAAAACGTGTGATCAATAGACAAAGAATTGTTCTATATTTTGCAGTAGTTTTTAGCCTTTAGATTGGTCTAGTTATTACGGGCTACTTCTTCAAAAATCGTCATTTGGCGTTACTAGGCGCCTTAATCAAATTTTCATTCACTCGAATCTCGAGCATGCGTATAGTGACGAAACCTACGAGGAAAGTTGCCGTCAGCAACATGCATCATTTCAGCAAATACCTTCGCATCACATGACATGATCGATGAGGGCGAGTGCTGGGGTCGGAGGCATCGTCTTGAACTTCGAACCCGTTCGTGTCGATGCAGTGACTTTGTCAATATTATGGAAAATACGACGAACGTAGCATAAAAAATATGAGAACACGTCGTTTCTCAAATTCGTTCCTTTGTCGCACCGCTAGGGTGTGGAACTGTCTTATGGCGAGTGTGTGTTCCCGAATCCTTCAAACGTCGTATTAACAGATTGGAACGCTCTCCCTGCCCATATATTTCCCCCTAAGTACAATCTCGGGTCCTTCAAGAAGGGTGTGAATGGGCACCTGTCAGGACTCAGGACGGCATGGCATTCGCAATCCCCGCATATGACCGAATGTCCATGGGCGTCTTTAGACACCTTATGGGTGGCTCGGCGCTATATGTTGAGCTTTCTATAAAAAATAAAAATAAAAATAGCCCAAAACAGTCTACAAATCTGCTGGCATGGTCTCTCAGTGTACGTGGTTTCGCCAAGAGAGGTGAATTTAGCTCTGTCGACTGCACCATTAATGGTCCCTCAGCACAGTCACCCCAAAATAATTTTCACAAAAAAAAATTACATGATAAATGGCGTTGACGGCCGCGGAGGGGAGTAGACATTTTCGTTTGTCTTTACAGCGGACAGGATCGTCTCGGCTCGACGTTTCTACGTAAAATTTGAGGTCGTGCTACTGATACAAACCCGTAATTTTAGCCTAAAGACAGGCTAAAGCCCTATATTAGGCGATATTATATATTAGGCGGTAGCCCTATATTATTTATTACTTCTGTGCTAAAGAGCACAAATCGTCGGGTTGGTCGGTCGGTTTAGTCAGCTCTTACCACAAACGCCTTATTGCACGTTAACCAACCTAAACGTACCTACAGGAAATATGTTGCTGGATTTAATCTTGCAGGAGCTAACGATTTTGATACATACATTTTAAACTCCTGAAGAGAAAGAATCGATAAAAGTGTCAGTCTCGGTAGTTCGGTGGTGCAAAGCATCAGCGATCCATAGTCAGCAAGCAACAGTTAGCCACTCTGATATTAAATGGGTGACCGTCGGATCGTGTTCATCTGCGCGCGACGCTCGCGCTCGTTGATGAAGACAACTTCTAAACTTTGTATTGTATTTGCACAGGATTGTATTCGAAAAATTTAACGGCGACGGTTACATTTTTACCCGACAGCACAAAGCAACAAAAAGGAGGGTAATGTTTTTCAAGTATATGTATGTATGTATTTATTTATGTCCATTTCTATGGCCCGAGATGTAGCCTAAACGGCATGATGGATTTTAAAGCTGATGAGGTTTTTTTATCTTATGGAAACTCGGTTTGCTACATCACCTACAACATCCGTGATGTCAGCCCATAACACCGGGTGAACTAGTTGCCATGTCAGTGCTTCCCTTCATTTCATGTCGGCTACACTGAACTGGACGGAAAACACGAACTATTTACATAGCCGTTTCGACCGACGACGTTTCATTCAGTGCGATAGTACCAACCCGGGCGGGTTGAACCCTACCGCCTAGTAAGTTAAGAAGGGAAGGGACCTACAGTTTTACGTGGAATCCGAACCACTGTCAGCCTCCAACGGTCGAGCGGTCACCCATCCAAGACTGACCGGCCCAGCGTTGCTTAACCACCAATAGCGACAGTCGACTATCTGCACCACTGAGCTATCGAGGCTGACAAGGTGTCGTTAGATTCTTCTGAAATTCTTCTGGTGTCGTTAGATTCTTGTGGAAGTGCTATAAGCTATAAGAAAATTCTACATGGCGGCCGTTAGGCACCATCTTGTCAAACTTTCAAAATAGTTTTTCTTCAAACATTCGTATGGGTATTATTGTCAACAGCTCGAAAAGGCTATTTAAAAAAACATAAAATAAAAAAATTACGCGCAACGACAATGTAGAAGCTTCGCTTCAAAAAATCACAAGACATTTATAGCAGTAAAAACATTGATCAGTCCAAGATTGCAGGACACAACGAACAGATAATTCGAAGAGCATTCGAAATTCGAATAAAACGAGATGACGTTCTCGCTCGCCGCCATAACTCTGCTCTCGTTCACACTGGAAGCGGGAGTCCTTTAACCCGGCGCTGTCGCTAATGCTCGTAATTTTCCACCCAGAACATAAATTCCGCGGTAATATCGTCCGAAGCCGAAGCTATAAAACTAACATTACCTCGAGGAAATCCGAGAATATTACGGTTTTGTCTCGCTTAGCGCCTTTGCTCTGACGCATTTTTTTTTCCTCGAGAGAAAACAATATGTCATGTTCAAGCGGAAATCGCTCAGAGATCGTGAAAAACGAGAATGAGAGAGCGAGACGGCACGCCCGCTCCGCCTGTTTCGAGATATATTAAAGTCACGTATATAAAACTGTAGGTCCCTTCCCTTGTTACCTTACTAGGTAGTAGGGTTTAACCCGCCCGCGTTGGTACCACCACCACCGCACTGAATGAAACGTCGTCGGTCGAAACGGCAAATTAAAATAGTTCGTGTTTTCCGTTCAGTTCAGTGCAGCCGGCACGACCGAAGGGAAGCACTAACATGGCACCTAATTTACCAAGGTGCTATGGACTGACATAACGGATGTAGTAGATGATAGAGCCAACCGTGTCAGTATCCATAAAAAAATGTGGGTGTGGCTGTACGTGTACGTAACGGGTAATAATATTTTCTTTGAGCGTATTATATGACGTATGTCTAAGCAGCGGTAAATGTTTTTCCTTTGGTGGCTTCAATGAGCGCAGAAACCATAGACGGTCACGCACATCACACTTATGTCCGAATGGATTGTTGACAAACGTAGTGGTGGTGCCCAATGTGCCTTCATAACCCGTTCAAATTATACTTTCGTTTTGTATAAAACCCACAGTAATTACAGTAAACAGATTTATAAATAGAAGTTGTTGATTATATAATGACATTTTCCATAGTGTAGTCATATTTATTATTTAACACAAAATTAGTTAGCTTTAAGAAGCAGTGTTTAACTTTGTGGAAGATTTCTAAAAATCGTCAATTTAGATTTAGTATCATACATATAGAGTCTACAGACGCAGTATCTCATAAAACTAGGTAACTTACTCCATGACCATCCCTTAGATTTATTATTAGTATAATTTGATGGATGATACATGATGTATAATCAAAATTGTCTTAGACGGACCTTATGGCCTTACGAAGATTTACGTATGACAAAACATGCAACAGATTAGTTCAAACAAAATATGTTCTCGGCAGAACAAGAACAAAAAAATAGCCCGATATGTAAACCTCTTGGGTTTATTCACTTTGTAACTTTCGCCCGAGCTTTTCACAATAAAAGTTACCTGCTAGTTTCCTTCAATCAAAATCGGCCTTGGCGTGTGACCCGCCCGTCCGCCAACAAAGAATTCAAAAGTACGGAGCGGTTATTGTCATACGTTTCGCAAAAATTACCTAACCTACATATGCACACAATTTATACCAATCTGCTCGAAAAACGCGTAGTAATTTAACCAGCGTACTTCAGTTAAAAGTATACAAAAAAAAATTGTAAACGTTTTAATAAACAGAATCTAACGATGAAAACGTGCCACTGGGTATCTGAACAGCTGATTATTTGAGGCCATTGACACTCATGGCCGCGCGCCGCACCGCCTATGTGCCCCGTGCGCTCAAGGTCGTTAACTCTCCTTTAGCGTTCATCGTTAGAACATAGAGAAAATGCTGAAAATGTAATGTTCCCTTCCAAAATATTAGCAGTTTGTATGGAAACACCATCTTTGTAATTGCGTTCATTCATTGTAGGTGTTTTCATTCGAATCTACTCGACTCTATATTTTTCATTCCTTAGCCGCCGCCCCGCGGCCGCCAAGAAAATCTCGACGACAAAAATCATATAAAGGACCGACAACTCGGAAGTCCGCCGCGAGACGAATAATGGAAAATGGATGTAGCCTAATCCGATTTCGTGGGCGCGTGCGAGCCTCCCACGCACCCCCTAAATTCACCTCTATTGTGAAATACGTAAGCTCCCTTTTGGAATGGCCGGGGTAAATTTATAGCGAAATTATGCGGTCCGAATACGCCGTCTGAAAGCTAATAAATTATTTTCGTGCCATTTAGTCAACTTTTCACTGTAATTCAATGTGACCCATCTTCCCGCCATAATATTTACTATCGACAGCGGTAAACAAGCCCCGAGGCCTGCGGCTCTAGACTTACCGCGGATGCGTACCGATCGGTTCTGCAGATCTTTCCTCCACAGAACTGGTAAACTCTGGAACGCTCTACCAGCCCACATATCCCAAGTATAGTCTCGGGTCCTTCAAGGGAGGCGTGAATAGGCAGCTGTCAGGCCGGCATGGCATTCGCAACCCCCGCGTACGACCGAATCTCCATGGGCGTCGTTAGACACCTTATGGGTGGCCCGGAGCCAAATGTCGCGCTTTCTATAAAAAAATAAATAAATAAAAATCGAGAGGGAAATCAGATATGTTTCCGAATATTCTTGGTGGGGCGTCTTGTTCTGGAAGAGGATGTAAATAGGAAAACAAACACCGATGAGCTTCTCATATTACACGAAGTCCTATCAAAATATAATACCATTAAGAACAGAATTAATTTTTCAAGAGTTGATTGAATGAAAATAAAACAAAATCAGAGTTTACACTGTCATTGTCTACGGCCATTGTCGCTTTGAGGAAATTAATATCTGTCATAAGTAGCCAGGAGACAATAAACATTAATTACGAAGGAGGAAGGAGTTCCTATCTTCATTACATGAAATTGTTTGTAATGGGATAAATCGGTACAAGTTGTACCATCAATGGTACTGTTGTACCCTTAATGTTACTAGTGGGATAAATCGATCGCGGACACCAGTCCGCGATCGATTTCGTGACCCCACTGCTCGTCTCCACCAGTGGGGTCACGAGGACTTTCAAGTACTAATGTCTCCACTGTAGTGGGTCAGTGAAGCCATAATGATTTCGTATATTTTTATTTTTTAATAGTAATGCTGTCCCCACTATTTTTCATAAATAAAATATATTTTTCCCGAACATTGAAAAATCTGTGTCAATTGTACCATCAATGGTACTGTCTAATGGTGCACTGCAAGTGGTCCGGAAGCGACTTGACAGCCTCGGTAGCTCAGTGGTGCGGTCGGTCGACTGTCGGTCGTGATCAAAAGCACACCTGGGCGCGGTCAGTACTCTGATGGGTGACCGCTCGACCGTTGGAGGCTGGCCGTGGTTCTGATTCCACGTAAAACTGTAGGTCCCTTCACTTTTTACCTTAGAGGTGGTATGGTTTAATCCGCCCGGGTTCGTACGAACTGAACTGAAGGGAAGGTCAGGAAGGTAAATAGTTCATGATTTCCGTCTAGTTGTCGGTTGTCAGCCTCGATAGCTCAGTGGTGCAGACATTCAACTGTCGCTATTGAATGTTAAGCAACGCTGGGTGCGGTCAGTACTTGGATGGGTGATCGCTGACCGTTGGAGGCTGACCGAGGTTCGGATTCCTCGTAAAACTGTAGGTCCCTTCCCTCCTAATCTTACTTGGTGGTAGGGTTTAACCCGCCCGGGTTGGTACCACCGCACTGAATGAAACGTCGGTCTAAACGGCTATGTAAATAGTTTGTGTTTTCCGACCAGTTCAGTGTAGCCGGCACGATCAAAGGGGGAAGCACTGACATGGCACCTAGTTCACCCGGTGTTATGGGCTGACATCACGGACGTTGCAGGTGATGTAGCCAACCGTGTCAGTTTCCATAAAAAAAAAATAGTTCAGTGTAGTCGGCACGAGTCAGTTTCAATAAAAAAAAAACTAAACTAGAGGAGAAGATCTCCTGGAGAACACAGCCGAGGCTGCTATGCGGCCATCATACGTCCAGCACAATGATAACAACCGGCTACAATTTGAGCCCGCCACCTAGTAAGGGGGGAAGAGACCTACAGTTTTACACCGGTTCCGAACGGTGAAGCAGCAGGTGTGAGTGGTGTACACGTAAATTTGTCTCGGACCTTGAGTCTTTCCCACACTCAAGTATTTTGCTAAGTATGTAACTTATTTTTTCACAACATACGACTCTCAAACGGCCTAGGAGCGATTCCCCCCTTCGCTTTAGCCCCGCTCCCTAAATTGCCTACTGAGACTACTCTCCATTCATACATACATACATCCCCCCTCAAAAAATACATATTGAAAAAGTGCAGTAAGAATAAATTTAATTTCTCTTTGTTTTTTTTTTATGGAAACTGACACGGTTGGCTACATCACCTACAACATCCGTGATGTCAGCCCATAACACCGGGTGAACTTGGTGCCACGTCAGTGCTTCCCTTCGGCCGTGCCGGCTACACTGAACTGGACGGAAAACACAAACTATTTACATAGCGGTTTCGACCGACCTTTCATTCAGTGCGGTGGTATCAACCCGGGCGGGTTAAACCCTACCACCTAGTAATATAAGAAGGGAGTCATATCCCTTCGTCGCCTTTTACGACATACACGGGGAGAGATGCAGTGGGGCTATTCTTTTAAAGTACCGGCCCCACACGGTACTTTGTATTCATGTTACTTATTAATTTTAATTTAATTAAACGCCAAAAAGATACAACTCTTTGTATCTTGACCGAATACTTTGCTGTAAGTGGTGGTTGATATTGTGCTGCGATTTGGCTGTAAATTTCTTACTTATCGTTTGTTTATGTAAAATGTTTTTGAGGCAATAAGATATTTATATTTCTATTATCTATCTAACCTTCTTCAGTACGGCGTCGACCACCCGCACCGCCCAGAAACTACTGATGTCTTATCCTCCATCATTCATTACATACTTTTAAAGCTGAAATCGCACGGCTAAGGGGTTATTGAAACCGCATCTCAATAAATCAAATGATACGCCCATAAATTCCGATCCAGACATCTATATATCAGGGCCGGAGGTCCGTAAATCCTAACGAATTTGATTGTTTTTACGATGCTTTCAAAAGAATGAAAAATAACAGAAGCGGCAAAAAATTGTGGAGGATCTTTATCGCATATGTTTACTCACAAATCTTTTGGTTTTTTATCGAATCTGCCTCGGTTGGCTACATCACCTACTACATCCGTGATGTCAGCCCAATGACACCTTGGTGAACTAGGCGCCATGTCAGTGCTTCCCTTCGATCGTGCCGAACTGCACGCAAAACACAAACTATTTACATAGCCGTTCCAACCGACCTTTCATTCAGTGCGGTGATACCAAACGGTAAGAAGGGAAGGGACCTACAGTTTTACGTGGAATCCGAACCACGGTCAGCCTCCAACAACGGTCGAGCTGTCACACACCCAATACTGACCGCGCGGTCAATACTGACCGCGCCCAGGTGTGCTTATGATTACGACCGATAGTCGACCGACCGCACCACTGAGCTATCGAGGCTTCCGAAACAAATTGTGTGCATGCCCACCATTGGTAACAAGTTAACACTTGCCGCACACGCTTGGAGCATCCAGAACCATAATTTTTCAAATCGTTGTGTGAATGTGTCTTCCGGTGAGTTTTTTTTTTATGTAAACCAGCATGGATGGCTGTGCCGAGGGACCAATGGTGCAGTCGACAGAGCCAAAATTACCTCTCCTCGCGAAACCACGCTCAGCTAGGTGCCATGCCAGCAGATTTGCGGACTGTTGCTAGGCTGTCTAGCCCGTTAATACGACGCTTGAAGACACCCAGGTTAAAGGATTCAGGAAATACACTCGCCGGAAGACAGTTCCACACTCTAGCGGTGCGACAAAGAAACGATTTAGAAAACCGATGGGTTCTCAAAAGCCCAATGTCAACAACAAAAGGGTGCTGAGTCTCTCTGCGACGAGTCATGCGGAGATAGGACGGGTGGCAGGGAATAAGGGATGCTAGTTCCGCAGAGCAGCGTCCGTGATAGTATCTGTAAAACAGACTAAGGCCTAAGCGAACCCACAAATCGTCACTGGCGCACCGTCACAAGCGGCGGCGGAGCGTGCGCGCGCACGCCCTCTGACGAAAAGTGCCTGGCACTTTGGGAAATGGTAAATACAAAATGCAGACAAGGACTGACGCGCCCGCACACAAACACACAACCACAGCTTCATCTTCACACCTTCAACGTTATATTTAACATACACCTCCTACACATCCATACCCTCCCTCATACCCGCACACCCCACCACATACGAACGACCTCTCTCACAAACATTCACACACACATTATTATTACTATTACTTTTTGGATTTTATATAGCTATTTTTTTTTTTTTTTTTTTTATTATATTTTTTTTTTATGGAAACTGACACTGTTGGCTACACGAGTCAGTTGGCTACATCACCTACAACATCCGTGATGTCAGCCCATAACACCGGGTGAACTTGGTGCCACGTCAGCGCTTCCATTCGGTCGTGCCGGCTACACTGAACTGAACGGAAAACACAAACTATTTACATAGCCGTTTCGACCGACCTTTCATTCAGTGCGGTGGTACCAACCCGGGCGGGTTAAACCCTACCACCTAGTAATATAAAAAGGAAGTCATATCCCTTAGTCGCCTTTTACGACATACACGGGGAGAGATGCAGTGGGGCTATTATTTTAAAGTACCGGCCCCACACGGTACAGATTATCAATCAATCAATACTAATAATAAATCTGTAAGGGGTGGTCATGGAGTAAGTTACTTTGTTTTAGGAAATATTGAGTTTGTAGCCTCTATGTATGATACTAAAGCTAAATTGACGATTTTTAGAAATCTTTTCTGTATGTATGTATGTATGTATGTATGTATGTATGTTCCGCCATAACTCTTAAACCGAAAATCCGAATTCGATGAAACTTTGTACAAGCACATTTAACTATATGGGACACAGGATAGGCTACATAAAATTCAGTTCCGGTTACGCTAAGATGTGGCTCCCATACAAACCGATATGTTCATTCAATCCGCGCGCCTTAGTACTATTACATAGGTATTTACCGAGCGAGCGGCAGTTGGCGGCGCGGCGCGGCGGGGCGCGGGGGAGGCGCGGCCTATAAACTCAACAGCGAACCGAGCAGCCGCACTATATTCCTCTTTCACGCAAAAACTACTGAACAGATTTTGATGAACCTTTACAGTACTATAGCTTATACATCAAAATACCATATAGGCTATAATTTATAAAAACATTGTGTAAATTTGCCCAAATATCGATAAATGTCAAGTGTCTGAGAGCTATCTTGGCGTGCGCTGCATAAACTGCTGCATAAACACGAAGATAGTGTATGGTGAGGTTGTTTCTCTAAAATAGTTCTAAAAAAAAGTCCGCGACAGCATATATCTACATTTTATGTGGAAGCCACTATAGCAAAAATAGTGAACCAAAAATACATTTAAATTGCATACTGTATTTACAATGCACATTTTATAGTTTTGAATTAATTCTTATTAAAATACATACTTTTATCGCTTCTGGTATTTAAAGTAGATAAACTTTGGCTGTTACACTAAGTAATTTGGACAAATAGTTTAAAAGTTACCACAATGAGAGAGAATGTCTTGAGAGAAGCGCTGTACTTCTCTCAGCGGGGCGAGGCGAATATGTTTGTATGAATTTCCTCCATAAAATTTAAGCCGATCATCTAAATTCGATTAAAATTACTACACGCACATTTAGCTATACGAGACACAGGATAGGCTAAATAAAATTCAGTTCCGGTTAAGCTAATATGTGGAGTATTTTACTTAGTTAGGTAGGTATCTAAAGTATTTGATTTATTTTAATTGAATTTTCCTATTTTTATATCGATAGCTTTTTCCCGCGGATTCGCTCGCGTGAAATTCGTATTTCAAAAGAAGAAACTAAGTAGCTTAGGCCGGGACCGGAGGGCGAACTGGATTCAGATAAAAACAATAAACATTCTCAAAGAAAGTAAGTAACATACTAAAGGCGAGGCCGAAGGCCGAGCTGCGTTCAGGAAGAGGTTAAACCTTTTCGAAGAAAATAAGCAAGAAAGGGCGAGGCCGAAGGCCGAGTTGCGTTCAGGAAGACCTTCAACCTTCTCGAAGAAAGTAAGTAACTGAGGATGAGGCCTAAGGTCGAGTTGCGTTCAGGAAGACTATAATCCTTCTCGAAGAAAGTAAGTAACTAAGGGCGTGGCCGAAGGCCAAGCTGTATTCTGGAAGACACTAAACCTTCTCGATGACAGTAAGTAACTATGGGCGATAGTTACTTACTTTCTTCAAGACGGTTTATAGTCTTCCTGAACGAAGCTCGGCCTTCGGCCTCGCCCTTTGTTACTTACTTACTTCGAGAAGGTTTATGGTCTTCCTGAACGCAGCTCGGCCTTCGGCCGCGCCCTCTGTTACTTACTTTATTCGAAAAGGTTATCGTCTTCCTGAACGCAGCTCGGCCTTCGGCCTCGCCCTCAGTTACTTACTTTCATCAAGAAGGTTTATAGTCTTTCTGAACGCAGCTCGGCCTTCGGCCTTGGCCACGATTACTTAATTACATCGAGAAGGTTTATAGTCTTCCTGAACGCAGCTCGGCCTTCGGCCTCGCCCTTAGTTACTTACTTTCTTCGAGTAGGTTTATGGTCTTCCTGAACGCAGCTCGGCCTTCGTCCTCGCCCTATGTTACTTACTTCTTCGAAAAGGTTATCGTCTTCCTGAACGCAGCTCGGCCTTCGGCCTCGCCCTCAGTGACTTACTTTTTTCAAAAGGGTTTATAGTTTTGCTGTACGCAGCTCGGCCTTCGGCCTCGCCCTCAATTACTTACTTTATTTGAGTAGGTTTATCGTCTTCCTGAACGCAGCTCGGCCTTCGGCCTCGCCCTCAATTACTTAATTTCCTCGAGAAGGTTTATAGTCTTGCTGTACGCAGCTCGGCCTTCGGCCTCGCCCTCAATTACTTACTTTCTTTGAGTGGGTTTATCGTCCTCCTGAACGCAGCTCGGCCTTCCGCCTCGCCCTTAGTTACTTGCTTTCTTCGAGAAGGTTTATTGTCTTCCAGAATGCAGCTCAGCCTGAAGCCTCGCCGTTAGTTACTTACTTTAGTTGAGAAGGTTTATCGTTTACCTTACTTAACGCAGATCGGCCTTAGTTACTTACTTGCTTTCTTTGAAATACGAATTTCACGCGAGCGAAGCCGCGGGCAAAAGCTAGTATAATATAAAATAATGACTATTTATACGCAAGATTGGCGCCACCTAGATAGGCAGGTCCCATCTGAAAAACAGCGCAGTTGGCACTATTCTAGCAAGAGTGATAATAATTTGCAACATGCTGAGATGGGACCTATTGGCATGTTTACCATATGTTAAATTGTTAATTTGTAATGTGTTTTTTATGTGCTAATAAATCAATTTTCTTTCTTTCTTTCTTTCTTTCACTTTCGGGGTGATTTTGCAAAATGGCTCCGGCACTTGAGCGGGTATTTTCGCGAGAAGTGGTGTTATTGGTTGTTTCGTGATTGTCCGATGGCCTCTTCGACATGGTCATCGTGCCATGTAACAAACAATGAAGTTTCCGTGGTGTGGATTCCTTCGATTTTTTCGCAAAGATTGCGCCGACAGGTACGCCGCTTTTGTAGACTCGTCGCGAACGGGGAAAAAATGCTTCCTTAATATTCGTACGGTGATCGTTATTTGACGACATTTTTGGAACTATCCGAATGTTTTCACAGTGTTCATCCAAGTAAAGTCTGAAATCAACAAAAGACGTTAGATGAAACAGTAATAGATGTATCATATTTGGAGAATATCTGAATCACAAATTTTCTCAACGACACGAGACGCCTAGAAGAATATGCGAGTAGGTAGGTATTACAAGTCAGCCAGTGCTCATCTTTTGAAAATTTCACATTTGCAAAGGAAATCAAGCATACTTACACCTCTTTATCAATGTTATATATTTATTGAATATCTTAGTGACTAGGTATTAGCTTAACTTAGTGTCATAATTACTCGGTCCGTGTAAACCAGCCTCAAAATATCCTACCATAGACAAATGCGGTTGTAGTTAACTAGATAATAATAAAAATCTCTCTGGATTTTTACAAAGCAAACTAAATGGTTTCATTTTCACCTTTCTACCCAATAAATTAACCCATTGACTGTGGAGCGGTCGATATCGACCGCTAGAGCATTAATAATATTGTTTTATATCAATGTGGGCAAGGCCGCATTGCGAACAAATTGATAGCAGAGCGTAGTTTGGAACTATTTAATCAGTTCCCTTCTTTATTGAACGACTTACGTTAAAGTCCAACTTGGTCGTCAATCGTCAGTTTTTAAGTCAAGGTTTGAGTTGAGTTGTGTCGTCAGTTTCACTCAAACTGACGACGACATGACTGGAATATTGTAAAATATTGTTTGTCTATTATTTTCACGTATCCCATGCCACAGTTGTGTGTTCAGCGGCCGCTGATCCGTGTTGCCGGACAATCGTAAAGTTTACTACCGGCCCTCAGTGCGTCAACATCGATAAACATATCTAGCGTCCATGTCGAGATAGTTACGTGTCGAGGTGTGTGTATCGTTTGGTATTTGAGAAATAAATAATTAAATTACAAATTTTGAAAACCCCTGACACCATCAACAATACTTAAAAATAATAAAAATATTTGCGACTCGAGCCGAGTTTAATGTTTTTTACGTGGCGGTCCCCCGACGCCTTACATTAACTAAGCGAAAATATTGTTTTTACTTTTTAACAGTCGTTGATGTCTTGGTTTTTTTTTAATTTCCTATATGAACTTAAAAGCGAAGAGTAAAAGTATAATAAATTTCCATTTTACAGCAGATATCCTTTCACCAAATTAGTAAAAGTGATCTTCGAATCGGCTGGCCTGATCATCATCAAACATACATAGCTAAAAACCATCCCGCTTTCTAATCAAAAAACCGCATCCAAATCGGTCCATCCGTTTGGGAGCTACAACACAGACAGATGGAGGCGTAAATCTTATAACACATCTATCCAACTATAAGAGCCTATATACATATATATATATATATAATCTGTCTTCAATTAATTTGCGATACATTTATGACAATTTGTTCCAGTAGTACCAGTAAGCTCATAGAAGGCTTAAACAGTTTTCAAGCTAGTTTCGGAAGAGCTCTAAACCCAAAACACTTGCCTCTAGTATCTAAGTATCTAGCTAGCCAGAATGTTTAGGTTATTAGCTTGTAAGGTCATGCGAATGTAATATTCTGAAAAGACTGGAAAACTTAGGTACCCCAAAAATTTTCGAAACTACCGAACTAAATTATTTATTAACTCGTTTCAGGTAAATTATTTTGCTAGGTTTGTTAATACTCATTTAATAGTACAGTTGGGTCTAAAAAAATAAGTTCAAAAACTAAAACCCGACTACTGAAAAATCACGTTCTAAAAAGTACGAAACAAGAAAATGTTCTTATCTGAAATTGTTATGTACAAACTATTCAATATTTTATCGTCTATTAAATAAACAACTTACACGTAATATATTTTAATGTATTTAATATATATTCATAGTGTTGTTCAGAGGATAGCCGTGGTCGTATGCCACTTTGCCCTATAGGGTAGGTGGCATACGACCACGGCTATCCTCTGAACAACACTATGAATATATATTAAATACATTAAAATATATTACGTGTAAGTTGTTTATTTAATAGACGATAAAATATTGAATAGTTTGTACATAACAATTTCAGATAAGAACATTTTCTTGTTTCGTACTTTTTAGAACGTGATTTTTCAGTAGTCGGGTTTTAGTTTTTGAACTTATTTTTTATTTTAATTATTTTGGGGATATAAGTTCGTGATAAAGTATTTGCAGAGTCGTTTTACATGTTTTGTTTGTTTAGGTTTTATTGTTTAATAATTTTAACATGTGTACCATAGTCCATAAGGGCGAGCTGGGTTCAGGTAAACGATAAACCGACTCGAAGAAAGTAAGTAACAAAGGGTGAGGCCGAAGGCCGAGCTGCGTTCAGGAAGACGACAAACTTTCTCGAAGAAAGTAAGCAACTATGGGCGAGGCCGAAGGCCGAGCGGCGCTCAGGAAGAGGATGAACCATCTTTAAGAAAGTAAGTAACTGAGGGCGAGGCCGAAGACCGAGCTACGTTCGGGAAGACTATAAACATTCCCGAAGACAGTAAGTAACTATGGGCGAGGCCGAAGGCCGAGCTGCGTTCAGGAAGAGGATAAACCATCTATAATAAAGTAAGTAACTGAGGGCGAGGCCGAAGGCCGAGCTGCGTTCGGGAAGACTATAAACCTTCTCATAGAAAGTAAGTAACAAAGGGCGAGGCCGAAGGCCGAGCTGCGTTCAGGAAGACGATAAACTTTCCCGAAGACAGTAAGTAACTATGGGCGAGGCCGAAGGCCGAGCTGCGTTCAGGAAGAGGATAAACCATCTTTAAGAAAGTAAGTAACTGAGGGCGAGGCCGAAGGCCGAGCTGCGTTCGGGAAGACTATAAACCTTCTCGAAGAAAGTAAGTAACAAAGGGCGAGGCCGAAGGCCGAGCTGCGTTCAGGAAGAGGATAAACCATCTTTAAGAAAGTAAGTAACTGAGGGCGAGGCCGAAGGCCGAGCTGCGTTCAGGTAGATGATAAACTTTCTCGAAGACAGTAAGTATATGGGAGAGGCCGAAGGCCGAGCTGCGTTCATGAAGAGGATAAACCATCTTTAAGAAAGTAATTGAAAAAGGGCGAGGCCGAAGACCGAGCTCCGTTCAGGAAGAGGATAAACCATCTTTAAGAAAGTAAGCAACAAAGGGCTAGGCCGAAGGCCGAGCTGCGTTCAGGAAGAGGATAATCCTTTTCGAAATAAGTAGCTAAGAAGTTACTTTCTTCGAGAAGATTATGGTCTTCCTGAACGCAGCTCGATCTTCTGACTCGCCCTCTGTTACTTACTTTCTTCGAAAAGGTTATCCTCTTCCTGAACGCAGCTCGGCCTTCGGCCTCGCCCTTTGTTACTTAATTTTATTAAGATGGTTTATCCTCTTCCTGAACGCAGCTCGGCCTTCGGCCTAGCCCTTAGTTGCTTACTTTCTTAAGATGGTTTATCCTCTTCCTGAACGCAGCTCGGCCTTCGGCCTCGCCCATAGTTACTTACTGTCTTCAAAAAAATGTTTCCTCTTCCTGAACGCAGCTCGGCCTTCGGCCTCGCCTGTTGTTACTTACTTTCTTTGAGAATGTTTAGGCTTCCCGAACGCAGCTCGGCCTTCGGCCTCGCCCTTGGTTACTTACTTTCTTAAAGATGGTTTATCCTCTTCCTGAAAACAGATCGGCCTTCGGCCTCGCCCATAGTTGCTTACTGTCTTCGAGAAAGTTTATCGTCTTCCTGAACGCAGCTCGGCCTTCGGCCTCGCCCTTTATTACTTACTTTCTTCGAGAAGGTTTATAGTCTTCCCGAACGCAGCTCGGCCTTCGGCCTCACCCTCAGTTACTTACTGTCTTTAAGAAGGTTTATCTTCTTCCTGAACGCAGCTCGGCCTTCTGCCTCGCCCTTAGGTACTTATTTTCTTTGAGTAGGTTTATCGTCTTCCTGAACGCAACTCATTTACAAACTTTCGCGTTTATAATATTAAGATGGTTTAAGTAGGATGTATTTGGGTAGGTTTGGAATGAGGCCGAGTACCGTGTGGGGTCGGTACTTAAAAAGAATATCCCCACTGCATCTCTCCCCATGCATGTCGTAAAAGGCGACTAAGGGATAAGGACAAGATGCCGTGCTAAAGGGCGACAGGCTCGCCACCTCTCACCTTGGCACGGTACTTCCACCGAGTCATGCAGCAGGTGGGTCTTCGTGCCATACTTGCTGCTTGATCGATTTAATCTTGTTCGAATCCTTTGCGAAACGTGGTGGTCGGTGTTGTGCTGTAATTGACAAGAGTTCTTGCAGCACAATACCGATTACTCTGCTTACCCCGATTGTCGGGATTCAGCGTGTGTGATAGCATGGGATTCAGCGTGTATGCATATATGTATGGAATGAGGCCTGATTTTATTTTATTTAGAAATTATTCTCAATTATCGGGTGCATGCAAGCAATTCCGAAAGCAATAGCTAACAATATATATATTTTTGAAATGTGCTAATTAAGCCCTTTCATTTGACACGCAACACGGCATCATTAAAAAAAAATTTTTTTTTAGACCATGACTTTTTGTCATCTAGAGGGCGCCATAGTCAATTTTGTGTGACGTCACATAGCCTATAACCAGCGGACGATCAAGACGCTTTCAACGATACCTCATTTGTCAAATTGTGATAAGTAGTTTAGAAGTTATGAGGGAACAGATGAACATACATACATACATACATACATACATACATACATACATACATACCGGTCAAACACATAACCCTCCTTTTTGCTTCGCCGTAGTCGGGTAAAAATGCAAACACACTAATTGATTTTTTTCTTCTAAGCCTCTTTGCTTGTTATATCAACAGATTTATCAGACACTTAAGTATACAATTCTAGCGAGTGTGCAATGTATTTAAATTTTACACTTTAATATATTATTCTACGGTGGAAAAGGCACTCTTACCGCAGAATTAAATTTCAGTACCGCAGGGAAGCACTGACTTGACACCTAGTCCACCAAGGTGTTATGAGCTGACATCACGGATGTTGTAGCCAACGGTGACACGGCTCCATAAAAAAAAAAAACAAAGTAACAACAGTTTTTAAACAGTCGTTCGATCGTAATGGGATCCGAGGTGAACAGGGCCCTTAGCACTTACTACATACATACATACATATCACACACGCTGAATCTCGGCAATTGGGGTAAGCAGAGTAATCGGTGTTGTGCTGCAAGAACTCTGGTAAATTACAGCACAACACCGACCGCCACGTTTCGCAAACTATTCGAACAAGATTCAATCGATCAAGCAGCAAGTAAGGCACGAAGACCCACCTGCTGCATGACTCGGTGGAAGTACCGTGCCAAGGTGAGAGGTGGCGAGCCTGTCGCCCTTTAGCACGGCATCTTGTCCTTATCCCTTAGTCGCCTTTTACGACATGCATGGGGAGAGATGCAGTGGGGATATTCTTTTTAAGTACCGACCCCACACGGTACTCGGCCTCATTCCAAACCTACCCAAATACATCCTACTTAAACCATCTTAATATTATAAACGCGAAAGTTTGTAAATGAGTTGCGTTCAGGAAGACGATAAACCTACTCAAAGAAAATAAGTACCTAAGGGCGAGGCAGAAGGCCGAGCTGCGTTCAGGAAGAAGATAAACCTTCTTAAAGACAGTAAGTAACTGAGGGTGAGGCCGAAGGCCGAGCTGCGTTCGGGAAGACTATAAACCTTCTCGAAGAAAGTAAGTAATAAAGGACGAGGCCGAAGGCCGAGCTGCGTTCAGGAAGACGATAAACTTTCTCGAAGACAGTAAGCAACTATGGGCGAGGCCGAAGGCCGATCTGTTTTCAGGAAGAGGATAAACCATCTTTAAGAAAGTAAGTAACCAAGGGCGAGGCCGAAGGCCGAGCTGCGTTCGGGAAGCCTAAACATTCTCAAAGAAAGTAAGTAACAACAGGCGAGGCCGAAGGCCGAGCTGCGTTCAGGAAGAGGAAACATTTTTTTGAAGACAGTAAGTAACTATGGGCGAGGCCGAAGGCCGAGCTGCGTTCAGGAAGAGGATAAACCATCTTAAGAAAGTAAGCAACTAAGGGCTAGGCCGAAGGCCGAGCTGCGTTCAGGAAGAGGATAAACCATCTTAATAAAATTAAGTAACAAAGGGCGAGGCCGAAGGCCGAGCTGCGTTCAGGAAGAGGATAACCTTTTCGAAGAAAGTAAGTAACAGAGGGCGAGTCAGAAGATCGAGCTGCGTTCAGGAAGACCATAATCTTCTCGAAGAAAGTAACTTCTTAGCTACTTATTTCGAAAAGGATTATCCTCTTCCTGAACGCAGCTCGGCCTTCGGCCTAGCCCTTTGTTGCTTACTTTCTTAAAGATGGTTTATCCTCTTCCTGAACGGAGCTCGGTCTTCGGCCTCGCCCTTTTTCAATTACTTTCTTAAAGATGGTTTATCCTCTTCATGAACGCAGCTCGGCCTTCGGCCTCTCCCATATACTTACTGTCTTCGAGAAAGTTTATCATCTACCTGAACGCAGCTCGGCCTTCGGCCTCGCCCTCAGTTACTTACTTTCTTAAAGATGGTTTATCCTCTTCCTGAACGCAGCTCGGCCTTCGGCCTCGCCCTTTGTTACTTACTTTCTTCGAGAAGGTTTATAGTCTTCCCGAACGCAGCTCGGCCTTCGGCCTCGCCCTCAGTTACTTACTTTCTTAAAGATGGTTTATCCTCTTCCTGAACGCAGCTCGGCCTTCGGCCTCGCCCATAGTTACTTACTGTCTTCGGGAAAGTTTATCGTCTTCCTGAACGCAGCTCGGCCTTCGGCCTCGCCCTTTGTTACTTACTTTCTATGAGAAGGTTTATAGTCTTCCCGAACGCAGCTCGGCCTTCGGCCTCGCCCTCAGTTACTTACTTTATTATAGATGGTTTATCCTCTTCCTGAACGCAGCTCGGCCTTCGGCCTCGCCCATAGTTACTTACTGTCTTCGGGAATGTTTATAGTCTTCCCGAACGTAGCTCGGTCTTCGGCCTCGCCCTCAGTTACTTACTTTCTTAAAGATGGTTCATCCTCTTCCTGAGCGCCGCTCGGCCTTCGGCCTCGCCCATAGTTGCTTACTTTCTTCGAGAAAGTTTGTCGTCTTCCTGAACGCAGCTCGGCCTTCGGCCTCACCCTTTGTTACTTACTTTCTTCGAGTCGGTTTATCGTTTACCTGAACCCAGCTCGCCCTTATGGACTATGGTACACATGTTAAAATTATTAAACAATAAAACCTAAACAAACAAAACATGTAAAACGACTCTGCAAATACTTTATCACGAACTTATATCCCCAAAATAATTAAAATAAAAAATAAGTTCAAAAACTAAAACCCGACTACTGAAAAATCACGTTCTAAAAAGTACGAAACAAGAAAATGTTCTTATCTGAAATTGTTATGTACAAACTATTCAATATTTTATCGTCTATTAAATAAACAACTTACACGTAATATATTTTAATGTATTTAATATATATTCATAGTGTTGTTCAGAGGATAGCCGTGGTCGTATGCCACCTACCCTATAGGGCAAAGTGGCATACGACCACGGCTATCCTCTGAACAACACTATGAATATATATTAAATACATTAAAATATATTACGTGTAAGTTGTTTATTTAATAGACGATAAAATATTGAATAGTTTGTACATAACAATTTCAGATAAGAACATTTTCTTGTTTCGTACTTTTTAGAACGTGATTTTTCAGTAGTCGGGTTTTAGTTTTTTAAGTACCGGCCCCACATGGTACTTTTTTAAGTACCTGCCCCACACGGTACTTAGCTACTTACCACAATAAGGTTCCACAGATGTGTTTGCGTTTTTGGCGCCGACCTTACCAACGATAACTGAGGGGGCAGGTTTAACGAAATGGGTAAATATCCAGAAGGTTCTAGGATCAAAGCGATGTCCTGCGAACTGAAATGGATCTAGCTAGAGAGATTTATCGGATAATAAATTGGGATCCTTCAGTCTCCTCGCAAATTCATTCACAGGACCAAATATGCCGAAGCGATGATTTTTCGAATTTACGCCCAACGGAATAGAGAGTATAATTGTGTACCTCCCTTTATAAGTTTTCTCGTGAGCACGTTTCGTAATAATATGCCTTCATTTTCACTTTGAATTGGAAGTTCATATTTCACTTTGTACCGTGTGGGGCCGGTACTTTAAAAGAATAGCCCCACTGCATCTCTCCCCGTACATGTCGTAAAAGGCGACTAAGGGATGTGACTCCCTTCTTATATAACTAGGTGGTAGGGTTTAACCCGCCCGGGTTGGTACCACCGCACTGAATGAAAGGTCGGTCGAAACGGCTATGTAAATAGTTTGTGTTTTCCGTCCAGTTCAGTGTAGCCGGCACGACTGAAGGGAAGCGCTGACGTGGCACCAAGTTCAACCCGGTGTTATGGGCTGACATCACGGATGTTGTAGGTGATGTAGCCAACCGTGTCAGTTTCAATAAAAAAAAAAAAAAAAAAGAAACTTAACTCACACAACCTTCACGTATATTTCCATATTTTCTAGGAAATTTGAAACTTTCAGTTAAATAAGTCGTCGACTGCTGAAATACAGTCAAGAGCATCATTTCAAAAATCAAAACAGTTATTTTAAATGCAATGTCATAAAATAGCCCCACTACATCTCTCCCAGTGCATGTCGTAAAAGGCGACTAAGGGCTAAGGACAAGGTGCCGTGCTAAAGGGTGACAGGGTGGCCACCTGTCACCTTGGTCCTTCCACCGAGTCCTGCATCAGGTGGGTCTTCGTGCCCGACTTGCTGATTGATAGTTATCTTGTCCTAATACATTGCTAAACGTGGTGATCGGTGTTGTGCTGTAATTTACAAGAGTACTTGCAGCATAACACCGATTACTTTGTTTTTTTTTCGGGATACAGTGTGTGTTATATGTATGTTATAAAAAAAATTTAATGCTTTTAATTTATTTTTGCGGACTTTAATTACAAAAATTTACAAATCAGCCTCAAATGTCAGCCTCGATAGCTCAGTGGTGCAGACAGTCGACTGTCGCTATTGATGCAACGATGGGCCGGTCAGTACTTGGATGAGTGACCGCTCGACCGATGGAGGCTGACCGTGGTTCGGATTCCACAAAAACCTGTAGGTCCCTTCCCTTCTTACCTTACTAAGTGGTAGGGTTCAGCCCGCTCGGGTTGGTACCACCGCACTGAATGAAACGTCGGTCGAAACGGCTATGTAAATAGTTTGTGTTTTCCGTCCAGTTCAGTGTAGCCGGCACGACCGAAGGGAAGCACTGACATGGCACCTAGTTCACCCGGTGTTATGGGCTGACATCATGGATATTGTAGGTGATGTAGCCAACCGTGTCAGTTTCCATAAAAAAAAACTACTGGCTTCATTGTGATAATTTCCTGTGTAATGCATGCAAAATCTTCGATAATCAGTCTCACTGGTGCACCTGGGATTCGAACCGCCGACCTCTCACATCGTAGACTGCTGTCTTATAATCACTAGGCAACATTACTTGTTTACATATTGTCGCTTTGTCGACGGAAAACTCGCTCGGATGTACTCGATGTCGGAGCCCCAGGCGCAGCCAATTTCACCCCCGAGGGCATGCCAGTCCAGCTCGTAGGCGGACTAATGTCGCTGGGGAAACACTATTACCCCGCAATTTCAAGATCCGTGGATTGTAGGAGGGAATGATATTCCACGGAAGTCTATCACTATCTGACATCACGGTTGTTGTAGGTGATGTAGCCAACAGTGTCAGTTTCCATAAAAAAAAACCGGCCAAGTGCGAGTCGAAATCGCGCACCGAGGGTTCCGTACCGCCATGTCATGGTCAACGCCACTCACGCCATCTATGGCGTGTTTATGAAATGCTTCATATTAGTTAAAATTCATGATTAGTTAAATGGCTTCATACTCCTTTTGGTAGATGGCGCGCGCGCATACACTTTTTAGTTTCTTCTATGGGAACCCCCGTGATTTTTTACTTTTTCTTATTTTTATTATTTGTTGTTTTATCCGCCATAATAACACATATTCTGTGAAAATTTCAACAGGCTAGCTATTACGATTAGACGGCGGCGTAGGCTTAGTAATAGGGTCCCGTACTGGATATGGAACCCTAAAAAAGTCCATTCCACACCTTTGTTCCCACAATAACCAATCAGAAAGCATTAGTAATGCAATCGACACGGCTATTGGTTGAAAAATCGACTTGGAGACGTAGAACAAAATTGGGTGAGTTAGCATATCAAGCTGTCCACGGACAAGAAACCATTCATATCTAGTTTTCGTCATAAAGTGGTCACAAGGAATCGGCATTGGATTAGTCTTCTAAATTCTCAATTGAAATCTCGATTAAGTTTTACATAATCTAGTACATTGTATATTCTATGTTCATTGTTATTAATCCCATTGTCCGGAATTCAGTTTGCTTGTAGGGAATACCCAAAAGTTTCCGGCGATTTCATTGCTATAATCCACACAAACTACAACCCTAAATCGCCACAGACAATAAGACAGTGTACGCATTAAGCTGTTCTCGAATTGACCACCCATGGGACGGTCAAGCGGACCTTAGAGGTAACGCAGATATTTGGAAAACTTACTCAAGAGATTTTGAATCGTCCTCAAAGTCGGTTCTTATAACACTATCCCAGAACGATTTTATCTGAATATGCATTGGAAGATTACGACCACTAAAGCCGATCCTAATGATATCAAATATTAATTGCGTGAGATTGAACTCCCGAAATACGCGTGAGAGAACCACCCGCATTATTTTCACACGTGAACAAGAGAGTTGGGCATAATAAGTTTAAAAATGGAACGATTTTGTTATCAATGTCTGTGCCCAATACTTCAACGGAAGATCAGACACAGCCAATAACACCACTCCTCGCTAAACTACGCTCACAGAGACGCCATGCCGGCTATGAGGCGGAGAAAAAGGTCGTTGTCAAATTTATTGACACGCCTTTTCAAGATCCGCAGGTTAGGTGATGGGGAACACACTCACCGGAAGACCGTTCCATATTTTCGCCGTACTTACGACACAGGAAAGATTTCGAAAAACGATCAACAACATGTGGATGCTCCGAGCTAGTCCGGCGGGTGTGGCGGAGAGGGAGATCTATTGCCATCGCGAGTTATGCCAGATTCAATTATTAAAAGCTGCAAAAAAAATATTGAAATTGATAATTTCAGCCAGTTTCGGTTCTATAGGCGCATCTGAACTTCTAAAGCTGACCGTACTCGTAGATATCTAAATAGTTTGTTTGACTTATTTTATGGTTACAGCAACCCATAAAGAAAATGAAATTAAATTGCTAGACAGTATTTACTATTTGATAGGGTAATTTCAGACTTTTCAGTTATATAATGTTCAAATTATGGCGCAGCGGTTATTTAATGATCATCATTAATGTTTGAAAATGATGTTAGTGTAACGGTGCCGGGTTTTCAAATTGCTTTTAGCTCCCGTAGTTTTTCGTCCTAAATATTATTGGTTTTGCCTTTTTCATATCATTAATTCATAGTCTCTTTTCTTCTTAGATTTATGTCAGTTATATCTTCATAAGATAGATGCAAGCCAAAATGAAGAAAAAAAATACGTCTCAATCAGGATTCGAACCTGGAACTTCCGCTTGAGTTACCATTTCGCCATCGGGTCGATGACGTATTCTCTCTAAAATACGCTTAGTATGTTTGTTATGTACGGTGTGTGTGGGGCCAGTACTTGAAAATAATAGCCCCACTGCATCTCTCCCCGTGAATGTCGTAAAAGTCGACTAAGGGATAAAGACAAGGTGGCGTGCTAAAGGGCGACAGGTTAGCCACCTCGCACCGCACCTGGCACGATCCTTCCACCGAGTCACACAACAGGTGCATCTTCGTGCCTTACTTGCTGCTTGATAGTTATCTTGTCCTAATACTTTGCTAAACGTGGTGGTCGGTGTTGTGCTGTAATTTACAAGAGTACTTACACCGATGATTCTGATTACCCCGATTGGCGGAATACATCGTATGGTATGTACTCGTCGTATGTATGTGTGTATTTTACTAGAAAACTGATAAAAATTTGGGTAACATTTTGGTAAAATTTGGGTATCGAGTAGCGAGACCAAATTCTCTCTGCGAATTTTTATTCGCAACGCAAACTTTTATTCCCGGGGAGTACCTACGCACCTTTAGGTTAAACCTTATGCTCTGCCCGGTCAATTAATATTCTACAACAGTACGACAATTTTATGAACAGATGTTGATAAAATAATGGTTTGTTGTACTTTGGTTTGTATATACATTTGTCTGTTCGCATTCTGTGACATATGCACGATATGCATTTGTCAGCCTCGGTAGCTCACTGGTGCGGTCGGTCGACTGTTGTTAAGCAACCCTGAGCGCGGTCAGTACTTGGATGGGTGACCGCTCGACCGTTTTAGGCTGACCGTGGTTCGGACTCCACGTAAAACTGTAGGTCTATTCCCTTCTTACCTTACTAGGTGTTAGGGTTTATTCCGGCCAGGTTGGTACCACCGCAATCAGCGAAACGTCGCGTCGGTCGAAACGGCTATGTATATATTTCGTGTTTTGACTGAAATTAAGGGAGGCACTGACATGGCACCTAGTTCATCCGGTATTATGGGCTGACATCGCGGATGTTGTAGGTGAAGTAGCCAACCGGGTCAGTTTCCACAAAAAAATAAAAAATAAGTGCTGGGAATCACTTACACGCTAATCAACAAAAACCTCGCTGATTTCTACCAATCAGAAAGCTTTAGGTAATTCACTCGACGCGGCTATTGGTTAATTTTGGCCAGCTTTTGGCCGAGTTAACGTGTGGAGTTTTTCCCCGATTGAACCACAAAATTCTATTCACAAACTCGTTTCATTAAAAATTAAATCATTACTTACGCAATTTAATATCTAAAAAAATAATACCTTACGAATTTACGAATATATTGTTCATATAATTTTCGCTTTTGTTTTCCAAATAAAATGGTCATTAATCATTTTTTAATTTAAGTACACGCCTTTTTGGTGTCAGAATAACTCCTGATAGCGAAGTCCTTGAAAAGACAAAAGCACATTAATTAAGGTACGTTTTATTTTCTCAAAATTATTGTGGAAATATAAATCTGAAAAACCATTTGCTACGAGACGTGCGGCGAGTGCACCGAGCAGCCACTCGGCTTCTCTTGCGAGAGGTCCGAGGTTCGAATCCGATCGACGACGTGCACCAAATTAGTGTTTTGGATTTGTTTTTATGAATGTGCATACCTTCTCCAGCTGCTCCATGGTTAGCATTCCACGTAAACTTCAGGTCCACCGGGTTGACTGGAAGAAATTACCTACGACATTAATTCCGCCCCAGCCACATATTATTAAGTGGCATAATGTGTAATATTATCTCAATGAACTTGGGCTATGTATGTATGTATGTATGTATGTATGTATGTATGTATGTATGTATGCATGCATGTATGCATGCATGTATGTATGTATGTATGTATGTATGTATGTATGTATGTATGTATGTATGTATGTATGTATGTATGTATGTATGTATGTATGTATGCATGCATGTATGTATGTATGTATGTATGTATGTATGTATGTATGTATGCATGTATGTATGTATGTATGTATGTATGTATGTATGTATGTATGTATGTATGTATGTATGTATGCATGTATGTATGCATGTATGTATGTATGTATGTATGTATGTATGTATGTATGTATGTATGTATGCATGTATGTATGCATGCATGTATGTATGTACATATTGATGTATGTATTACAGTACGACAAAAGACGACAGTGGAACTGAATTAGTATAAAATGACTGGCGCAACTAGCATTGTAGACAGTCTGAACCCGGCAGCACAGTCCGGGCACCCAAATTTTGGCAGTTAAACGCACCGCAATTGAAATATATTTCGACAGTTGGCAATTTATCCAGAGATTTATCTTCGAACTTACACCACGAGATTACTCTGATGGGAAGGGTGGAAGGATTGCGGGCGAATCTGAATATACATCTAGTAACTATTAAAGTGTCGATATAAACTAAAATTGACAAATAATTTGAAATAATATAACTTTCGGATTGGTATCGTCGCACTGAATTAAGGTCGGTCGAAATAACTATGGAGTTATAGGAGTTATAATAGCCGACTCGATCAAAAGAAGTAATGGCATGGCACCTAGTTCACCACGCTGTCAACCAGTTTATATAGGGCGGACAAAGTAACTGCAGGCCTCGTGCGGAAGCCGCGCAAAGAAGTCCCGGTTGCGATATGAAAGTATTTCGGCTAATACCTTTTTTCCATCCCAGATTCTAGATTCCAGATTGTATGGTGTCTCTCTGGGCGTGGCTTCTCGAAACGAGATGGATTTAGCTGTTTCTGGTACATCTGGTCCCTCGGCACAGCCACCTATACTGGTTTTCATAAAACATAAAAAAAAATACGAGTACAATATGTATACTGAATAATAATTGTTTCATTTCGCCTGTCAGATTATACTTTTCGAGTCTATTAATCCATTTTCCGCCAATTATCTCATTGTCTGCTTCGCCAAATTTCTTATCCTTACGTATCCTAACGGTTATTCCATTAGACTGATTAGATCCCTTTCTTCGTCGCCTGAGATTAAAGTTAATCTCTTTTGCTAAGGCATAACTTGAGCTTTATGTATTAAGCGAGAAAAACAAATAGTTCGTCCAACTTGGATTTTACTCAGTGCCTTTAAAAAAAATTATCTATTATCTAATTGATTTTCCCTGGCATGCTAGCGTCGACCACGCTGTTTTAATTCTTCAAGTGGTTTATAAGCTGTGAACGGAGATAATGCGCGAAACGCTTCAAAAATCTTTTGGCTTTTTGATTAATTTGTTAGGACATCCTCCATAATCCCACATATTCTGTGAAAATTTCAACCGGCTGCCTATTACGGTTCAAAAGATACAGCAGTAGGACGGACGGACGAACTGATAGACAGACAGACGAGACATAGTGTTAGTAATAGGCTTCAATATTAATGCAGAACCCTAAAAACCTGTTAAGTGCGAATGTTGTTCAGTTCAGACACAAAGGATTCCGTATTAGATCACTGTTCTCGCTCGCTCCGCAGCTGCGCAGTCCACTAGAATATTTTTTTAATAAACATTTAAGAGATAAACTTCAAAATGGTTTTCACCCCTCAAGGATTAAATGGGTTAGTTTAATCATTTTAGTTTTTTTAGATTTATTGAGCTTACAACGGATTCCGTATTACATCACTGTTTCGTAGTCATTTTATTCTTGCATGCGCTTGTCTCGCTACGCGCCGCAGTCCACTAGATTTTTTTTATAACCATTTAAGATATAAACTTCAAAATAGTTTTCATGCCTCAAGGATTAAATGGGCTAGTTTAATAATAATTATTGTTTTTTTTATTTATTGACCTGTCACGCCGTGATCACCTCGGACAATGCGTGTGACAGACAGACGTACGGACGGACGGACGGACGGAAGGACGGACCTAACCTAACCTGAATGATTTTATAAGAGTTCCTGCCAGCGCCACTAGCTACGTAACTGTAAAAATTCGGCACCTTTCTACCTAATCGTGATATAATTTCACCGATGCTAACATCGGTGAAATTATATCTTTGACGTCACAAATTTTGTGACATAACAAGTATGTCCTAGAAGATGTTGAGCTATTAATGGTTTATTCTACTTTGGTTTGTCCTTTTGTCTGTTTGCGTTCTGTCACATATACCTTCACGATATGCATTTACTGGGAACCACTCACATGCTAACCAGCCAAAAACTCATTCGATTTCAGAAAGCGTTAGCACAGAATAGAAAAGAGTTAGGTAATGCACTCGACGCGGCTATTGGTTGATTTCGGTGAGCTTCTGGGCGAGTTAACGTGTCAAGTTGTTCCCGATCGAAATTCTTTTCACACACTCGTCGCTGGCTACGTAACTCTATAAAAATTCGGCACCTTTCTACTTAATCGTGTATTAGCATCGGTGAAATTATATCTTTGATCTCACAAATTGTGTGATATTCCTTTTTTTTTTATCACAATGTTTTTCTCGTGAAACCTCATAAATGAAACCAATGAATTCGTGGAAATTTTCTTTATGTGTCAGGTCACCAATATCGTTAATTCCTAATATCAATTACATACATTGGCGTCTCTGCGAGACGAACATAAGGCTAGTCTTACACGGGCAAGAAAAATTGGTCAATACGAGGCAAGCAAGATCAATGTTGACGTTACAGCAACACAACTATAAAAAAATCGGTCAAGTGCGAGTTTTACCCATACACGGAGGGTTCCGTAGATCCGCTGTACAATACCTGTCAAAAAAGGCTTCCGTATGAATACGGAACCCTAAAAAACTGACAATATATTCATCAAATTGCTGGATCACCTTTCGTTTTTGACTCATCACCAAAGTTTGACTTGAAGGAATCACTACTATTGATAAGTACACCTTTTAGCGCTATCGTTCTATCTGTGTATGTTTCTTGCTTGTGCTATTCTCTATATTTGGTGTGCAATGAAGAATTGTTATTCTATTCTATTCTGTTCCATTCTGTTTCATTATGTATCATTCCGTTCCATTCTGCTCCATTCTGCTCTATTATGTTCCATTCTGGTCTATTCTGCTCGATTCTGTTCCATTCTGTTCCATTCTGTTCCATTTTGTTCCATTCTGTTCCATTTTGTTCCATTCTGTTCCATTCCATTATATTCCATTCGATCCATTCTAATCCATTCTATTCTATTGGTTGTTTTATGTAATCCGGTATGGGTTGCTCAGTCGGAGGGGCCAAAGCACATGCTCCGACCAGTCAATATCACCACCTCTTCCCTTTGGATGTATTACCGCGGTATTAACGGACCAGTGTGCGAGCGCCTTTATATAGAAAAAGGCCCGGCCGCCAGACTCGTGCATTATTGATGAGCCCATCCCGTGCTTCTCCGCGCTCTAATAACCGCGAGCGAGCAAACATTCGGGCCGCGGCGCGGCGGTGGTGGTCGCACGCAGACGCGGAAGAATACGGGACGACGACGTGCTGTGTCTGCCAGATAGATGCTCGTAGATGAGTAACTTTTATTTATTTATTTATATTTTTTAGGTTTCCATATCCCGCACGAAAGCCTATTACTAAGCCTCCGCCGTCCGTCCGTCCGTCCGTCTGTCCGAGGGCTGTATCTCTTGAACCGTAATAGTTAGCCGGTTGAAATTTTCACAAAATATGCGTTACTATGGCGGATATAACAACAAATAATTAAAGAAAGAAAATGTTATAAATTAAGGGGGGCTCCCATACAACAAACGTACAATAAAATCGATTAGTCACACTATTGAATAATAGATGGCGCCACAGGCTTTTATACATTGCAATGTTGAAAGACAAAAGATAGGCGGATAATAGCGGATAGATACGGAAACCTCCGTGTGGGCTGTGCCCTACCACCGAGTAAGGTAGGAAGTGAAGGGACCTACAGTTTAACGTGGAATCCGAACCACGGTCAGCCTCCAACGGTCGAGCGGTCACCCATCCAAGTACTGACCGCACCCAGCGTTGCTTAACAATCAATAGCAACAGTCGGCTGTCTGCACCACTGAGCTATAGAGGCTGACTACAACCCCGTCTTAATAAATTTTTTTTTTTTGCATTCGACCTATTATCTTGCCAACCACTCTCGCAGGCGAATCCAAAGGCGACCTCCTCCGTGCTGAATCTTGGAATAATAACCGGAGCTACCGCACCTCGGACGTCCGGAATGCCGAAGCCTACGCAGCACCACCGCGCCCGCCCGCCCTGCGCCGCCCTACTCCGCCCCAATCCTCCTGACCGCCCGCCCCAATCCTCCCGACCTCCCGCCCCAATTCCCTCTAGGCTCTCCGCCCGGCAGACTCCCGCTGTCTGGTGACCTGGAACGTACAAACGTCAAGACGACTGAATAGTAGGGACATTTACAGCGTGTCCGCAGTAAGGTATGAAACACTGAACAGGAAGGTATGACACACTGAACGGGTGATTTTGCTATATATGTTTTTTACTTTTTTTATGGAAAGTGACAAGGTTGGCTACATCACCTACAACAACATCCGTGATTTCAGTCCACAACACCGAGTGAACTAGGTGCCATGTCAGTGCTTCCCTTCATTTCATGTCGGCTACACTGAACTGGACGGAAAACACGAACTATTTGCATGGCCGTTTCGACCGACCCTTCGCTCTGTGCGGTGGTACCAACCCGGCCGGGATAAACCCTACCACCTAGTAAGGTAAGAAGGGAAGGGGCCTACAGTTTAACGTGGAACCGAACCACGGTCAGCCTCCAACGGTCGAGCGGTCACCCATCGAAGTACTGACCAGCCCAGCGTAGTAACAGTCGAATGTCTGCACCACTGAGCTATCGAGGCTAACTATGATTTATGGATTTATGATTTTGAAGACATATTTTCTATAGCTTTTGCCCGCGGCTTCGATCGCGTGAAATTCGTATTTAAAAAGAAGAAAGTAAGTAAGCCCGCTACCGTACCTTTATTTCGGCGCGCGGAATAATTCAGTTTGTATGAGAGCCACATCTTAGCGTAACCGGAACTGAATTGTATGCGCAGCGACGTAATACAAACTCTTTGTTTATTATCTTTTGGCAGTACACTGCGCTCAGATTTGTCATATTTACATTGTAACATTCCGCCAGTTCGATCTCACAGCGAAGAAGAACTGACAAAAACTGGAATTGTTTTCAATGTGCACTTAGTCTACTTTAGAATAATCTCTAATTATTAAACTCTAATTATTTTACTCCTTTACTAAGCCTACACCGTCTGTCTGTCTGTCCGAGGGCTGTATCTTTTAAACAGTAATCGGTAGTCGGTTGAAATTTTCACAGAATATCTCCTAACAAATAATAATTTTAAAAAAAACAAAAAATAACAAATTAAGGGGGTCCCCGTCCAAGAAACTTGTTTCAACTTTTTTTTTCTCTCGGTACGCGAGTTAGACTCGAACTTGGCCGGTTTTTTACCCTGACATCGCTGCCTACATCACTCACGAAGTCACCCCATTCAACCGTATTCCTGTCGAAGCAAGGTGCCATACCCGCTGCGTTGAAGGTACACACATATACATTTATTATTAACTAGCTTCCTTCAAGAGGGCGTGAATGGGCACCTGTCAGGCCGGCATGGTATTCGCAGCCCCCGCATACGACGGAATGTCCATGGGCTTCGCTAGACACCTATGGGTGGCTCGACGCCACATGTCGCGCTTACTATAAAAAAAACTTGAGGTACGGAACGTCATTGAAATGGACTATGTCGTCGAAGGCGCGCGCTCCCACGCGAGGCGAGACGACAGCTAATGCGAGACGACAGGACTAATGGATTCGGATCTTGCGATTTCAGGCAACGCTGACCCTACAGAGGGAAAAATTGGCCCCATTTTGAAGATCACACGAAATGATGTTGCTGAGAATATGGCTATTGGGAAAAATATTAAAACTATATCAATGCAGACACACCTAGGGTTGGTTCTCACTTATGTAGGTACGAATGAGTGTTGAATTAATGGCATGATGCTACTCGTATACTATAGCTGATATAACTTGACGGATTCCATAGGAAAATAAACTGTAAACGAATAGGTTAAGCCGTTCTTGAGTTATACATAAGAAGACGGCAGACGTTGAATCTTCTCTACTTCTTGTAAAATGGCACGCTTGTCTGTATGTATGTTTGATACAAACTCCGGAACCACTGAACAGATTTTGATGCGGTTTGCACCTGGAATTGCACAATGGAAAGTTCTTGAGGCTCACTATAGGATGTACCATCACGCTAAATAGCAATAGGGCTGAGCAGTATCAAAGAAAGTTGAGCAGTGTCAGTATCAACGGAAGGGAAGGGAAGATGACTTGTAGCACAAAGGTAAAACACGTTGACTGTAAAAAAACCTGTATCGTTTTAATAAGGAACTCTCGTAGAATAAAATTGTTGGTTTTCGTATCCTGTACGGAAAACTATTACTAAGCCTGCGCCACCGTCTGTCTGTCTGTCTGCCTGTCTGTCTGCCTGTCTGTCTGTCTGTCCGTCCGTCCGTCCGTCCGTCCGTCTGTCCGTCCGATGGCTGCGTCGTTGAAACCGTAATAGGTTCTGTGGGTTGGCCCGTTGAAATTTTCACAGAATATGTGTTATTATTATTATATTATGGCGGATATCCTAACAAACATATAAAACATCGAAACAGTAAAACATTTAAGGAGTCCCCCGTACAAATGTCATAATTGCCATAATTGCCATTTGGCAATTACAAATATAACAATCATTTTAATCGAAGTAGCTTTTTGATGCGAATTCTTAATGAGAGAAATGTATAAAATTAACCTAATAAATAAATAAAAAAAAAACTAAATACTAACATTTAAGATTACTGTAAGTAAAAAACTTCCTCCAATTCCTCCGACTCCGCCACAGTACCCAATACGCTGGCCGCGTTGCCCCTTTGAATAGCTAGGCTGAAAAAAGAAAGACTTGGCGCGTCGGTCACCAGACTTATCAATAAGGAACTTTCCTAGGACGTTTCCGAAAGTCCTTGCGTCGTCGGGTGACCACAAGCCAAGTGTTTCCACAGCAAAGGCCAGGAAATGCATAATTGCCAAATGTCATAATTGAAGAGCGCCATCTACCGAATCATCCAAACATTTACCAGCAATAGTATGAACGCTCACCGATAGATGGCGCGATACGTGCGAATGCGAATCGACCATTTTCATGGTGGTACTGGTACGGAAACCTCGTTGCGCGAAATGCGCGAGTCCGGTTCGCGCTTGGCCGTCGAGTGACTCTCACACAATTAATTGGTTTTTTTTTTCGTTGTAATGTCAGTGAACTTGAGACATGGGTCTTTTCAATTAATGTTCCAATTAAAACAGGATTTTTTTTTATCTTCCTCTCGGTGTGGAGTCTGTGGAGTGTGAGGTGACCGCTGCTGCCTCTGTCTGTGGTCGGTCGGTCGGTACACAGAATGTTATTTTATCACTGAAAGGGATTTTTTTTCCGTCACTGAAGGGAACTTTTTGGCTACGATATTGATTGAACCTAAAAAAATTATTTCACTTCTTGCAGTTGAGGCGAGGAGTGTATTTTACCATTTTAGGGTACCGTATCCATATGACAGCCTATTACTAAACCTACGCCGCCGTCTGTCTCTCTGTCTGTCTGTCCGTCCGTCCTAGAGCTGTATAGTTTAAACCGTAATAGATAGCCGGTTGAAATTTTCACATAATATGTATGTGTTATTGTTACAACAATATAATATTAACAAATGATAAAATTAAGATACATAAATACAGATAATTTTTTTTTTCGTTGTCATGTCAGGCGAACTTGAGACATGACATTTTTCAATTAAGGTTCCAAACAAGAAATCCATACTAGAAACGGTTTTTTTTTGTTCGAAAAAACAACGGTAATACGTACAAGCGTCAAACTTGTGCGTACTCAATAAGGTGCGACGGTACCGTGTGGGGTCGGTACTTAAAAAGAATAGCCCCACTGCATCTCTCCCCGTCGCATGTCGTAAAAGTCGACTAAGGGATAAGAAAATTCGTCAGCCTCGGTAGCTCAGTGGCGCGGTTGGTTAGTCAACTGTTATTAAGCAACGCTGAGCGCGGTCAGTTTTTGGATGGGTGACCGCTTGACGGTTGGAGGCTGACCGTGGTTCGGATTCCACGTTCAACTGTAGGTCCCTTCCCTTCTTACCTTACTAGGTGGTAGGGTTTATCCCGGCCGGGTTGGTACCACCGCACTGAACGAAACGTCGGTCGAAACGGCTATGTAAATAGTTCGTGTTTTCCGTCCAGTTTAGTGTAGCCGACATGAAATGAAGGGAAGCACTGACATGGCACCTAGTTCACCCTGTGTTATGGGCTGACATCACGGATGTTGTAGGTGATGTAGCCAACCGTGTCAGGATCCATAAAAAAAAAAAAAAAAACTTCACGCCGGACCAAAAGCTGCTTCTGTATAAAACGCAGATCAGGTCCTGCTTGGAATACTGCTCGCACCTGTGGGATGGCTCTGCCAAATACCAGCTTGCGCCTCTGGACTCAATCCAGCGTCGAGCCGTGCGACTAGTGCGTGACCCCGAAGTGTCCTGCGATCTTGAATCACTGCAACACCGTAGGGATGTCGGCTCCCTAAGTGTGTTCTATCCCTTATTCCATGGGGAGTGCGCGGAGGAGCTGTTTAATTCGAGGTTTAATTAGATCCCGGCGTCCCCTTTCCACCTTCGCACCACGCGCACTGGGCAGGGATTGCATCCCTACACGCCGAACTTACCGCGGATGCGTACCAATCGATTCTGCAGATCACTCCTCTACAGAACCGGTAAACTCTGGAACGCTCTCCCTGCCCATATATTTCCCCCCAAGTACAGTCTCGGGTCCTTCAAGAGGGGCGTGAATGGGCACCTGTCAGGCCGGCATGGCATTCGCAACCCCCGCATACGACCGAATGTCCATCTGCGTCGTTAGACACCTTATGGGTGGCTCGGCGTCGGCGCCATATGTCGCGCTGTCAATAAAAAAAAAAAAAACTTGGTGTAATTATAGTGCAAACTCAAAAGTCAAACAAAAAATCATAAAAACCGGCCAATTACGTGGTGGAACGGAACCCTCGGTGCGCGAGTCAGACTCCGACCGCACTTGGCCGATGGTTTTTTTAATGTAGGTAATTATTATTTTTTTTTATTTATTCGTAGCTTTCTATATCCGAGGTACCGGCCTATGCGACCATATTAGATCTGAGTTTCTACTAATATCTAAAGTCATTTATAACACGAATCTATAGTGATTCCTCGAACGTTGGGGCCTTTCCACGTGGCCTACTTTGAGGAAACTACCAGTTATTATAAGGCAGTTTTTGGGTCAATCAATCGGAAAAGTTAAATTATTGTTCTTTTCGCGAATCAGCACAGAGTTCAAAAGGGTAGAACTGCTATTTGCAGTTTCAGCTTGTCTTTTTTTCCAATTTGTTTAAATACCTTACTTTGGTAGGTACTTGCGCTAGTCAAGCAATCGTCATAATATTTCACACATTTAAGACGAGACCACCAGAATCAAAAGAGTTCATCGACAAGCTGGGCGATATGCTTGTCGACAAGGCTGGTGACCCATGTGCCAAGGCTCATCTTGTACGGCGAATTTTTTTTATTTTTTTTTATGGATACTGACACGGTTGGCTACATCACCTACATCGTCCGTAATGTCAGCCCATAACACCGGGTGAACTAGGTGCCATGTCAGTGCTTCCCCCTTTGATCGTGCCGGCTACACTGAACTGGTCAGAAAACACAAACTATTTACATAGCCGTTTAGACCGACGTTTCATTCAGTGCGGTGGTACCAACCCGGGCGGGTTAAACCCTACCACCAAGTAAGATTAGGAGGGAAGGGACCTACAGTTTTACGAGGAATCCGAACCTCGGTCAGCCTCCAACGGTCAGCGGTCACCCATCCAAGTACTGACCGCACCCGCGACAGTTGACTGTCTGCATCACTGAGCTATCGAGGCTGACTGACTGAATTAGCCTCGAAATTCAAAGGGGCAACGCAGCCAGTGTGCTGGGTACCGCTGGGGGGGGGGGGGGTCGAATTGGAGGATTTTTTTGTTCTTTCGGCATTTATGTTTTTTACCCCCCTAAACATTATCCACGAGAACACGGCGCGTAGCGTAGTACACGGTGTAGGTTAAATCTCGTGATAAAGGTACAGATCGGGTGTGTGCTCAAAAAAAGGGTCAAGTGCGTAGTACCCGTAACCGAAGAGTATGCATTAAGAACATTATGGGAGTTGAAGAGGCGGCAGAAGTATGTCGGGATCGTGGCACGTGGAGATCCGTTGTCTCTTCCCTACCCCCACCGGGAAGTAGGCGTGACTCTACGTATGTATGTATGGGGAACTCTGTAGGGTCATTATAATAATCATCCTTACCTATAATAAAATCCAACGTCTGCTTTCTGTCTGAGTGTCTGAGTGTATGACTGTCTGTCCGCTTATAACTCGAGAACCACTGAACCGATTTTAATAAAACAAAATTCTACGGATAGCTTGATTCTTCCCATCAACTATAGGCTACTTACTATCACGCTAAATGGCTTATGAGGTTAGCAGTGAAGTGAAATATGAGAGCGGGCGGAGCCGCGGGCACGGCTATCTCAATATAAAGCTTGTAAATCAATAAATCTTTAATGACTTTACAGCTGCTCACCGCTTCCAACCTTTTAATTGTTCGAGGATCAGATATCTGGGTCAATTTCTCGATGAGATTGCAAGGATATTGCTTAAGTTGTTCTTTCATTAGGCTTAACCTAATTGAAAGGAGCCTACGAAGTTAGTTTGGCAAGTGGGTCGCGCCCGAATTTCCTAATAGATGAATATTCGGTAATCCTTGAAGATTATGACTTTGTGCGGGGAAAACAATTATTTGAGTCGTTCAGTAGAATAGTTTCTTCATGTTTATATGCCTCGTCAATGCTAGGTGTTAATCTGGCTTATGCTCTTACCTCACATAGGTGATACGGTTTAATCCGGTTTGGCACCACCGCACTGAATTGAGGTCGGTCGAAACATCTATTAAAAAAACCCCCGACCCTTAAAAAGTCAAAAATAATTTCCGTTTACTTACTTAAAGGAGTCGGGAGACCGCTAAGTAAATTCCCGCGCAGCTCTGAGTTTTTATATTTTATTTACTTAGCGGTCCCCCGACTCCTTTAAGTAAGTAAACGGAAATTCTTTTTTACTTTTTCAGGGTCGGGGTTTTTTAAATTTGTAATATAACTTTTATTTCAAGCTTTTTTAATAAAACCGCATGAAAATCGCTCCACATTTTTTTTATTACTTAATTACTTGATTACAAACATATCTAAGAACCATCCCGATTAAACAAGCTTCCTAATAAAAAAAACCGCAAATCGGTCCATCCATTTGGGAGCTACGATGCCACAGACAGACACACACACACACACCCTCACAATCGCAGACACACACACACACACACACGTCAAACTCACACACACCCCTCCGTTTTTTCGTCGGGGGTTAAAAATAGGTCGTGTTTGTATATTTCACCAATATACTGGGCGGTGAGAATTCCTTTTCATGCACCTGGTTTTTAATTAACCGACTTCTTCAAAAAACAACTAGAACTTAAGAGTGTTAAATAATATTTGGATTCATATTCGAACCCTTGGCCGCCTTCAACTCAAAGGGTCCGAATATGAATCCAAGAAAAAAAATCTATTCGATTAGTTGAAATATCTATACATTAAAGATTGGTATAATTTGAAATATAAGAGGCTCATTTTTATTAGAAGTCGCCTTATAAAAAGAAAAGGCTAAGGAGTTTTTGGTGTAATTTATTTTGAGACATTTAAGGTGCATAGTTAAGAAGTCGCAATCCGTAATACAGAGCAAAGAAACACGTCGGGCTCTAGTGGAGGGTCTGCTGGGGGAATGCGGACGTCGATCGTTGTTCTGTGGGCAGTAAGAATGAAAATAACAATTCACACGTGGAAGGTTTTTGAACTTTATTTTATTATGATGTTTTACTTTTTAATTCTCTGTAGTTATAATTTAGATATAATATAATAATTATTATAATACAAACTATAATTTAATTATAGTACAAACTCCAAAGTGAAATAATAAAATAAAAAACTGACCAAGTGCGAGTCGGATCCGCGCACCGACGTTTCACCACACCAGACACAAAAAAAACATTGAAAAATCATATTTCTTGTATGCGGACCACCCTTAATTTTTACTTTTTCTGTTTTTTATTATTTGTTCTTATATCCGCCATAATAACACATATTCTGTGAAAATTTCAACCGGCTAGCTATTACGGTTCCAAATATATTTTTTTTATAGCAAGCAGTAGGACAGACAGACCAACGTCGTAGACTTAGTAAGAGGCTGTTTTTAAGAACGGCCTATCATCGTGGTGTTTCGGAACCCTCGGTGCGCGAGTCCCACTCAGACTTACGAAAAAGAAATATTTAGTTTTAGCCCAAACTCAGAAAGGTCTTTTTTACTAGTTTAACAACTTCACTTATGACTTTTTGCTACCACAACTTGCTCGTCCTATCCGGACATTTTAAATTATACACCTGGAAATACTGCTAGTAGAAACCGCACTAAATAATTAAATGAATTAATTTAAAAGGACTCGCGTAGAGTGAGAAAGTTCCTAAGCCGCTTCCGAAAGAACGCCGCCCTTAACAAAATAAATTACAGAAATGTCCAACCTTTCTCTCCGGACTTCATTAAAAACCCAATAAAGATTCCAGATTAAAATTAGGTACATTAAAAGGGCTTCCACTAATAACATTTACAGTTTTGAGAGTTCATTAATATTCTAGATAGGTAGCACTTTATTGAAATTTTAATCTTTTTTTAACGTTTTCATTTATAAATTATAATGCTAAAAGCTGCTTTACTCTTATCTTGTGAATGACTTTAAAAAACGTTTTAAGTTTAACTTATAATTATTATTTTTCGCCCAAACATCCTAACGGGAATTATTAAAGTTGCTTTAATAAATAATAATTAATTACATTTTTTTAAGTACCTTTATTTTCGGCTTCGCATCTATCTAATGAAGAAATATAAGCGAGCACATGTTTAGAACTAACTAAGGTACTAAAAAGCGGCTAAGTGCGAGTCGAACTCGCGCACCGAGGGTTCCGTATCGCCATGTCATGGTCAGCGCCACTCACGCTATCTATGACGTGTTTTATGAAATGCTTAATATTAGTTAAAATTCATGATTAGTTAAAATGCTTCATACTGTTTTCGGTAGATGGCGCGCATACCTATTTAGTTTCTTGTATGGAATCCCCTTTGAAAATTTAAATTGTTCTTATTTTTATTATTTATTGTTAAAATTTCAACGTTCTACCAATAGGTATTAAATAACGGTTCAAGATTACCACCGCACCGAATGAAAGATCGATTGAAACGGCTATGTAAATAGTTCGCGTTTTCCGTCCAGTTGAGTGTAGCCAGCATGACCGAAATGAAGCACTGGCATGGCACCTAGTTCAACAAGGTGTTATGGGCTGACATCATGGATGTAGCCAACCGTGTCTGTTTTCATAAAAACAAAAAATACTTGTAACGCGTCTGCCATTTGCTGAAAAGGAAAAACCAACTCCTATTTATGTATTTCCTATTTTCCTAAACTTGTAGCCCCAGAGAATAGACAAGCAAAAAAGTGTTCAGGCCAGAGAAAGAAATTCGTTTTGAATATTTTTGCCGACGCGAGACGCCGCGCCGCCGCTCCGCCGCGCCTGCGTTTGATTTGATGAAATTTCATTTACGCCGCAAGGTGGGCGACCACTGTCTGAGCCAGTTCCTTGCCGTCTCTTCGTTATACAGAGTTTTAGCAAACCAATCTTAACATCAGAGTGTTTGCTAAAATATTATAGTCATCTCCACGTCTTCAACTGCAAATTTAATATTAACAAATTATATATTGTTTTTATGGAAACTGACACGGTTGTCTATATCACCTACTACATCCGTGATGTCAGCCCATAACACCGGGTGAACTAGGTGCCATGTCAGTGCTTCCATTCGGTCGTGTCGTCTACACGGAACTGGGCGGAAAACACGAACTATTTACATAGCCGTTTCGTTTAAAAAATAATAATAGAAGCAGTTTAATGCACGCAATCTACACGCTATATCCCGACAATCGGGGTACAGTACGGTAGTCGGTGTTGTACAGCAAGTACTCTTGTAAATTACAACACCGACCACCACGTTTAGCAAAGTATTAGGACAGGATAAATATCAAGCAGCAAGTAAGGCACGAAGACCCGCCTGCTACAATACTCGGTGGAAGGACCGCGCCAAGGTGAGAGGTGGCTAACCTGTCGCCCTTTAGTACGGCATCTTGTCCTTATCCCTTAGTCGCCTTTTAAGACATGCAGTGAGGATCAACAGAAAAACATTACTAAGTACGTGCGCCATATTAATCGCTCTGCATTTTTTTTTTAACACAATTTATTCTTATACATACCTACTTACTTGTGGAATAAGGTATTATGTATGTATTTTATGTTATTTTTATTATTATATACTGTATCTATGTATATTTATATTTATATACTTAAGCATGTATTAATTTGTTTATGTACATATTTGTATATATATATATTTGTATAAGTACGTATTATATACATATATTACTTTCCTGTCCAAATGTCTGCACTACCCTTGCCATATTTCTTCTTCACTTACTCTCATCACCCAATGGTTGACTGGAAGAAATCACTTAAAGTGATAAGTCCGCCTTTGCACGCTACTTTTCTCTTGCTCTGTGTGAAGTATTGTAAATTTCTATTGCTCTTCTGTCTTGTGTATCTCTGTGTTTTTGTGTGCAATAAAGCATTTCTATTCTATTCTACTTACTTATAATATGTTTGGTAGAATTTGTTTTACGTTGATTAATTTTTTTTTCTATTTACCTTCAAATTAAACTCACTTGTAACTTGTTACCGCCATCCGGGGATGAGTTTTCCACACAGAGCACGGAATACCCCCGCCCGCGCCCCCTCCTAGAGGCGCCCTAATATTTGAAACCCAATAACTGGACGCAGTGCTACTAGCGCTTCGTATGTGTGTGTTAGTATCGACACTACACACAATGAGGAGCAAGTTAGGCACACGCACAAAACAAATGCACACGCACAACACACATATGTAAGTCATAGGCCACGCCTACAGACTTCAACGCCGTTGTAGGGAAATCGCGCTCAGGGCGCCTCTAGGAGGGGGTGCGGGCGGGGGTATTCCGGAGGGGGCGCGCGCGGAGGTATTCCGTGCTCTGTGGTTTTCCACAACGGTCAGGCCGAAGAATGCAGAGGGTTATTTGAAAGTGTTTTAGTTTAGCTTATTTTTAACCCCCGACGAAAAAAACGGAGTGGTGTTATAAGTTTGACGTGTGTGTGTGAGTGTGTGTGTGTCTGTCTGTGGCATCGTAGCTCCCCGACCCTTAAAAAGTCAGTCAGAACTTCAGATTAAACTCACCTGAAATTAAAATTAAATATTAACATCGTACACTGCTCTGTTATTTCATCGGCTTCAACAAATTCGAAACAGCAATTAGAATGTATAAGTGCGGATTGCTGAGTTGAAAACAAATCATGGATTATGCAGCCATAAGACACAAAATTATTCTGTTATTTTATTCTGTGGTAAAACAACACAGGAGCAGCGTAGGTATGGTAATTGTGCGTCCTTACAAATATGAATATTCAGTCCGCTTTGAGTCTCAAACGATGGCAGGGTCTCGTTCAAACAACATTAAAATGAAGGGCTGCAGTTAATTTCGCGAAATACTTTATAACTTAGAGAAGCTAGGTACCCACCCATAATATATATTGTACTTAAAATTGAAAAATCTGATAAAAACGCAACTTTTAAAAACTTCAAAACAATCTTTCAAACAACACAATTTTTTCCCAGCGCGTAATTTTCTTTTTATTGATAGCGCGACATATGGCGCCGAGCCACCCATAAGGTGTCTAACGACGCCCATGAACATTCGGTCGTATGCGGAGGTTGGGAATGCCATGCCGGCCTGACAAGTGCCCATTCACACCCCTCTTGAAGGACCCGAGACTGTACTTGGGGGGAAATATATGGGCAGGGAGAGCGTAATACTAATAATTTTTTTTTTTTTTTTTATTGTTTCCGAACTAGCTGGCTGTGTCCGAGGTCGAAGCCTCAGGCGCAGCCAATATCACCCCCGAGGAGGTGCCAGTCCGGCTTGGAGGTGGACTAATGTCGCTGGGGACAGGCTATTTACCCGCGATTTGAAGATCCGTGGATTGTAGGAGTGGGGAAAGATATTCCCCGGAAGCCCGTTCCACACCTTTGCAGTGCGGCACAAGAACGATTTAGAGAATCGTGCCGTTCGAAGTACTCGTCTGTCCACTACAAAGGGGTGTTCCGCGAGAGTATGGCGGGTTTGGCGAAGGCGAACAGGAGGAGGAGGGATAAGGGAAGCAATTTCGTCAGAGCAGCGGCCATAGTAGTACCGATAAAACAGGCTCAATGACCCAACGATACGTCTGTGTTTTAAAGGTTGAAGGTCCTTTGTGAGCACAGAGTCGCCAATGAGGCGAATGGCTCGTCGTTGGATAGAATCCAAGGCTGAAAGAAGGTACTCAGGGGAACCCTCCCAAAGATGACTGCAATATTCCATCACCGGTCTTACTTGTGCTTTATAGAGTGTAAGCAATTGGACCGGTGTGAAAAATCGCCGACATCGGTAGAGTATCTCTAATTTTCGAGATGCTAGTTTCGCCTTGGATTCTATGAACGATCGAAATCCAACGTCCCTGGACACCTCTATACCCAGGACTCCCAGACTACCATCATTGGGGATTTGGCTGCCCTGGAAAGTTGCTTGGAGTGGAAACGGATCAGCCTTAGTAGAGAAGGCACAGGCTTGCGTCTTAGCTACGTTGAAGTTGACCAAGTTCTCCTTCCCCCATGAGGATACTTTATCGAGAACCAGGTCAACCCGAGCAACAGTTTCGCGTCTCGCGTTTGCTGCTGACGCCTCTCTACCCTTCCAGTCTTTGATGAACCCTTCGTGCACCGTGCTGTCGTCCGCGTAGCAATGTATTTCGCCGAGCGAGAGCATGTCGTTAATAAATAATAGAAACAGCGTAGGCGACAGCACGGATCCTTGTGGAACACCAGCATTGATTGAGTAATCGGCCGAGCATGCACCATCAAGGGTGACAAAGATCGACCGATTGCTCAAAAAGCTGGAGATCCAAGTGCACAGTTTTGTAGGGACACCGTAGGCCGGAAGCTTGCTTAGGAGTCCCCGGTGCCAGACGCGATCGAATGCTTTGGATATATCCAAAGCGACCGCCAGCGATTCCCCAAAACCATCGAGTCTTTCAGCCCACAAGTGCGTAACGTACGCTAGAAGATCTCCAGTCGACCTTTGCTTGCGGAAGCCGTATTGCTTATCGTCGAGGAGTTTATAGTCTTCTAGGTACGTCAGGAGCGCTGAGTTGACAATACGCTCCATAACCTTACTCAAGAGTGAGATTATCGCAATAGGGCGATAGATCGATGGGTTCGCTGGGTCCCCCTTCTTGGGGACCGGCTGGACCGAAGCTCTTTTCCAGCAAGAAGGCATTGAACCGGAGGAATAGGAGCGTTTGAATAGGCGAGTAAGGACTGGCGCCAATTCCAGAGCACAATTTTTCAAGACAACCGCCGGGACGCCGTCAGGCCCGCTACTCTTCGAAATATCCAACTCACGTAGCGTTTTATAGACGACTCTGGGATGGAACCTAATATTATCCATCATACGCCCGCAATGGGGCAATGAAGGGGGGTTGGCGCCCAGGTCGTCCATGTTTGAGTTGGATGCGAAAAGGCGTGCAAAGATATTCGCCTTTTCCTTCGCGAGTATAGCGAGCGAGCCATCCGGACGTTCCAGCGGAGGTGTAGCAGGACGGCAGAAATTCCGACCGATGGATAAACAAATAAACAAAACACAAAAAATATTTTTCTGTGGTAAGTATAAGTAGGTTTAAGTATTGTATCTATATGAAGCGGCGGGTGGCCGAGTGGTCTGGGCGTTGGCTTCTCTTGCTAGAGGTCCCAGGTTTGAATCCGGTCGGCGTGTACAAATCTGTACCGATGAGTTTTTTTTCTATTAGAAACAAATTACGTACATACCTACACCCGCTGCTTCACCGTTCGGAACCAGTATAAAACTGTAGATCACTTCCCTTGCTCCTTACAGGTCTGGTGGTAGCATGGTGGTAGGCTCAAATTGTAGCCGACTGGGTTGAAGTGAGATGGCCGCATAGCAGCCTCGGCTGTGTTTTCCTCTAGTCCAGTATAGGCAGCATTCCAAAGGCTCCGGGGTGTATTGACCAATCTGTCAGATCGTCCAATGTGCCATTCATACAATATGAATTACATAATAGCATAACGTCCAGATGCTAGAAAGACCACTACCCAATAAGGGCAAATGCCAGATCGTCCAATTTGTCGTAACGTCCAGATGCTAGAAAAAGTCGCCGATATGGCGCCTACCTTCTCAGAGGTGATATTGGCTGGTCGGAGCATGTGCACTGGCCCCTCTGACACAGCCACCCATACCGGATTACATAAAAAAATAAAAATAAAGTGTGCGCAGAGCTAAGCACTAGGCACCTGTAGCGTTGTTTCCTTATAGATGTGGGGGTGTAGATTTTGTGTTATTATATTATAATGATAGTAAGAATACAAGTATTAATTTACATATGATAAGATAAAATAAATAAAAAATCAAATCAAAATCAGAAAGTGTTTATTAGTCAGGCACATGTAAATAGGTTACAGGTATACATAAAAAACAACGCATGAGGATGGTACCAAAACCAATACTGTAATAATTAAATATTTCTTTATGAGTAAGGCCCAATTGCGCCAACACGAATTTAGAGTTAAGTAGCGAGTTATGGATTTAAACCATTGACTTATATCATATCACTGATTTAAACGCGGTTCCCACAGTCAACGGGTACTAGCTTAACGAGTTAAACTGGTTTATATCGTTAAATTCGTGTTGGTGCAAGTGGGCCTAAGTATATAAAACGGTTAAACAGATTTATAAGTTGGTAAATTTGACAGTTTGAGTGACGTTTACATGTATGTATGTACCTAAGTATAAGTGTAAATCAATATTTCATTTCATTTCATATCATTTCGTTTCATATGCCTAATAGTTTCATGTGGAAGGAAGTTTTGTGTTTCATCCTCTTGAGTTGTTGAATAATGTTGGCTCGTGTATAAGTTATGAGAGGGCGTTAAATATAGGAGCCTCTCCATGTAGGTTTTTGAGGACATTGAGGAGATTGCTCTCAGGATATAGTTTGTCAGTGGGGTATCTGAAGGGTTTATGCTGCATTATATCTTGTTTCAACTAGCTATCTATTACGTTTCAAAAGATACAGCCCCAGGACGGACGGACAGACAGACGGACAGACGGCGTAGGCTTAGTAATAGGCTTCCGTATGGATACAGAACTCTAAAAAGGTTCAAAGCAACGGTTGACTGGAAGGAATCAATCCCTTAAAAATGCAGCGATAAGTCCGTTTTTCTGCAACTGCGCAGAAAGTTCCTCGTGTTTTCTTGCGTATTTTCACTGGTGACTCTGGTAAGCAATAAACAATTTCTGTTCTATCCTATTCTAACAAGAAATATTTCGGTATATGCTTCGTTGTACTCTACCATTGGCGCCCCTGTACCACTGTACCACTGACGCCCCCGCCCCCTGGTGACTCCACACATTTCGTTATTATTCAATCTCCGCCGCTGGACCTACGTTGTCCATACTAACCCGCTCGCACACGATTCATCGCCGCGAGTGTCATCCATCTCGCAAGGCTGCTGCTGGAGACGATCCTCTTCGCGTGGTGGCCACCCGCTTCGCTGCGCCGAGGATATCCATCAGGGATGACTGGACCGACTGATGACTGGTGACTGGTGACTGAATGACTCCGAAATCACTACAAGCGACAGCAGAACAAAGCTTTCAGAGGCAGCCTTTAAACTCGTTGCCTGTCTTTTCAGACTTTGCGTACAGCTCATTAGCATAACAAGAAGATTCAGAATGGCCACGAATTAATTAGTGCGGTTACTCGGTGGCCAAGCGCGCTACTACAGGGGGAGAGCACCTCTTACACTAAAGGAACCGTAATCGAAATTTGAGAATATGTTTGCTTTCATGTGATTTACAGGTTTACCACCAAAATGATTTGTGATGTTTGGAAGTTGCTTTCTTCGAAAGAGCATAAATATAACGTTTAACTCAGCTCGACGTTCAGACTCAGCCTTGGCTTGGTAGACGTAATCGCAAACGCAGCTCGGCTTTCGGTCTCACAATTCATAACTTAATGTTTTAGACAAAGTATATCGATAACGTGAACGCAGCTCGGCCTTCGGCCTAGCCTGAGTGACTTAGTTACTTTGAGAAAACATTTCACTGAACGCAATTCGGCCTTCGACCTCGCCCTTCGTCTTGCTCTTTTCGAGAAAGTATATCATGAACGCAGCTCGGCCTTCGGCCTCGTCCTTAGTGACTTTGTTCGAGGGAATATATCGTTGACCTGAAAGTTGTTGTCGTTAAATTTCGAGAGAATACGTCCAGGTGGCGAAATTCGTAACGCATTGGCGGCTCGTTCCAAAGAACCAAGGTTCGAAAGCTGGTCGGGACGTATTTTTTTTTTTCTTAATTTTGGGCTTTGCATTTATCTTATGAAGAAACTAAACTCTAGATCCGCCATTGTCATGTTTCGAGTAATATGTACTCAAACATTCGTGTAACTTTCTTAGGCCGACAGTCGTAAACTTTTGGGCTCATAAAATGATAATTAGACCGCTAGCTTGCGGTCGGGGAAAATTACCGCCGATGTCATAATAATGCATCGATCCTGTTTCATTATTGTCATCGTCGCATTTGCTGCTAGATATATAGATACATTTTTTCATTGTTACTAAAACAACATAATATCTTGGTAAGGTAGCTAAAATTTTTTTTTTTTTATGGAAACTTACACGGCTGACTACATTACCACAAATAGGCAGCCATTCAATTAAAATGAATGAGCTCAATGAATGAGTCACAATGAAGGTACAGCTTAACGGCCTAGGCGCTCTCCTCCAGCCAACCTTTGGGTTATCTATCATAAAAGAGTGTGGCAGAGAACAAATAAGGAGAAGGGACTATGTAGATGTAAACTTTCAACAAATAAAATAAATAAATGTGAAGAAATAATATTTAAAAAAAAATTATGGAGACAGACACGGTAGGCTACATCACCTACAACATCAGTGATGTCAGCCCATAACACCGGGTGAACTAGGTGCCATGTCAGTGCTTCCCTTCATTTCATGTCGGCTACACGGAAAACAAGAACTATTTACATAGCCGTTTCGCCTGACGTTTCATTCAGTGCGGTGGTACCAACCCGGGCAGGATAAACCCTACCACCTAGTAAGGTAAGAAAGGAACGGACTTACATTTTACTTGGAATCCGAAACACGGTCAGCCTCTACGGTGGAGCGGTCTATATGTATGTATAAAATAATTTTATATATACACTAGCTGTGCCCGCGGCTCCGCCCGCTCTCATATTTCACTTCACTGCTAACCTCATAAGCCATTTAGCGTGATAGGAAGTAGCCTATAGTTGATGGGAAGAATCAAGCTATCCGTAGAATGTTATTTTATTAAAATCGGTTCAGCGGTTCTCGAGTTATAAGCGGACAGACAGACAGACAGACAGAAAGCAGACGTTGGATTTTATTATAGGTAAGGATAAGGATACATAAGTTCACGTCCGTATGTGCTATAATATACATACAGAGAAATATTACTTCTTTAACCTTTTTTCAACCACCAATGCTAATTTATTAGTTTAATTACATAATTATTTTTTCTGTCTTACAAAAGTCTACCAGCTAGACCAGCCCCTGTACCGGCGTAACAAACTCGTCGACGTCAAAAGGTTACAAAAAATGCAACGGTTAAATTCAGATGTATACGTTTTCAGCTAACGCGACCATGACGCCGAACTCATATCAACAGAGAACTTTTCTCAATCGTAAACATTTGGAAAAGCCTTTTCAATCTCACAACACAACCGAAATAAGCAAAATGAACAAACAGTAGGCGTTCGATGGAGTCGATAGAAAGTTTCGACAACATCTGTTGATAGTAGCAGGTCCATTCCAAGTATGACGAATCGAATAATTACAACTAAATATTTAAAGTATGATGAAAGGTGTTTTTTAAAACTTACCGATACAATTACTTTGTTCGAAAAAAAAAATGCAAAATAAAGAAATATGTTTTTTTTTTATTTTTATGGAACCTGACACGGTTGGCTACATTACCTACAACATCCGTGATGTCAGCCCATAACACAGGGTGAACTAGGTGCCATGTCAGTGCTTCCCTTCATTTCATGTCGGCTACACTAAACTGGACGGAAAACACGAACTATTTACATAGCCGTTTCGACCGACGTTTCGTTCAGTGCGGTGGTACCAACCCGGCCGGGATAAACCCTACCACCTAGTAAGGTAAGAAGGGAAGGGACCTACAGTTTAACGTGGAATCCGAACCACGGTCAGCCTCCAACGGTCGAGCGGTCACCCATCCAATCACTGACCGCGCTCAGCGTTGCTTAATAACAGTTGACTAACCAACCGCGCCACTGAGCTACCGAGGCTGACGAATTTTCTTATCCCTTAGTCGACTTTTACGACATGCGACGGGGAGAGATGCAGTGGGGCTATTCTTTTTATATATTTATTTATATGTGAACGTGAAGAATGTGAAAAGAAGAAGAAGACCACTTTCGAACACACTGCCTTATCTGCAGAGAAACCACAGATAATCCTATAACTATTCAGTGAGATAAACTTATCCAGAAAGTTATTCAGGGATTCAAAATCCTTCCGGAACACAATGTTGAATTTGCAAAATGTTGAATTCTTATCATGTTGAACCCGCAAAATGTTGAATCCCAAAACGTTCCATTCGTAAAAAGTTTAATTTTTTGAACCCACAATGTTGAATTCCTGAAAATGTTGAATCACAAAATGTTGAATTCTTGTTCACCCACCAATACACTCTTGACCAAAGTTGGACATGGTGTATGTAAGTTTTTTATGTAATCTTTCATCGTTTTTTGAAATATTTGGGGGAGGCATAATATGTCCACTAGTGCACGTTTTTTCGCTAATATGATGATGAGTACACTTCTACTGAACTACTTTTTTTTTCTAATTTTTTCGAAATCCCAAGAATGTCGCCTTCCTCATCCATATCCATACTAATATTATAAATTCGAAAGTAACTCTGTTGTCTGTCTGTCTGTCTGTCTGTTACCTTTTCACGCCTAAACCGCTGAACAGATTTCGATAAAATATTGCACGGAGATTAATTGCATCCTGACGACGGACATAGGCTACTTTTTGTCTCAAAAAACAACCCTTAAGGGGGTGAAATAGGGGATGAAAGTTTGTATGGGGAACTCAGCATTTCTTAAGTTAGGGATATGTCAATTTATATTTGGGCTTTTGGTATGAAACATTGATTTTATAACCCTGTCGGGACAGATAGACCACTCCATATAAAAAATTTGGTAACGTTGTAAATCGTAAAACCAACAGGGGGCGGTAATAATTTTTCTTGATGTTGTCGTAAAACAAACAGGTGGCGTTAATGTTTGTTAATACTTCTTTACTAAGGGCGCTATCTAGTTGAAATACAACATGTATGTAGGTACCTTTAATTGTCACTAGGCTGTAGAATTACTGCTACTAGACAAAAGATGGCGCTTTCATTTTTATTTATAAAGAACATTATTTATGTGAATTCCTAAATTTTTATTAGGTAAATATATTTGAATAATAAAAATATGACAATTTACAATTAAACTAAAACTTCTTATCAAATTAAATAAAATAAAAAAATGTTTTGAAAATAATTTGGTATACGGAACAAAATATTATTATGATTGTAATTTCGTGTTTGTGCGCTTTTAATAGATAGATCCACAGAGCACGGAATACCCCCGCGCGCGCGCGTGCGGTATTCCGTGCTCTGTGGATAGATCGTATTTATTTAGTTGAACAGTTAAACAAATACTCGTCACTCTTCATTCTAATAATGTCAGCATTGTATGTAAAAAAAAAAATGAAAACTGCCTTAAAAAATTTATGAAATTAAAAAAAATCGAACCCTAGAGTTGAAGGCGGCGGCGGCGCTAAAGAAGGCTACACAAATCACAAAGGATATCATCCACGCATGTTTTCTTTCATGTATCATTTTTGCTTGCTTTAGCACCGCCTTCAACTCTAGGGTTCGATTTTTTTTATTTCATACATTTCTGAAGGCCTTTTTTATATATTTTTTTAAATAGTTTTTTATTTCACAGTTTTTTTTTTGTAATTTTTTTGCTATTAATGTACTCGGCGGAATCGCGAGGCCAAAGGTCGAGCGATTCCGCCTCGCTTTCCAATCTGATCTCGACCAAATTAAAATGGAACCACCTCATGGTTATCCCCTTTTAAACAAAAAAAAGAATTTTCAAAATCGGCCCACAATAATTGACGGAGTAATCGCGTAACAAACATCCAAAAAAAGAAAACATACCGTCGAATTGAGAATCTCCTAGGTCTAAAGTAAATTGCTCGTGAAGACAAATGCAACGAGCCCAAACACGATGGGTTTATCGTGTGTAGTTTAGGAGTTCCTATGGCCACCTTCCGTCTCCATCATCAGACCAGCTCGATGAAAAGATTTCAAATTTAGAATATTCATGAAACAAGGGTCCGAATATGAATGACAATATCGATTCATGTATTTCAATACAATGACAGAGAAAATTTCAAAATATTAGGTACTTATTTAATACTTTTTAGTTCTAGTTAATTTTTTTTTTAAGTCGGTTTTATATTTTTTAAAACAGTTTTTATTTCATTCTTTTTAGTAATATTACATAAAAAACAATAATCGAAATCGAATAATCGAAATCGGTTGAAGTGGTACAGAATTATTCGCCATGTGTCAAACTGCAAATTGCTGAAAAAGTCCACATCACAAAAGTTTTGCTGAAGGTAACCACACACCAATAGTATTTTGTTGATTTTTCATAAACCGCTGAATCAATTTCGATAAAATTTAAATGGTGCTCCCATTTAAATTTTATCGAAATTGATTCAGTATGACCTACTCTGAAGTATGACCTACCAAACAAAAAAAGAATTTTCAAAATCAGCCCACATTTAACACGTTGAACGCCATACGACCCACCGGTGGGCCTAGCGTACTTTTCCGTTCGGGCCAAGCCAAACTCATTATATCCGTAATTTTCATCAACTTGAGATTTTCATCACAAAGTTTATAAAATGCGGTAATTTGTAAGGAAAATAAAAATTTGCGACTTTTACCGTAAAATTTTCGAGATATAGCAAAAGGCTCACGGGTGGATCGTGTGGCCTCCTATGAAGGATTTGTAATTTTCTGTTGGCTGGGGCCGCGGGGTCACGCCGCGGCTCACCCCTTGCGCGCGCGCCGCGGACGCAGCGATCAATCCCGGTCCGGCTGCGTCGACAATTGAGGATGTTTTACGCTTTTCTCGCCAAAAATGGATTATTTTGAAGATTTCGAGTTAACACAAAAAGCGCTAACGCAGTTAGAAAACATCGAGATAGATCTTCTGGACCGTAGTTTCGGAATAGATTCTATGAAGACGTAGTTCAACCAACGAAAAGAAGATGCTTCGAATTCTTTTGTCGGAGAGTGAGGATAGCGACGATGAAATGCGTATAGAAAGACGGAAGAGAATGACACACTCTGGAAAGGAAAGAGGGATTGGCCAGAAACGTGAGAAGAACATGTCACCAATGTTATGCAAAGAACGTACCAATAATGGGTAGCAAACAGGCTAAAACCAAGTCGAAAAAAGTATCCACTTATTGCCAAAGCAGCCCAACTAAACCATTCCTTTGTTTGCCTTGTTTTAACAAGACTCACGGATAATTCTTTATTGTTTATGGTTGAGAGCCAAAGGTTTAAGATGATTGATTATTTTAAATAATGAAGTGTCATAATGTTGTGATTGTTAAATTTCATAAATATTTTCTTTTGTTCAATTTCATAAATTATTTTCGTAATAAATAATGTCTTCTTATTTGGTAATGAAGCAAATTTGATGTTCATTTTTATTTTGACGAATATTTTCTTATTATTTTCTGGTTTTATTAATTCTATTAATAAAAATATTATTTTCTACCTTATCGTTAAGAGCAGCCCTAGCATCGTTACAATAAACTTAATAAAAAACTACAAGTTTCTATTGGATTTGAAAACCACGCCGTCCGCTTCGACTACAAGGCCACGCGGCTCACTTCCATATTGGCTTTGTAGCTGCGCTCTGTGGCTTGTAGGAAGCGTTTACGTAGGACCTCTCACGCGGCTCACCGGTGACCCCCATGCCCTGAATGGTTCAGTAAGGAAAGGCTCACCGGTGAGCGGTGAGCCCCGTGGCCCAAACGGAAATACTGGATTTTTCATGTGGCGTTGAACGTGTAAGATTGTAATTTCCTGTTTGCGGTTTTACTCCGGTCCAAAGAGTTTACAAACTCTTTGGTTGTACCTAGCTCCGCTTATTTGTTGTTATATCCGCCATAGTAACATATATTCTGTGAAAATTTCAACGGGCTACCTATTACGGTTCAAGAGATACAGCCCTCGGACAGACAGACGGACGGACGGACAGACAGACTGCGGAGGCTTAGTAATAGGCTTCCGTACAGGGATACGGAAACCTAAAAATAAGGGGTGAAATAGGGGTGAAAGTTTTTATATGGGGAATCCATGATTTCTCAAGGTAAGGATATGAAAATTTAATATCTAGGCAAAGAGATTAAGTTAATGTCTTTGTATCTAGGCTTTTGGCACAGATTTTTTTTTTATGTAATCCGGTCTGGGTGGCTGAGTCGGAGGGGCCAAAGCGCATGCTCCGACCAGCCAATATCACCTCCGAGAAGGTAGGTGCCATACCGGAGACTTCCCTGGATTGCTGGCTATACTGGACTAGAGGAGAACACAGCCGAGGCTGCTATGCGGCCATCTTACATCCAGTACGGTGGTACCAACCCAGTCGGCTACAATTTGAGCCTACCACCTAGTAAGGGGCAAGGGAAGGGACCTACAGTTTTACACCGGTTCCGAACGGTGAAGCAGCAGGTGTAGGTATGCACGTAAATTTTTTCGTCAGAAAAAACTCATTGGTGCACGCCGACGGGATTCGAACCGCGGACCTCTCGCATGAGAAGCCGATGCCCAAACCACTCGGCCACCCGCCGCTTAGATTACTCAATAGTTACTGCTTTTGGTAAGAAATAATGAATAATGTTCAGGAAGTGGAAGGGGGAGAGAAAAGAAGGGGGAGTGGGTGGGAGGTACGTTTGTCAGCCTCGGTAGCTCAGTGGTGCAGGTAACCCTGGGCGCGGTCAACACTTGGATGGGTGACCGCTCGACCATTGGAGGCTGACCGTGGTTCGTATTCCACGTAAAACTGTAGCACCCTTCCCTTCTTACCTTACTAGGGTTGGTACCACCGCACTGAATAAAACGTATGTCGAAACGGCTATGTAAATAGTTATTTTTTTAGTTTTTTTCCGTCCAGTTCAGTATAGCCGGCACGACATGTCCGACATCACGGATGTTGTAGGTGATGTATCCAACCATGTCAGTTTCCATAAAAAAAAGAAGAAGAGGAGGAGAGGTATAGAGGGAGGAAGGGTTAGTGAATGAGGGTAGGTGTGGGGGAGGGAGGTAGTAGAGGGAACGAGGAGGAATGGAGATCGAGCGAGTGAGAGGTTGGAAGGGGGAAGGGGCGGGGTAAGAGGGGTTGCGGACAGGATGAGGGGTAGTAGGGGAGGAATGGAATGGGAGGGTGATGGAAAGGAGGGGCGGCATGAGGGGAGGAAGGGAAGTAGGGAGAGAGGGAGGGAATGGGCGAAAGGGAAGGTGGCAAAGAGGGGGTCCGTGAAGGGTGAGGGGAAGGAGGGGAGGAAGGCGGGATCGAGGAGAGAAGACAGGGAGAGAGGTGAGTGAGAGATGGGCGAGGAAGGAAGGGAGAAAAAGATAGAGAATATAAGAGAAGCGATGGTTTATTATCAATTTTGCATTTAAATCAGATTTACTATTTTTTTTATTTTTTTTTTTAATTTTATTCGTCGTCGTTGGTAAAATCTACTATTTTATATAAATATAATACATAAAATATCATTGACTTATATATTCTGTAAAGTATAACACAAATACATTAAACCCACCCTCTTTTAATCTCTTTGGTATAACACCACCAGCAGCATCGTAGATGGAAAAAATAGCCCTGGACTCAACTTTTTTTAATTCGGTGCCTGGACTCCGTACTTCATACTTCAACTATTACTAAAACGAGACACCGCGATTATGGTAGTGTGCGTATTGCGTGAATACAGAACCGACCGTCTCAAGAGATATTAGCGATATTGTGTCATCCTTTTTCCACGCGCAGTAACCCGTATCGCTTGCCTGCACGCTCCACGCAAACATTTGCGTGTTCCAAAACAAGCGAACGTCGCGCGTCGATCGATAAATTGCCGCAACGGCTAAAAACTATGGAGGTGGCTTTTTTTGACGTGATGATGTCACGTCTTATAAATTGATGAACACCGGCTGCACGCACGAAGAAGTGTAACGTTCCATCTAAACCTGTGTGCGCAAGCGAGAGCGCTAGGTATCCAAGTTCATCTCAAGATTAATTTTGTGATACATAAATATATTACAAACAAACTTAATTTTGCGGTCAACCTAAATAATAATTTCTCACTAACTATTTAAACGAGACCAGTTTTTCATATTTTCGTATTCCTCCCTTTAAAGTTAACTTTTTTGAACCACTTTGTCATAAAAGCAAGTAAATATTACATTCAAAATCTGTAAGAAGCAAACAAACAACAACCAAGAAAGAATCAAGTTTTCTTGTGCACGTTTTTTTTTTTATGGACGTAAAGTCCTTTTGCACAAATCGCAGATCAGGTCTTGCTTGGAGTACTGCTTGCACCTGTGGGATGGCTCTGCCAAATATCAGCTTTTAAAAGGGAAATGGTTTGAAAACAGCAATTTGTTAAAAAGGATTGCATCCCTACACGCAGGCTCTCCTGCCTATATATTTCCCCCCAAGTACAGTCTCGGGCCCTTAAAGAGGGGCGTGAAAAGGCACCTGTCGGGCCGGCATGGCATTCGCAACCCCCACATACGACCGAATGTCCATCGGCGTCGTTAGACACCTTATGGGTGGCTCGGGGTCACATGTCGCGCTTTCAATAAAAAAAAGCGAGTGGGCTGTGTCGGAGACACGGCCGCAGATTCGTGAATTTGATGAAGATCTCATCGATACCTATCCTTGCTTGTACACGAGTAGTTTGGGAGCAGTAGTTTTCGAAAAAATAAATCCTATCGAGGCCTATCATTTCCTCCAGCGGATGAGTAGTCGTGGATCAGTAGTTTCCGAGATATGCCCTCTTTCAAACACTTTTTCCTTTTTTATTCTGAAACGGCTGAACCGATTTTGAAAAAAAACAACTATTTCAAAAAGAGCAATTTTTTTCTACGAAAAGAAACAAATTGCAAGTCGATCTGACGAGTAGTTCAGGAGTTATAAGAATTTATTGATTTTCGAAGCCTTTTTTCAAAGTGCCATGTATAGAAGGGCTTGATATGCGACTCTCGGGTATGTCGTCTTAGCAAGTCGGAAGAACTACCTTTAAGACGATATGCCTCACCTTCCTGTAACTGTTATAGTTTTTGAGATCTAAGTCGCCAAAAGTACATAATTTTCGTGATTTGGTTTCATAAGGGACACTAAGCGGGGCCTATGGCAGAGCCTCAAGTGATAGTGCCCCTTATGAAACCAAATCATTTTCGTGACGCAACTTTTTGTAAAATACATTCGGCAGCAGGCTAAAGACGTTTCATCAAATTCACGTCAAAAACAAAGAAAACACAAAAAGAAATCTATAAATAAAAATAATGTTTAGGGGTTCTGGTATTTTGTTGAATTTATTCTAGCTTTTCAAATTTCCATCTAATATATTAAAACAATAAAAATATATTATTATAAAATAATTATTTTGGGAATCCATCGTGTTTGTTTCCGTTTTCAAAGGTGGTGACGTAAAAAAATATAATTTGAAAGAAGGTATCTCCACTTTATCCTAACCGCATGCACGTATTTGAATTGCACGCAGGTTTGGTTGGTGGGTATTTGGCAACTAAAAATATAGAAATAGGCATGCCATCTATAGACAAATAGGACAACTTAACTTTGGTCTGACATCTATGATGCAGAAGCGACGAAATTATACATTTTATCCGCCAAGCTCACTGACTGACAAAACATGAAAATATTTATTGGAAAAATTATGAAAACCTTAAAATACACTATTTTGAAATTTCTACTTAATATAAAATAATCTTTAAATTTAACTATGCTGTTCCCACTTAGCATCGTTCTATAATTAGCAGATTTAAAAATATAATAATTATTTAATTCAAATTCGATACTCCTGGCGCCATCTTAGGACATAATTGAAGACTAATTTCATGTTACCTTTAAAACATCGCTGACGGTACATCTGACTCCCCCTATAAAATCAATGGTATGAAATAAAGAAATACGTGTTTCAGCGTTTTTGCTAAATCAACCCTTAAATTAAAATAAGGGGTTGATTTCAAAATTAGATTTTAGGATTTTATGAAATTTTGTACGGAGCTGAATTGCATCCTGAGGAAGAGCATAGGCTACCTTTTGTCTCAAAAAAACAACCCTTAACGGGGTGAAATAGGGGATGAAAGAATGTATGGGGAACCCATCATTTCTCAAGTTAGGGATATGAAAATTCATATTTAGGCTTTTGGTATAAAATAAAGAATTACGTGTTTCAGCGTTTTTGCTAAATCAACCCTTAAATTAAAATAGGGGATGATTTCAAAATTAGGTTTTAGGATTTTAAATGATTTTAAATAATTTTATACATACTGGGGGTGTTTTTGAATAGTGGGGTTGAGGTACGGGGGAGGAGTCCGCGGGGAAAGGGGAAGGGAGGATAATTTAATCTCTATCTTCTTTTCTCTATCTCCACTTCTTATAAAAGGAAACGTCTGTTTGCATGTATGTATGTATGTTTGAGGTAAACTCGGAACCACTTAACAGATTTTTATGCGGTTTACACCAATGTAAAGAGTAGTTCTTCAGGCTCACTATAGTAGGCTATATACCATAAAGTTAAATAGCCTTAGGGTTGAGCAGTATCAAAGAAAACGGAATTTAGTGTCGAATGGTCGTAATATATGGCGTTAGCAGTTCTGTTGCGTTGCGTTGGTGTAGTGTAGATAGATGCTTTTGGTACGATACGAGTAGAATAAAGAGTAGATATCTATACTTATAAAATTGTTTGTCCTGACTGACTGATCTATTAACGCACAGCGGGCCGTGTTCCGACAAAACGCGATAACCCGGGTTACCGCGTTTTGTCGGAACACGTCGTAGAGTGCTCCTCTACTATAGACCTATCCACTAATGTAATTAAAAAAATTTTTACTCATTTGTAGGCTGAGATATTCTCTATGGCATTTCATGGTAACTCATAATTTTATTCATAATATTCTGACAAAACGATGCAACCTTAGCTTGCAGCGTTTTACCGCGAAACAGTACTTTAGGAAATTATGGGTTTTGTTCGCACAATACGATGCAACCTAAGGTTCCAGCGTTTTGTCGCAATAGCTTTCTTATGAGAACTCGTTTGGTCATATCAACCTAGTGTAACAGTATCGGCTGCACCAGATTTTACGGGCCACCTCAATTTACAATTACAAATCTCCACCTCAATTAAAAACAACCACATGCACTCCCTGAAGACACTGTAAGAGAAATTGATAGCTTTATCGAGTCATTTAAGCCAATGGTGTGATACCATAAACTAGAATATGCTTCAAATTGAAGATATTTGCCGACTGGTGTCAACAGAGCACTCATTTATAAACTGTTGAGACTACATCTATCAACTTTAGAAATGAATCCATGTAGCTGGTCAGTGCTCTAGAGGAGAGTAAAATTAAAGAACCAACGTGCAACCCGAACAAGATAAATATCCTAAGTGTGAAGCTCATGCTACCGCTCACCCAACAACAATCACAAAAGAAGAACCTGACACATGTAAGGGCTGTGCTTGCGATGCATGTGCTCATTATCCTCAACACGGAAAGAACAAAAAGACATCGAGGGTCCACCTGAAGAATAACGTTAACAAAAAAACAAAAAAAAAAACTACTAGCGCGCTCTATACTGTCGACATGCGAAAAGTAATATAGGTTCCAATCGGCTTTATTAAGAATCGTCAATGATTGTAGTGTTGATTTAAAGTCCATAAAGATAGAGTACCTACTTTGACCCCGGACACACTTTTATGTCTGCCGACAGTGCACATGGCGCCATCACCAAAAAGATAAACGCGTCTGGTGACTTGTACGACATGGCTGACTATGAAAGTGCAATCATCAATTCCCGTAGAAACACCAAAACAAACACAAACACATGAAGACGTAGTTCTGTTAAAAAACGAACTCAAAAACCAATTTCTGAAGAAATTTAATATATCTAATCTCAAAACAGGTCCGTTTGAAAAAGACAAGCCTGTAATCTTTAGCAAAAACGATTACGAACAAGAAAACTGGAAGGCCTTGGAAGTAATCCAAAAAGCACTAAAAGAAGATGTCATGAAAAAAGAAGAAAACAAAGATATGCTTAAAAATCTACAACGTAAACAAGAGCCTATAGAGATGTCTCCAAAGAGAAGATCTAGAGAATATCCATAAGTACATGCCCGAATCCAGACATATTTTTTATATAAACTTTCCTGTTCGGGATGTACCAGACCTAGATGAATCCCGTGCCGAAAATTTTTAATACATTTTATATACTTAACTTCAAAAATTCATTATAATCTCGTCTGCTTATAGGGTGTGATCCGCCAAAACGCTGCAACCTAAGATTGCCGCGTTTTATCAGAATATTTTAATTATAACTTTATTTATATTGTTTAGACAAAACATCATTTTCCGCTTTTCCGAGGTTTCCTTCCAATATATCAAGTTGAAATGTTCTAGTAAAATGTAGAAAACAGTTAAAACTAAAACATAAAAAAATTATAATTAAATATACCCAATGGTTTAGATTTTATGAACCTTCAAAGGTAAAAACCTTCAAACGCGATTTTCTCAAATCAACGTTTTTTAGGTTGCAGCGTCTTGCCGGAACACGGCCGCAGCCGAAACTACTAAGTCTAGAAAGCTGAAATTTTGAACATAGGTTTATTTCATAACGTAAGAATCCGTTAAGGATTTTTTGGAAATTACAACTTTAAGGGGGGAAATGGGGACGACGACTTTGTATGAAAGTTTTTGTTTTTTTTAATGTAATATTATGGTCTTATGGTCTTCCTGAACGTAGCTCGGCCTTCGGCCTCGCCCTTAATTACTTACATTCTTAGATAAGGTTTATCGCCTTCCTGAACGCAGCTCGGCCTTCGGCCTCGCCCTCAGTTACTTACTGTCTTCGAGAAGGTTCATAGTCTTTCTGAATGCAGCTCGGCCTTCGGCCTCGCCCTTAATTACTTACTTTCTTCGAGAACGTTTATAGTCTTCCTGAACGCCGCTCGGCCTTCGGCCTCGCCCTCAGTTACTTACTTTCTTCGAGAAGGTTTATAGTCTTCCTGAACGCAGCTCGGCCTTCGGCCTCGCCCTCAGTTACTTACTATCTTCGAGAAGGTTTATGGTCTTCCTAAACGTAGCTCGGCCTTCGGCCTCGCCCTTAATTATTTACTTTCTTAGATGAGGTTTATCGTCTTCATGAACGCAGCTCGGCCTTCGGCCTCGCCCTTTGTTACTTACTTTCTTTGAGAAGGTTTATGGTCATCCTGAACGTAGCTCGGCCTTCGGCCTCGCTTTCAGTTACTTACTTTCTTCGAGAAGGTTTATAGTCTTTCTGAATGCAGCTCGGCCTTCGGCCTCGCCCTTAGTTACATACTTTCTTCGATAAGGTTTATAGTCTTCCTGAACGCAGCTCGGCCTTCGGCCTCGCCCTTAATTACTTACTTTCTTTGAGAAAGTTTATATTCTTCCTGAACGCAGCTCGGCCTTCGGCCTTGCCCTTAGTTACTTACTTTCTTCGAGAAGGTTTATAGTTTTTCTGAACGCAGCTCGGCCTTCGGCCTCGCCCTTAGTTACATACTTTCTTAGATAAGGTTTATCGCCTTCCTGAACGCAGCTCGGCCTTCGGCCTCGCCCTCAGTTACTTACTGTCTTCGTGAAGGTTCATGGTCTTTCTGAACGCAGCTCGGCCTTCGGCCTCGCCCTTAGTTACTTACTTTCATCGATAAGGTTTATAGTCTTCCTGAACGCAGCTCGGCCTTCGGCCTCGCCCTCAGTTACTTACTGTCTTCGAGAAGGTTCACGGTCTTCCTGAACGCAGCTCGGCCTTCGGCCTCGCCGTTAGTTACTTACTTACTTTGAGAAGGTTTATAGTCTTTCTGAACGCAGGTCGGTATTCTGCCTCGCCCTCAGTTACTTACTTTTTCGAGAAGGTTCATGGTCTTCCTGAACGCAGCTCGGCCTTCGGCCTCGCCCTTAGTTACTTACTTTCTTCGATAAGGTTTATAGTCTTCCTGAACGCAGCTCGGCCTTCGGCCTCACCCTCAGTTACTTACTGCCTTCGAGAAGGTTCACGGTCTTCCTGAACGCAGCTCGGCCTTCGGCCTCGCCCGAAGGTTACTTTGAGAAGGTTTATAGTCTTACTGAACGCAGGTCGGTATTCTGCCTCGCCCTCAGTTACTTACTTTTTCGAGAAGGTTTATCGTCTTCCTCGCTCGGCCTTTGGCCTCGCTTTCAGTTACTTACTTTCTTCGAGAAGGTTTATAGTTTTTCTGAACGCAGCTCGGCCTTCGGCCTCGCCCTTAGTTACATACTTTCTTAGATAAGGTTTATCGCCTTCCTGAACGCAGCTCGGCCTTCGGCCTCGCCCTCAGTTACTTACTGTCTTCGTGAAGGTTCATGGTCTTTCTGAACGCAGCTCGGCCTTCGTCCTCGCCCTTAGTTACTTACTTTCTTCGATAAGGTTTATAGTCTTCCTGAACGCAGCTCAGCCTTCGGCCTCGCCCTCAGTTACTTACTGTCTTCGTGAAGGTTCATGGTCTTTCTGAACGCAGCTCGGCCTTCGACCTCGCCCTTAGTTACTTACTTTCTTCGATAAGGTTTATAGTCTTCCTGAACGCAGCTCGGCCTTCGGCCTCACCCTCAGTTACTTACTTTTTCGAGAAGGTTTATCGTCTTCCTGAACGCAGCTCGGCCTTCGGCCTCGCCCTCAGTTACTTACTTTCTTCGAGAAGGTTTATTTTCTTTCTAGAATACAGTTCAGCCTGAAGCCTCGACGTTAGCCCTTTATTTGACAAGGTTTATCGTTTACCTTAACGCAGCTTGCCTTCGGCCTCGCCCTTACTCGTACTTACTTTCTTAGATATGGTTTATCGACTTCCTGAACGCAGCTCGGCCTTCGGCCTCGCCCATAGTTACTTACTGTCTTCTTTGAAATACGAATTTCACGCGAGCGGAGCCGCGGGCTCAGCTAGTACATCTTATAAAACCTTGCCAAATATGTTTGGGGACGGTGCAGATATTTGCAGCTCACAGTCTTAAATAGACCTGTCTTAGATATCACATACTTGGAATCGACTAGAAACTACGAAAGTTGTACAATATGGTCCGATATAGTTGGAGTGCGACCGTACTTACAACTTTAAACGAATTTGCTCGAGATTGAGTTCAATGTTTAGGTTGATATGAAGCAATACCTACCTACAATACAGACATATTAACTAGAGAAAATATGTTAAGCAGCCATTTGTTTATACAAAATGTTTAAATCTACGTCAGGTTTTATCTACAAAAACTGATTTTCACAGATCGACCGCATAATACATATGTTGTATATACTTATGTGCGAATCATTCTCAGAAGATCCATTGGCCAGATCCATGATGGATCTAGTGAGATATGTATTTCTCATTAGATCCAGTTTTGAAGGTGTGGATCTACTGAGAACTTTCGTTCTCAGAAGATCCCTTCCATATTCAACGTACCTATATTACCCCAATGCAAACGGAGGGGTGTTATAAATTATAAGTTTAACGTGAGGGTGTGTGTATGTGTGTATAGCTGTGTATAGAGATGGGTAATGGGTTATAACCCATTCTTCCCATTTGGGTTAAAACCCGATCAATTGGGTTATAACCCAGTTAAAACCCATTATCACCTATTTTGGTGGGTAAAAAAGAAAGGAAACTAAGAAGGGGAAAAAAGGAGGCTTGGATTCAGTTTCATGACAGTAACAAAAAAGTCTTCATTACCATTATGATGTAACACGTGTAAGTTGGTAAAAAAAATCAAATTCTTTCTATTCCATAATAATACAACTAAAATAGTGGTTTTTCACAATTTCTGAAAGAAAGAGATCTATGTGTTGGAAGACTTTTTTGTTCCTGGCATGAAACTGAAACGATTAAGAATTTTTAATTTTTTATTACATTTAACATAAAAAAAAAATTTTTGTAAAAAAAAATATTTGTTCTTCAAAAGTGATCTATTTCCGATACTGAACCCCTCCCCCCCCCCCCTTTAGCGTACTATGAACAAATTTTGAAGGACCGTCAGATTATAACTGCATGTAAAATCTATCAAATCTGCCTTAGTTTCATTTAACCCACTAAAACGGGTTATAACCGGGTGAAAACTGGGTTATATATAACCCAACAGATTATAACTGCACGTAAAATCTATCAAATCTGCCTTAGTTTCATTCAACCCACTAAAACGTGTAATAACCGGGTGATAATTGGGTGGAAACTGGGATTTAACCCACCAGTGGGTTAAAACCCGGGTCGTTACCCATCTCTGGCTGTGTATGCTGTAGCATCGTAGCTCCCAAACGGATGGACCGATTTTGATGCGGTTTTTTTATTAGAAAGCTGGTTTAATCAGAATGGTTCTAAGCTATGTTTGTAATAAAGTAATCAAGTAATAGAGTAATCAAAAATGTATTACGAGTATCTTTAAAAGTGGACCGATTTGCATGCGGTTTTAATTTTAAATAAAAAGCTTGAAATTAAAGTTAAATTACAAATTTAAAAAACCCCAACCCTTAAAAAGTCAAAAATAATTTCCTTTAACTTACTTAAAGGAGTCGGGGGACCGCTATGTAAATAAAATATAAAATCTCAGACAGCTGCGCGGGAATTTACTTAGCGGCCCCCGACTCCTTTAAGTAGGTAAACGGAAATTAATTTTACCTTTTAAGGGTCGGTGATTTTTAAATTTGTGATTTTTTAATTTGTGATTTAACTTTTTTATCATGGCTAAAAAAAAATTAGCACATTGTCGTCGGTAGAGAAGGCGGTGGAGGCTAGCAGTAGGTATTATATAGTTACACAGGTTGATGAAGCGTGTAATCGCAGTCACGTACTCGAGTTACGTGCCCACGCGGGGACACAAACCATTTAACAAGTCGGCGACGTTCGCATGGGAACATGCGACGAACCGAGCGAGAGCATTCACCGACTGACTGCGAACAAATATGCAGCGAGCACTCCCAATGCATGGTGTTATGGGCTCACATGAATTTTCGAAGAAACAATTTAAAAATGAAACAATCAAGAAATCTAAGCAAACCTAAAATTGGTAAAGTGTTGATGTTTTCAAGTTAATTAATAGTATATACTACCTACTAAATAAAAAAATTAATAAATAAAAAACCATTGCATCGAATTTAATAGAAAATTCGCGTACGAAACAAAGATCTCTATCTCTACTTCTTATAAAAGGGAAAGTCTGTCTGTATGTATGTTGAAAGAGAGAGAGAGAGAGAGAATATAAGAGAAGCGATCGTTTATTATCATATTTGTCAGCCTCGATAGCTCAGTGGGGCAGACAGTCGACTGTCGCTATTGATGGTTAAGAAACGCTGGGCCGGTCAGTACTTGGATGGGTGACCGCTCGACCTTTGACTGGCCGTGGTTCGGATTCCACCTAAAACTGTAAGTCCCTTCCCTTCTTACCTTACTAGGCGGTAGGGTCCAACCCGCCCGGGTTGGTACCATCGCACTGAATGAACCGTCAGTCAAAACGGCTATGTAAATAGTTCGTGCTTTTCGTCCAGTTCAGTGTAGCCGACATGAAATGAAGGGAAGCACTGACATATCACCTAGTTCACCCGGTGTTATGGGCTCACATGACGGATGTTGTAGGCGATGTAACCAACCGTGTCAGTTTCCATAAAAAAAAATATTTGCTATTAAACCGAGTCTACCGCGAGTGAACCCGCTTGCAAAAGCTAATGCCGTATATGGATCTCTACGGAGCGGTAGCCCGATTATCGCGGCATCTAATTTCGTAGAAAATATGGCGTGAGTGACTGCCTCCCTACATCAAACGTGAATCTAGAAAACATAATGTAGTAAACCTTGCATGTACCGGTAGTATCTTGCTACCTACCTACTTACTGTTCTTCTTTCAATTGTGTGCAATAAAGAGTTCCTATTGTAATTTTTGTTTATTCTATAAATAAGCGATTCAATTATACTGTTAGTTATCCTTATCATATGTATGTCAGTATTGTAATAATTTTTATATTTTAATAAAAATTCATTCATTCATAATATATTCAACGAGTGTGATGATGAGCGCAATAATTTTAATTTCATTGCGTCTACGAATTCGCCTCTATGCAAACGGCACTGCAACCGTAAACGGAGATAGGGCAGGGTCGGCGCGGCGCGCCTAGGTGGCGGTACCTGCTCCCCCGTGGCCTGTAATGAGGATGTGCAGCTCTCCTCCGGGCCCCTAGCCCCGATCAGCTCTAACTACGTGTTTTGCTCCACATGCTACTTTCCTGGCCATATTGAGCTGTTTGCAAGCAGTAAACGTGGTCTGTAAACATTTCTTTTTATTATACCAGCAGCGTAGAGCGTAGGGACGTACCGGGAACTCACTCACATGTTCCGTCACGCAAAAAACTCGCTCGATTTCAGCCAATCAGACAACGTAGGTTCACACCGTCGCCGTGAGATGGCGCTTAACGAAAAAATTACAGATGCCATACTTTCCTACAACCACCCACATACATATACCACACGATGTATCCCGACAATCTGAGTAAGCAGAGTAATCTGTGCTGTGCTGCAAGAACTCTGGTAAATTACAGCACAACGGCGACCATCAAGTTTAGCAAAGTATTAGGACAAGATAACTATCAAGCAGCAAGTAAGGTACGAAGACCCACCTGCATGGCAGGCAGGACTCGAGTGGAAGGACCGCGCCAAGGTGAGAGGTGGCGAGCCTGTCGCCCTTTAGCACCGAATCTTGTCCTTATACCCTTAGTCGCTTTTACGACATGCACGGGGCTAAATGCAGTGGGAATATTCTGTTTAAGTACCGACCCCACACGGTAGAACTTAACGACACGAATTACTGCCTACGTGCACTCGACACGGCTGTTGGTTGAAATCGGCGAGTTTTTAATGAGTTAGCGTGTCGAATTGTTTCCCGTTCGATGTTAACACGTTTTCAGTCAGTACACAAGACGACATAATAAGACACTTGCAGCGACACTGACAGCTCGGATACCCCCGGTTTGCTCCAAAGCGGTGTAGCATAGCATAATTGACCCGCGGCGAAAACTAGACTCTCCCTCCGTCAACCATTACTCGTCTGGCTATATCAACTACAACATCCGTCATGTCAGCCCATAACAACTCGGTGAACTAGGTGCCACCTCATTGCTTCCCTTTGGTCGTGCCGGCTACACTGAACTGAACGGAAAACACACACTATTTACATTGCCGCTTCTAATTACATTTCATTCAGTACCATCCCGAGCGGCGAGCGTGTCAAAGTAATTTATTTGTGACTTTCGCAGTAAAACTACTGAAGTTACTCATACTGTTTCTTCTAGTAAAATAATGTAAAACATTTGGTCTAGCTAGATAATTATTATTGTTGGGAAACACGTCAAAATGAAAAATTTAATTAAACAAAAAAACCTTTCAAACATAACCCCTTAAATGTTTTAAATATTTTTCTCTGGACATGCTGTATATAAACAATTTGATGTTTTTATTATTCATATACGTAATACAATATTATATTGTTGGAAAACACGAAATGAAAAATGTCACTCAATGAAAAAACCATTCAAACATAAGCCCTAAAAATATATACTTATTTTTTATATTTTCCTCCGAACAGGTTGCATATAAACCGGTTGGATGTTTTTATGGATATAATACAATAACTACCTAAATAATTATTGCGTTTCCATCTTCAATTTTGGTAAAAAATCGAGGGATTCTGCATGTACACATGTAGCCGTCAAACTTAGTCCGTGAATTTGACGTTTGCGCAGTTTGAAAAAAAAAATTCGGAAGAAAAATTTTCATCTTTGGTAGCCCATATTGCCCCACCTAGGCTTCATACAAGGTTTTGTTTGAAGTATCGATTAAAGTTTAATATTTGTCTGTTCGTTAGAGTTTGTCTCGATTTTGCAGCGTTAACGACTAAAGCTGTTTGCGACTTTGTACCGTGTGGGGCCGGTACTTTAAAAGAATAGCCCCACTGCATCTCTCCCCGTGTATGTCGTAAAAGGCGACTAAGGGATATGACTCCCTTCTTATATTACTAGGTGGTAGGGTTTAACCCGCCCGGGTTGGTACCACCGCACTGAATTAAACGTCGGTCGAAACGGCTATGTAAATAGTTTGTGTTTTCCGTCCAGTTCAGTGTAGCCGGCACGACCGAAGGGAAGCACTGACGTGGCACCAAGTTCATCCGGTGTTATGGGCTGACATCACGGATGTTGTAGGTGATGTAGCCAACCGTGTCAGTTTCCATAAAAAAAAAATTTAAAAAAAATAAAGCGCGAGAGGTGTTTGAAGTTTGCGTGTTTTCGCATTTTTCAAAACATGCCAACTTGAAGGGCTGATTTGGGCCAGAAGGGATGGAATGACAAAATAAAAATGTAATACGTATTTGAAGTCGTCAGATGGATCTTTCATCCGACATTTTAGAATTTTTTTACGTAGTCTGGTTGCTGATGAGTACTAAGCGTCGCAAAGTACAAAAAAAGTCTAATTTTTTTTAGCCGCACCCACTTACCCGATCCCAAAGACGTTTCATCAAATTCACGTCAAAAAAAACAGCACATATGGTTACGGTTCCAAAGATACAGCCATCATCGGACGGACGGACGGATAGACAGACAGACGTTGTGCTTAGGCTTAGTAATAGGCTTCCGTACGGGTGACGGAAACCTAAAAACTATCGATCTAACCGGAAAGACGAAGTTTTACATTATATTGGTATTACAAGCTGTGCCCGCGGCTCCGCCCGCTCTCATATTTCACTTCACTGCTAACCTCATAAGCCATTTAGCGTGATAGTAAATAGCCTATAGTTGATGGGAAGAATCAAGCTATCCGTAGAATTTTTTTTTATTAAAATCGGTTCAGTGTTTCTCAAGTTATAAGCGGACAGACAGACATACACTCAGACACTCCAGACACTCAGACAGAAAGCAGACGTTGGATTTTATTATAGGTAAGGATTATATTAATATTATACAACGAACAAAGCTGCCCTTCAAGAATGCACAATGGAACTCGGTGACGTCACGAAATTCCGCGCATTATCTTAACTAACCTCCCGTATATACATGCGCTCACGTGACTCGACCAGAAACCTTGACATAAGACACTCGCCAGCCTACTAATTAACCATTGAGTTAAAGTAACCGTCAGTCACTAATATCTTCGTAAGTATTTTAGGAATTGTCAGATCCGGAATGGAGAAGTGTAAGATATCAGTATTATAAATAATAATAATAATATATTATTTATTATAAAGAAATACAACGACATTTAGATACATAGTTGACATGTTTACAAAAAACCGGCCAAGTGCGAGTCGAATTCGCGCACCGAGGGTTCCGTATCTCCATGTCATGGTCAGCGCCACTCACGCCATCTATGACGTGTTTTATGAAATGGTTCATATTAATTCAAATTAATAATTAGTTAAAATGCTTCATACTCTTTCCGGTAAATGGCGCGCATACACTTTTTAGTTTCTTATATGAGGAAGGACCCCAGTGAATTTTTTACTTTTTCTTATTTTTATTATTTATTCTTACATCGGCCATAATAAATAAAATAACACATACTTATTCTACCTATGCTATGCTATGCTTATGCTACCTATTACGGTTCAAGAGATACACCTCGGACAGACAGACAAACAGACAGACGGCGTAGGCTTAGTAATAGGTCCCGTACGGTACGACGGATACGGAACCCGGAAATTAAATCATGAACTGATCTTAACCTATTTTCGAAACAAATAGACTTGGGTCTGTTTTGTTTGTTATTTTATTAGTTATTTATTTATTACATACATACATATATAGCGTCACGCCTGTTTCCCAGTGTGGTAGGCAGATATAACGTATCTTCACGTGCCATATGATCCTGACACACCTCTGCCACCTCTTCCACTCTTCTTAATGTTCTTCACAAGGTTCTTCATACACGCTCGTCGGTTACGTACATTAGTCTAATAAATAAATAAGTATATTAAACTAAAATAATGTAGGTACCTACCAAGTACAAAGGAAACCGGCCAAGTGCGAGTCGGCCTCGCGCACCAAGGTTTTCGCATCATCTACCGCAACCGGCTAGCTATTACGGTTCCAAAGATACAGCCATCGGACGGACGGACAGACGGACAGACGGACGGACGGACGGACGGACGGACGGACGGACGGACGGACGGACGGACGGACGGACGGACGGACGGACGGACGGACGGACGGACGGACGGACGGACGGACGGACGGACGGACGGACGGACGGACGGACGGACGGACGGACGGACGGACGGACGGACGGACGGACGGACGGACGGGCGGACTGACGGACGGACGGACGGACGGACGGACGGACGGACGGACGGACAGACGGACAAACATTCTTTTTTCTATCATTTATTTTCTTTGATTTACGTTTTTGTTTATAGACGTCCAGAGATACCAGCCTTTCGGCTACAAAATCCAGACGTCTACTACCTGCACTCTTGCGAGTACAGTGATCATGTATGCCAGATCGAGGCCCCATAGCTGCTCTGTCGAACATCCGTTCTTCCGAAAAAATCCCATGGGAAACACAGGCTGCGACCTTTCCCCAGCCGATCCGAGCCACCGCCCGTCCACCCGAAGGAACCCCCGACCGAAGTCGAGAGCCGGGGGTGAAGCCTTCACTGCCACTGGGGTCAGCACCCTGTCCAACCGCAACCTGTGCCCAGGGCCTCAGCGTTTTGTACTAGCCCAAAGGCTTTTGTTTTCACCAGCTATGTATATGCGTGGAAGTGCACATGACCACCACCTAATGTGTACCGGGGAACCACCGGTACACATTAGGTACACACCGGACAGACGGACAGACGGACAGACGGACAGACGGACAGACGGACGGACGGACGGACGGACGGACGGACAGACGGACGGACGGACAGACGGACAGACGGACAGACGGACAGACGGACAGACGGACAGACGGACAGACAGACAGACGGACAGACAGACAGACGGACAGACAGACAGACGGACAGACGGACAGACGGACAGACAGACAGACGGACAGACAGACATGGGCATCGGGCATGTGCTCAAAAAGGGTCAAGTGCGTATAGTACCGTAGTACCCTTGGTAGTACCCATACCGACGAGCATACATGAAAAACATCATGAGAGTGGAAGAGGCGGCAGAGGCAGAGGTCAGGATCGTGGCACGTGGAGATCCGTTGTATCTGCCTACCCCACCGCGAAACAGGCGTGACGTAAGGGATATGACTCCCTTCTTATATTACTAGGTGGTAGGGTTTAACCCGCCCACGGTACCACCGCACTGAATGAAAGATCGGTCGAAGCGGCTATGTAAATAGTTTGTGTTGTCCGTCCAGTTCAATGTAGCCGGCACGACCGAAGGGAAGCAGTGACGTGGCACCAAGTTCACCCGGTGTTATGGGCTGACATCACGGATGTTGTAGGTGATGTAGCCAACCGTGTCAGTTTCCATAAAAAAAATGAAAAAAAAAACTATGTATATGTATGTACACCTATTAGTATAATTTATAAGCACAGCTAGACCGTTAGTTCATTTAGAAAAATCAACCCAGCCATTCACACTAGCTGTAATATAAATCTAGATCTTAATCTAGACTGGTTTAGATGGCTACACAAGTGTGTCCTAGAAAGAATTCCCCCCTCCCCCACACCCCACCCTCCTCCCCACGAGCCCCCTCCGCGGGTCACAGCACAACTATGCCGTAACCTAACTGCTTTGTTCCTTACTTGGATGCGTGTCCTCGGTATACCGTTACAAGTGTGCGCCTAGCAAACGCATAATGAATACATACATATACCACACGCTGTATCCCGGACAATCGCGGTAATTGATTACAGAAACCTTTACGGAAAAATTACAGCACAACACTGACCACCGCGTTTAGCAAAGTATTTGGACAAGATAACTTATCAAGCGGCAAGTGAGCATTGGCGTATCTAGGATTATTTTCCAGGGTGGGCCTGGCCCCTGAAAAGCGATGGCCCATGTACCTACGTAATAAAAGTAGGTACCTAATTTGAACTTGAAGTGTTGAGCCGTATTTTGACCATTGATTTCGGAAAGTTTCTTTACCTAAATAAAATTAAAGCCGGACAATTAATTATAAATTATTTATCCAGTACCCGTATAAATAGTCACTGCGTAAAATTAAATAAAAAAAAAATTTAAGTGTTTATTTTGATTACCTGGATGGAAATGGAATTTTATGTTGATTCCTCAGCTGTAGATTATTTAAGTGTTTTTGTGTGAAATTATTTAAGTGCCCACCCTAGAATTTCGGGTTGGCAACCCAACATCCTCGGGTGGGCACCAGACACTTCTGGGGTGGGCCGTGCCCACCCGGCCCCCCCGCTATATACGCCAATGCAAGTGAGCCACGTGAGCCCCACTGCATGTCTCCCCGTGCATGTCGTAAAAGACGACTAAAGGATAAGGATAAGATCCCGTGCATAAGGTCGACAGGGTAGCCACCTCTCACCTTGACACGGCCCTTCTACCGAGTCATGCAGCAGGTGGGTCTTCGTACCTTACTTGCTGCTTGATAGTTGTCTAGCTAGTCCGAATACTTTGCCTTAAATGTGGTGGTCGGTGTTGTGCTGTAATTTACAAGAATACTTGCGGCACAACACCGACTACTCTGCTTACCCCGGTTGTCGGGATACAGCGTATACTGGATTTGGCTTGAGTGGCGTTATTTCTCTTTTAACATTTTTTTTCTTAAGTTTAAAAATATAGATAGATAGATATAGATAGATAGATATAGATAGATAGATAGATATAGATAGATAGATATAGATAGATAGAAAGAAATACTTTATTGCTCAAAAAAAACATTCTACAGAAACAAACAATAAGTAATTTACATGAGGGGCAAAGGCGGACTTATCCCTTACAGGGATTTCTCCCAGTCAACGTTTGGATGTTTGAGAGTCGTAGTACCTACTAAATTAATCTCTAATCCTTCTGTTCACAAATTAATAATTTCTCCTCCAATTAATTCGCAAAATAACGAAGCTTTTCCCACTCCCAACTTCTACTTCGCGAAACGAGAGACCTGATTTATTTTTTTTTTTGCTCTCTTTGTAAAGTTAACAATTTCACAACCAACAATTTCAAAAAAGTGTCCCTTCGAGTGAGCAGTTATTATATTTCAGTAAAATTTATGTTATAGGAGTTGGAATATGACCGATGGTAAAGTTTGCATTGGAGTTAACGTTAATTAGGATTGTTTTCGCCGGCTACACTTAACTAGACGGAAACACGATTCTTATATAAAATACACTCTATATAATTTGTATTTTTTTTACTTAGGTAATGCTAATGCATCATAATAACTGCATCTTTCCCCGTACATGTCGTAAAAGGCGACTAAGGGATAAGGGCAAGGTGCCATGCTAAAGGGCGACCGGCTAGCCACCTCCCACCTTGGCACGGTCCTTCCATCGAGTCATGCCGCAGGTGGGTCTTCGTACCTCACTTGCTGCTTGATAGTTATCCTAATGCTTTTCCTAAACGTTGTGGCCGGTATTGTGCTGTAATTTACAGGAGTCCTTGCAGCACAACACCGATTACTCTGCTTATCCCGATTGTCGGGTTGCAGCGTGTGTGTGGTATGTATGCATGTAAGTATGTATGTTTCACGTAGGTACGCTACCATTAGATTTAGTACCACAACACCACGTATCACCAAGCAATTGGGGCTACGACGCGGAAGGTTTTCCGCAGCTTGAATTTCCATAGCCTTAAATTTACAAAATTTCTAATAATTATGAATAAAAAAATATGCATATATTATTTATTTCACATTTTTATATATATACATTTATATTAATTTTACATATATTAAAACTATAAAAAGTAATAAAAATACACAAAATTAATACAAACATTAAAAATAAAAACGGTAATACCGCCGGGCGGCGGGAGACAAGCCTCCAAGCACGCCGACGGGTGCAGGCCGTGGCTACGGAGCTCTCCGAGACGACGCGAGGCATGCTACGAGCGATAGGTGGTGGTACTAGATTACTATATTATACTTATACTTATTGGTACTATATTATTATTACGTTGTTTTCTCTTATACATATTTGAAACTTTATCAACTTCAGTCATCTCGATGTTTACCGCGTACAAAATGGAATAGACTTTTTACAGAGATCTATGCTTTACTCACCAGACAATTACTTAAGAGCCAGAACGAACGACCTAATGCAACCAATTCCCTATCTATAGGACCGTCTTGCAGTTCTGTTATCATCAGTTCTCCTCTGATTATAGCTATAAATATAATAGATAGAATTAACTGGACAGAATCAGAGTTTGACCTATTTAGCAATAGTTTGAATAAATACATGAATTATATAAAGTCATATACTTAAATAAGAAATTTGAAATTAATAAAATACTAGGGAACTGTAATCTTTCTTAGATTTAAAATAAAGTAAATGAATAATACATATATTATCATCATCACACACGCTGAATCCCGACAATCAGGGTAAGCAGAGTAATCAATCGGTGTTGTGCTGCAAGAACTCTGGTAAATTATAGCACAACACCGACCACCGCGTTTCGCAAAGTGTTCTAACAAGATTCAATCGATCAAGCAGCAAGTAAGGCACGAAGACCCACCTGCTGCATGACTCGGTGGATGTACCGTGCCAAGGTGAGAGGTGGCGGTCGTGTCGCCCTTTAGCACCTTGGTTGGCTACTTCACCTACAACATCCGTGATGTCAGCCCATAACACCGGGTGAACTTGGTGCCACGTCAGCCTTCCCTTCGGTCGTGCCGGCTACACTGAACTGGACGGAAAACACAAACTATTTACATAGCCGTTTCGACAGACCTTTCATTCAGTGCGGTGGTACCAACACGGGCGGGTTAAACCCTACCACCTAGTAATATAAGAAGGGATTCATATCCCTTAGTCGCCTTTTACGACATGCATGGGGAGAGATGCAGTGGGGATATTCTTTTTAAGTACCGGCCCCACACGGTAAATAAATAAATAAATATCTAGAATCGACATTATTAGTGTCATTCACCCACGAGGCGTACAGCGCGTCTAAATAGATTTCTGCTCTAGGAAAGTCTCCATCGTGCCATAAATGAATTAAACTTCGTCTGGGTAGCTTCCTTGTCTTCCCACGCTGTGCTGCTGTGCCTCTATTTATTCTACTAGCAATGCGTCCCATGTCAATTTTAAATACAAATAAAAAATTCAGCAGCGCACAATGTTTAGTTGCGTGAATAATTACGATCAAAGAAACACAAATCTTACGAACCGAAATTTAGATCGGTAAGTCATGGTTTCACCTACGGATCGGCCACATGTGGCCGATTTATACATTATTTTTTAACCAAGCCTTTAAACGTAAATATCTGCATAATATATTTAGAAAACAGCTGTGCCCGCGGCCCCGCTCGCGGTAAAGCCGGTTTAATAGCAAATCTAATTTAAATTTTTCAGAGTCCTTGCAGCACAACACCGATTTCTCTGCTCACCCCGATTGTCGGTAATCGGGATACAGCGTGTGCTATGTTTTGTTCGTGTGTTTGTATTGCTTTTACCCGCTGTCACCTTAGTATCCGAGGCCGAAAACAGAGCCGCGTTCAGTTAAACGGTATCGTCGAAGAAATTAAGTCACGAAGGGCGAGGCCGAAGGCCGTGATGCTTTCACGTAAGGGATATAGTTTCTACAGGAAACTGTATGAAATGGCGAGGCCAAAGGCCGAGCTGCGAACACGTAAACGTTTTCATACTCTCAAAGAAAGTAAGCCACTAATGACGAGGCCAAAGGCCGAGCTGCGTTCAGGTAAACAATATATTTTTCCGATGTAACAAAGTCACTAAGGGTGAGGCCGAATGCCGAGCTGCGTTCGCGTAAACGATATCAGGTAAACCAACGTTATGTTCGAAGAATTTAACTCCCAAAAAATCACAGCTACTCATAAGTACATATTTGGTTGTAATTAAAGTTAAACCTTAATTAAAATGCATTGATATATCCCAATAATTTCTAACGAATAAATACTAAATACGCTAAAGTGACATTTGGGGTGTCATGTCGGTCGTCTCATGATTGGCCGGCACGCTGGGTGTAGTACTAATCCACTTACCTGCGCGCAGCCTCCAGGAAAGCTTGGCTTTATTATGTTACACCTACGGCGTATTTCACCAGAATAACTTCCAGAAATTATTATGGAAATGTTAGTCGAAATGTTTCCACGAAAGTGCCTGTGCGTGGGTTATTCATAAATAAACAGATATTTCAAGTTGTGCATACTTTCAGAAAGTTCTAAAAATCGGTCAAGTGCGAGTTTTACTCGCGCACGTAGGGTTCCGTACATCCGCTATACCATGGACGAGCTATTATACCATACCTGTCAAAAAACCTTATTCGTCTATATTTTTGTCTTTATATTAGTTAATAGTACGCTAAGGGGGGTTCTGTATCATATAGGGAGTAAAACCTATATAATTTTTTTTGGACCTTGGGTTTTTTTATGTAAAATATTGTTTTATGTATTTAAATAAAAAAATAGGTGGTTGATTTTTATAGCCTAATCGATTCAGTTTCATAACAGTAACAAAAAAGTCTTCATTACCATTATGATGTAACACGTGTAAGTTGGTAAAAAAAATCAAATTCTTTCTATTCCATACTAATAAAACTAAAATTGTGGTTTTTCAAAATTTCTGAAAGAGATCTATGTGTTGGAAAACTTTTTTGTTCCTGGCATGAAACTGAAACGATTAAGAAAATTTTTCTTTTATACACTTGACTTTTAAAAATTATTTTTTTATTTACATTATAAAATTATTTTGTAAAAAAAAAATTCTTTGTTCTTCAAAAGTGATCTATTTCCGATACAGAACCCCCCCTTAGCGTACTATTAACTAATTTTCAAAGACCTTATGTAATGCAAATGCTTCATTTTCGGTCTACGTAAGTACGACCATGTTTCACAATACCGCAGACGTCTCAACTCTCAAGTGGCTCCCAATCTCCTGTTCTCTGCCAACCGTCGCACTAGGCAGAGTGCTCATGAGGATGGGCCATACGCTTGGCCCGAAAGGTCGAGCCACATATATCGGGAAGAACCGTGAATAAAGCTGTTTTGTTTTAAAAATAATGTCTAACAACCTCGGTAATTTAAAAATACTTATTGTTTGTTTATGTAAAATGGTTTTTTGGAGCAATGAAGTATTTCTATCTATCTATCTATCAAAATATAAATACCTGTGGCGCCATCTATTATTCAGTAGCGTGAATATGTACTAATCGATTCTTAGCACGTTTCTTGTATAGGGACCCCCTTAATTTATTACTAATTGCTTTTTTTTATGATTTCTTGCCACATCTGCCATAATAAATAACACATATTCTGTAAAAATTTCAACCAACTACCTTTTACAGTTCAAACAATACAGCCCTAGAACGGACGGACAGACAGACAGACAAACAGACGGCGTAGGCTTACTAATAGGCTTCCGTATGGATACGGAACCCTAAAAACCCGTCGTCTTGCTCCATGTCTATTCGAATCCTTCTACACAACAGTCTTCAGCATTTTCGATCAAATTTCCTCGTACCTATTTGATTTTTGGTAGTAGCGTTTTATAACATTTTAATTATTATTTTTTTCATTCCTTAAATAATCCTCTAATTCCTTTAATTCAGTAAACGAATTTGAATATCATGAAAGGTTTACTAGATAGATCTGTAAATAAATAAACGCATTTAAATTATATTTTCTAAATAAATAAATATTTCAGTGACTGCGAAATACAAGCAAATACATCACAAAATCTCAACTCAAGACAGAATGAGTTTGAAATGCAAATGTTGTTTGCAATTTCCGAGCGGGGTAGTTGGGTGGAACTACCAGCAGTTACATTCCCACGAAATTCAGCGGTTCCCCTAAATTGCTGCAGTCATATTCTCGAACTATACGACTAGACTACTGTAATACGGTACAGCTATAATTTTATAGTACGGTACCTACTATAACTATGACTAGCTCGAGACTGACTTGCTTGAAGATTTCGGGTGACCGCAATTTCAAATAGAAATACCGCAAAGAAAAAAGAAAGATCGCGCGTTGAAATGTCAAGTTGGTTACCAGCTGGTCACCCCCATGGTATATTAACTGTGTGCTCTCTATACATATATGAAGTAGTGGTATATGTACGCAAAAACATTAATTCTTTTGAGTCAAATGGCGCAAGTCATAATTTTAATAAATAACACACGTAACTCAGAGCGTTTAAAATCTGTTGCGCATAAATCGGCGATGGCTGAAAAAGACCCTGACGTGATTGGACCCAAATTGTACGAAAATGTTCCAGATACAATAAAATCAATAAATAGTGACAATGTGTTCCAGAGTCAGCTTAAATTATTTCTCTTAGACAATCCATTTTATAAGTTAAGTGAATTTTTTTCTTACTGTAAATAAAAATTCTGCTGACTTTGATAATTCAAATTGTTTATATGCATAAACACAAATTTTATTAATAACTTGACTGAACCCTATGTTCTTTTTGTTTTGTATTTTATTATCTCTTTTAATGGGTATATTTTGACTTAATATTTTTAATTATTTGTTTAGATATAGTATGTTATATTTAACATGATGAAAACTTAGTATGTAAGTTATATTTAAAAAAGCTCTGTAAGGTTTCTTACCCGGTTCTTCCTTATAGATTGCACTACTGAACGGGACATGATAAAAAATGATGACGAACCATACTGAATATGCATGTCTCAATGAAATATTGTTATTGTTGTGTGTTCTTTATGGCGAAATAAATATCTGAATCTGAATCTTAATCTGAATCATGAGGTGTCGAAAAGGTGAACTGAATGTTAGTCGGTCAGTCAGTCAGTAAGTCAGTCAGTCAGTCAGTCAGCGTGTATGCGTCCAAACAACGTCCGTGTATGGCCATGTTTCCGGATCTAGAGTCTAGACGTCTTCAACTGCAATACAAAAGTCTTTCAAAACTACGCGGTGAGATACGTTCAATTAAATTCAAATCAAATTCAATAAAAAATTATTTATTTTTGAATTCCCTTATTTTAATAACATATAGGTACAATCTTTATACAATATACAGATGTCGTGAATTGAAAAAAGGGTGTAGGCGCAGCATGTTGCTACTGGCATTTCAGTGCAGCTGATTTTAAGCCTAACCTTGAGCTAACTTGGAAATATATTCTACATAAATTTTTGCATCGTAAATTTTTGGGGCTTGCCCTGTAGTAATAATGTAATATATACAGGGCGTTGTAACGGGCAGTACATTAATTTTGTCAGCGCAAGCGTCATGTTTTTCCGAGACAAAAAAGTAAGTAAAGTTTTTCTCTAAAGTGTCTAGTTTTGGAGATATTAATTTTTGAAATTTATGTTTTCGTCTAGTGTAATTTTCCACGCTCGGGAGAAGGGTGCTGACGCGGAAACGATCGGGGTCGAAAAACTCACGCCGCGCCGCCCTCGCACATCTCCTCACTTCGCGCACTCGTCCTTGCTTGCTCACTCACCTCGCGCCTTTCATTCCCACATTCGTGCGGAACATTAGATCCTTTTACACTAAATAAATCAATTAGTTTGTATTAAAACTGTAACTTTTTATTTAAAGGAAATGCAGAAAAAAGTTATTTGACTTTTTTGTTACTATTGATCCCAATAATCATTTCCTAAATTTTCTTCCAGTCCCCCCAGCCTTCAGCAGTACGGAACCACTGCTTTCCGCCGACGAACTTGATGTCGTCGTCTCACCTGGCGGGTCTTCCCACATTCCGTTTTCCTGTCCACAACCGCCAGTGTAGGACACGGTTACTGCAACGATCGTCGTCTCTTCGGCTAACGTGCCCAGTCCACTGCCACTTCAGCTTAGCCACCCAGTGTCCAATATCGGTGTTCAATATAATTGTAAACAGACTCAACAAAAATAATAGATACTTTTTCTGCACATTATGTGTTCAAGTAAAAAATTATTTAACCAGTCGTTAGTTTCATGAACTGGTTGCGCACACTATGATTTTCTTTCTCCTTTCGTACATTGGATAGTAAACCTTGTCCAGTTAGTTTAGGTTTATTTATAGGAAATTGGATTTGGCCAAGTTCCTAGTGGTGTTCATGCTTATTATCTATGTATGAAGGATTTGCCGAAGATCCTAATTGGATGTGTACTCACGGACATGGTCGTAGCTTCGAGACTTTGTCCTTTCCGGCGAAATGGTCTGTTTCAATTTTTTTTTTTTTATGGAAGCTGACACGATTAGCTCCATCACCTACAACAACATCCGTGATGTCAGCCCATAACACCGGGTGAACTAGGTGTCATGTCAGTGCTTCCCTTCAATTCATGTCGGCTACACTGAACTGGACGGAAAACACGAACTATTTACAAAGCCGTTTCAAGGGTTGTAAAGTAGAACTTATCCCTTATCGAAATATCGTCCAGTGAAGGTACCGTGTGGGGCCGGTAGTTAAAAGGAATACCCCCACTGCATCTCTCTCCGTGCATGTCGTAAAAGGCGACAAAGGGATAAGGACAAGATGCCGTTCTAAAGGGCGACAGGCTAGCCTTGGCACGGTCTTTCCACCAGTCGTGCAGCAGGTGGGCCTTACTTGCTGCCTGATAGTTAGTTATCTTGTCCGAATACTTTGCTAAGCGTGGTGGTCGGTGTTGTGCTGTAATTTACCAGAGTGCTTGCATCACAACACCGATTACTCTGCTTACTCCGATTGTCGAGATACCGCGTGGTGTGTATTGTGTATAGTGTCAAAGTTATTTCGCCCCAGACTGCTGACTTAAATTTCTTATCGTACATACAGTATCGCTGACATACAGCGATTATGTTTCAAAATATAAACAAACATCCGCAATCAGCGATAATAATATATATATTATATATAATATAAGTCAATGTACACGAATGTCCACAATACAGTGCTCTTATCTAAAGTTTTTCGTAAGCACTAAGTATTTTTAACCGACTTCAAAAAAAGGAGATTATCAATTCAACACGTATGTATGTAATATTAAAGGAACTGCAATATATTCACATCTGATAATATATTAGGGCTTCCAAACAAATATAAAAAAATTTATTGGTGTATGTATGTATGTTTGTGTGTATGTTTGTATGTATGTATGTATGTTTGTCCACGCATTTCTCCGAAAGTATTAATCGGGTTGTGATCATTCTTTATTGGCTTACATTTACTAAAACTTAGGGAACAGTGCAAGTTTAATCAAAATCGATTCAGTAGTTTTCAAGATATGGACTGTTAAGTGTGTCAAATGGGCGGATAATTCTATACCACGACAACCGATTTCTGTGATCCTTTTTTATGTGATATTACTAAAATGAGTGAAATAAAAAAACTGTTTTAAAAAACATTTAACCAACTTAAAAAAACAAATACTTAGAAGTAAAAAAATAAATATAAAATTATTGAGTTGAAGGCGGCATAAGAGCACAAAAGGCTTCATCTATAAATTTTCTGGTGTACTTTTGTACTGTACCGCCTTCAACTCAATTATTTTATAATTTTGTTTTTAGTTCTATTCTAAGTACCTACTTATACTCAAATCAAAACAAACGTGCAGCTCGCACAACAAAATTTTATGGCTCAGTGAAGGGAGATTCCCTTCACTGAGCCATAAAACTTTATTATGCGAACTGATCGTTTGTTTTGATTTGACAATAGTAGTTTTTTAAGTCGGTTCAATGTTTTTTAGAACAGTTTTTTTTCTGTAATCAAATCAGATACACTTAATGCGTAGCGCATTTATAGTTTATTTCATTGTACCTGGGTGCGGCCATACGAGCTCCAATCCCCACAATAATGTCAAATCTATTGAACCAGCATCGCGTCCTCAATAAAATTACTCGATCAAGCAATTAATCAAATACCATTCTTATCTTCAACCTTGTGCTGTTCGCAATAGAGTTTAAAGATCACTACGCATTCGCATTATCAAATGTGTATGACGCGACAGCTGTTAGTCACTGAATGAAACGTTTCATCTCGCTCGCATACGCATGTAGAACGCATTGACGTCTCTTTCGCGCGCTATTAGCGCGAAGAAGCGTATCGTTGCGTTGCGCGCGCGCTTGGCTAGTTTGACAGTTCGCATTGGTGCCATCGCACGCGCAGCTTTTCCGTGGCGCGCTGCATACACGTGGCGCGAAAAATATGATTTACAAAAATATTATCAAGTGAAAATCATAATACATGTGAATACGTTTACATTCGATTTTTAAAACATACGTGCGTCCCGATTTAATAATAAAAAAAGTTTTGAATAATAATAATTTAATTCCAATGTCAGATAGTATAAAGTACGTCACTAGAATAGTGCTCTTGACGTTGTTTTACTTCCTTCTGAGTTGGCTGTTCCGTGGCGTGTATCGGCTCGTGGTGACATCTGAATCAGCGAGTGGATAGGAGGAAACTGGTAAGCGGGCTTCACCGCTCACTGTCGCAACTGGCAGCTTGAACGAGCAAATAACTTGTAAGTAAGCTACCTAATTACATACATACATATCACACACGCTGAATCCCGACAATCGGGGTAAGCAGAGTAATCGGTGTTGTGCTGCAAGAACTCTGGTAAATTACAGCACAACACCAACCACCACGTTTCGCAAAATATTCGAACAAGATTTAATCGATCAAGCAGCAAGTAAGGCACGAAGACCAACCTGCTGCATGACTCGGTGGAAGTACCGTGCCAAGGTGAGAGGTGGCGAACCTGTCGCCCTTTAGCACGGCATCTTTTCCTTGTCCCTTAGTCGCCTTTTACGACATGCATGGGGAGAGTTGCAACGGGGCTATTCTTTTTAAGTGCCGGCCCCACACAGTACCTAATTATTAATGTAATAAATAAGCTCTTCAAAAAAATCAGACAACGACCTTAGGTTTCCGTATCCCGTACGGAAGCCTATTACTAAGCCTACGCCGTCTGTCTGTCTGTCTGTCTGGGTGTCCTACTGCTGTATCTTTGGAACCGTAATAGGTAGCCGGTTGAAATTTTCACAGAATATATGTTATTATTGCGGATATAACAACAAATAATAAAAAAAATTAAAAGTAAAAAATAAAGGGGGTTCCCATGGAAGAAATGTGTTTTTTTTTTTCAATGTTTTTTTTTTGTGGTGCGGAAACCTCGGTGCGCGAGTCCGACCCGCACTTGGCCGGTTTTTTATGGAAACTGACACGTTTGGCTACAACATCCGTGATGTCAGCCCATCACACGGCGAGACGACGGAAAACACGAACTATTTATTTAGCCGTTTCGACCGACGACGACGATGTCTCATTCAGTGCGGTGCGGTGGTTAGGTACCTAACCTACCTACCTACCAACCCGGGCGGGATAAACCCTACCAATATAACTATAACTATTACCACAACTATAGCTATACTTATGTTTTTGCTGTGCGAAATGTAGGTAGGTATACCTATTGCAGAAGAATAGCCCCACTGCATCTCTCCCCGTCGCATGTCGTAAAAGTCGACTAAGGGATAAGAAAATTCGTCAGCCTCGGTAGCTCAGTGGCGCGGTTGGTTAGTCAACTGTTATTAAGCAACGCTGAGCGCGGTCAGTGATTGGATGGGTGACCGCTCGACCGTTGGAGGCTGACCGTGATTCGGATACCACGTTAAACTGTAGGTCCCTTCCCTTCTTACCTTACTAGGTGGTAGGGTTTATCCCGGCCGGGTTGGTACCACCGCACTGAACGAAACGTCGGTCGAAACGGCTATGTAAATAGTTCGTGTCCGTCCAGTTTAGTGTAGCCGACATGAAATGAAGGGAAGCACTGACATGGCACCTAGTTCGCCCTGTGTTATGGGCTGACATCACGGATGTTGTAGGTGATGTAGCCAACCGTGTCAGGTTCGATAAAAAAAAAAAAAAAAAGATGATTGCAGAATGCAATTCCTTTCAGTACCTACACCTCCACAACATTAACACTAAAATCATTATATCAAGCTAAATTAAGTGTAGGTAGGTACTACCCACCTACCTAGTTTATAATTGTGGAATTCGAACCACGGCCAGCCTCCAAAGGTCGAGCGGTTACGCATCCAAGTACTGACCGCGCCCAGGGTTGTTTTTATTAAATGAAGAGCTCTATTCAAAAGAAACTATTTCCGTTTCGACGAGTTGTGCGTTTTTTGACGGATTCTCAGTCTTTGTATTCAAGTACATCTCCCTGTAAAATTTGAATGGTCAAAACGAACTACAATGACTATATTAATATACTACGTATTTCCTATAGAAAATTACGATTGAAAACAGCAATTTTGGTCAAAAAGGCCTATTTCCAATATCCTAAGTTTAATTAGCTATCAGTTTTTTGGCTCTACTGAAAATTCGGTTACAACGGATATACATACTTCCTTTTGAACAGACTCCTAAAATAACAGTCGACCGACCGCACCACTGAGCTAACGAGACTGACAATTTATATGCAAATTTATATGAAAATGTACCGTGTGGGGCCGGTACTTTAAAAGAATAGCCCCACTGCATCTCTCCCCGTGTATGTCGTAAAAGGCGACTAAGGGATATAATTCCCTTCTATATTACTAGGTGGTAGGGTTTAACCCGCCCGGGTTGGTACCACCGCACTGAATGAAAGGTCGGTCGAAACGGCTATGTAAATAGTTTGTGTTTTCCGTCCAGTTCAGTGTAGCCGGCACGACCGAAGGGAAGCACTGACGTGGCACCAAGTTCACCCGGTGTTATGGGCTGACATCACGGATGTTGTAGGTGATGTAGCCAGCCGTGTCAAGTTTCAATAAAAAAATAATAAATAAAAACCTACCAAATTTCATCCAAATGCATTCAGCCGTTTAGGCGTGAAAGTGAAACAAACAAACCAACATCCATACTTTCGCGTTTATAATATTAATAATAGTGAGATGATTGCAGAATTCAATTTCTTTCAGTCAACCTTCACAACAATAACGCTAAAATCACTATATCAACTAGATTACGGGTAGATGCTAGGGTTGTAACGAATATTCATATTCGCATTCGAAATTCCGAATATTCGGTTCATTTTTAATATTCGTATCCCTATTCGTATTCGGTTGTAACTTGTAAGATACCGAATATTTTACTTATATAAATTTTGTATCGCACTAATTTCGTTTAATTTTTTTTTCAAAATGTAGTGTCAAGTAATCAAAAACAGAGAAAACCATTAAAACAAGTTTGTATTCATATACTCGTAATTTTAGGACTCAATGTAGGTAGATCTACATTTATAATAGACAATTTAAGTGTTTTTTTCATTTGGATATAACATTTCATATAAATTTTTTCAATATTCGTATTCGTATTCGCGAATATTATTTTGGAATATTCGTGTTCGCATTCGTATTCGCGAATGTGGAAAAATAGACAACACTAGTAGATACCTAGTCTATAATTGGATATATTAATTTTATAAAGTGTATTTGGAAAACAAACGATTTGGTTTCAGTTTCAGCAGTTGTTACGAACGGAGTCAACTAACCTCAATGCATACGACACGAAGTTATTCAAATATTTACATGTCTCACAAGAGTTCCCACACACTGAATGATGCGATCGATGTACCTACTCGTGTGAGGTTCCCGAGGTTTTTACTCGCTACCTAGTCGCCACTGTTCATCGTAAACAAAATACCTTTGAGGACTTTTTTTTTATGGAAACGGACACGGTTGGCTACATCACCTGCAACGTCCGTGATGACAGCCCATAACAAAGGGCGAACTAGGTGCCATGTCAGTTCTTCCCTTCGGTCGTGCCGGCTACACTGAACTGGACGGAAAACACAAACTATTTACATAGCCGTTTCGACCGACGTTTCATTCAGTGCGGTGGTACCAAACCGGGCGGGTGGAACCCTACCACCTAGTAAGGTAAGAAGGGAAGGGACCTACAGTTTTACGTGAAATCCGAACCACGGTCAGCCTCCAAAGTTCCTCGACGGAACTTTCATTGATAGTAATATAAGTAGCAAGGGGAAGGCCCCACAGTTTCTCACATTATGTATGACACGCACGCAGTGGCGGCTGGTGACTTCAGTGACCGGTAGTGCGCTAAGTACCTACCTACTTAAATACCTACCAAATTTCCCAACACATTCCCGTCATGTTATTTTAAGATCGGGACTTACGAATTTTTTAAACGCCTGCGTTTTATTATGTACGTACCTACCTAGTATGAATATTCTCAAGACACTCAATGAGTTGCAAAAAACAAGAAAAAAAATCCAAACAAGTTTTTTAACTTATTAGTACCTTTATGAATACACCCATAGACCACAACACTACTGCAGCTTTCAAAAAGAAAACAGTAGTAATGTCTCAAAAATACTTCAAAAAAATATATAAAAATAAAAGCATTTGAAACGTAGGAATTAACCCGGGATAACCTGATTGTAAAGCCTTACCTTTAACCAACGCTTAGGCAAATATCGGCACCACTTAATTCACAGTATCACGTGACAGAAAGCACAAAACCTAACCATATCCCATTTTAAATATTCGCGCGCTAACGGGTATGTGACATCATCACATGACAGCGCGCTGACTCGCTTCGAGGTAGACGGTTCGCTTTGAGGTAGACGGCAAAGAGTTTGTAAGACGGACTCGTGCAAAACGAATCGCTCGCGACGCGACGTGTCGCACGCGCGGCTATTCACGATATAGCGTCCTTGTTTGGCGCTCGTGCGCCGCACGCAGAAATCCTTTCGGCCCATACTGTTTCTATGAAGTATCTTCTGTCTCACGCGCCAGCGGTATTTTGCCGATCCCCATACATTCAGTATGGGAGACCCGCGTGCGATGTATATTCCGCACGGCGCGCGCGTTTACTCGCAAAAACGTGCCTTGTGATCTATAAAATAAGGTCGAATTCACATTCGTATTTATTTGGAGTACGATCTTTATGGTTTTAATGTAGTATATTGTAAGGTATTATTTATTTTGAGTGAAGTGAAGACTTCTCGTGGTATGGTAGTGCGGCGCACGAGCGCACTTTAGGGCCAGCCGCCAGTGCACGCACGTCACGGGCGAATTCAATTCAATTTATTTATTTCAGTTTAACAATTTACAAGTCGTCTGCACTAGAAAAATAGGCACTTGTAAATAAAAATAAAAATACACAAAAATTTACAATCTCATCCAAATAGATCCAAACCCATACAGTAATAAATAGAAATATTTTTGGTTTACAATTATTTTAAAAACATTAAATTATTTTAATACAGTTCAAATATTATATTTAAAAAAAACTATTCATATAAATTTGTAGAACTTTACGTTCGGTATTCAAATACACTTTTGTAGACAGTATAGTACCTACAACAAGACTTGTAGGTCTACGTGTAGGTGACTACTCCCTCTATTCTACCCATGATGATACCATTACATCATGTTCCGTCGTTACTAGGTGAAATCTCTTTATATATCCTTAAAAATCCTGCCGCTTATTCCAGCCCTTGCGAGCCTTCCTAAAACAAATCCATTAGCGCCTGGGCTAGTCCTAAGCCTAACCTAACCTAATTAGGTAACTAACCTAATTAGGTACCTAACTTCTAAGAGCCTCATTGATTTCACTTAAGTAAGTAGGTACTAAGGAAGTAAGTACTTATGTATTTACCTATGCACTCTAATAGGTACGTGTTTGTTTTCCGTCCAGTTCAATGTAGCCGACATGAAATGAAGGGAAGCACTGAGGGAAGCCCCCTCTAAGCCACATAAACATCCATTATTTAAGAAAGGTATTTGCTTCCACTTTGAATATATCCCCACTACTTAAGCCACATAAACACCCATACTTTAAAATATTTATTTGCTTCCACTTTGAATATGTCCCCACTAAGCCACATAAAGACCCATACTTTAAGATATTTATTTGCTTCCACTTTGAATAGTATATCCCCACTAAGCCACATAAACACCCATACTTCAAGATATTTATTTGCTTCCACTTTGAATATGCCCCCACTAAGCCACATAATCATCCATACTTTAAAATATTTATTTGCCTCCACTTTGAATTTGTCCCCAATAGGCCACATAAACACCCATACTTTAAGATATTTATTTGCTTCCACTTTGAATATGTCCCCACTAAGCCACATAAACACCCATAATATAAGAAATTTATTTGCTTCCACTTTGAATATGTAACCACTAAGCCACATAAATACCCATACTTTAATAAATTTATTTGCTTCCACTTTGAATATGTACCCACGAAGCCACATAAACACCCATACTTTAAGATATTTATTTGCTTCCACTTTGAATATGCCCCCACTAAGCCACATAATCACCCATACTTTAAAATATTTATTTGCCTCCACTTTGAATATGTCCCCAATAGGCCACATAAACACCCATACTTTAAGATATTTATTTGCTTCCACTTTGAATATGTCCCCACTAAGCCACATAAACACCCATAATATAAGAAATTTATTTGCTTCCACTTTGAATATGTCCCCACTAAGCCACATAAACACCCATAATATAAGAAATTTATTTGCTTCCACTTTGAATATGTAACCACTAAGCCACATAAATACCCATACTTTAATAAATTTATTTGCTTCCACTTTGAATATGTACCCACGAAGCCACATAAACACCCATACTTTAAGATATTTATTTGTACCAATAAATCAACGCCAACCAATCTTATCAGACGCTAGTTGCTCTCAGATCGTAATTGCAGATTGGCGAACCCTACACGGAGGCAACGCAGCTCCAATTTACCCCGTAAATCACCCCACAGGCCACCCTTGCGGTTAATCACCCACATTCAAACAAGATAATGTACCTACAGCCCGGTCGCAACTAGGCTGCAATTAGGCCAATTAACATCGTCGAGGCGTTCCCAGAAATCTAGATAGGGCGGTCGAATTGAGCACCGATGTAGGGCTTTACCGATAGATTGCTCCCCCTCCAGTTCTATAATCTGTTTCGAATCGAATTGGGACAAGACCGCGTGGCAATAATAATATAAAACCCCGACTCTTAAAAAGTATCTTAAGAGTCGGGGCATTGAGTCGGGGCATTGAGTCGGGGCTCTTAAAAAGTCAAAAATAATTTCCGTTGACTAACTTAAAGGAGTTGTTGTTGTTTTTGTTGTTTATTGATTAATTATCTATCATTCATATTGCAGTAAGACTGCGCTCGAACTTGTCAAAATTTGTTCTATCCGGTTCGATTACACACAATATTGAAAGGCCGCTAAGTAAATAAAATATTTAAACTCAGAGCTGCGCGGGTGAAGGAAGAGCCAGACACTTGGCCCGAATGCGGGTCACATACATACATACATATTATCACACACGGTGAATCCCAAAAATCGGGGTAAGCAGAGTAATCGGTGTTGTGGTGTATGTACTCTGGTAAATTACAGCACAACACCGACGACCACGTTTCGCAAAGTATTCGAACAAGATTCAATCGATCAAGTAGCAAGTAAGGCACGAAGACCAACCTGCTGCATGACTCGTTGGAAGTACCGTGCCAAGGTGAGAGGTGGCGAGTCTGTCGCCCTTTAGCACGGCATCTTGTCCTTATCCCTTAGTCGCCTTTTAAGAAATGCATGGGGAGAGATGCAGTGGGGCTATTCTTTTTAAGTACCGGCCCCACACGGTATGCGGGTCACATATTTTCACAAATGACGGTAAGTGAAGCAGTTTTTAACACCCGACGCAAAAGGAGGGGTGTTATAAGTTTGACGCCTCTTTCTGTCTGTCTGTGGCATCGTAGCTCCCAAACGGACGGACCGATTTGGATGCGTTTTTTTTTATTATTAGAAGGCTAGTTTAACCGGGACGGTTCTTATATATATTTGTATCCAAATAAGTAATCAAAAAATTACGTCTCTTAAAAAGCTTGAAATAAAAGTCAAATTACAAATTTAAAAAACCCCCGACACTTTAAAAAGTGAAAAATTATTTCAGTTTAGTTGCTTAGAAGCGTCGGGGGACCGCTAAGTAAATAAAATATAAAACTGAGCTTTTTGGAGCTGACCTTGAGCTGAGGTTATTTACCTCGTGTTATTTACTTAGCGATCCCTCTACGCCTTTAATTACCAAACGGAAATTATTTTTGAATTTTTAAGGTGTCGGTATTTTTTTTAAATTATTATTACAAATGATGATGAAGATAAACGTACCGTTTGGCAGAAGGGCCACGAGAATGGGTTACTCAAGAAGTCTATGAATAAAATCATTGCACGGGGGCGTTCCTAGCCACTCTGATCCATCTAATCTAACGCTGAAACACGGCCTGTCAATATTGTTTCGAGCAGTGTGTTGGTCAATGGGGAATACATAACTGTAATACCTAAGAAGTTACTCAGGGATATCGACTTACAACTTTTCCTTTCAACGTTTACGTTCGCTCAACTTTACCTGTTAGGTAAACCCACGAGTTCATTCACACTTTCATTCGTTGTTCCATTTCGGTGTGACTTTGTCAATGTGTTTTGACATTGGAAATGTCTTTTCGTTCGCTCCAGTGTAGGCTCCGATTTCTCGAGAGTTGTGAAGATTATGATATTCAAAAAAGCTCAAAAGACGCGTATTCATTTGCCGAAATAGTGAAAGAAAACATTGTTTCCGATTTTTTTATTTTGGCGCTCGATATTTTGGAAACGGTGAATGATTATTCTAATGAAAAATTTAGAAAAACTCCTCTGGACAATTTAGTCAGCTACAATTTGAGCCTAAAACAAAGACGATCAGGTTAAGGGTTTGCCCTGTAGCCTAACCTTTTTGAAAAAAGTCAAAAAGTCAGAACGACATTTTTTTCTAATTCCATAGATTCATTTTCATATCCCTTACGGAAGCCTATTACTAAGCCTACGCCGCCTTCTGTCTGTCTGTCCGTGTCTGTCCGAGGGCTGTATCTCTTGAACCGTAATAGGTAGCCCGTGGAAATTTTCACAGAATATGGGTTATTATGGCGGATATAACAAGAAATAAAAAAAAAAAATCAAAAAAATTAAGGGGGGTTCCCATACAAGAAACGCGTTTTTTTCAATGTTTTTTTTTCTGGTGCGGAAATCTCGGTGCGCGAGTCCGACTCGCACTTGGCCGGTTTTTTTTTTATAGAAAGCGCGAAATGTAGCCCGGAGACACCAATAAGGCGTCTAAAGACGTCCATCGACATTCGGCCGTACGCGGGGGTTGCGAATGCAATGCCGGCCAGACAGGTGCCTATTCAAGCCTCTCTTGAAGGGCTTTAAACATATTTCCTTGATTTAGACTGTATAGTAGTGAAGTTATTAACAATGTAGGAAGGAGGGAAAGAGTGCCTGCTGGTTGGAAATTCGACAAGAACGTCATGCGGTTTACAAACACGCAATCAATGCATGCATGACACACACGCATGCCAGTGAGTGCCGACTGCCGTCACAAAGGTTTCGCTAAATGAGGTTTTTCATGCATACACACCACACGCTGTATAATCGGTGTAAGCAGAGTAGTCGGTATTGTGCTGCAAGTACTCTTATAAATTACAGCACAACACCGACCACCAAAAGCAAAGTATTAGGACAAGATTACTATCAAGCAGTAAGTAAGGCACGAAGACCCACCTGCTACATGACTCGGTGGAAGGGCTGTGCCAAGGTGAGAGGTGGCTAGCCTGCCGCGCTTATGCACAACATCTTGTCCTTAGGGTTCCGTATATATACGGAAGCCTATTACTAAGCCTGCGTCGTCTGGCTATCTGTCTTTCTGTCTGTCCGTCCGTCCGTCCGAGTGCTGTATCTTTTGAACCGTAATAGGTGGCCGGTTACAATTTTCGCAGACTAATCGATTCTTAGCACGTTTCTTGTATGGGTTCCCTGAATTTTTTTACTCTTAGTTTTTTTTTATTATTTCGCTCATCCCATCCGCCATAATAAAATAACACGTACCTAACGTGTTATTTTATTATGGCGGATGGGATGAGCGAAATAATAAAAAAAACTAAGAGTAAAAAAATTCAGGGAACCCATACAAGAAACGTGCTAAGAATCGATTAGTCACGCTACTGAATCAAATAATAGATGGAGGCGCAGGCTTTTACATTTTGCATTGTAGGAAAAGACAAAAGATAGGCGGATATGCATTTTTGACAGGTATAGTCAACGGTACAGTCAGCGGACCTACGGAAGCCTCCGTGCGCGAGTAAAACACGCACTTGGTCGTTTTTTAGGATTCCGTATCCGGTACGGGACCCTATTACTAAGCCTACGCCGTCTGTCTGTCTGTCTGTGTGTCTGCCCGCCCGTCCGTCCGTCCGTCCGTCCGTCTGTCTGTCCGAGGGCTGTATCTCTTGAACCGTAATAGGTAGCCCGTCGAAATTATCACAGAATATGTGTTATTTATTATGGCGGATATAACAACAAATAATAAAAATTTTAAAACGTAAAAAATTCACGGGGGTTCCCATAGTAGAAACCAAAAAGTGTATGCGCGCGCGCCATCTACCGAAAAGATTATGATATGAAGCATTTTAACTAATCGTGACATTTAACTAATATGAAGCATTTCATAACACACCACCTAGATGGCGTGAGTGGCGCTAGCCATGACATGGCGATACGGAACCCTCGGTGCGCGAGTTCGACTCGCACTTGGCCGGTTTTTTTAGGTTTTTTTCAATCGGCTATTATTATAGCATGATTCGTCACACGACCGCATGTGCGCACCGGTCACTGTCTTTCCTTTGTCGTATAATATAGTGCGTTTATAGCAGTTTATAGTGGTGTACAAAGCCGATTCTCCTACTCCAATACTTAATGGCACAGACTTTATGGAGTCACACGAGGAAGCGTATTGAGGTAATGTTGTTGGTTTTAATGTCGTCCAATAATTTCACCACGTCACTGGCCGAATGCGTGAATGAGGTAGGTTTTTTTTATGGAAACTGACACGGTTGGCTACGTCACCTACAACATCCGTGATGTCAGCCCATAACACCTTGGTGAACTAGGTGCCATGTCAGTGCTTCCCTTCATTTCATGTCGGCTACACTGAATTGGATTGAAAACACGAACTTTCTCCATACAAAATCGTCTTTCGGTAATTATGTTTTTTGCCCCCCTAAACTGTATCCAATTTTTACAATTCCTTTTTGTTTGTAATAAGGACAGTCGAATCTACGTTCCTGTCTTTTATTATGTAACTATCTATTATTTTTTGAATATCTACAGTGATGATGACTCAACTCAATAAAGCTTAATGAACTTCATGATATCAAAAAATAAAAAATAAAATTTTTTCGGTCCAAATACAAATTTGTAGCTCCGGTGCTGTAGGTATAATTCATCTAAACAAAAAAATGACAGGAACGTAGATTGGACTGAATTAAAAAAATCGGATAAGGTTTAGGGGGGTAGTTTTCACAATTATAATGCGTTGTTCTGTCGTAAAGCGCTCCATTTTTAATAATCGGAATAAACATAGGTGATATCTGTCAAATTTCAGAGTTGCCAGTTGCACGAAAAAAAAATGACACTCAATTTAAAAAGTGCACTCTTATTGAGACAGCCTTTACATGATCGCGTTCCCAACAGCGGTCATTATTTTATAAATTCGTTTAATTAAAAAAAAAACAATTTGGTATAAACTTAAATGTTCAATATAAAAAATCAATATTCAAGTTAATAAATTTAATACTAAGCGCGAAATGTGGTACCCAGCCACCTATAAGGTGTCTAACGGCGCCCATGGACATTCGGTCGTGCATGGGCGTTGCGAATGTCATTCAGGTCTGACAGGTGCCTGCCTATTCACACCTCTCTTGAAGGATCCGAGACTGTACTTGATTTCCTGTTATTCAGCAGGACGCCTGGAGCTCCAATTTCGTATACTTAGGAGCTTACGTGTTTTAGCGAATAGGTTTGTACTTCACGTGAATCTGCGACAATGTTGCCAGAAATGTTGTGTTTTGCTTGTTTATTCTGCAAAAAAGGACATATTATATTTTATTGGAACTATAAATCAATATAACAGAAGAAAACAAACTTAGAAATAACCGGCCAAGTGCGAGTCGAACTCGCGCACCGAGGGTTCCGTATCGCCATGTCATGGTCAGCGCCACTCACGCGATCTATGGCGTGTTTTATGAAATGCTTCATATTAGTCAAAATTCATGTTTAGTTAAAATGCTTCATACTCTTTTCGTTAGATGGCGCGCATACACTTTTTAATTTCTTATATGGGGACGCCCGTGATTTTTTTTTTCTTTTTCTTATTTTTATTATTTGTTGTTATATCGGCCATAATAAATAACACATATTCTGTGAAAATTTCAACGGGCTACCTATTACGGTTCAAGAGATACAGCCCTCGGACAGACGGACGGACAGACAGACAGACGGCGTAGCCTTAGTAATAGGGTGCCGCAAGACGTATACGGAACCCTAAAAATTATTTAGTCTAAAAACTTACGAATCAATGTAAGAATTAATTCGCCAGCAACATAAATAACTCCATGATAATACTTTCCTAAGTAAATAAGGATAATGGCACTGTTATACTCACACTATTGCCACTTGGTCAATATTCTAATTGCGTCGCGTTGGACGCGTTGAATTTCAATACAACTCACTAGTTGAATATTTCATAGTTTCACCATAGAGTTTCAATTATCTTCACCGCAGTTTCACTAGACAGCGCACAACGCAATCAAAGGAAATTGTATTATATTGTATTGTTTATTGATCATTCATATGGCAGTTCCGCAGAATTTAAAGACCCGTATATATGACCAGTGTGTCCTCCCGGTTATGACGTACGGGTGTGAAACGTGGACTCTGACGGTCGCTGTTGTCCAAAGGTTGAAAGTTGCCCAGCGAGCAATGGAGCGAGCCATGCTGGGAATATCGCTACGTGATATGGTGCGTAACGAGGCAATCCGCCGACGCACCAAAGTAGTCGATATTGGCCACCGGGTGGCTAAGCTCAAGTGGCAGTGGGCTGGGCACGTTAGCCGAAGAGACGATGACCGTTGGAGTAACCGTGTCCTACACTGGCGGCCGTGGACAGGAAAACGGAGTGTGGGAAGACCACCCGCCAGGTGGGACGACGACACCAAGTACGCCGGCGGAAATCAGTGGTTCCGTATCGCTGAAGGCCGGGAGGACTGGAGGAAAATTGGAGAGGCGTATGTCCAGCAGTGGACGCTTACACGCTGACTGACTGACTGACTGACATGGCAGTTAGACTGCACTCGAACTTGTCACAATTTGTTCTATCCGGTTCGATTACACCCACGAAGAAGGAACCGACGAGAAACTTCGCAGGGTATTTTTTTTAATAGATATTTTTACAAGTATTTATATACTAGCCACATAAAAACACCGCTTACCTTCTTACCTCTATCAAAAAAAAGCTGTGTTTTCGATTAAGAACTACTTACTGCTAATCAAAAATTATCATTTGTTCCATCATGGAACTGTTCCATGGAACCTCTGCGAAATATCCACAAATTTTGCTGATAGTTCTGACTACAGAGACTTATTAATTAAGTAAATCAGGCATAAGAGCCTTTGTCAAACTTTGATACGTGATTTGTATCAACATAATTTATGTTAGTACGAGTACATCATTTATGTTAGTAGTAGTTAACATACTTACGTTAACGTTAACGTTACTTATGTTAACATACTACAATGTAGTAGGTATAATTGTAAAAAAAAAAATTTATCAAGTTGGCAGTTGGTTAATAAAATTGAGGTACTAATCGTACCTATAACAAATTGAATTTTCGAAATGGAATAATAGATTCTGTTATATATATCGTATAACTTGTTGGACTAGCTAGCCCCCATATGTCGCGCCTTCAATAAAAAGAAATAATAATAAAAAAAATCGAAAAGTAAAAAATTAAGGGGTACCATACAAGAAACGTGCAAAGAATAGTACATATTCACGGTACTAAATAATAGATGGCGCCACAGGTAGTGTGCATAGCAGACAGACAAAAGATAGACGGATATGATTTTTTGACAGGTATGGTGTATCGGATCTACGGAACCCTCCGTGCGTGAGTAAAACTCGCGCTTGACCGTTTTTTTAACAATGGAAGCGATTTGCAGACTGTACTCTGATTGAACACCACAAAGGACCCCCGGCCCAGCTGATTGCCATGCCAGCGGCATTGGTCACACACATAATATGGTCACACATTACATACAAGGAAACCTTTGATTATTCACTGTATCATTGCATTCGCTGATGTATTATGTGGGTATTGAAAATGCTCATTAACTTGCTTATAATTTACTATAATATTATTTGTGTGAATAATGCTAATAAATTGATTATATACGTGAGTGAGGATAGTTCTTAAGACGAGAAGGAAGTTAACGTTCTCCATACAAAATCGTATTTCGGGGTTTATGTTTTTACCCCCCTAAACGTTATCCGATTTTTACAATGTTTTGTTGTAATAAGGACAGTCGAATCTACGTTCCTGTCTTTTTATTTTTTTAATATCTAAAGTGATGATGACTCAATAAAGCTTAATGAACTTCATGACTTCAAAAAATTCAAATGTTTTCGGTCGAAATACAAATTTTTTGCTCCTTTGTTGAATATTTCATCTAAACAAAAACGACAAAGACAGGAACGTAGATTGGACTGTCCTTAAGACAAGAAAAAAATTGTAAAAATCGGATAAAGTTAGAGAAAGTTTAATTCCGTTTAATTAGTTTGTTGGAGAAAGTTTAATTCCGTCTGGCACGTTTGTCTACATCACCTACCTACAACAACCGTGATGTCAGTCCATAACACTTGGTGAACTATGTGAACTAGGTGCCATGTCAGTGCTTCCCTTTGTCGTCGCCCTTTGAACTATTTCATTTCTTTTCAACTATTTACATAGACGCTTCGGCCGACCTTTCATTGAGTGCGGTGGTACCAACCCGGGCGGTTTCAACCCTAGTAAGGTAAGAAGGGAAGGTACCTACACAGTATGTTGTCGAAATAACTCATTTAGAATAATTATCATGGAGGATTAACTAAATAATTTATGACTACCTAATTAGAATTATTTAAAGCAAGATGATTAGCGCTAAATCACCCGAGTTCTTGCAGCACAACACCGATAACTCTGATTACACGATTGTCCGGCACACAGCCTGATGGTATGTAGGTATGTATGAATTAAAATTTTAAAGCAATTTTAATAATTGCCAACTTGATGAAAACGACCCACACAAAAAAAATTATTAAAAATAACGGAAACGGAACCGCGGGAAAAAGCTATAGTAGTTAATAAAGTAAGGTGAAGGAAAATTAAGACTAATTTAGAAGAATAACTACTAATTTAGAACTACAGGTAACTGATTTGACACAATTCGTTCGAAGTACTCATTAGTTCTCTATAGAAAGCAGCATCTTTTATTTCCTAAATGAATGCCAGTCAGCCAGTCAGCGTGTATGCGTCTACTGCTGGATATACGCCTCTCCAATTTTTCCTCCAGTCCTCCCGACCTACAGCGATACGGAGCCACTGCTTACCGCCCGTGCCGGCGTATGTACTTGATGTCGTCGTCCCACCTGGCGGGTGGTCTTCCCACACTCGTTTTCCTGTCCACTGCCGTCAGTGTACACTAAATGAATGAGAAGGGAATGTTTGAGATAAATTCCGGAACCACTGACCTGATTTTGATGCGGTTTTCACTATAGGCTATATACCATCACGCTAAATAGCCTTAGGGCTGAGCAGTATCAAAGGTATAGTATGGACGGGAGAGAGAGTGAGAGAATATAAGAGAAGCGATCATTTATTATCATATTTTCGTTTAAATCGAATTTGCTATTAAACCGAGTCTACCGCGAGCGAAGCCGCCGGCAAAAGCTAGTATACGAAATCAAATGAAAGAGGTAGAAAGACAGAAGAAAAGAATCTCGGATCTCTGCGACAAAATCAACACCACAGGCAACCGAATAAGAAATCAAGAAATATTCCCCAAAGCGCCCCCTGCCTCCCGACCCCGCCCTACAAGGATAAGGGTTAGGGTTACCATACGTCAAGATTTGTCCTGACATGTCAGGCTTCTTTAGGCTCTTGTCAGGATTGCGGCCGGATTTTGGAACTGTCAGGATTTTTCGATTTTTCAATTAAGTACAGCAGATTTTGTTATTTGTTTTTTTTATTAGAAAGTTATACAAACGGTAATGTAATTACTAATTATAATTAGAGTAAATTACACAGCACAATAAACTTAAACAGAAATATAATCATCTTTACCAACAACTTTGGTAATATTACCATCTTTGGGTGGCGCTTCAGTTGAAATGAAATGAAGGCTGAAAATTGAGTTGAAATGGAGTTCGACCAGTGAGTCCTGCCCCCGCGCCAAAGCATAAACAAATATTTGAAACTTTAGGTATTTATTATGTTAGTACGCAGTTACGTTTGCAACAAAATGTCAGGACTTTACTATGGAAATTAGGCATTTTGTCAGGACTTTTCAATTTTCCATCTGGTAACCCTATATGCGATGTCTTCCGAAAAACATCCAATTGAAAAGAAGCGGCGCGCGATACGTAGCCAGTTTGCCCTGTGTGAGGGTTTCCGGTACGTTTGCCGCGGAGATAAGTGCCCTCTTGCCTCGGGCTTTCTGTAATAGACTTAACCTATATTTTTATTTTCGCAACAGAGGCGACAGAACTGTTGCCTCTTGTATTTTTCACAAAATTCTCGACTGACTATATTCAGTATACAAGTAGTTGGAACACATTCAACGTCTTCAAGAGGATGTGAGTAGAGTAAATAACACACATACATTTTTTTATGTAAACCAACATGTGATGTGTGACTGTGTCGAGGGACAGTCGACAGAGCCAAAAACCCCTCTCCACGCGAAACCACGCTCAGTGAGGCGCCATCAGCAAATTTGCGGACTGTTCCCACTTGCTAGGCTGTCTCAGGTTAAAGGATTAGGGAAACACACACGCCGGGAGACAGTTGCACACCCTGGCGGTGCGACAAAGAAACGGTTTTGGGTTCTCAAAAGCCCACAATGTCAACAACAAGATGGTGCTCAGTGTCTCTGCGGCTAGTGCTGCGAAGATAGGTTGGATGGCAAGGAATAAGGGATACATACCACACGCTATATCCAGACCATCGTGGAAAGCAGAGTAGTCGGTGTTATGCTGCAAGTACTCTTATAAATTACAGCATCACACGGTCCACTAAAAGCAAAGTATTAGGACAAGATAACTATCAAAAAGCAAGTAAGGCACGAAGGCCCACCTGTTCCATACATGCAATAGGATATAAATACAATTTCTATAAAACGAAATAAGCATATTATTGAGGTAATGGTCAATAAATTAGACACCGTAACTCATATTTATTCATGTATACTTATTAATTAATTAGTACTTAGAGAAGAGGGAGCTTTAGAAAGAGACCATCCGGTTGTCGAGCGTCGTCCCTGTCGCACGAACTCGCACGTCTCTGTATATTCTCGGAGATTACCTCCTACAGCCAAACTTACAAATAGAAGTCTAGATATCGAGGAAATCTAGACTTCTGTATGTAAGTTTGGATGTAGGTGGTAATGTCCGAAACGACTCATCCGATTTCAAAAATTATTTGATAAATATTTAGAATGGACCTTCAGCTATGCGAGCGAAGCCGCGGGCAGAAGCTATCTGCAAGTTTTTGTGAGGATTGGTGTTATTGGGTGTGTCTGATGAACATCCGACGACCTACATATTTGCCCTGCCACTCTCCGTACTTCCGCTTCCCACAACATTTTTAAATCCCGTTTGAGAAAACATCAAATCAAATAAAAAAAAAAACGTTTATTGCACATAAAGTCGTACAGAAGGTAGTACTTAATGCCTATGGCATTTTCCGCCAGCCTACCCTTTTTACATATAAAAACCAGGGTAGGTGCAACAAAACATAGTCTTAGATAATAGAAGAATAGAAAAACAAAGATTTATATTATACATACATATAATACATACATATAATAACCATATAGTAACCATTGTAAATCGTAAATATATATAAGCGGATACAAAAATAAAACTCAGACAATGATGAAAGACAGACAAACATGTTATGAATTTTCTCAGAAACCGATGAACTCCGAAACAGAAGGAGATGAGGTTTAGGGTTTGAGGAGATGGTCTTTCAAGAGCACTCTGAACGTGTGGATCGATGCACACTGTCGTAAACGAAGAGGAAGTTCGTTCCACATGCGTGCAGCGTGCACTGTGAAAGAGTCAGTGTAAAAGACTGAGGAGTGGGACGGGATAGCAAGAACAAGGGTGTCAGAGGATCTTAATGATACTCCGTGGGAGGAAAGCATTTGGAAACGGTCGGAGAGGTATTTAGGAGCAGCAGGGTCATTCAGTGTGCAGTACAAGAGAGAGAGGACATGGGAATTTCTGCGACGACGAATGTCGAGCCACTGAAGGCTAGATCGGAACTCAGAAATGTGATCATATTTCCGCAGACCGAAAATGTAGCGGATGCACATGTTTAGTAGCCGGTCCAACTTATTCAGCAGCTCTTCATTGACGTCGAGGTAACAGATATCCGCGTAGTCTAGAATAGGGAGGAGAAGAGATTGCACCAACCAAACATAATATGTTTTCAAACCCTTAATGTGTTCTCGCTTGTTTAGAAACTGCATTAGGTATGTATGTATGTATTTGTTTATATTGCGTATATGTATGTACTTTTGAACTTGTATGTATGTATGTCACGAATGTATTTAGTTGTATGTTATTTATTACTATTATCTATGTTTTATTGTTAATTTTTTTACTCTTAAAAAAAATCTCTAATTTAATTTTCCGCACTACCCATCTACCCTACTCACAATCCCAGGTATGACTGGCAGATAATGCCCTTAGGCTTTAAGTCCGCCCTTTGTCACTTTTTGTGCAATAAAGTATATTTTTATTTCATTTCATTTCATTACATATATTGGGCACAACCACCCTTGTCGGGTCTTCATGAAAATTCACCACTTACGGGCGCTATCACCACCACGGGCTAAAATGTCGCTGCCAGCTAACTTGTGTCAAATGTATTAGAAGTGTAACCGAAGTTAAAACGGTGTTAAAATGGCCATATTTAAACAAGAATCGTGGTATTCGTACGAGGTATTGTATTCTGAAATTATTTTCCCCATGTCCAGCGTGCGAAGATTCTTGGAAGAGCAAGAAAGTGATGCAACAAAACGTGTCTCATTTATGGATTTTTTGACGTGAATTTGATGAAACGTCTTTATCCTGCTGCCGGAGGTTTTTTATAAAAAGTTGCGTGACGAAAATTATGTACGTTTGGCGACTTAGATCTCGAAAACTATAAGAGTTACAGGAAGGTGAGGCATATCGTCCTAAAGGTAGTTTTTCCGACTTGCTAAGACGACATACCCGAGAGTCGTACTATAAATATGGCCCTTAGAAAAAAGCTTCGAAAATCAATAAATGCTTATAACTCCTGAACTACTGGTCAGATCGACTTGGAATTTGTTTCTTTCGAAGTCCGCCATTGCACCTTATGTAAATTTTCTAATGTATTTGTTACTGTTTGTTTAATGTTTACTGGAGCAATAAAGAATTTTCTATCCATCTATCTATCTATCTTTTCGTAGAAAAAAATTGCTTTATTTTATTTGATTTTTTTATAGAAACTAACACGTTTGGCTACATCACCTACAACATCCGTGATGTTAGACCATAACACCAGGCGAACTAGGTGCCACGTCAGTGCTTCCCTTCATTTCATGTCGGCTACACTGAACTGGAACGGAAAACACGAACTATTTACATAGCTGTGTCGACCGACGTTTCATTCAGTGCGGTGGTACCAACGCAGGCGGGATAAACCCTTACACCTAGTAAGGTAAGAAGGGACACACCTACAGGGACCTACAGGTTTTACGTGGAATCCGAACCACGGTAAGCCTCCAACGGTCGAGGGGTCACCCATCCAAGCACTGACCGCGCTCCGGGTTGCTTAACAACAGTCGACCGACTGCACCACTGAGCTAGCGAGGCTGACGCATCCTTAAACTTTTCTTCCATTCGCAATGTTATGTATAAATTATCTCCTCTTGTGACTTATTCAAAAGATGTGTACGAAGAAAGTATTAAAATAATAAAAACTTGTACAGAAGTATTTTTACGTGATATTTATTTCACTTTTTGACAAATGCGAGAGAAAAAGCTTATTGCGCACACACTCGCGCATAATAAGAACCGGAAAGGGGTTCACACAACACCGACCGGAAATCATATATATTAATTATTTTATTTAATAACCAAAGAACAAAATATCTAGTGTTGTCTTCAACATAAGCTGCGGGCCGGCCGCTAGAAAGTTTACCGGATTTAAATTCCAGTATTAAACAAATAAATTAATTATCCGCGACCTCTATCGGTAGTGGAATTAAATTATGAATTGACCGACAATAGGTACCCTTAGAAGTACGAACATCGACCACTCGCACATGGCCATCGGAACCTTTAATTACGTTTACAATTTGGGCCATGGGCCAACTCAGTGGAGCGGTATTCTCACCCTTTAATAACACTATCATATCTGCCTTGAGATTATCTTTTTCATCCCGCCATTTACCGCGGTTCTGGAGTGAAGAAAGATACTGTTAGTCTGCCGCTAATATGTAGGTGCAATACGAGACTTTGCACACAATAAATTGACAACAACATCATTACAAAGCGTTGCACGCACATAAATGCAACACCCATAAGCATAGTTTGATGCATCACAAAATCCTACTAAATCAAGCTGTATGGAATTGCACACATTTACATAACGTGGTACATACATAGGAGTCATGTTAACAAAGTTTGTGACGAATTTGGTCCACACCTTTTCAATATCAGCAGGTAGAGATGAGTCCCAGCCGATCTCTCTCTGCCACAGTGTCTGCAGCATTAACTTTGAAACTGAGAACACTTCGCTTGGTCACCACGCTCGGCACAGTAGCCTCCGGGCAATAAATTTTAAATTGGTCGCCCTTCACCTCGTAACTAATGCCGAGAGTTTTCAAGACAAGTGCATCCTTATCAAACTCGTGTTTTTCAAAATAATGCAGTTTTTTCGGTACATCCTTTAAAACGTCAGGATGATTGGAGCACCATTTATGCAGTTCGAAACCACCTAGCTGCAAAATATCAATCATTTGTTGCTTCAAAATGATGGCAGTTTCTAAATCACTGGCTCCAAATAAAAAGTCGTCAATGTATGAACAATTGACTATTACCTCCGCAGCGAGTGGATACTTGTCTCGAAACCTCGTAGCTAATTCTATCAAGCAGCGTGTGGCTAAATAGGAGGAGCATGTTATTCCGTACGTAACGGTTTGCAGCTGAATACATTTGAGGACATCGGCAACGCTATCGCGCCATAATATGTTTTGTAAAGGTCGGTGCGCAGGATGCACACAGACTTGGCGGTACATCTGACGAATGTCAGTAGGTTCGTCTATCATTTCTTATTACAGGATGGTGCGCCATGAAGTATAATGGCTGCTGGGAACTGTCACATTGCGTCAAGTCTATTACCTTGGCGTGTCCCAGAGCGACGTACTCATCTATAAACTGTTTATACTGTTGAAACAATAGTTGAAACAATAGCGACGTTCCAAGCTGTAAAAGCGCTTGGCCGCTATAAAATACGATTCGCCTAAATCGATGTTTTGCAAGTCCGTCTTGAGTGGTAACCTTACCTGAAAACGACTATCAAGTTTGACTGAATCGGAAAATAAATTTTTCGCAAATGACCTCAGTGGAACTGTCTTAAAAAGTTGTGGCACCTTATCAGGTTCCCAAAATGCTTTAGCAATAGGTTCACTTTGTACGGCGCGCAGAGTGACCAAGTTAGCGGAGGTGTTACTATTGACCAGCTTAGCATCACCTGATACTATGTAACCGAACGAAGTGTTCTGCAGAAGGAGGCCGGAGGTCTCGATTCTTTCGGCCAGCAAGGCGCGAAAGAACACAGTGGCAGAAAGGAGTAGCTGGCACTCACCTGGAACATAAAATTCATGATCTGCTAGGCATATGTTTTTGGGTATTTTTACCTGTGACAAGTTCAATTTTTGCTGAGGCAATAATACAGTAATTCTGTCAATAAGGGAGCATTCTATTTCAGTTGAGTACGAAGTTGTAAGTGATTGAATTTTTACCTTCGCAGCCCTAGTTACATTTTGTGTGCTCGCGCCCATGGTTGAGATATTTATATCTTCAGCGAAGGTGGAAAGGTTCAGCCTTTTGGCCAAATCTGAAGTGATGAATGATGTTTGGCTCCCCGTATCGAGAATGGCACGAGCAACGACAGTTTTACCCTTTGGGCTCGATACCTTTATTCTGACAGTGGGCAGCAGCACAGTGCCACTCGACTTCTTGGACAGAAGCGAAGCCGGAGAAGGACTCGGCGCCTGACTAGTATTGCTGTTATTACCTTCGTGTAAAATAGTGCTGTGACCGCCCTTGCACACATCACATCGGAAATGGAACTTACACTTGCCATTGTGCTGATTCAAGCACCTTTTGCACAAACTATTATTCCTTACATGCTCCAACTTGGCCTCAACAGGAGTCCCCTGAAATTTGATACATTTGTAAAGCTTGTGGTTGCCGTTTTGGCAGAATGTACACAACATGCTTACCGGGAACATCCTCGGCGTGTTGCCACCCTTGTGTTTCTGCCCAGGCTCGCTAAATTGTTGAGGAGCGCACCCAGCGCCAGCGCTCGACTCCAACGCTATGGCTCTTTTTTCTAGGAACCTGAGCAAAAACTCCAGAGTCGGCAGCACCTTATGGTCAACTTCGGAATAATACAATTTGATGGTGTAACTATCCAGTTTTCTCAAAAGAATGTTAATGATAATCATATCCCACTCTATGGTTTTCTGACCTAAATTTTGCAGCGCGCTCATATGTTGCCTGAGAGAGGAAAGCATCTCCCTTAGTTGAGCAGAAGTGCCCTTAATTGCAGGCAAATCTAAAATTGCACAGACGTGCGTGCTTATGAGAAGCGCTGGGTTGTCGTACCTATCCTTTAAAATGTCCAGGGCAATTTGGTACGACTCGTGGACCAAGGGTAAATTATTTATCAATTTGAGCGGTTCGTCACTTACGTATTTTTTCAAATAAAATAATTTTTGGACGCTAGATAAACTTATATCGCTGCCTATTACAGCGCCGAACAAATCGGCGAACGCACGATATTCCGTTACATTGCGACCGTTGAACACCTTCACGTCAATAGCCGGCAATTTACATCTTTTGTTGTCGCTCGTGTTGGCACTTGCATTGCCGTGCTCTTCCGACTTCGATGCTCTTGGTGCATCGCTTCGAAGTAATCGGTCGATGCTTGACACCGCTTGGTAGTAGCGCTCTTCCAACTCGCCAACGTCCTCCAGCAAGGTTTCCTCCTCATCAGGCTGCAGCACGACCAGGTCGGCAGTGAGCGCGACGAACTTCTCCAACGCGTCTTCGAGTGAAAAGCGCCGTACTCGCAGCGCCTCCGCCTCCAGCAATACCTGGCCCTGTTGCTCGCGCAGGAACCGTTCGACGCGTGTGAAAGTCGCCTTTATTTGTGAACGCAGGAACTTGAACCTTACAGATTCAGCCATGGTTGCGGTGTCGTATGTCTTGCAGAATACGAAATAAAAAGCCCGCTTCGATGTTTACGTTTTCATTGGTGTCCGTGTCAAAATTTTGTTTTCTTCGAAGTGACAGCCGACAAGACAGCTGTTCGAATGCACAGATTACTGATATAAAAATATTCAAATCTTTGTTGATATATAAATGCTTATCTCTGATGCTCGCTCATGTTGTCGCTCCCGGAGCCCCTTTACTCACGGGAGATGAAAAATGCGCCACGATGTCTCAGGAAAGGTCTGAGCGTTGCGCTCCGCGCGCGCCTTTCGTGGCGAGCGGGAGCGATCGCAGGATCTTGCTTGCGTCGAGATCGCGCCGTAGTACTGCCGCGCGTCGAGATGTTGGACGCCGGCCGGCGAGCGGGCGCACGTTGCAGCCACGCTTACCGACGATAGTTTTCGCGCGCCCCAATTAGCGGAGGCGCCTTACGAAAATTTGGATGGGCTCGCCGCACGGTCTCGAGGAAATCGCGCCCGCTATTGAATCGCGCGAACAAGCTTGCTCGCTCGCGACAACGGACGACGGAACCGGTGCGGAAGAAACATGGCGTCCTCTTGTGACGGTCGTAGTCGTGGTTCGCGCCGTGCGATACACGACGATGTATCGAGCAAGCACGCTCGATACATACACACTACCCGTACTTAACTACGCTCTGCTACCATTTTCTGTACGAAGAAAGTATTAAAATAATAAAAACTTGTACAGAAGTATTTTTACGTGATATTTATTTCACTTTTTGACAAATGCGAGAGAAAAAGCTTATTGCGCACACACTCGCGCATAATAAGAACCGGAAAGGGGTTCACACAACACCGACCGGAAATCATATATATTAATTATTTTATTTAATAACCAAAGAACAAAATATCTAGTGTTGTCTTCAACAAGATGACAAACCATTGACAAACAGACAGAAACAGGTATTGCAGCCTTGAAATAAGATGATTGTTATGACTGTTTTGAAAACACCAAATCGAGAAATGATGCAGTAATTGAAAAGAGCGACAACGAGACGGTTCGGCTAGAAAACGTAAATGCCGAAGGACGATTTTGTATGGAGAAAGTTAACTTCCGTCTCGTCTTAAGTACTTACTCTAGAATGAACTATTAAAGTAAAGAAAGAAATATACTCGAAAACTTTAGATACTCGATTAAACTAAAATAGATTAAGAGAGTGAGGTGGATTGCGGCAGATCTCCGCCTCCGACGCGCGACGGAAGACGGATCATGGAATTTGCACGTTACAATGATTACCAATAGATAGACAGTGAGAGATGATCAGTCGACCAGTTAGCGCTAAACACGCTTCCAACTGCTTCAGTTATTCATGGGCAAAAACTGTATTCTTTATAGTATTGCAAATATTTTAATATAATCACACCAAGTTTCACGCTTTTCTGTATTGCCGTTTTTACGATATAGAGCAAAAAGAAAACCACCATAAGTTTTCACTTTTTCAATTAGTTGTTGTTATATCCGCCAAAATAACACATATTCTGTGAAAATTTCAACCGGCTAGCTATTACGGTTCCAAAGATACAGCCATCGGACGGACGGACAGACAGACAGACATGGTAGGCTTAGTGATAGGCTTCCGTGCGGTGAACGTAAACCTAAAAACGAAAGTGTTCCTGTGTTTCAGTCATTGATTTTATAACCCTCCCCCTATAAAATCAATGGTTTCAATCAACATAAATTATCAAATTGAATGCCTTATTACAGCAAGTAACAAGCGTACCATATCATACCTATCATCCAACTTTAACCTAGCTCAGTAGTCACAAGTATATTCTAAAGTTTTAAAAACCACATAATTCGATGACGGACGCAAACGATGACAAACGTAAGCAGAAATCAATTTAAATAATGACTCATCGACGACGAAGGAGCAACGCTGTCGTCGTGGTGTGCCGCCAGTCGCCACTCCGGCTTGGAGGCCTGACTCACCTCCTTACCTCACAAGGCTTTACAAAGTTTGTGTCCAACATTCACCTGAGTGAAACCGTTTTTCCATGGAAGTGAATCATTGTTATGCATACAACTGTAGATAGACAGAAGAATTTAAAATGAAGGAGGGGGCGACTGGTCGAAGTGGTCGAGCGAGTGTTGATTGTGTGCAGGTAAGGCGGAATTGGAAATATGTTCATCTCTATTCAATAATTATATTCTGTTTATTATAGTATTAAACGAATAGATATTGGCAAATACACTCAGCGCTTTCATTGAGAAAAAATTTTTTAACGAAATTTATTTAGAATAAAATATTAATAAAATAGATAGAAACTCTTTATTGCAGACAATTAAAAAAAGAACAGTACACGACAAGAAACAGGAAATACAGGAGTGCGTAAAGGCGGACTTATCACTGCAAGTGATTTCTTCCAGTCAACATTTATATAATATAATTACAGTCATCCTTAATCCTTATAATAATTAACTTATTATCTATGCTAAGTATAAATCACAAAATAAGTAAATGAAGCGGCCGGGGGAAGTCTACCGCAGATCGATGTTCTAAATTTCCATTATTACAGTTTGCTAAAAAAAATTTCCCTTCAAAATAAGACTACAAAAAAAACCGCATTTAAAATGTATTAAAATAATAAAGCACACAATCATTAAAAACAAAATAAAGTGAACTCGCGAATGTTTATCATGGACGGCGTAAGCGCTTGTTACAAGCTAAATGGTGTGCATAATGAAGGTACTAGTACAATAAGTCGGTGAGTACAATGTACATATCTATGCAATGTACGCCAATAGCAGTTGTTTTGAATACCTCGCCGCAGGTAGGTAATACTAGTTCATTAGTAGTCGAGATAGCAGAAACTGCTTGCCGTGCCGTATCATTGATGATTAGTTACAACTCATTTAATAAGTGTTTAGTGGATTTTAATAGTAGGATTTTTTTTTTTATTTAAATAGAAGTTTCAATTAATATTGTTTATCTTATCTCAGGTATGTTACACACACACAGAGAGAGAGAGAGAGAGAGAGAGGGTAAGGGAGAGGAGGGGAATGGGGAGGAGGAGAGGGAGAGAGGGATGAAGGTGGGGGAGAGGAGGGGAAGGAGAGAGGGAGAGGTAGGGATAGCACAAGAGAGAGAGACAGAGAGAGAGATAAATGGAGAGGGAGGGGGAGAGGGAGAGAGAGATAGATGAAATCGAGATTTTAACTGCAATACCTCTGCCTAACTTATTGCATAGAATGATTTGAGAAAATTCTCCTTTTTTAAATTCAGTTAAAAATACCAAATTCCCGCTGAAAAGTTGGCAGGTTACAATGCAAGGGCGGACTTATGTTTGTAAATTTTAGAACTTTGTGTTTTGTAATGCATTACTTCACACTTCAGTTACTTAACATGTGTTTGTGCGTGGATGTCGGTGATTTTCAAACTGTATAAACTCCCGACACAACCGCGTATGACCACGCAGTGTCCGCGAGAGTGGTGGAGTGAAATTTTAATTGATCCAAATTGGAACAACGAGATGCCGGGACGGTCTTGCCTGGGGGCAATTAAACTGTTAAGACTATTTAAACATATAAAGACATTGAAGCTATCTTTTAATTTATTTACACTCTTTCTGTACTTCATTCTTACAGGAAATGAGAACAAAGGGGCAGGTATAGTAGATAGTTAGAAATATTTTACTGCTCTAAAAAGGTTTTAATACAGACACAAGCTCGATATACAGCATTTATCAGCCTCGATAGCTCAGTGGTGCAGACAGTTGACTGTCGCTATTGATTGTTAGGCAACGCTGGGCCGGCCAGTACTTGGATGGGTGACCGTTGGACCGTTGGAGGCTGATCGTGGTTCGGATTCCACGTAAAACTGTAGGTCCCTTCCCTTCTTACCTTACTAGCTGGTAGGGTTCAACCCGCTCGGGCTGGTACCACCGGACTGAATGAAACGTCGTCGGTCGAAACGGCTATGTAAATAGTTTGTGTTTTCCGTCCAGTTCACCCGGCACGACCGAAGGAAAGCACTGACATGGAACCTAGTTCACCCGGTGTTATGGGCTGACATCACGGATGTTGTAGGTGATGTAGCCAACCGTGTTAGTTTCCATAAAAAAATACAATTTACAGGGATACAGGTTTTTTTTTTCAGTCAACCCTATTTGAATGTTTGAGATGTGTGTGTTGATACCTAGGATGTGGAAATTTCTGCGGAGACGGATTGGGAGCCACTTGAGACGTCTGCGATATTCTGAAACATGGTCGTACATACATACATGCATACCACACGCTGTATACCGACAATCGGGATAAGCAGAGTAATCTTTGTTGTGCAGCAAGTACTCTTGCAAATTACAGCACAACACCAACCACCACGTTTAGCAATTCATTAGGACAAGATAACCTATCAAGCAGCAAGTAAGGCACGAAGACCCACCTGCTGCTTGACTAGGTGGAAGGACCGTGCCAAGGTGAGAGGTCGCAAGCCTGTAGCCCTTTAGCACAGCACCTTGCCCTTATCCCTTAGTCGCCTTTCACGACATGTACGGGGGGAGATGCAGTGGGGCAATTATTTTTAAGTACCGAACCCCACGCAAACATTTCGTCGTGACCGAATCGTAGACCGAAAATGAAACGTATATATTTTGTTTTGTTATGGAAACTGACATGGTTGGCTGCATCACCTACAACATCCGTGATGTCAGCCCATAACACCGGGTGAACTTGGTGCCACGTCAGTGCTTCCCTTCGGTCGTGCCGGCTACACTGAACTGGACGGAAAACAAACTATTTACATAGCCGTTTCGAGCGACCTTTCATTCAGTGCGGTGGTACCAATCCGGGCGGGTTAAACCCTAGCACCTAGTAATATAAGAAGGGAGTCATATCCCTTAGTCGCCTTTTACGACATACACGGGGAGAGATGCAGTGGGGCTATTCTACACTATGCTATTATATACACATTATGTTTTGCAGACGCTCAAGCCTGTCCAGGAGTTCCTTGTCTAGCCAGCAAGGAACACGAGAGGTCATAATATCGTACGAGTAAATATAGATTTAGTAAGAAATGCTGTTTTTATCAATTTCTCTGGAATCCTTCATTTTATCAGCATTTGGCATTTTTGGCCGATTGGTAGCGTCGATCATAGCAGCATAGGGACGGAAAATTTTTTTTATTTTTTGAACTGGACACGCTTGGCTACATCACCTGCAACATCCGTGAGCCCATGACACCATGGTGAATTAAGTGCAATGTCAATGCTTCCCTTCATTTCATGTCGGCTACACTGAACTGGACGGAAAATACGAATTTAGCGTCTTTGCAATATTGAACATTTGTGTAGAAAGCAGCGACGGCTAGTCGGAGAGGAAGGGACCCGAGCGACGGCCAGTCGATCGCGGCGCTCAGCGGCGTCGCGTGTCGTTTACCATGGTTACGTAGCGTTTTATACGCCTCCCCTCCAGCCACCGAACTAAATACTAGATGCGGCAAAGCGCGATGAACTTGGTACCCGTCGGTAAACAAATGCGCGTGCCTTCACACGCAAATTGTCATCGTGAATACTTTTAAACGATCGCATTACAAGCAATCAGATTCTGATTCAGATATTTAATATCAGATTGCGCCGCTAGACTCAATCCAGCGTCGTGCCGTGCGACTGGTAGGTGACCCTGCGGTGTCCCGTGACTTAGAACCACTGCAACTCCGTAGGGACGTCGGCTCCCTAAGTGTGTTTCATCGTCTATTTCATGGGGAGTATTCGTAGGAGCTGTTTAACGCGATTCCGCCGTCCCCATTCCACCTCCGAAATACGCGTACTGGGCATGGGATGCACCCCTATTCAATCGACCTAGCACGGATTACCTACAGGCCTACAGAACCAACCGGTTCTGTAGGCCTTTTTATCACAGAACCGGGAAAATGTGGAACGCACTCCCTGCCCATCTATTTCCTTCCAAGTACAGCCTGGGGTTTTTCAAAAGAGGCGTGAAAATACTCCTGTCAGGCCCCTATGGCATTCCCAATCCCCGTGCATCACAGAAGGTCCATGGGCATTGTTAGACACCTAATTGTAGGTGAAACGATGCCACATGTCGCGCTATCCATAACAGAATATACACGGTGTTGCAGTTGCCCCCGTAATATTTTTAACTGACATAAGGGGGTTATTCTATATGTGAAAATAAACAAATTCTGTGGCGAAAAAAAAATTTTTGAAACAAAAAAAATTTTTTTTTTTTCATAAAAATTTTAAATGCCTATTCTCAAAATGTATGGAGAAAAAACAATTTTTTGTCTTCAAATTAAAAAGTCGTACAACAAAAGTTGTTCTATTTCACGTACAGAATCACCCCCATTCGGGTTTTACGGTTGGGGTTGCAGCACCGTGTATATTATTTCGCCGTAAAAAAATCTCATGCTACGAATGCGCTAATGCTCCTCACTCGCGTGTTGAAGACATAAGATGATAGGTGAGCCTTATAGCACAAGCATCAGTCATTGTAAAAACTTATAAGCTCCTTTGGTCGATGACATGTTTTTTCGGGGAAAGCCTCATCTAGTAAAAAAGAGTACTTAAGACGGGATGCGCGTTGATTTGTGGTCCCTAGCCTCAGTGTCGGTTGGTGGGACGAAGAAAATTGTATGCAAGCTAGGATAGGCTTGAGAAACGTCATCAATAGAAAGTACTCATTATTAGAAGAAAACAATCCTTATACTATATCACTCAAATTTATCGAAATTGCATATTTATTTTTTTCATACAAAAATTAGAAATTGTAATAAAAACTCAATGGAAAGTGAGTCTGGGGAGATTTGGCAACTGTGCTGTCTAGGTCTAGTCCCCTTTTTTTTTTTTCATTCGATGTCATTGAATTTTCAGTGTTTGGAATTTACCTACATGCATTTCAATTCTACTAGTTATGTATGCAACATAACAATTTCTATCCACGAGTTAGTGATTATATTTTTATTTAATAAAGGCGGACGTTAACCGTCCACAAAATCTTGATGAAGCGATTTTAACCAAAAAGTACTATAAAATGACCGAATATGGGAAAATGTTTCAGAGCTTTTCCTCTTCAAATATGGACAACTTTCGAACGCTGAAGTAACGAAACCCTATCCTGAAACAGCCTATAGTACATGGTTCTATAATTATAAATTATTTACATTCACACCTTATAGAAAAATATAACCTGACTGTCTTCACTACATTTTCTCAAACTCTGTGTACGGTTAGACGCCTAGCGTTCGGCGTGCGTACGTTCACGGAACATTAGGCGAACATCGCGCCGGCGCGCGGCGAATCTATAGAGTCAGCCAGGCGTGGCAGCCTCGAACGTGCATTGTTCTGCTCGATTCATCTCCGTGCATCAGTTTCATGTACTCACGTAGGTACAAACTGTAGCCAACAAAATAGGTTATTTAAAAAAACCGATTGAAAATGGCGGCGCTCCTATTTGCCTCTCGCTCACGCAGTATTGCCGTCTAAAGAAAATAAAGCAATTTTTCCATGGCAAAAATTTAAAATAAAAAAAATTTACTATACAAAAATCTTTTTTTCATGCCGACAGTCGGCGGTGTACAGCTGTAAAACGCCGCCATTTTCAATCCCTTTTTTTATACACGGTGTTCGGCACATCGACCGAAAAAATTTTTTTTAGGTAGGTGGGTTCATTTGAAACCTTTTGACCCATAGTACATTTTGTCAGATGTCGCGTGGTATCGAGATACGATTTTTTTTCCTTATTTTTGAAAATTACCAAAATACCAGCTTTAAACCCTCGTGACTTTTTTTTTTGTGTATGATTGTATCAGCACGAAATAAAAATTATTGAATTTTACGATGTAAAATTATTATTTGATGAAGTTAATACCAAAGAGTTTGAATTACGTCGCTGCGCTCTGACGACGTATAGAAAAGGTCTTATGTATGACTCCCAAAGTCCCGAGAACGAGTAAAAATATGACAGAATCTTAATTTCTTAATTCATTTAAAAAAAAACTGACAGCAATTGATAGCTTCATTTTCTTTTAAAAAGTTCGCTAGTTTACGCCCTTTCCAACGGTATACCACATGCCATACAGATAATTCACTATGTAACCTAACCTAACCTAACCCTCGACCTAACCTAACCAGGATTATGTGTATGTGAATTTTGTAACTCATTCAAGAATTATTCGTTTATCACACTACGAGTCAGTCAGTCATGTCAGCGTATATATGTATATACATCCACTGCTGGACATAGACACACTGTTGGATATTTTAAGAAATTTATGAAAATGGCGATATATGTTTTTTTCCGAATTACTCTCATGGTTTATCATGTTTCTAAAACAACGAGTATTTTCAAGTTAATCGACCTCGCAGCTTCAACATGAGTCAAGCATCGCGGAGACAAGATGGTGGACGAATTAACACTGGGTCAATTGAACCAGTGATGTGAGGAATTAGACCACTAACTCTTTATTAGGAGAAAGAAGGCGTCGTCGTCGCGTCGCACTGCAAATATAAATCCCCTCTTCATATTTAATTACTGCGTCGCCTGGTATACCGCCTTGCTATAGTTTATCATGTCAGACCATTTAATCGTGCTTCTGTCGGAGAAAATGTCATAAGGGATATGCCTCCCTTCTTATATTAACTAGGTGGTATGGTTTAACCCGCCCGGGTTGATACCACAGCACGAGATTTAACCTACACCGCGTACTACGCTACGCCGTGTTCTCCGCATCATTTTGTATGGAGAAACGAAGTTCGCAAATCTGTCACTAGAGACGCTGCTCCGTTTCTACATACAAAATGATGCGGAGAACACGGGGCGTAGGCTAAATCTCGTGATTAGGCTACTTTATTGGAGACTGGTCTGCTCCAATTTGCTCCAACATTTTATATATCCAACTTACGCATATGGAAAATAAATGTTGTATTTTCGTGATACATTTTTAGAAATAATAATGACTCGTACTATATGAAGGCAGTGGCAAACACTTTTCTAAATGTAGACTAAGTGTACCTAAAAAACAATATCCAGCGAAGTTTCTAGCCAGTTCTTCTGCGCTGTGATAATTGAACTGATCCGAGTGCCAGTGTCTATGGATAATGATGATGAATAAAGAATAAAGATTTAAAGAATGCCTCACAAAACAAAGTCAAGGCAATAGATTCATGTGCTATAAGATTTTAACCGCCCACTCTATGTAGATTTCCTGACTAAGAGATCATTGTCAGTACAAAAAAAAACCGGCCCAGTGCGAGTCGAACTCGCGCACCGAGGGTTCCGTATCGCCATGTCACGGTCAGCGCCACTCACGCCATCTATGTATTAGTTAAAATGCTTCATACTCTTTTCGGTAGATGGCGCGCATACACTTTTTAGTTCCTTATATGGGGACCCCGTGAATTTTTTACTTTTTCTTATTTTTATTATTTGTTATATCGGCCATAATAATAACACATATTCTGTGATAATTTCAAGGGGCACAGCTCTCGGACAGACGGACAGACAGACAGACGGCGTAGTTTTAGTAATAGGGTCCCGTACGACGGATACGGAACCCTAAAAAGTATCCAGGGAAATTTCTTGCCAGTTCTTCTGCGATGTGATAATAATCGAACTTAAAAGACTTTAAAAGCCCACTCTAGATTTCCATATGACTAACAGATCATTGTCAGTACAAAAAAGTATCCCGTGATAAAACGGATGTCATTCAAAATGACGAGTAATATGTCATGCCCTACTAAGGCGCCTCGTGCAGACAGACAGTGAGACCGTCATCTGCCTGATTGAATGAATCAGTGGTCAGAGTGCGAACCATGCCATTACTTACTATCCTCAGTTTGTTATTGTATATGTATCTAGAAACTTCTTTTTGGTGCAATAGATTTAAATGCGGGTGGCCGAGTGGTTTGGGCATCGGCTTCTCATGCGAGAGGTCCGGGGTTCGAATCCGGTCGGTGTGTACTAATGAGTTTTTTTCTGACGAAAAAATTTACGTGCATACCTACACGTCCTGCTGCTTCAACGTTCGGAACCGGTGTAAAACTGTAGGTCCCTTCCCTTTCCCCTTACTAGGTGGTGGTAGGCTCAACTGAAATTGTAGCAGATTGGGTTGGTACCACCGTACTGAATGTAGATGGCCGCATAGAGCAGCCTCGGTTGTGTTCTCCTCTAGCCCAGTATAGCCAGCAATCCAGGGAAGTTCCGGTATGGCACCTACCTTCTCGGATGTGATATTGGCTAATGGCTGGTCGGAACATGTGCTTTGGCCGCTTCGACTCATCCACCCATACCGGATTAAATTTTAAAAAAGACTAATTTATTTGCAGGCTACAAAACTTGACAGTCGTTTACGCCACTTGTGTGCTAGTGATCCAAACCATTGATTCATCTCACCACGTGTGACCCGGTACTTGAAAGGAATAGCTCCACTGCATCTCTCCCCGTGTCCCGGATGTTGTAAAAGGCGACATCAAGGCGACTAAGGAATAAGGACAAGATGCCATGGTCTTTTCAGTCATGCAGTAGATGGGTAACTGCTGTATATAAAAATTCTATTGTAAAAAAAATATTTAAACGTGGTGGTAATAGTACATTCACCACAGTACTTGCAGAACAACACCGATTATGAATGTACATATGTATTTATGTATTTATGTAAATATATATTAATGCATTCAATACATTTCTACTTATGGATGAAAATATGTTAATTTTACCTTTTTACTACGGAACATTTTCGTTTCTAAATAAAATATCTTCTAGACTGAACATAAAAATAGGGAGATTCCTCAGATTTTCGCTTTAAAAAATCACCTTGATTGAATAATACGTGCGAAGTTCTCCAGTCGCGCATGCGCTGTTTGTGGCCTGCTATTACCTGCATCCTGTAGTTACGTGGCGGCGCACATTTGACAGTTGAGCCACGCTTAGCGGTCTGCGTCCGCGCTCACCATTCTGCACTTCCGCGCACAATCAACTCAATCGTTTTGTGTACCCACCCGGCAAGCCAGGAGATTTTTTTCACGAAGGTGTTTAAAGCCCGGTCCAGACATGTGTCATTTGCCCGATCCGATCATCGTATCCGTATCAGCGTATCACGTTCACGTATCAAGCCCCGTATCTAGTCGTGGACGCCTCGATTTGCTCCGTAACCGTATCTTCAGAATTGTCTGAAGTGACGTCCTGCCGTATCCGTATCACCTTTGATAATCGGACAAAAACCGACTCGCGACGCGAAATTGTATTGTATTGTATTGTATATATTTATTGCACTCAAATAGAATATGGGCAAAAGGTAACACTTAATGCCTCTAGGCATTTTCTAACAGGGTACCTTTGGGGTATGATAACTGCTAGGTGAGTGGCGGAAAGAGAAATTTAAATATTATGGTATGACAGATGTACGGGAATACAAAAGATAGATAAACTTAAATATGAATAATTAAATACTATACCTATATACCAGATATATACATAAGATAGACTAAATATACTTAGTTAGAAATTGACGCGATGGATCGGGCCGTATCATAGCGGCGTATCGAGACCGGGTATCATGAAAATCATGATACGCGTATCACTACCCGTCCACATATGCGATCATGATACGCGTCGGCGATACGGATGATACGTTGATCGGATCGGGCAAATGACACATGTTTGGACCCGGCTTTAGAGTTCCTCATCCGTACGGAAACCTATTACCCTACACCTTCTGTCTGTCGGTCTGTCTGTCTGTCGGTCGGTCTGTCTGTCTGTCTGTCTGTCCGTCCTTCCTAGGGCTGCATCTTTTGAACCGTAATAGGATAGCCGGTTGAAATTTTCAAAGAATACTTATGTGTATATGTTAAATAATAAAAAAAGCCAAAAGTAAAAAATTAAGGGGTCCCCATAGAAGAAACGTTTTTTTTTTTTTTTTTTTTTTTTTTTTTTATGGAACCTGACACGGTTGGCTACATCACCTACAACATCCGTGATGTCAGCCCATAACACAGGGTGAACTAGGTGCCATGTCAGTGCTTCCCTTCATTTCATGTCGGCTACACTAAACTGGACGAAAAACACGAACTATTTACATAGCCGTTTCGACCGACGTTTCGTTCAGTGCGGTGGTACCAACCCGGCCGGGATAAACCCTACCACCTAGTAAGGTAAGAAGGGAAGGGACCTACAGTTTAACGTGGAGAGATAAAGATAAAGATTATGTTCTATTCTATTCAATTTGTATGTTTGTAAGTACATTAAATATTTATTACCCGTGAGTAGGATGAGGTACTTAGTTACTAATGCCAATAGGACTCGTTTTGTTTGGAAAGACAAAAGAAATTGAGATGGCAGCGCGTGGGCGTGCCGCCCTAAGTAACTGTTGGAATATTGACTGCTTCCGGAGATAGGCGCGAGGCACGATGTCAACTAGAAAGGAAATTAAAAACAACTAGAACTTAAAAGTGTTATAATATTTTGATTCATAATACCCTTGAGTTGAAGGCAGTACAAAAGCACAAAAGGGGTCCATCTATCAAATTTCAGGTGTGCTTTTGTACCGCCTCCGACTTTTGTATCCGACTGTTCCCTAAGTTGAAGTAAATGTAAGACACTAAAAAAAGAATGGTCACAATCCGATTAATAGTTTCTGAGAAATGCTCAATTTTTAGGGTTCCGTAGTCAACAAGGAACCCTTATAGTTTCGCCATGTCCGTCCGTCTGTCCGTCCGTCTGTCTGTCCGCGGCTTAGCTCAGAGACCCTTAGTACTAGAAAGTTGTAAGTTGGTATGGGCATAGATATTAATAACGCCGACAAAGTGGTAAAATAAAAATTTTGAAATATTTTTTTTTTGAGGGTAACTTACACGTAAAGTGGGGATGAATTTTCTTTTTCACGTCTACCCCATCGTGTGGGGTGTGGTTGGATAGGTCTTTTGAAAATATTGCGGGTTTGTCAAAAGCATTTTTCGATTTAGGGATCCGTTTGCGAATTATTAAGCTTTTAAGTGCTAATTTTTGTTAGAGTCAAGTGTCCCCCCCCCTGCCAGCTAAACGGTTGTTATTAGATATGTGAAAAAATTCACATCAATAGTATATATATCCAAGTTAAAAGGAAAACTATCACAGCTAAGTAGGCTGTACAGGTTGACTAGTAATAGTCGACCAACTTATAAAATGTACGGACGACAGCCATCATTTCACTGTTGAAGAACTTTTTCAAATTAACATTCATTTATTTCCCCTACAAAATTATACAAATAATCAAATAATTTATTTTGATAGGGATCCGCAACTACGGAACCCTACACTGCGCGTGGCCCGACACGCACTTGGCCGCTTTTCTATATTTTCTTTAATCTATTTAAGCTTAGTAGCTTTAAGCTAGGCATTTAAAAAACATATTTGTATTCCTTATAACAAGTAAATCCTCGAGTGAATCGATATGTCACATATGATACACTTGAAAAAAAAAATTTGTTTACTATCTAATATGACTGTAATATTGGCTATTCAGAGCATGTGCTTTTTTGCTCCTCTGGTACAGCCACGAATACTGGATTACAAAAAAAAAAAAAATTATACATGTTTACATATCAAAAATATGCCAAACAAACTAAATTCCAATCATGCTATTTTTAGGTTTCCGTATCCCGTACGGAAGCCTAATACTAAGCCTACGCGCGCCGTCTGTTTGTCCGAGGGCTGTATCTCTTGAACCGTAATAGATGGTAATAGATGGTAGCCAGTTGAAATTTTCACAGAATATGTGTTATTATGGCGGATATAACAACAAATAAAAAAAATGGAAAAAGTAAAAAAATTAAGGGGGGTTCCCATACAAGAAACATGTTTTTTTTTCAATGTTTTTTTTTGTGGTGCGGAAACCTCGGTGCGCGAGTCCGACTCGCACTTGGCCGGTTTTTTTAAATGAAGTCATAATATGTGTTCTTTATAGGTACGTAAAGATCTATACCGAACGGGAGCCTGGGGATTTTTCGGAACTGGAGTGTATTTCGATTTGTTAACAGTTGACCCGCGAGTCTGGGTGCCCACATTTTCGCTGCACCAGGCGGCCGCACACAGTACCAATTACCGCAGGGTCGACACTCCCTAAATTAACACTTTCCGCTGCCAGCATTGCACAGCCATTGTTCCCTTTTAAAACAACGGTCAATTTATACGAGTACCATTACTGTGCAGCTGAGAATACAATACGCTTTCTTTTTTTTTTTCTTTTTTTGGTTACTTACTTTTCTCTTTTAGTACGTACTTGATATAATGTAGGAGCTTTAAAGTTGTGAAATGTGTGAAAAGTTTAAAAAACCTGCTAAGTGCGAACGTTTTTCACACTGGTGGTTCCGTAGCAATCCTCTTCTTGCATGCATTATGCTAGTTGTAAATATGTTCTGGTCAGTATTATCGACTTGTCGTAAATCATACATACTGATTTATACATACATACTATGTTACCTATATTTTCAGAAATAAATCATTTTTATCCTTATCATTTTTAACGTTAAAATGGTTTTTGTTTCAGATTTTAAACAAAATGGACGACGACCAGCTTGTGGAACAAAGTGAACTGTCAAAGTGAGTATAGATTCCATACTTTTTTTATGGAAACTGACACGGATGGCTACCTACAACATGCGTGATGTCAGCCCATAACCACCCATAACACAGGGTGAACTAGGTGCCATGTCAGTGCTTCCCTTCATTTCATGTCGGCTACACTGAACCGGACGAAAAACACGAACTATTTACATAGGCGTTTCGACCGACTTTTCGCTCAGTGCGGTGGTACCAACCCGACCGGGATAAACCCTACCACCTACCTAGTAAAGATATTAAATACAACTACCTAGTTAGAGCAAACATTCAAAGGGCGACATTCTGTGACATACATAGTTAAAAAACCGGCCAAGTGGGAGTCGGACGCGCGCACCGAGGTTTCCGCACCACAGAAAAAAAAACTTTGAAAAAACACATTTCTTGTATGGGGACGCCCCTTTCATTTTTCAGTTTTGAATTTTTTTCTATTATTAATTGTTATATCCGCCAAAATAATATATTATATCTGTGAAAATTACAACCGGCTAGCTATTACGGTTGCAAAGATACAGCCATATCGGACGGACGGACAGACAAACACTGTAGGCTTAGTAATAGGCTTCCGTACGGGGTACGTAAACCTAAAAACAATATAATATAATAAAAATAATAAAATAAATATTTTACTTACAGTAAGACTTTATGCAATTATTTATTTAGTTATTTGTTTGAGTTTTTTATAGTTTGAATAAAACTTTTAATTTCATCATAAGTAAAAAATATATATTAATAAAATAAAGTATTTCCTATATTTTCCCTCAGCCACGCCTTCAATCTATACGCCCACATATAAGCCCATGTAAAATTGAGAATTGAAAGGGTCGACATGAAATTGCCAGAAAACTGTTAGAGACAGAAAATCGAAGCGGGCTACGACTATAAATTCTCACCCTCCCTTTTATGATATGAATTACTTTGCAAAAAAAAAAACATTAATACAGTTTCGATCTCCCGCCGTGACGGAAAACAAGTTTCTGCTCCTGAAAAATATCGGGTCCTTTCATATTTTTATGTTATTTGTTTCTTCGACGAAAAATATTGGACGACGAAATGAGAAAATACGTCTTTATGTAGTACCGACGAGTGACGTGCCCACGAACGACTGAAAGTGGATATTATTTGAGAGTTCAGTGACATGCTGCAGGGCTATCGTGTAACAATTGAGCGCGCGATTGGTAAAACGTCAAATTGAAACTGATTTATATGTCGAACTGCATACGACAGGAACTTTTTAAATTTATTATTGAAATTATGTGTGGGTTAAAAAAAACCTAATTCAGGAAAAACATTTTTTAAATTTTTTATTTATTTATAGAAAAAATACAAGAAAATATTGTACCGTGTGGGGTCGGTACTTAAAAAGAATAGCCCCACTGCATCTCTCCCCGTCGCATGTCGTAAAAGTCGACTAAGGGATAAGAAAATTCGTCAGCCTCGGTAGCTCAGTGGCGCAGTTGGTTAGTCAACTGTTATTAAGCAACGCTGAGCGCGGTCAGTGTTTGGATGGGTGACCGCTCGACCGTTGGAGGCTGACCGTGGTTCGGATTCCACGTTAAACTGTAGGTCCCTTCCCTTCTTACCTTACTAGGTGGTAGGGTTTATCCCGGCCGGGTTGATACCACCGCACTGAACGAAACGTCGGTCGAAACGGCTATGTAAATAGTTCGTGTTTTCCGTCCAGTTTAGCCGACATGAAATGAAGGGAAGCACTGACATGGCACCTAGTTCACCCTGTGTTATGGGCTGACATCACGGATGTTGTAGGTGATGTAGCCAACCGTGTCAGGTTCCATAAAAAAAAAAAAAAAAATTTATGCAACTCTTCATTCATACTATTCAGCCAGTTAGCGTATTAATGTTAAGTCTATAATATTATCATATATATATACATGCACAAATATTGCCAGTTTGAGCGGCGCGTTCGCCTTATCCTGTTTTTGAAAGGCACTTGGTTCGATACCCGCACCATTTTCCATCTTTTCGCCTTTAATGTCTCTTGCCAGCCTCGGTAGCTCGGTGGTGAAATCAATCGACCGCCGTTCGTAACCTGCTCGCGATCAGTACTTGGATGGGTGACCGTTCAACCATTGAGGCTGACCGTGGTTCGGATTCCACGTAAAACTGTAGGTTCCTTCCCTTCTCACCTTACTAAGCGATACAGGGTTTAAACCGCCCGCGTCGAAGCGAATATGTAAATAGTTATTGTTTTTCGTCCAGTTCAGAGTAGCCGGAACGACCAAATGGAAGCACTGACACTGCACCTAGTTCGCCAAAGTGTTATAGGCTGACATAATGGGTGTTTTAGGTGATGTAGCCAGCCATGTCTGTTTCCATAAAAAAATCCAAAAATTTTAAGCAACTCTTCATTCATACTATTTTCATTCATACATTTCATTCATACTAGTTTATGGTCTTCTTGAACGCAGAGCGGCCTTCGGCCTTGCCCTTAGTTACTTACTTTCTTCGAGAAGGTTTATAGTATTTCTGAACGCAGCTCGGCCTTCGGCCTCGTCCATAATTACTCACTATCTTCGAGAAGGTTTATAGTCTTCCTGAACGCAGCTCGGCCTTCGGCCTCGCCCTCAGTAACTTACTTTCTTCGAGAAGGTTTATAGTCTTCCTGAATGCAGTTCGACCTTCGGCCTCACCCTCAGTTACTTACTTTCTTCTTTGAAATACGAATTACACGCGAGTGAAGCCGCGGGCAAAAGCTAGTTTATAGATAAATGTGGAAACTCGGAAAACTCCGAGCTTCGTGTATCTCTCTGTACCTATAAACTCACCCTACCGCGCGAGGACATGCATGTGACAAGATCCTAGTGGCTTGTTTGGCAGATTGGACAGATTCCAATTTTATATCAGACTGTACTAGACGAAAGACGACGAAGGAATCTAGTCAAGCATAGTAAAAAACTAGACAAAGAAGGACTCACGTGTGGTATTGTTTTTTTTTTTATGGAAACTGACACGGTTGGCTACATCACTTACAGTTGTCTGGTTCGTTCTTCTTCGTCGCATAGTGCTAAGACGTGTGACCATTATTGTATACGAACGGGAATGCACTCGTCAGTTCGAACCAATTTTAAAATTTCATATCAGAAAGAATGAATACTTATTTATGAATATAATTTCCTCGATTCAGTCAATATCTACAATATACAGAGTTTTTCAAGATAGGGTTTCGTAACTTCAGGGTTCGAAACGGGTCCATATTTGAAGACGAAAAACTCTGAAACGTTTTCCCAGATTCGTTCATTTTATATAGTACCTTTTGGTGAAAATCGTTTAATCGAAATTTGGTGGACGGTTAACGTCGGATTTTATTAAATTAAATGAAAATATAACTAAACTAACATGCTTAACTACATGTAGGTAAATTTCAAACAATTAGATTTGAATGACATCAAAAGAAAAAGGGGACTTGACTAGGTCATTGCACTCCCTAGACCTAGACAGCACTAGAGCACTGTTGCCAAATCTCTCCGGACTCACTGTCCATCGAGTCAATAAAAATTTAAAATGTTTGTGTGAAAAAAAAATACGCAATTTTTAAAAAGAGTATGTACTTTCTATTCCTGAAGTTTCTTAATTCTATCCTGAATCAAACTGTATATTATAATAAAATATAAATATACTTGGACAATATATAGACAAACTGTATATTATAATAAAATATAAATAGAAATATATATAGACTTGGGAAGTTTCCGGTATCGCACCTACCTTCTCGGAGGTGATACTGGCTGGTCGGAGCATGTGCTTTGGCCCCTCGGACTTAGCCACCCATACCGGTGACATAAAAAAATAATACTGCCGTAGCAAAGTTTCGTCTTCACTCACTAAGGTCCTAAGGTTGTACACCTGCCTAGACATTGTGCGTCAGTTTCCGTCGCTTTGTGTCGCTTGAAAAGGCCTCCGGAACCCTATTCTTCAGTGTCTCGGTGTAGGAGTCTCAGCCCTTTGTGGGCGGTCATTTATCAAGCCGGCCTCGGAAGAGCCGACGACGTTTCGTTCAAGCCTCGATTGTACTGCGGGGGAAATTATACAAAGCTTAAGGCTATAAATACGGGGGTATTCACCCTTCAGCCGTTATTCCTGTTGGATTTTAATTTTACGATGTGTCAGTCGGTCAGTCAGTGTGTGCGTCCACTGCTGGACTTGCATCATCATCATCGTCATCGTCGTCATCATCATCATCATCATCATCATCATCATCATCATCATCATCATCATCAGCATCAGCCCGTATCTCTTCCAAGGCACGCCACCACACCCGGTCTTCCGCTCCTCTCCTCCATCCACTCCCGGCTACCCTTTTTTAGGTCGTCCTTCCACCGGAGGGGGTCCGACCGACGCTACGTTTGCTTGTACGTGCCCTCCATTCGAGCACCCGTCAACCCCAGCGGTTGTCGGGTCTGCGACATATGTGCCCGGCCCACTGCCGCTTCACTTCAATTCAATGTCGACTACCTTAGTTCTTTGTCGTATTTCGTCATAACGGGTTTTATCGATCAAAGAAATGCCGAGCATTGCTTTTTGCATTGCTGTAAATGCTCCTCTCCAATACTCCTCCAGTCCTCCAGGCCTTCAGTGGTACGAAGCCACTGCTTTCTGCCGACGTACTTGATGTCGTAATTCAAACTGACAGGTGGGATTACGACTTCCAATAAATTATATGAGCATTATTGTCAGAAAAAGCAAGTTGAGCCTATCTGCGAAGCTAAGGACTGAAGTTCTGCATTAGTTTCTTTGCGATTAAAAACTAATAGTATCTAATAATAATTTTGTCAATCTGTTGCAGGTTCTCACCAGCGCTGCTCACATTCGCGGCGGTGCTGACATCAATCATCATGCTGGTGGGTCTGGCAGGAAACTTGCTGACCGTGGTAGCTCTACTCAAGTGTCCAAAGGTTCGCAACGTCGCTGCAGCCTTCATCATCAGGTGCGTTAACTTTTGGACGGACCATGTCTATCACCGAGAAGATTGTAGCTGAAGCAACGGGGTCCTAGGATGGAGACTCCGAACAGGAAGAAGAGGCGTTGGCAAGCCTCCATCGAGATGGTCGAAGGACATCCTGAAAACTAGTGGAACTGTTACAAAACAAAATTGACATGAAGAATATAGCTAAAATGTTCAACATGCTTTGTAAACTCGATGTGTGGTTATAAGATTAAAACGTTCGAAATGTGGAAAATCCACAATGCTTTGAAGAATAGCTGACATCGACAACATTCAATGCCAATGTTGAAATAACTAACTATGCCAAGAAGATCACCCAAATATTTTTTTTTATTGAAAGCGTCACATGTGGCGCCGAGCCACCCATAAGGTGTCTAACGATGCCCATGGACATTAAGTCGTATATATAATACATTTTAAAAGATGCATGTGTGTATTTTGCAGCCTGTGCATAGCAGACTTTCTGTTCTGCGCCGCCGTCCTGCCGTTCGCAATCTCCGGGTTCTGGCTCGGGCGCTGGTCGTGGGAGCACGGCGGAGCGCTTTGCCGTACCGTGCCTTTCCTGCGCTACGGCAACGTGGGCGTTTCTTTGCTGAGCATAGGGCTCATCACGCTTAACAGGTGGCATTATTGTTTTTCAATCTTTGCTATTTAGTCTATCTATTTACTCTTTAATGTGTACTGTTCAATTTGTGGTCTTTGCTCTCCACTGCACTGTTCTCTATTTGTTCTATACTACGAGTATTTACTATTTGTTCTATACTTTCCGTGCTTTTTGCTCTTTACTCTACTTTTATACTTCGCTATTTTCTCTTTACTATTCAATGGTTGCTCTTTGTGCTACTGATTCTTCTCTAATTCCTCTGTACTCATTACTTTTTATTCTCTACTTTTTATGGTTTGCTCTTTACTTTGTATTCTTTATTATTTACGCTGTGCTTGTTTCTTCTTTAATCTTTGCTCTTTGCTCGTAACTATTATCTTTTCTATTTACTCTTTGCTCTATAATTGTTGCACTTTTCTAATTATTCCTCATTCTTTATCCTTTGTCTTTATGTTGCAGGTACATTATGATTGCGCACCATGGCTGGTACGCGCGCGTGTACAACAAGCAGAACATCGCTTTCATGATCGTGTTCTCGTGGCTGTTCGCGTATGGCATGCAGATACCGACACTTCTGGGCATCTGGGGTGTGTACAGAACCTATCTTTCGCTTTAGTTCGGCTGCACAATTAATTATTAACTGACATCGTGCAAAATACTGACAGGAATCAGGAGTAATTGACTGACATCACGGATGTGGCGGGTGATGTGGCCGAGCATACTGGGTTCCTTAAAAAAATATTCCATCCTGATCCTGTGACGAAGGCTGTTCTGATAGGATTGGTTTGGGTATCAGCAAAACGTCGCAACTTCAGTCCATTGCAATGTATTCTTGCTTGTTCGAGGTACAATGCTATTACTTCCCTTCGACCTTGTCGGTAGTGAACTAGACAGAACAGATTTCATATAAATGTTGACGAGCATACCAGTACGAACTAGACGATAACCCCGGGTGTTGTGGTTTGCAGGAGCATTCGACTACGACTCCAAGTTGGGAACTTGCTCGATCACCGAGGACAAGTACGGGCGCTCATCGAAGACAGCACTCTTCGTGTTGGCCTTCCTGGTGCCAGCTGTCCTTATCATAGGCTGCTACGCGAGGATCTTCTGGGTCGTTCACAGGTATTGTAGCTATTATTATTAGTTCTTGAAAAAATAATAAAAAAAATTCCCAGGGCCACAATGACTATGGGCCCACAGTATTGCACACTTGAGCATGTATGAATAACATATTATGAGAGTGGAAGAGGCGGCAGAGGTGTCAGGATCGTTCGTGGCACGTAGAGATCCGTTGTTTCTACCTACCACACTGGGAAACAGGCGTGATGCAATTTTTTTAATATCTAAAGGGATGGCTGAATAAAGCGTAATGAACTTCATGACATCAAAAATAAAAAATATTTTTTTCGATCGAAATACACATTTTTAGCTCCTGTGTTGTGGGTTTTTTTTTTTATTGAAACTGACACGGTTGGCTACATCACCTACAACATCCGTGATGTCAGCCCATAACACCGGGTGAACTTGGTGAAACGTCAGTGCTTCCCTTCGGTCGTGCCGGCAACACTGAACTGGACGGAAAACACAAACTATTTACATAGCCGTTTCGACCGACCTTTCATTCAGTGCGGTGGTACCAACCCGGGCGGGTTAAACCCTACCACCTAGTAATATAAGAAGGGAGTCATATCCCTTAGTCGAATTTTACGACATGCACGGGGAGAGATGCAGTGGGGCTATTATTTTAAAGTGCCGGCCCCACACGGTATGATTCATCTAAACAAAAAAAACCGGTCAAGTGCGTGTCGGGCCACGCGCAGTGTAGGGTTCCGTAGTTGCCCGTCACAATATGCGGACATAGAAGGGGCTTTTTGTTGTTGTTGTTTGATACTATTAACGTATGAATTGAGTTAACGGTTTAACGGCTAATAACTACAAAAAATTTATAATCAACTAAAAACGGGCCCACATAGGACGATGGTAACTGAAAAAGGAGTTGTAAAATCCAACTTCACAAGGGAAGTTAGAAAAAATATTATCTATTTGAGTACCACCGCGTGTAGAGGCAAGCGTTTCTAATGAAGATTGATAACCAGCGTCACGTATTAATTTGAATACTGCAGTATTGTTGTTACGGAGATAGTCTTCGTTAAAATCTCCAAATATTATGCAAGGGCTGTTATGCGATAACAAATTACTTATAAAACCAACTGCGACACTGTTGGGGCATTTGCATGATCTATACAAGGCTACTATCTTCACATTGTTTACTTCAACAGATACTGCTTCACAGTGCTCACCTCCAGCAATGTCACTGTAAGATCGCGGGTTGAAATATTCAATACTAAGTTTTGCCCATGCACATGCACCAAAACCGGGGTTCGAAGAAGACTGCTTAGGACCATTTGTTCTGATTATTTCTTTAAAATTTATTATGTCGAAGGAATCTTGAGGACAGCTCCAAGTTTCTACTGCTAAGTAAATATCGGAGGCCATTATCTGAGGATCGCTTACTGTATCCTGCAAGTGTTTACGTAGTGACTGTACGTTATGGAACATAATTTGACATGAACTGCGGGGCTCTCTCAAAAATCGATATATGGGTATAAGAGGATTTAGTCTCAGCTTTCTCATTTCCATCACGACGGAATCGCGGTCAGATGGTGGATGTGGAGGACGAAAGGATTCAGTTACAATGAACAAACCTTGAGCGCAAGTGGCACGTGAGCAAGCGACGTATAACATTGACCTCAAAATACCGGGCTTTATATGTACAACTACTTTTTCTAATGTAGAACCTTGGCTTTTGTGTATTGTAACAGCTTCAGCTGGAACCAATGGGAATTGACTGCGACGAACTTGCAAATTGGAAGATTTATACCGTTTTACAGTATACGTAACTGGATCGATTGGAGTCCAATTATTTCTTAATTTTGTCTTGTGACGAGTGAGTGATGTAGAGCTCTGTATCCTTTTCAATTTCCCTATATTTATATCATCAAAATATAACCAAATTCGTAACGGTCTCCTCTCACCAGTAGTCTTATTTATTGCAAAATCAATTGCAGTCAGTTTTCCTGTAGATCCATTCACTAATCCGTCTGATGTATCAATGTTGACTGTCATCATATATTTTGCTCCGACTTTTAACGTAATATTTTTAGGTAGACCATAGGTTTGTTGAGTCGGTAACTTGGCCACTGTATCTAAAGCTTTGGCTTTCATAGTCGAATTAGGTTCGCCACTCACTCTATCCACAGCCCGGGATAACGCTCCTTCAGAAGTCATCATTGACAGAACTCTATTATTATGATCGTCTACTTCACGGTTACTGCTGTATAGATGAACTGCACCCTCACACGTGTTTGGAAGCGATGTATTACTGAAGCAGCGACTTTCCATTAAATTGACATCATCATGTGTCATCGACCCACTGGCCATATTATTTAAAGCTGTCGCAAAGGCAGCATCATTCTTTTGGCGCATTATTTCATGAAGTTCTGTCAATACAAATAAATCCCAAAGCGGTGTGCCCGCTATATCGGCAAAAGCATTTCGAGCATTAGCTTGAAACACCCAGTTATCGCAAACCGGTGGTAACTGTCTCAAGTCCCCAACTACTATTACAGAAAGTCCGGCAAAAAAGATAGAAGAATGAAATATTTGCTGAAGTCTACGATTTATTTGGTGGAATGTCCTGGATCCCAGCATGGAAATTTCATCTATTATTATTAAACGTAGTTTCGCTAGTTTTGTGGCAAGAGTGTTAGCTACACTTGGAGACAGCTCTGGTAAAATATTGCCTGCTTGAGAAACTGGAAGTCCAAGTACGCTATGTATTGTTTGCCCTCCAATTCCAAACGCCGCTTTACCGGTAAAAGCAGATAAAATCATTTTCAGTTCATCGGGATTACTTCCAGGTTCTCTGTTAAATAAGAGAGTCAAGCATTGATATATCGCTTTTATTAAAACACTTTTTCCGACACCAGCCCCACCACTGATAAATAAATATAATGCAGATGGCGAGGTTAAGGAAAAGTGTTGATAGATATGAAGTAACGTGTCTCTTTGAGCATTATTCAATTTTATAGCTAGACCTAAAAAATCGTCTTCTGACAACTGAGGTGGTTGCGCGATAAAAGTAGAGGGGTCGCCACACAACTGAGGCCCCGGATTTCCACCAGGAATTAAATCATCTTCCACATCTCCAAGTTGAGTTTCAAATTCATATCCTTCGAATGCCGCCTCGTTGACTCCTCTTCCTTGCACATCTTCTTCTTCGCCTATTAACTCTGCATTCCTTATTTCTGTTAACAATCTCTCAAACATTTCAGCATCACCCAACTTATTGAATTGTTCACTTTCTGCCTTTATTCTTTCCTTACACTCGTCAAATATATTTTTAATATTGACGTTGGGATCGAGAAGTTCTTCTTCTTCGCTTCGCCAAGGGATATAGAGCATTAATTGTTCCCTGTAGAAATTGTCTGGATCATCAATGTAACTATAACGACGAAATCGTATTACTCGTGGCTTAGTTCTTTTTCGTATGTATCCTAAACTATTTTGCAAAGGAATCCATTTCCCTTCCCCTTTATCAACAGTCTGAGAATTGTCAACTGTCTGAGAACTGTCATCGAGAGGCTCTACTGATTTAGCTGATTGTCTATTTTTGGAAAATGTGTAATATGCTACAAAATGAGAAAGACTTATGTTTTCTAACGATAATGGTCGTTTTGAGTAATAGTCATTAACACCTTTTTGGAAAATATCTGATGAATCAGGAGCAAGCCTCTGTAATTCAAGATGACTTTTTAGAATATGTACTCGTTCTTGTGGCAAACTAGTATTTATGTACATTTCGGCTTCGCTAGCTCGTGACAACGGTAGACCAGCGAGAACATAGATGGCCTCTTGAGCAGATATCTCACTCGAATTTAAGAATACATTTGACACAGACCGTAACGACTCTTTAACACTTTTGTTGCCTTTTTTCGCTTCGTCCAGAGCTTCACGCAAAAGACGTGACATCCCTCTATCAGCCTTATTAATATAGTCAACTATGTATACTGCGCAGGCAAACGGATCTAAAATAAATTGTATATCCATGTTGGCTTTGTGTAAAGTTAGAATTTTTTTACTAAAAGGATTAATAAATACATCTTGCGGTCTACGTTTAAGAACAACTGTAGGTCGTTTTAAAGAACTTCTAATTGCTAAAATGTACTCTTCGAAATTAACGCCAATCCAATCCAAAAACTCTTCAAACGAGTGTATTTCTTCAGGAATATTTTGCACTTTTTCTTGGACGACCTTTGCCATTTCTTTTGCTTTTTTGTACGCTACGTCGTCTTTTGAAAGCTCTACAAGTACTTTAGTTTCATTCATGGGGTAAAATGGTATCCCAAAGCGACATAATCGATCTGCATTAGGCCTGCAAGTATGTGTGTGTTTGTGTAGTTGTACTCGTCTAAGTACATCAGGTATATCATTGCCATTACATGAAATAATATTGTCGATAAATCTTGAAATTTCTTGAGCAGAACTTGTATCACCGGATATGAAAGTGGGAGCTCCGTCTAACCATAACATCATGTGAGCATGAGGCGATCCCCTATGCTGAAATTCAATGCGATAAAAATAATGGGTGATCTTATAATGTAAGAAAGCACCAGCTGGACATGACCAAGTTTTTTGAATTTCTTTTAGCTTTGTTTCAAAATATGTAGCGCAAATGAAGGGATCGGATTGTATTAATCGAGCTTTTGTTTCGTATGGCAAATTTTCTGCTTCGGATTCAGTAATTTTATTTTTATCTACTACTTCACTAAGCAATATTAATAACGGAATCCATTGCACTTCAGCAGCTGATAAAGTTAAGAACAAAGATGGAACACCGAATTGTCTTACCATTGCCAATAGCTTTTTCTTTTCGCTTTCCCAGTGAGCAGGGGAATTCCTGATTCCACCAAGGACACGGTATCCGTCATCATGTTGAACTAAATTGTCTACAAAATTATTTTGAAGGACATTACATACGAGTACAGGAGCACCTCTGACAGTTTTTTTACGCAAACAGGTTGTAATACTATTTTTAACGGCAATCGTTTGTTGTTTTTTCAGTGCAGTGAAAAGGTAGTCAGGTCTTACAGCGCGCCTATCGTTTCTGGAGATTTCTGATCGTGTGATCTCAGAGTGACTTAAGTTGATATGGAATTTACGCTCAACACCGCAATGAACTTTTATGAATGCAAGCTCTTCGAGATGTTGATCGAACAGCAAGGAAATCGGCCTTTCACCCTCCCCTGGAGCCATTACTATTGTTACATCTTGATTATCATCTAACAGAGTTTCTGGGCCACCTGGATTAACATCAACAATCTCATCAATATTGCATTCCTCTTGATCAGACGATTCACATCTACATTCAATGATGTCTTCAGGTTCGTTATTGGTCCAAGAATCTTCAAGTTCTATGTCGTATCTACGAAACAAATCACACGTTACTAAGTATTCCGCTGCTCGTCGTATTATTTCCGGACGAACCCGCTCTTTTCGACCATGTTTGTAACAAAATTTACGCTTCAACTCCACAGTAATAATGTTATCATCATTTATTGATCGAGGCAGAGCTCTTACCATATTATTAATTTTTACAGGTATATTTATAACATTCCCTGATAGACCATGCTGATATCCTAATCCTTGACCTTTACGAATTATTTTCAAAAATACGTGGCGGGGGCTTACCAATCTTTCCTCCATTGGGGTTAACTCTTTCAGAACTTCCGGGATGTCTGGGAACTTTAATCCGTTTGCTATTGCTAGTCGCGGTATTCGCCCTTGAGAAATATATTTAGCACATGTAAAACAAAACTCTGCATAATCATTTGAACGATACAAACAAAATACATTTGACACGAAGTCTTCATTATATTTGGTCAAAATGGCACGTTTTGTTAGTTTCCTTACAGAATTTTTGTGCCATAATCTGCCACAACATGAACAAGCGTGATTGTATCCTTCTCTTATGTTAGTGAAATATTTTTGAGTAACATTTTCCCAATCTTGAATAGAATCAGACCGCGCCGATTGTCGAGCCCTGCTGTTTCTAGCTCGTTCGATTTGTGAATAATGCGGATCTTGGCGAGCAGTTTGGTGAGCCTGCGTGTTACGTTGTTGCTCGGCATCCCGGAAGACAGGGTTTTCACGAGCAGTGCGGTGAGCCTGTGTGTCGCGCTGTTGCTCGGCATCCCGAAAAACAGGGTTTTTACGAGCAGTGCGGTGAGCCTGCGTGTTCTGCTGTTGTTCGGCATCCTGGAAAACAGGGTTTTCACGAGCAGTGCGGTGAGCCTGCGTGTTCCGCTGTTGTTCGGCATCCTGGAAAACAGGGTTTTCACGAGCAGTGCGGTGAGCCTGCTTGTCGCGCTGTTGTTCGGCCTCCCGGAAGACAGGGTTTTCACGAGCAGTGCGATGAGCCTGCGTGTCGCGTTGTTGCTCTACCTGTCTAACACTGGTAATCTGACGAGTGTCCCTACGGGCCTCAGTGTTGCGTTTTTGCTTCGTCTGTGTATAATCAGAATTAAATCTTCTACGTTTGGCTGATGTATCTCTCTTTTCTTGACTACATCTTTCACGGTTATCAATCGGTAAACTGTCTCCGGGGTCTTCTTGATTAGCCTCTATAAGTGTTCGGCTTTCAATTTCCTGAGGTTGTGTCTTTTGAGACCTTTTGTTCCTTTTCTTGTTCGCCTCCTTAATTAATTTTTTATTTTGTACATTTTGGAACAAATTTGCCGGCGGCCGGCCAGAAACTTTTCTTGCGATATTGGTAGACGGAAAAAGCTCCAATACACCACGAGATAGCATGCCTAACAAATGACGTCGCATGTCTTCAGCAATGTAATTAACGTAAGATGGATTTACTCTCAATGCTAAAGTAGTGGCGAAGCTAATGGAAAATAACCCACAATCAATATTATTGGGTTGGCGTTGGACGCTGGGGTATTGTATTTTGGCTATATCCAAATATGGGAATAATGCGTTTACGTAAACTTTTTGCGAAGGACTTAAATAATCTAACAAACTATCATAAACACGTAATATTCCATTTATGTAGTAAATGCAGGTCCAGTGTCCTACAGATCCAATCTCTCCGCCGTATATAATCTGCAAATGAGACGTGTCTTGAGGCACAGGCTCTATCAGCTCCGGATGAAGAAAAAGAGACACCTCTCTCGGCCGAAACGATGTGTATTGAGCTAACAAATCATGAAAAGCGCGCACTGCGTCGTCCTCTATGTGATTATTTTTATTCAAAATATAGGAGTACATTTTTAACTACAGTTTTGTCTTATCTATCAATCAATGAAAAACAATCACGAATGAAATTAAAATACAATTATTACTATTTAATACAAAGGAAACACACACTACCTTTTATTATTATATATTTTATTAGCGAATAATTAGCGAACTACAGTTTTATCTTATCTATCAATCAATGAAAAAGAATCACGAATAAAATTAAAATACAATTATTACTATTTAATACAAGGGAATAACACACTACTTATAAGTCAAAGATTTCAATTTGGTGTAAGTTATACATAACCTAATAAAAGAAACGAACAGAAGTCAACTTTGCAGTTAGAGACGGAATAAGTAGGTACAAATTAAGTACCCGAGCAAAAGTAAAATACTGCACTACACATGCAGAAGAATAGACATGATCGATCACATCAAAATATCAAATTAAATAACAAGAAAGTTCGTCGCGCTCGCTCGAGCTACACACACCGAGTACCGACACCGCGCCACAACGCGCTCAGCAGACCGCACGCATGCAATGCAGATCCGTACAGGGCGGCTTTGCCTTTCTTTATGGGGAGCGCGACCGCTCGGCGCGCTATTTATAGACACTCGCCCCGCACCTCCGCGCGCCACCGCGCCGCCGGCCGTCCTCGTTGCCGCGCCGCCGCCGCGCGCAGGCCGTCCTCGCTCGTACGAAACATGAATGAACACGCCCCGCCGCGCCGCCGCCGTCAGCGTCCTAGTAACAGTCCGTTTTGGTGTGATTTTGGTGAAACCAAAGAGATACCGTGCTCAAGGTCGACAGGGTAGCCAGCTCTCAACTTGGCACGGTCGTCCTTCTACCGAGTCATACATCAGGTGGGTCTTCGTGCCTTACTTGCTGCTTGATTAGTAGGTACTAGGTATATTCTCCCAATAGGTACGAATGAGATGCCGTGCTAAAGGGCGACAGGATAGTCACCTCTCACCTTGGCACGGTCCTTCCACCAAATCATGAAGCAGGTGGGTCTTCGTGTCTTACTTGCTGCTTAATAGTATGTTGTTCGAATACGAACGAGATGCCGTGCTAAAGGGCGACAGGTTAGTCACCTCTCACCTTGGCACGGTCTTTCCACCGAGTTATGCAGCAGGTAGGTCTTCGTGAATCTTTTTTTTTTATTGAGAGCGCGACATATGGCGCCGACCGAGCCACCCACAAGGTGTCTAACGACGCCCACGGACATTCGGAAGTCTACAAACAAACGCAGTCTTTGTATCTACTATGCTATCTTTGTAGAGCGTCGTCCCTGTCGCACGAACGCACATGTATGTCTCTGGGCGACAGAGACAACGCTCTACAACCGTTTGTCTCTTTCTAAAGCGAAAGAAAAACATTCTGTGCAATTATTGTATAACACTGCTTCTCAATTGATTTAGTTAGGCACTTACCAACTTACAGCTTCTGAGTCGCGGATAGACAGGTGGACAGACGGACAGACGGACGGACATGGCAAAACTATAGGTAAGGGTTTCTTGTTTTGACTATCTAAGTCATTTTCATTTTCAATTGAATTTGTACGAAATTTTCTTAGTTTACTTCTCCAAGTACGCACAGCTGCTCTCATTTCTCACAATTGAGGAACCCTATCAAATTAAATTATTTGATAATTTGGATAATTTTGTAGGGGAAATAAATGAATATTAATTTGACAAAGTTCTTCAACAGTGAAATGATGGCTGTCGTCCGTACATTTTATAAGTTGGTCGACTATTACTCGTCAACCTGTACAGCCTACTTAGCTGTGATAGTTTTCCTTTTAATTTCGATATATATACTACTGCTGTGAATTTTTTCACATATCTAATAACAACCGTTTAGCTGGCAGGGGGGGGGGACACTTGACTCTAACAAAAATTAGCACTTAAAAGCTTAATAATTCGCAAACGGATCCCTAAATCGAAAAATGTGTATTACAAACTTGCAATATTTTCCAAAGACCTATCCAACGACACCCCACACGATGGGGTAGACGTGAAAAAAAAAATTCATCCCCACTTTAGGTGTAGGGGAGGTACCCTAAAAAAAAATTATTTTAAAATTTTTATTTTACGACTTTGTCGGCGTTATTCATATGTATACCTATACAAACTTACAACTTTCTAGTAATAAGGGTCTCTGAGCTAAGCCGCGGACAGACAGACGGACGGACAGACGGACGGACATGGCGAAACTATAAGGGTTCCTTGTTGACTACGGAACCCTAAAAATGACAGGAACGTAAATTGGACTGTCCTTAAGACAAGAAAAAAAAAATATGAAAAAATCGGTTATGGTTTAGGCGGCTAGAAAACACGATTCAAGAGAGCGTTTTAGGCGGCTAGAAGACACGGCCGAAAGACGATTTTGCATGGAGAAAGTTAACTTCCGTCTCGTCTTAGGCTCGGCATCTTGTCCTTATCCATTAGAAAGGTTTTTTTGAATATATTGTTATATGCTATGCCACTGTCAGCCTCGATAGCTCAGTGGTGCAGACAGTCGACTGTCGCTATTGAATGTTAAGCAACGCTGGGCGCGGTCAGTACTTGGATGGGTGACCGCTGACCGTTGGAGGCTGACCGAGATTCGGACTCCTCGTAAAACTGTAGGTCCCTTCCCTCCTAATATTACTTGGTGGTAGGGTTTAACCCGCCCGGGTTGGTACCACCGCACTGAATGAAACGTCGCGTCGGTTAAAACGGCTATGTAAATAGTTTGTGTTTTCCGACCAGTTCAGTGTAGCCGGCACGATCAAAGGGGGAAGCACTGACATGGCACCTAGTTCATCCGGTGTTATGGGCTGACATCACGGACGTTGTAGGTGATGTAGCCAACCGTGTCAGATTCCATAAAAAAAAAAATGCATTCAAATCGCCTTCTTCTATTGCAGCTCCGAAAAGCGCATGCGAGAGCATCAACGCGCTCAGCAACCAACTCCCGGCTCTCTCAACGCCAGCACTGCCAGCGGAGCCGACAAAAACGGCACCTCTCGCTCTACCGTGAAGGATCAAAGGGACAGCAAGGCGAGACGAAACGAGTGGCGCATCACCAAGATGGTGCTGGCCATCTTCCTATCGTTTCTGATCTGCTACCTTCCTATAACGATCGTTAAAATCGCCGACAAGGATGTGAACTCACCAGGTTTGTGTGATTTTAAAGTTATTATACCCCTATGTTGTATTTAGCTATCATATAACGAGGTGAAGACTGCTTGAATAAAACATACGTATATCTCAGTCAAATTCTCCGGCTTGGTAGACCAGGTTTTTTTTTTTTTTTATGGAAACTGACACGGTTGGCTACATCACCTACAACGTCCGTGATGTCAGCCCATGACACCGGGTGAACTAGGTGCCATGTCAGTGCTTCCCCCTTTGATCGTGCCGGCTACACTGAACTGGTCGGAAAACACAAACTATTTACATAGCCGTTTTTGACCGACGTTTCATTCAGTGCGGTGGTACCAACCCGGGCGGGTTAAACCCTACCACCAAGTAAGATTAGGAGGGAAGGGACCTACAGTTTTACGAGGAATCCGAACCTTGGTCAGCCTCCAACGGTCAGCGGTCACCCATCCAAGTACTGACCGCACCCAGCGTTGCTTAACATTCAATAGCGACAGTTGACTGTCTGCACCACTGAGCTATCGAGGCTGACAAAATGTCTGTCTGCTTAAGGAGGTCGAGAGACGAATTCAACTGGGTTAGACCGCCTTAGGAGAGTTAAAATTCGCTCTAAGGTCTGATCTTCCACCAAAATTTAAAGATTTATGCCCAGTGCTCCCGGTAAAAGGGGTAAAAGGCGATTAAGGGATAAAACAAGATGCCGTGCTAAAGGGCGACAGGGTAGTCACCTTTTACCTTGATACGGTCCTTCCATCGAGTCATGCAGCAGGTGGGTCTTCGTGCCTTACTTGCTGCTTTTTTTTTAGGTAATCCGTTATGGGTGGCTGAGTCGGAGGGGCCTAAGCGCATGCTCCGACCAACCAATATCACCTCCGAGAAGGTAGGTGCCATACCGGAGACTTCCCTAGATTGCTGGCTATACTGGACTAGAGGAGAACACAACCGAGGCTGCTATGCGGCCATCTTACATCCAGTACTGTGGTATCAACCCAGTCGGCTACAATTTGAGCCTACCACCTAGTAAGGGGCAAGGGAAGAGGGACCTACAGTTTTACACCGGTTCCGAACGGTGAAGCAGAAGGTGTAGGTATGCACGTAATTTTTTTCGTCAGAAAAATCTCATTGGTACACGCCGACCGGATTCGAACCTCGGACCTCTCGCATGAGAAGCCGATGCCCAAACCACTCGGCCACCCGCCGCCGCTTGATAGTTATCTTGTCCGAATACTTTGCGAAATGTGGTGGTCGGTGTAGTGCTGTAATTCACCAGAGTCCTTGCAGCACATCACCGATCACTCTGCTTGAATAAAACATTTATAATTTCTGTTTTAGTGTTCCACATCATCGGGTACCTGTTGCTGTACGCCAGCGCCTGCGTCAACCCCATCATATACGTGATCATGAATGCGCAATACCGCGCCGCATACGCCGCGGCACTCTGCTGCCCGCTCCACCGCATCCCGGGCCTCACCAGCGCCGGTGCGTATCCCAACCTACCCTCCGACTCCCCGGTCAGGGTCCACAGGGTGACACTCGGCGCCGACCACACGAGGACCACCAGGGTGTTCTCGGTGAAGAAGCAACGCGCTTCCGAGACGGCAAACGTGAAATGCGAAGCCGTTAGGGGTTCGAAAGTTCTCGACTGCAGGAAGTCGTCTTCGGAGAGCGCGAGATACTCGCCTCCCGATTATAACAACTCTGTCAGTCCGACAAATGTGAGCGTTTGAGATGTAAGACTGACAGCTGTAGGTTAAATGCACGAGTGGGGATTTCTGAGAGTGTCGTTAATTATTATTTGGAATTGTTCAGTTGCGGCAGCGACAAAACTGTGGCCGGACTATATACCATATGCGCTTCTATTATGATTTTTAGGTTTCCGTATCCCGTACGGAAGTCTATTACAAAGCCTCCGCCGTCTGTCTGTCTGTCCGTCTGTCCGAGGGCTGTATCTCTTGAACCGTAATAGTAGCCCGTTGAAATTTTCACAGAATATGTGTTGCTATGGCGGATATAACAACAAATATTAAAAAAAAAGTAAATGTTAAAAATTAAGGGGGCTCCCCTACAACAAACGTGCAATAAAATCGATTAGTCACACTACTGAATAATAGATGGCGCCATGGCGCCACAGACTTTTATACATTGCATTGCTGAAAGACAAAAGATAAGCGGATATTATTGATAGCGGATGGATACGGAAGCCTCCGTGCGCGAGTAAAACTCGCACTTAACAGATTTTTTTTTGACACTGTCGAAATATCGCTTCGACTCATAAGGTCGTTTGTCCACGTGAACTATAATGTCAACCGGTATGTCGGTGGCTATACTGGACTAGAGGAGAACACAGCCGAGGCTACTATGCGGCCGTCTTACATCCAGTACGGTGGTACCAACCCAGTCGGATACCATTTGAGCCTACCACCTTGTATTAAAGGGACCATACCGGATTACATAAAAAAACCCTAGTAAGGGGCGAGGGAAGGGACCTACAGTTTGACACCGGTTCCGAACAGTGAAGTAGCAGATGTAGGTATAGCTACATATATAAACTGAAATTTACTTGCATATATGCACGTAAATTTCAGTTTATATAATAGCCGTTTCAACCGACCTTTCATTCAGTGAGGTGGTACCAACCCGGGCGGGTTAAACCCTACACTTAGTAGGATAAGAAGGAAAGGGACCTACAGATTTACGTGGAATCCGAACCATGGTCAGCCTCCAACGTTCGAGCGGTCACCCATCCATCCACTGACCGCGCCCAGGTGTGCTTATGATCACGACCGACAGTCGAGATCATAAGCACCACTGAGCTACCGAGGCGACATACTTTATGTACACAATTTGAATTCTGATGTTCTTAGCGATATAAAAACTCACTGTTAAATGCTCATAGTGAGTTCCGAAGAATATTTTAAACAAGATTTTTCTGAACTAAATTCGATAAATATAATTTTTTAGATTCGTTTCCGAGATCACTTACATTCGAGGAAAGAGAATCATTAATTAAACTTTGGTACGATGCTAACCTTCAAAGAGAATTTAAGAGTGTACTTAGATATAGAAAATAAGTATTATTATTAGCTTCTTGTAGGTAAAGGTTGTACGCCGCCAAAAATACAGGTTTTAGTGGTAACTGAAAAAAGAAGTTTGAGAACCCCTGCTCTATACAGCACTACACTATGTGATACCCCACTCGTGCAAATTCGCCATGCAAGTTTGGTTGGTGTGAAATTAGCCCAAGTTACAGTGGCCATACATATGTTTGGCCCAAGCAGGCTGGCACACCCACAGAGGGGCACACCTAATTTCACACTGACAAAAGATTACATATTCGTAAATATTGTAATTTTATTGTAACTCGAATAAACAACTCTGTATTATAATATAAATTATTAATCTGAGAATATAAATTGAGTCTAAAAGTCTGTAAAAATTTTAGATATTATGAAATGATCTCACTGTGATACTTATTTACAATTTAAGTTTTTATTTTTATATTGTCTCATTATTCATTCATCATTTATCATTTCTTCAATTTAAATATCATATATAATTTATGCATAATGGACACTGTGATCAGAGGACATTTTCATTTTCATTAAGTTTTCTTTGTTTAAGAGTATTCCCTTACTGGAGTATAAAAGTAGTATTTGTGTCACTGTTTATTTTGTATAGCTATTGTTGTTGGTTGTAGTGTAGATGTTTTGCTAAAAAAAAATGGAATTCGCAAAATGTTACCATACATTGAAATTGTACTATCTATACACCAGCAAGTGAAATACAACACTGCTACGTTTTTGATTTATTAGAAACATGTTTCATAAACTCAACGTTTCCTTCTCTCTATGTAACTTTTCTAACTACAGATAACCGGTGAACTCTGGAACGCTCTCCCTGCTCACTTATTTAAACCCAAGTACAGTCTCGGGTCCTTCAAGAGAAGCGTGAATAGCCACCGGTCCGCCCGACACCTTATGGGTGGCACGGCGCCGCATGTCTCGCTTAATGTATACAAAGAAAAAGATGTTTCTATTTAAAATAACAAAGTGGGTGCTTATTCTGTTTCTGCATTTGACTGGTTTCTGGTTAACCATACTCATACCCATTAATACTTCATCATAACTGCGTACACTTACTTTCAAAATCGTATCTAAAACGGATAACATGGAATGGAAATCATGGACTAATATCGCATACATCTGCACCTTGGCAAAGACGAAGACGCACGATCATAAACAAAGCATGCATGCCAACCGTACCGATCCATTGCATTCTGAAAATGCCGGACTATCATGGCACCTTCTTTGAGCCTGAGACTTCAATGTCGAGTTCAGTCGCCTTATCCGGCTACCTAAAAAGGGGATTGCCTAACAAACATCTCTTCAAATGGCCTGAAATATGCATGTCGCGATCGCAACAGTTAATGCAGAGTGTGGTATTGGTTGTAGAGAAATGGAAAGAGCGTCACGGGTACAGCTACAGCCATACACGAACGGCGCTCAGTCAGGTCTCCCTGGGCGAGTCTCGAGCGGAGCCCCGAGCCTCTCAGCAGCCGGACACTCGCCTCCCAACTCTTAGCGAGCGGTAGGCGCCACATCGCACCATTGAAGAAGCGGTAGGCGCCACATCGCTCCCTTGAAGAAGCGGTCGGCGCCACATCGTTCCCTTTAAGGACCGGTAGGCGCCACATCGCTCCCTTGAAGGACCGGTCGGCGCCACATCGCACTCTTGAAGAAGCGGTACACGCCATATCGCTCCCTTGAAGGACCGGTCAGCGCCACATCGTTCCCTTGAAGGACCGGTAGAAGCCACATCGCACTCTCGAAGAAGCTGTTGACGCTACTTCGCTCCCTTGAAGGAGCGGTCGGCGCCACATCGCTCCCTTGAAGGGAGCGGTCAGCGCCACATCGTTTCCTTGAAGGACCGGTCGGCGCCACATCGAATCCTTAAATCAGCTGTAGACGCCACATCGCTCGCTTGGAGCAGCGGTCGGCGCCACATCGCACTCTTGAAGGACCGATAGGCCCCACATCGCACCTCTGACAGCGGTAGGCGTCACCATCAAACCTCATCAACTTCTACTGGATAGGCGTCTTACTGTAATCTCTGGATCAGCGGTAAGCGCTTCATTGCACTTCTGGATTAGCAGGCGTCCTATTGCAACTCGGAAAGAGATTTAGATGCCGTATGCGTCTCTGAACTAGAGGTAGGTGCCTCATTGCACCGCTAGACGAGTGTTATGCTCTCACTGCACCATGACTGACAAATTATAAATTAAATGCTACAATGAGCTACTTTTTAATGAGTTACTTTTTTAAATGAGTTACATTGATTGTTTGAGATTATGCCTCGATCACATTCCAATGTTTGTTTCATATTTATTTATATAGATTATCTAAGTATTATGTTATATTCCAGCGAGTGCTGCTATAAATAAGTAGATAATATTATTAATAAGTCGAAGTAATAATTTAAGGTATATGTACATTCCATTTTAATTTTCTAAGAAAAGCGAGGTACTACGCTACCAAAGATGAAACGATACAAAGAAATTGCGTTAAAATGTCAATGTATTCCACATAAGCAATGTGTGTATGTAAGTACCTAATTTTCATTTTAAATATGCAAGTATTAAATGTACAATAGTACATAGTCATGTCTACCTCGGTATTGGAAAGAAAATTATAATGTTGTTGTCAACATCAAATTGTCCTTGTATATTTGTACGCAGTTAATTTTAAATTAATAATTGGGCCAGTATTTGCCGACATATTAAATATCGTAATTTGTCTCGAATAGTTTGTTTTAGTTATTTTTCTTAATGTGAAATCTCGTACCTTTTTTAATTAGGATTCTTTATGTCGGTGGCACAATTAATAATTTAATAAAATTTATTGAAGGGTCTAGCTAGAATTGTATAATTATGTTGTGTTTATTAAGATTAATTTAAATTATTTACCTAATGAACAAGGCCATATTTTATTTAATGATTTAAATTTAAAGATACATTTTAGGTATGAATTTTGTAATGGCACTATTTATTTAAGAAAATGCAAAAATGTACACTAAGCAATAAAAACAATTTCTAGAATGAAAATCATTATTTATTTCGATGACTATGTTACCAAGTAAATTTCCAAAGATTGTTGAAATAAATGTTTTCAGCTAAAATCTCATTGTTTTATTTTTCTTACATTAAAAGAATTATTTTGAAAAGTTTTCCTAAAGAAATCTTAGCTAAAAGGTCATGGGTGGTACTAAGTACCTACTAAGTAAATAAAACTGTTCAGACCGTTTCATGTGGCGCGACCGACGACGATGCAAGCCGTAACGTAGAGTACGTCGAGCCGAAACGCCTGTTGTCTGCCAAAGCAAACGAAAATGTCACCCTGCCTCCGCGGTCGCGTCAGCCCCTTCTATTATTATGGCATATTTAACTATATTTTATTTCATACGTTATTTTAGATTCTCGAGTACCCTATAGCCACTTCATACAACCCGAAATCTAAGACCTTTTTTTGTGGAACCTCACACGGTTGGCCACATCACCCAGGGTGACTCACCCTAGACTAGAACATTCGTGATGTCATCTCATAAAACCTTTATGAACTAGGTGCCATGTCAGTGCTTCCATTAGGTGGTGCCGTCAGCCGTCTACACTGAACTGGACGGAAAACACGAACTATTTACATAGCCGTTACGACCGACTTTTCATTCAGTGCGGTGGTACAAACCCGGGCGTGTTAAAACCTGTGAGGCTTGGATAGCAAGGTAAGAAGGGAACTACAGTTTTACGTGGAATCCGAACCACGGTCAGCCTCCCCTCCAACGGTCGAGCGGTCACCCATCCAAGTACTGACCGCGCTCAGGTGTGCTTATGATCACGACCGACAGTCGATCAACCGCACCACTGAGCTACCGAGCCTGAAGACTTAATTACTAGATTAATTAATATCTAGAGCTGTGTGATGCGTTCTTGGTCCCAGAGGGCCTAGTCCGAGTTTACGTGACAGCTACGTAAACGTCAAATACCGATCGAATTAAGTTTTTATGTATGGAGCTCTCTAGTGGCGCCGCGGTGAGCGTATTGTGCTCCCATACATAAAAACTCAATTCGATCGGTATTTGACGTTTACGTAGCTGTCACGTTAACTCGGACTAGGCCCTCAGTTCGATGTGATAACCTGTGATAAGTGATAACGTTCTGTCGGCAACTTTCGAAGGAGTGATTTTATATACAGCTTGTTTCAGGATAGGCTTGTGTAACTTCAGGAATAGAAAGTATTCATTATTAGAAGAAAAAAATCCTTATCACTCAAATCGATATTCCGTATTTTTTTTTTCATACAAAATTTAAAATTATAATAACAACTCGATAGACAGTGAGTATGGGGAGATTTGGCAATAGTGTTATCTAGGTCTAGCTAGGGAGTGTAATGACCTAATACAGTCCCCTTTTTCTTTTGATGCCATTCAAATTTAAGTGTTTCGAATTTACTTATAATATGCACTTTAAATTAGCCATTTTATTTTTATTATTTAAGGCGCATGTTAACCGTCCACCAAATCTCGATGAAACAATTTTCACCAAAAAGTACTATAACATGCATGACCGAATCTGGGAAAAAGTTTCAGAGCTTTTCGTCTTCAAATATGGACCCCTTTCGAACCCTGAAATTACGAAACCCTATCCTGAAACACCCTGTATATTGCATACATTCAATAAGTATTCTTTATTCTATAATGGCCTGAAATATCGACCATCGACATCGACTATCGAACATACCGAATAACATAAAAAAGTTATTTCACAATACATACGTACAATACAATAGAATAGAAAGCATTGTACACAATTGAAAGAAGAAACAGTACACGACAAGAAACAAGAAATACAGGAGTGTGCAAAGGTGGACTTATCACTGCAATTGATTTCTTCCTGACAACCTTTGCGTGATGGATGAGGAACGAGATGAGGAATAAAATTATATAGAAAGAAGTATGGGTAGTGCATGTGAGAAGGGGAGGAGCAATACATGTTTTATTTTTATAAATATATCTACATGTAACAAACATACCCATTTATACAATACGTACTATACGCAAGTTAATAAAAAACTGTGTGGGGCCGGTACAAAATAAGAATAACCCCACTGCATCTCTCCTCGTGCATGTCGTACAAGGCGACTAAGAGATAAGGAGAAGACAAGGTTGATAAGGTCGATAAGGTTCTCGGAAAAGTAGCTATATGGGGCCAGGAGAACCTTGTCGCCTTCAACGTTAGCAAGACTCAGTGCTGCGCATTATCTGCTAAGGTCGCTTCCTTTCCCTTCCAAGCTAGTTTCCAAGGCAACGTCGTACCTGTCTCGGAGCACCTAGACCTCCTGGGCACCACCATTTCCAAAGACGTAGGTTTCCGGCAACTAATCGAGTCTAAGGCCAAAGTTGCATCCAGAAAATTGGGAATACTTTTCCGAAATCGGCGGTTCTTCTCACGGCACAACTATTCCTGATGTACAAAACACAGATTAGACCGGTGATGGAGTACTGCAGTCACTTCTGGGAGGGTAGCCCCCATTATCTGCTTGCGTCCTTGGATTCGATACAGCGCCGAGCCATCCGTCTTGTTGGTGACCCGAAACTTACAGATGGTTTGGAGTATCTGAGTCGCAGACGATTTGTAGGTTCGCTTAGTCTGTTTTATTTACAGATACTATCACGGGTGCTGCTCTGTGGAACTGGCATCCCTTATTCCCTGCCACCCGTCCTATCTCCGCACAGCTCGGCGCAGACCAACAAACACAAATTTCACTTATACAGTTGTGTGCCTGTATAACGCTGGTGTGTAAATACTGTGTAGAATGCTACACAGCAGTTATATCTCCAGAATGGGCCCCAATTATAGTGCACGTTGTTCCATAACGACTGTTTAAGGTTCTGTGTAAATATTGTGTAAACGTTTAACCAGCTAGTACTATACAGCACCTAGTGGTGTTGTAGCTACTTATACAATATTTAACGAGCTGTCTGCTCCGTATTTAATGTGTAATGCTTCTATAACTAATACTATACAGCACCTGGTGATGTTGTAGCTACATATACAATACAATATTTAGCAGTCAGGACCGGTTATTATTTAGGAAGTGGTATAGATCGCGTTGTGTTCGCTAGCGGTCGAAAAGCGACTCTCAAAAATGTAACTCTATATCTCCATGACATGACAACATATATTAGCCCAAACTTGCAGTGGTTTCGCCGTTCTTGGTTACATTTTCCGTGGGAAGACCACTTTGTTGACAATATAGGTATGGTTTCACACTTCAGTTTCAATGGGCCCCCATAATTCACATTATTTAAAATAAAAATATGCGCTGGAGTGTAAAACATAACCTATAATAATAACCTAAGTGTGATTTATTCACCATTTAAGTGGAATATTTAAACTAATATTATAATATCGACCGGCATACACATATTTTAAGGCGAATTCTTTGCAAAAATGTATCCAAAATTATTTAAAATACAATATTTATGACATAAAATGGCGACCTTACTTATACAGCTATTGCAACTATTACCGAGCACCTACACAACACCTAGCTGTGAAACAGCGCGGTGGAAGTTCTTATTTCAAATGTTGCTCTCAATAACAATGTTATACAACTCAAACAGTAATACTGGATATGTAAGTTCGTAAGGGTTTCGTGATTCGTCTTTAAAAAAGTTTAATTACAAATTTAAAAAACCCCGGCCCTTAAAAAGTCTAAAATAATTTCCGTTGACTTACTTAAAGGAGTCGGTGGACCGCTAAGAAATTTCCGAAGCAGCTATGAGTTTTTATATTTTATTTACTTCTTTTTGATTTTATTTCACAATAGAAGAAAGTAGTTTTTTTGCTTCTAGCAAGGGAAATGGCGAGAAAAGTTTTAGAGATGTGCAAGAACGACATTCAGATAAATCATTTTTAAGGCTATATTTTCCCCATTTATTCCTTTCAAATACCAGGTCATTGTTTAAAATTAATGGTGTCAGTAAAGTAGCCCAAAAATCCCACAAAAATTTGTCAAAGTCGCCCAAATTGAGACAGTCGCAAAATACGTAAAACAAGTCGCAATTTCGGTTGTGCTGTGAGGTAGCCCAAATTGCGTGCGACATATCACCCAATCTGCCTTGGCCACGTTCCGCCACCACTGCCACCGCCCCGTCGCACATTAGGCTGAATTTCGAGTTTCATAGACATTCAAAAAAAATTTTTTAAATCCTCTTTTTTTATTGAAAATGTTTTGAAAGACCTACTGTAGGTCTTTACTGTAGGTCTTGCCTAAATATGTTTATCGAGACCATATAAAAGGTCTACTACAAAGTTATGATTTTTTGTCGAAAAAATTGTATGGAAATTACATAAAAAAATTCAATATCTCCTAAATCGCTCGGTTGCGCGTTATTTCTTCGCACAGTGTGATTCCGCTATTATTTTTACTTATTTTGGCATACTTAGAATTTCGCGCACAACTGCGATTTATTTTTTAATTAATTCAAGAAAAATTGTTATACTCCGCATATCAACCGCTTGCTAAGAAACTGAATATCTTGATAACTATACTGTGCGTGAGTGTGTTAAAGAACCATGCAGTTTACAGTTCAGTAGGTATTTGCTATTTGTGTACCTACAGGTGCAGTGTAGCTCGCACGCGTTCACGCTCACGCTAAACTCATGCGTCCCACCCGCACGCGGGCGCAACGCGGCCTGAAGCGTCCCTCCCTCCCTACCTACCTACCCTTGCCTGCGCAGTGCGCAGTCGCAGTCTGGCATTGGGCCCAGTGTGACCAGATTCAGTATTTTAATACTTTTTCAGTATATTTTGACGATTTTTTTGACCATCAGTATTTTTATAGGTATATTATTAAAAGTTAGTATTTTTTGGTATATTTAGCATAAAATTACATTTTCATGGTAAACACTGGACGGAATCGTCCCCACGAACTTTGCTTCTATCTTCTGCCGCGAACATCGGCATTATGGGAGGGAATTTCCCGAAAATTGTTTCACTTTGTGTAGTCATAGAGCAACATAGGTAAGTTCCCGTCCCGATCCCGATCCTTTGTTATCGATTATATAGATTAAAGAGCCCTAAAACTTGATCGCACAGTAAATCATTTGTTACAATCCTCAAGTATGTACTGGCTCACCCCGTTCTTGTGAGCAATTTTGGGTGGAAGTTGGAAAATTTTCTAACAGTGATGGAACTGTTATTTATACCCGTGTCCAAAGCTGCATGCGGGCGCATATTCTCAAAGATAAATTTAATAATTGTTAGATCTGTTTCTTTGCTCGGTTATTATTAATAACCGAGCAAAGAAACAGATCTAACAATAAAAATTTATCGGCAGTTTTAAAAACAAAGCAAGATGAAGGATGTTGTTTAAATTCGTGTGTTGTTTAATCCTTCGAAAATAATGTTAAAGTAAAATTCGAATATTTATAATGATGATGATGAGTAAAACATTTTATGAAAATCGGTATTTTTATTGGTATATTTGACCTGTCATAGAAAGTATATTTTAGTATTTTTTCAAGGTGGCAACGGTATTTTCGTAAAATTTAATCTGGTCACACTGATTGGGCCTCGCTCGGGCAGGACGTGTCATTCTTTGTACACTCCACACATCGAGCGTGCTAGTTTCGAATAGAGTTTAGACGTGCCATTCTTTGTACACTCCACACATCGCTCGTACTAGTTTCGAATAGAGTTTAGACGTGCCATTCTTTGTACACTCCACACATCGAGCGTGCTATTTTCGAATAGAGTTTAGACGTGTCATTCTTTGTACACTCCACACATCGCTCGTGCTAGTTTCGAATAGAGTTTAGACGTGCCATTATTTGTACACTCCACACATCGAGCGTGCTAGTTTCGAATAGAGTTTAGACGTGTCATTCTTTGTACACTCCACACATCGAGCGTGCTAGTTTCGAATAGAGTTTAGACGTGTCATTCTTTGTACACTCCACACATCGCTCGTGCTAGTTTCGAATAGAGTTTAGACGTGCCATTATTTGTACACTCCACACATCGAGCGTGCTAGTTTCGAATAGAGTTTAGACGTGTCATTCTTTGTACACTCCACACATCGAGCGTGCTAGTTTCGAATAGAGTTTAGACGTGTCATTCTTTGTACACTCCACACATCGCTCGTGCTAGTTTCGAATAGAGTTTAGCGTAAACATTACACGAGCGTTAAAAACACTAAGTTGTATGCTCTGTGTCATATTACACCTTGGCGCGGTTTGCGTGAACAATTTGAGTTATGCAGACGACATGGTGCTGCTGTGCCCCTCTGTGAAGGGACTGAGAAGGCTGATAGGTATCTGTGAGCAATACGCTGCCGGACACGGACTGACTTACAACGTAAAAAAGACCGAATTGATGGTCTTCCGACACGGCAGCGGTCCCGAAAATGTGCCACCAGTAACTTTGCGCGGTTTTCCTCTGAAAACCGTTACAAAGTTAAAGTATCTCGGTCACATTATAACGGAGAAACTGAAGGACGATGAAGACATGGAGCGCCAGCGAAGAGTAATTGCCATGAAGAGTAACATGCTCGCCAGACGGTTTGCGCGGTGCTCGAGGGAGGATCACACTGTTCAAGGCCTACTGTCAGGCGCTCTACACCGGGCATTTGTGGTGCAACTACACGCAGCGAGCGTTTAACTCGCTGCGTGTACAATATAACAATGCACTGCGGTGCATGCTGGGTTTGCCGTGGCGGTGTAGTGCGTCGGGCATGTTCGCCGAGAACAGGATCGATGACTTCTTTGGAGTGCTGCGCAAGCAGAAGGCAGCATTTCTTGGTCGCGTCATGACCAGCGAAAATTTAATTATTGAAAATGTTGGCATGTATATATATTATTATGAATTTTTAAAATGAATAAATTATTAAGTATTAGGTATTTTATTTATTAAAGACAATTTTATTATTTTATTTTATTTTTGTAAGTATTCGTATGTGCAGACAATTTGTATTTTTATTTTTTTATTTTGATGACTGAAGACGCATTTTTTTATTCTTTATTATTTTATTTCAATTAATTCAATTCATTTAATTTGTATTTATTTTAATACTTTAATATTTATTGTTTACTGAATGCTGTATTTGAATTTGTTGTGTGTGCGATGGGACAAGTGCCTGAACAAATAAACGATTTGATTTGATTTGATTACTTAAAAGCAAAAGGAGCGAAGGATGAGTCGTGCCGAACTGTACTGTCTATTAATTTCTCTGCTCTTTAGTGAAACTTTAATTACGAAAAATGGAAAGCTTGACTACTAACCTGGATTTGTTCATAATTATGAAAAATGCTGATTCTTTAATGCCCCTAGCATTAACGAATCAGCTCGAATGCAGTATGGCCAAAGAATATCTGCCTCAAGCCAGTCTCCATAATCCTTTTTGAAGATTTCAAATTTTCGATGAGTATTTTGCCATCTCTTCATTGCAGTAGCCAATGAAACGTCGACAAAATTCTCTTAAGGTCGAACTTTCTTCATTAGAAAGGGTGTAGTTCAATCGGGATACGACTGCCTCAAATAATTTTAGATTAACATTTTTCTTATCTGCATTTTTAAAATATGAACAAATCCAGTTTAGTAGTCAAGCTTCCCATTTTTCAACCGACTTCAAAAGGAGGAGGTTCTCAATTCGACTGTATGTTTTTTTTTTTGTATGTTTGTTACTACGTCAATTGTACGCGATTACTACGGCCGATTTTAAAAATTCTTTTTTTGTTCGGTAGGTCATACTTCAGAGGTGCTCCCATATAAATTTTATTGAAATTCATTCCGCGGTTTAAAAAAAAAATCAACAAAAAACTATGCTTTGTGGTTACGTTCAGCAAAACTTTTGATGTGGACTTTTTCAGCAATAAAAACATAAGCAATTCGATACCTCAGCACGTCGATATACTGAAACACGCTCAAAATTTTGCAGTTTGACACATGGCGAATAATTCTGTACCACTTCAACCGATTTCGATTATTCTTTTTTATGTAAAGAATGAAATTAACGCGATTCCGCCGAGTACACTAATAGCAAAGAATTACTAAAAAAAAACTGTGAAATAAAAAACTATTTATAAAAAATATAAAAACCGACTTGAAAAATGTATGAAATAAAAAAAATCGAACCCTAGAGTTGAAGGCGGTGTTAGCAAGCAAAAATGATGGATGAAAGAAAACATGAGTGGATGATATCCTTTTGTGATTTTGTGTAGCCTTCTTTTGCACCGCCTTCAACTTTAGGATTAAATTTTCTTTTATTTCATACATTTTTGAAGTCGGTTTTCATATTTTTTATACTCGTAATTAAAGTTTCACTAAAGAGCAGATAAATTACTAAAGACAGTACAGTTCGGCACGACTCATCCTTCGCTCCTTTTGTTTTTAAGTAATATGACACAGAGCATACAACTTAGTGTTTTTAACGCACGTGTAATGTTTACGCTAAACTCTATTCGAAACTAGCACGAGCGATGTCTAAATTGTGTGATTTTCCAACACCAGAATATATGCCATTAACGAATGGTGTCATGTTGGGTTTTTCGTATATGTTACACAAAATTGGCCAAAGTTCATGTTTGGAACTTGTATATATTGGCAAGCCGTCGATATTCACATTGAGTGAAACGCTGTCTGGTAAACTGGTAAAAAAATTCAATCGTGATTCCAGGGGCTCTGTTATTCCAGGATGCTAGTACTCTCCATTATCTAATGGAATAGTCTGAATTTTTCTTGAAGTTCTCAAAAGTGTTCGTGGATCAATTGGCAAGGTGCACTTCATAGTTTTATTTGAAATACAAAACAAATCTTTTAAAGCAGCGTGACTTATGTTGTGATTATTAGCCCATTTTTTTATGTCATCTCGAAAGTTGCTGTTCTTCTCATACTCATCTGTGATATCATTTCCATCTTCTTCTGAATCATGTTTTCTGATACATTCCTCATTTTCCGATTCATCCACAAACTCCACGGAACCCTGCGCATCTTGACACGTTGTATGTGTTTGTGACGACGACGACTGATTATGGCGTTGTTTTTTAAATTCTGCTCCACACATTTCCTTGTAATATTTAATAACTTTTCTTTTAAAACCTCCAGTTCGCTTCATTTTCTTAATTTTTGCGAGATCCATTATTAATTCTTAGCACGCTCTTTTAGGATCAGTTATAGAGAACATAACACTATAACTGAACTATATCACACTTATTCAACATCAACTCAGCTCTGTGTGATGTAATGATGTAATTTTCACCTTTATATCACAAACACTTGTATATATATCCGCTTAAAGCTGAATAAATGCTGTATAAGTGCTCTCATAACACTATAACTCAACTATATCACACTTATTCAACATTAACTCAGCTCTGTGTCATGTAATAATTTATATCACAAACACTTTATAGTGCTTAAAGCTGAATAAATGCTGTATAAGTGCTCTCATAACACTATAACTCAACTATATCACACTTATTCAACATTAACTCAGCTCTGTGTGATATAATGATGTAATTTTCACCTTTATATCACAAACACTTGTATAATACCCCGCTTAAAGCTGAATAAATGCTGTATAAGTGCTCTCATAACACTATAACTCAACTATATCACACTTATTCAACATTAACTCAGCTCTGTGTGATGTAATAATGTAATTTTCACCTTTATATCACAAACACTTGTATAATACATTCAAAATCAGCTTAAAGCTGAATAAATGCTGTATAAGTGCTCTTTTAAGAGATGCTCTATTGTGACTGTATAAGAAGGAATAATGTACTATTACACAACTCATTTTTAAGGTATCGAGTAATAGTCATTAAGGGAGCACTTATACAGCTGTTAATGATTTCGGAAGCTCTTACACAATATTTTTACAATTACTTTTTAAGTTATCGGGTAATAGTCGTTACGGAAGCACTTATACAGCTGTTAATGATTTCGGAAGCTCTTACACAATATTTTTACAATTACTTTTTAAGTTATCGGGTAATAGTCGTTACGGAAACACTTATACAGCTGATAATGATATCTGAAGCACTTATAGAATATTTTTACAGCTTTCTTCTCTATAACCCGGCCGTATACAACCATTTTGCCGGTTGGGGAGAGACTCAGCACCCTTTTGTTGTTGACATTGGGCTTTTGAGAACCCATCGGTTCTCTAAATCGTTTCTTTGTCGCACCGCTAGGCTGTGGAACTGTCTTCCGGCGAGTGTGTTTCCCGAATCCTTTAACCTGGGTGTCTTCAAACGTCGTATTAACAGGCTAGACAGCCTAGCAACAGTCCGCAAATCTGCTGCGCGAGGAGAGGTGTTTTTGGCTCTGTCGAATGCACCATTGGTCTCTCGGGACAGCCACCCTTGTTGGTTTACATGAAAAAAATAAAATAAAAAAAGATGCCGCGCATAAGGGCGACAGGCTAGCCACCTCTCACTTTGGCGCGGTCTTTCCGCCTAGTCATGCAGCAGGTGGACCTTCGTGCCATACTTGCTGCCTGATAGTTATCTTGTCCGAATAATTTGCTAAACGTGGTGGTGGGTGTTGTGTTGTAATAATTTACCTGAGTAGTTTTTTTTTATTTTTATGGATACTGACACGGTTGGCTGCATCACCTACAACGTCCGTGATGTCAGCCCATAAAACCGGGTGAACTAGGTGCCATGTCAGTGCTTCCCCCTTTGATCGTCTTACATAGCCGTTTCAACCGACGTTTCATTCAGTGCGGTGGTACCAACCCGGGCGGGTTAAACCCTACCACCAAGTAAGATTAGGAGGGAAGGGACCTACGTTGCAGCACAATACCGATTACTCTGCTTACCCCTATTGTCGGGATACGCCGTGCGGTGTGTGTGTGAATAAAAAAAAGGGAAAATTAGTTAAGGAAGAATTTCTTCAATTAGTTTTTAAAAAAAAATTTAGTTTCAGTGACGGAAGTGACGGACAGTGCGGCAGCGAGTTCCACAGACGAGAAAATAATGAACAGCAAATGAATCGGTGTAGAAACCAGACAGCCAATTGTTTGCGAGAAAGTAGTATTTTTCGTAAACATAAAAAGCGAGCTTGAAAATTTTAAGTTAAAAATAATTTTGATAATTAGAAAAGTGGTTTTCCTTGATAACCTGATGCTAAAAAGATTGATGAGAAAAAAAAAATTTCTAAACCTCGACGAAACTAATCTTCTAACGAAGCATGATTACTTGTTTTGATAATGAAAGCTAGTTAAAAGATGGAACAACGAAAACTGTTCGTTTATTTTTTACCCATTTTATAAAGTATATTGTGGCAACTAAAAATCCTAGTTTTTTTTTTTTTTAAGTTTAGTTTGAGATACCTGTGTAGATGCTTTAATAGATTGGTTTAAGTTGATCTATTTATATTATTGGGTAGTTCCTTTATTTCAAGCTGGAACGATGAAAATAGTGTTCTTGATTTCAAGTTATCCTACTTTTATTATTTAAACCGACAATAATGGCTCAGTATTAGCATTTATTACTCAGTATAGCAGTATACTGTAAGCGGCGGGTGGCCGAGTGGTTTGGGCATCGGCTTCTAATGCGAGAGGTCCGAGGTTCGAACTCGGTCGGCGTGTACCAATGAGTTTTTTCTGACGAAAAAATGTACGTGCATGTCTACACCTTCTGCTTCACCGTTCGGAACCGGTGTAAAACTGTAGGTCCCTTCCCTTGCCCCTTACTAGGTGGTAGGCTCAAATTGTAGCCGACTGGGTTGGTACCATCGTACTGGATGTAAGATGGCCGCATAGCAGCCTCCGTTGTGTTCTCCTCTAGTCCAGTATAGCCAGCAATCCAGGGAAGTCCCCGGTATGGCACCTACCTTCTCGGAGGTCATATTGGCTGGTCGGAGCCAATATAAAAAAATAGATGTATACCTACCTACGCGCTATTTAGTTTTTCCTTCCGACGACACGCCTTAAATGCCGCCATTGATATAATATACCTAGTGAGTGAATGCCGACCGTCTTATCTCTCGTCCAGCGGCTGATAAATAACAAACAGTAACAAACATTAGTCAGTAGGTAGATACACACACCCTACACAGTAGTGTCGTGTGCAATCGTTAGTACGCAGTGTGGACACACACATGCATATAGTCATCCATTTCCTTGTATTCCAGCTGGACATGGAAATTTATATGGAGAAACAGCATTGTCAACACATTGCATACATTCCTTGTTCGCAACATTTGATCGACATGCACTATACTTTATTTTTCGAAACAGGCCAGTACTGAGAGTTACTATCTCATCTTACATGCTGCGTCTGCCGTGGCGGTGTAGCGCGTCTGGCATGTTCACGGAAAACAGGCTCGACGACTTCTACGCTATAATACGTAAAAGTAAAGCCTCGCTCCTTGAGAGACTGACAAGGACAGATAACTCAATGATCAAATGTGTCGCTGATCATATGTTTTATATTGATTTTATTCTGTTTTAGCATTTAAGTATTGATTTGACGAAATTATGTATAATTAGGATAATTAGGACTGAGTACCTGAATAAAGAAATATTTTATTATTATTATTTCTTTATTGTCACGTTTTCTTATTCTATTTACATATCTATATTAATTCTATCTATACAATTTAAAAAATACATACAAAATTAATACAGACAAAAACAAAAAAAAGAAAACGGTAAAATTCCGCCGACACGGCGGGAGACAAGCCCCAAGCACGCCGGCGGGTGCAGGCCGTGGCTACGGAGCTCTCCGGGACGACGCGAGACTAGCTTCGAGCGATAGGTGGTGGTACTAGACACGTAGGCCACCACCACCCCCATCTCGGAGAGCTCCGTATCCACGGCCTGCACCCGCCGGCAGCAAGATTAAAAAGTGGTGTAAGTAAGTTAGTTAGGTACTAGGTAGGTACTTAAACAGTTACCAATAATAAATTACCAATTCCTACATCTGTCACATGTCTTACTCTAGTTTACTACCATACACACATACCTACTCTAGTTTACTACCATACACATATCTGTATGAACAGGAGAGTACGATCTGATGCAAAATGTGTGCATTCGTGGATTACATTGGGGACGAAGTAAATTGTGTGCAATGCAACCTATCCTATGACAATAACAGTTTTAATCTTTCGAATTCTGTGCCTTTCTTTGCTTCCAGCGCGGAGTGCGGAGCTATCATCATCATGCAAGGAGGAATCAGTCAAATAAATACCTCCTTGTTTTTAGGGTTCCGTAGGTACCGTACGTGTACGGAAGCCTATTTATTATTAAGCCTACATCGTCCGTCTGTCCGTCTTCCCTTTTACCTGTACCTTTTGAACCGTAATAGGTGACCGGTTGAAATGCTCACAGAATATGTGTTATTTATTATGATACCTATTTTAATTATATATTGTATTACAAAACACAGATTTTAATTTATTTCGACTTTAGTCGTCGTCAGTTATATGTAAATTTAAATTATAGATAGGTACTTAATTAAAATATTTACAACTTTCTGGCGTGTCAAGAATGATGTGATGGCCTGATGGATGATGGATGATTAAAGTCGAAATAGATTACAAATTATAGATGTTTTTATTATTACCAAAAAATTGGTAATACTAAAAACATCTTTTATTCATTATTATGTATGATATACTTAACAAAGAAATACATATCTATTATGTCACATCTTCTACAAATATGGGATAATTTGTTTCCGCGACATAACTGACTTCAAAGAGGGAAACCGGCCAAGTGCGAGTCGGACTCGCGCACCGAGGTTTCCGCACTATAAAAAAAACATTGAAAAAAAAAACACGTTTCTTGTCTGGGAACGACCATAATTTTTACTTTTTCTATTTCTTATTATTTGCTGTTATATCCGCCATAATAACACATATTCTGTGAAAATTTCAACCGGCTACCTATTACGGTTCCAAAGATACAGCAGTAGGACAGACAGACAGACAGACAGACAGACAGACAGACAAAAATACGGCGTAGGTTTAGTAAAATGTACGTGCAATTTAGTTTGTCATTCCGACGACACGCTCTTAAGCCTAGTTCACATTAGTAGAGTTAGCGGTAGAGTTAGTACGGCGAGTACTAAATAGCCCCCTTACTCTACCAATGTAGACGCAATCGGTAGAGTTAGTGGACATCAAGGTCTAAAAACAGGCAATGTTTTCTCTGATTCGGCACCTAAATTAAATAGCCCATTCATTCATTACACTTTCAGATCAGAACTACTGACTATGGAAAACATGAACAGCTACATTCAGTAGGTGGACAGGTAGTATCTTGGTGGTATCAATGCAGACTGGTTCCACCGTTACCACCTAGGATATAGTAGGTACCTACACAGAACAACGATCGGGCCACACCGCCCGGGCGCCCGCGCCCGCGGCAGACTGGTCTGGTTCAACCTACCACAACATCATCAGCACGTATCGACCCACTGCTCGACATAACCCTCTCCCAAGGCATGCCACCACACGCGGTCTTCCGCTCTTCTCATTCATCCACCCCCGGCTACCTTTTTAATGTCGTCTCTCCACCTAGCCGGGGCGGCGTCCGACGCTAAATTTATTTTCTTAGCAATGTCAACTACGTTTTTTTTTTTTTTTTATGGAACCTGACACGGTTGGCTACATCACCTACAACATCCGTGATGTCAGCCCATAACACAGGGTGAACTAGGTGCCATGTCAGTGCTTCCCTTCATTTCGTGTCGGCTACACTAAACTGGACGGAAAACACGAACTATTTACATAGCCGTTTCAATCGACGCTAAGCCTCCAACGGTCGTGCGGTCACCCATCCAATCACTGACCGCGCTCAGCGTTGCTTAATAACAGTTGACTAACCAACCGCGCCACTGAGCTACCGAGGCTGACGAATTTTCTTATCCCTTAGTCGACTTTTACGACATGCGACGGGGAGAGATGCAGTGGGGCTATTCTTTTTAAGTACCGACCCCACACGGTACAGTACCGACCCCACACGGTACACGGTACGTTAGTTCTTTGTCGTATTTCGTCATTACGGATTGGATCGATCAAAGAAATGCCGAGCATTACTCTTTCCATTGATAGCTCGCTGAACGAATTTAAATTTGTGGACCAGGCCCACAGTTAGGGTCCACGTTTCGGACCTACTAAGGAACCTCGTAAGGAACCCATCGTGTTAGTAAAAGAAGTTCAACTAATTACATATATAGGTATCAAACTTGAAGAGAAAATGGTGCACTTGGGATTTGTCGCAAAAAACTGTTTTTCGCAAGCCTTTTACTTAAAGTTTCTACATTTCAACAGTCTTTAGATTTCTACGTAAGTAGGTAGGTACTTATTTATTTATAAGCTTTACCGAAGTCAAAAGAAAAATACACATAATGAATGAGTTTCGTTAATTCATGGCCTTCACTCTTGCATACTCAATCGAACACAGTAGGTACTAGAACATAATATTGTACCTAATCAATAATAATCATTCCATTCCACACGGCCTCGATCGCTGCACACGGCACGCGCGGGGTAAGTAAGAGTGAGACCGAAGAACGGGCCGCGCGCAAAATCATTTTGTGTGCAAACAACACTCATCGTTCCATTGCACACGGCTCAGCCTTCCATAGTACCGGTATATAATCAACAGTGGCGCGTCATAGGCCATTCATTGCTGATCAATCATTCTGGCGATACGTTGCAACTCGTTGTAAAATATATGATATCTATTTGAATAAATTGTGTATCAGCGCCATCTTGTGATTGTACTGTGTACTACGGAGGCGACTATCGCAGAAACTTCGAACGCCACCATCGCCGGTATGGATAGTCAAGGTAAATATTATTATGTGCAATTTTTGTTTCTTATAATGATTGTTGCCATATGATTTTGTATAGATGGCGCTACTGTTTGCTTTCTGATAATATGGAAACTAAAAGCAAAATTGGGTATAGGTCGTTCGTTCTAACCTGAGGCGTACAAATACATTCACGCATGACGGTGAGCATAAAATTCTGCTAGTGTAGTAGTCATGTACAGGTGCATGTCAAGCATTTGTAGACAGATGTAATGTAGCTCCTCTAGTCCAGTATAGCCAGCAATCCAGGGAAGTCTCCGTTGTGGCATCTACCTTCTTGGAGGTGATATTGGCTGGTCGGAGCATGCGCTTTAGCCCCTCTAACTCAGCCACCCATACCGGATTACATAAAAAAAAAAAGAAAATGCTTTATTGCTCCAGTAAACATTACACGAATTTCAACATTTGTATTAGAGAAATGCATTTGTGTGCGTACGTGTGTTCGCCTCAGGTTAGGCCGTCCATGTTATACAAAGACATTAAACTCACCCTCTTTGATGTTATATTAATACAAGTGTGGCAATTCTTGATTAAATAATATTGTTGTATTAATTTGCAATATTTTAAAACTATTTGGTAGGTACCACCACCGTACTAGACGAAATATGGGCCCATAGAAGCATTGGCTGTGTTCTCCTCTAGTCTAGTCCAACTAAAAAAAATACATAATGCTCCTCAATCACCACTGCGCGCGCAGCTGCGGCAGGAATGCCTCATCATCATCATCATCATCAGCCTGTATCGGTCCACTGCTGGACATAGGCCTCTCCCAAGGCAGGCAGGAATGCCTGATGATGATAAAACTAATGTGCCTAAACTAAACTGCATAGCCAACCCATGTACACGTGAGCCAGTGCCTATAAAAATATTTGAAAATAAAATCAGCCTCGGTAGCTCAGTGGCGCGGTTGGTCGACTGTTGTTAAGCAACCCTGAGCGCGGTCTGTACTTGGATGACCGCTCGACCGTTAGAGGCTGACCGTGGTTCGGGTTCCACGTAAAACTGTAGGTCCCTTCCCTTCTTACCTTACTAGGTGGTAGGGTTTATTCCGCCCGGGTTGATACCACCGAACTGAATGAAACGTGTCGGTCGAAACGGCTATGTAAATACAGTGTTTTTCGTCCAGTTCAGTGTAGCCGACATGAAATGCAGGGAAGCACTGACATGGCACCTAGTTCACCCGGTGTTATGGGCTGACATCCTTCCTATAATATAAAGGCGACTAAGGGATATGACTCCCTTCTTAAATTACTAGGTGGTAGGGTTTAACCCGCCCGGGTTGGTACCACCGCACTGAATGAAAGGTCGGTCGAAACGGCTATGTAAATAGTTTGTGTTTTCCGTCCAGCTCAGTGTAGCCGGCACGACCGAAGGGAAGCACTGACGTGGCATCAAGTTCATCCGGTTTTATGGGCTAACATCACGGATGTTGTAGGTGATGTAGCCAACCGCGACAGTTTCCATAAAAAAAAAAATATTATAATAATGTACTCTGCGGGGTGACATCACGGATGTTGTAGGTGATGTAGCCAACTTGAAATTGGCTTAGATAACATACATATAAAGCGAGGTTAAGAAAACATACAAAAACTCCTGCGTATACGGTCTAATATGCTCTAAGCTAGCGATTCCCAATTACATTTTAATCCAATTCATTTTTGTCAGCCTCGCTAGCTCAGTGGTGCGGTCGGTCGACTGTCGGTTGGGTCATACATAAACATAAGCACACCTGTACCTTAATCACGAGATTTAACCTACTACGCTACGCCGCGCCGTGATCTCCGCATCATTTTGTATGGAGAAACGGAGCAGCGCCTCTAGTGATAGATTTGCGAACTTCGTTTCTCCATACAAAATGATGCGGAGAACACGGCGTAGCGTAGTAGGTTAAATCTCGTGATTAGGATACTGAGCGCGGCCAGTGATCGATGGGTGACCGCTCGACCGTTGGAGGCTGACCGTGGTTCTGATTCCACGTAAAACTGTAGGTCCCTTCCCTTCTTACCTCACTAGGTTGTAGGTTTTAACCCGCCCGGATTGATACCACCGCACTGAATGAAAAGTCGGTTGAATAATAATAACGATAATAACCTCTAATAATAATAATAACCTCGTCAGTAAGGAACGAAGCAGAGAAGATGTTAAAGTATCTTGATTTTGTAGCACGAGGTTGCCACAATGTGGCCCGCCGACTCGACGATCGTTGTGCCCATAGTCGTTTCGGCGCATGGGTTGATAGCGAAGAGCCTCGACGACCCCCTTAAGAAACTCTCGCTGAGTGGTTGGGTCAAGGGCCAGATCTAGAAGGCAGCCCTGCTCCACACTGCGCGTATAGTCCGGAGGTTTCTCTCTTTGAGACCCGACCATCGGTAGCCTGGACTCGCCCCGCGCGCCGCCGGCGGTGGTGGAAACTCCATTTGTTTTTATAACAATTTTAGGTTTTAATTTTGTAAACATTTAAAATGTATATAAAAAGAAATGTGTGAATAAATGGATGAAATAATAATCTACAACACCCGTGATGTCATCCGTAACAACCATTCTGAATTGTTATGTGTCAGTGTTTTCCTAAGAGCATTTTTTTTTTATTTTGCAGGACCTTCGCAATCAGCTGACAAAATGAATCCCGACAACACCAATTGCAAGGACTGCAAGTGCGGCGGAAAGTGTAACCAGGCCGGCTGCTGCTGTGTCTCAGCCGACAAGACATGCATCTGCATCTGCTGCGACGGGGCCAAAGACAAGACTGCTTGCAAGGACTGCAAGTACGGCGGAAAGTGTAACCAGGCCGGCTGCTGCTGTGTCTCTACTGACAAGACCTGCATCTGCATCTGCTGTGACGGAGCCAAAGACAAGACTGCTTGCAAGGACTGCAAGTGCGGTGGAAAGTGTAACCAGGCCGGCTGCTGCTGTGTCTCAACCGACAAGACATGCATCTGCATCTGCTGCGACGGGGCCAAAGACAAGACTGCTTGCAAGGACTGCAAGTGCGGTGGAAAATGTAACCAGGCCGGCTGCTGCTGTGTCTCAACCGACAAGACATGCATCTGCATCTGCTGCGACGGGGCCAAAGACAAGACTGCTTGCAAGGACTGCAAGTGCGGCGGAAAGTGTAACCAGGCCGGCTGCTGCTGTGTCTCAACCGACAAGACATGCATCTGCATCTGCTGCGACGGGGCCAAAGACAAGACTGCTTGCAAGGACTGCAAGTGCGGCGGAAAGTGTAACCAGGCCGGCTGCTGCTGTGTCTCTTCTGACAAGACCTGCATCTGCATCTGCTGTGACGGAGCCAAAGACAAGACTGCTTGCAAGGACTGCAAGTGCGGTGGAAAGTGTAACCAGGCCGGCTGCTGCTGTGTCTCAACCGACAAGACATGCATCTGCATCTGCTGCGACGGGGCCAAAGACAAGACTGCTTGCAAGGACTGCAAGTGCGGTGGAAAGTGTAACCAGGCCGGCTGCTGCTGTGTCTCATCCGACAAGACATGCATCTGCATCTGCTGCGACGGGGCCAAAGACAAGACTACTTGCAAGGACTGCAAGTGCGGCGGAAAGTGTAACCAGGGCGGCTGCTGCTGTGTCTCAACCGACAAGACATGCATCTGCATCTGCTTCGACGGGGCCAAAGACAAGACTGCTTGCAAGGACTGCAAGTGCGGAGGAAAGTGTAACCAGGCCGGCTGCTGCTGTGTCTCTACTGACAAGACGTGCATCTGCATCTGCTGCGACGGGGCCAAAGACAAGACTGCTTGCAAGGACTGCAAGTGCGGCGGAAAGTGTAACCAGGCCGGCTGCTGCTGTGTTTCTACTGACAAGACCTGCATCTGCATCTGCTGCGACGGGGCCAAAGACAAGACTGCTTGCAAGGACTGCAAGTGCGGCGGAAAGTGTAACCAGGCCGGCTGCTGCTGTGTTTCTACTGACAAGACCTGCATCTGCATCTGCTGCGACGGGGCCAAAGACAAGACTGCTTGCAAGGACTGCAAGTGCGGCGGAAAGTGTAACCAGGCCGGCTGCTGCTGTGTCTCAGCCGACAAGACATGCATCTGCATCTGCTGCGACGGGGCCAAAGACAAGACTGCTTGCAAGGACTGCAAGTGCGGCGGAAAGTGTAACCAGGCCGGCTGCTGCTGTGTCTCAGCCGACAAGACATGCATCTGCATCTGCTGCGACGGGGCCAAAGACAAGACTGCTTGCAAGGACTGCAAGTGCGGCGGAAAGTGTAACCAGGCCGGCTGCTGCTGTGTCTCAACCGACAAGACATGCATCTGCATCTGCTGCGACGGGGCCAAAGACAAGACTGCTTGCAAGAACTGCAAGTGCGGCGGAAAGTGTAACCAAGCCGGCTGCTGCTGTGTCTCAACCGGCGAGACATGCATCTGCATCTGCTGCGACGGGGCCAAAGACAAGACCGCTTGCAAGGACTGCAAGTGCGGCGGAAAGTGTAACCAGGCCGGCTGCCGCTGTGTCTCAACCGACAAGACCTGCATCTGCGTCTGCTGCGACGGTGCCAAAGACAAGACTGCTTGCAAGGACTGTAAGTGCGGCGGAAAATGTAACCAGGCCGGCTGCTGCTGTGTCTCAGCCGACAAGACATGCATCTGCATCTGCTGCGACGGGGCCAAAGACAAGACTGCTTGCAAGAACTGCAAGTGCGGCGGAAAGTGTAACCAGGCCGGCTGCTGCTGTGTCTCAGTCGACAAGACATGCATCTGCATCTGCTGCGACGGGGCCAAAGACAAGACCGCTTGCAAGGACTGCAAGTGCGGCGGAAAGTGTAACCAGGCCGGCTGCTGCTGTGTCTCAACCGACAAGACCTGCATCTGCGTCTGCTGCCACGGTGCCAAAAACAAGACTGCTTGCAAGGACTGTAAGTGCGGCGGAAAATGTAACCAGGCCGGCTGCTGCTATGTCTCATCCGGCAAGACATGCATCTGCATCTGCTGCGACGGGGCCAAAGACAAGACTGCTTGCAAGGACTGCAAGTGCGGCGGAAAGTGTAACCAGGCCGGCTGCTGCTGTGTCTCTACTGACAAGACCTGCATCTGCATCTGCTGTGACGGAGCCAAAGACAAGACTGCTTGCAAGGACTGCAAGTGCGGTGGAAAGTGTAACCAGGCCGGCTGCTGCTGTGTCTCAACCGACAAGACATGCATCTGCATCTGCTGCGACGGGGCCAAAGACAAGACTGCTTGCAAGGACTGCAAGTGCGGCGGAAAGTGTAACCAGGGCGGCTGCTGCTGTGTCTCAACCGACAAGACATGCATCTGCATCTGCTGCGACGGGGCCAAAGACAAGACTGCTTGCAAGGACTGCAAGTGCGGCGGAAAGTGTAACCAAGCCGGCTGCTGCTGTGTCTCAACCGACAAGACATGCATCTGCATCTGCTGCGACGGGGCCAAAGACAGGACTGCTTGCAAGGACTGCAAGTGCGGAGGAAAGTGTAACCAAGCCGGCTGCTGCTGTGTCTCAACCGACAAGACATGCATCTGCATCTGCTGCGACGGGGCCAAAGACAAGACTGCTTGCAAGGACTGCAAGTGCGGAGGAAAGTGTAACCAGGCCGGCTGCTGCTGTGTCTCTACTGACAAGACCTGCATCTGCATCTGCTGCGACGGGGTCAAAGACAAAACAGCTGGCAAGGACTGCAAGTGCGGCGGAAAGAGTAATTAATTAGAGATTAATTAGATATTAGTAATTAATTAGTGCGGCTGCTGACCCAAGATTGTCATACCTATTTATAGTCACATTCGTGTATTTTTTACTGTATTTTTACCTATTTAATAGATATTATAAATATAACTACATAAATCATAAATTTCAACTTTTAAAATGGAAATATTTTTAGATAAGATTACTTCATTAATTAATAAAATGGGATTTATTGAACTACCGATGTTTCATTCCTTCAAATGTGTAACATCCTTGATTAAAATAACAAGATTGTTTTTTCTTGTAAAAATAAGTTTATTGTATATACATAGATTTAGGACACTCAATTATCATAAAAACAACAGGCTCTTAACTAACTATATTTTTTAAAAGCACATTTACAATTACATTACCTAGACTGAAACATTTAATATGAAACAACATTTTCATTTAAGAGTAATGCAACAAAGTTAAACCTCTTTCAAAATACCTAATCTCTTTTAAAAGTACTCAACTTTGTAAATTAAATTTGCATTTATTCAGGCACTCACAGTTTAGTAGAAAACTAAGTACTCATTTTTGTTATACACGCTGAGATTTTCGGGACAAGATGGTGGGTAGCTTCATGTTCTAAAACATGCAATAAAGAATTAAATGTTTTTTGAAAAGAATAATGTTTTTGTACGTATTTTCGAGGCATTAAACATTTAATAGACGTTTTCCATTTCTCAATAAGTAAATATTATGTCTAAAATTACGTAGGTACTAGAAACTCAATAAAACATTAATTATTAATTAATAATAGGTACATAATTATTAAAAATAATTATGGTCAATTTATTTAATATCGCAGATCGCCGCGCCATCTCATCCCAAAAACGAATCCAGTATAATTTATAGATATTATGCATGAAAATATTAGATTGAAAACTTGAAGAAAACGCATTCTACATTTTTGTCTCTTAGCTCATTCACTCTTTGAAGATAATGTTGAGATTTCTTAAAATTAGTATTTTTATTAGTTTATAGTTTACACTGATCACACCTGGCCAAAACTGATTTCACCCTCACTTTTAGTAGGAATTACGTTCTCCGAGTCACCGTCCAAACTGGTCGGGACGGCGGAGGCCGAGCTCGATTCGGATCTAGGGACCATTCTATCTCTGTTCCTCATCGCTCTAGCCCTTTGCAGCTGCCAGTTTATCTCCCCCAAACTGCTAAGATCCGATTCTGATTCGTTCCATGACTCTGAACTGCTTGCTTTTCTGTCTTTCGACATTTGTAAATTGTTTCTCTTGGACGACAGACTATCTTTGGACTTGTCACGGTCACCAACCGACGAAGGACCGGCGGAGTCCAAGTTCGATATGACATCACGCGACGACTGCGGCAGACGTAGGTTGAACCGAGGTGAGGACAAGTTTATTGTGAGCCCCGCGTCTTCTCCGTCGCTCTCCACAACCCTAGGAGCCGAGTGATCAACCTTGGACACGACCAACGGACTGGGCTGCCTCTGCACAGTCAACCTCTTCAGAAATGGCGGCATTGTTCTTGTGTTAGTCTTCATGGGCGATGTCATCACACTTTTGACGCGCGAGGGAGAAGTCTGAGTATCTTTGGGTTGCGATGCGACGTTCTTTCCTTTTGCAGTGTCGACATTAGAGTTAACTATTCCGGAAGTGGATGGCTTTGCGATATTTTTAGTAAGCTCAAATATGTCGCCGTATTCTTCGATTATAAGATTTTTGATCAAATCTTTCTCGAGTTTGAACATCTTCTCCACTTCCCCGTCCGCATCGAGCGGCGTCGCGTTCCACAGCTCGTTGTGGATCGGCTGCACGTTAGATTCAGGACGCGGGGACGTTTGCGTTTCTTTCAGGGATATCTTTTGCGTTGTGTGACTTTGAGTGCCAGTGTCCTGTGTGTCAACAGAATGTACGAATTCGAAAACCTCTACAGCATTTTTTAAGGATAAGTTGGACGATTTTGTGTACGTTTTGTTGTTTTTATTATTGGCATCTACTTCCTTGTCAAAAGAAGAGTGTGATGAACTGTTTTCGCTTAATATACTGTGTTGAGCATCTGTAGCGTCGCTGGCAACACTTTGATCATTTTCGACTTTTTGTGATAAAGATTGAGATCTGCCGCTTGCTTGATTTGATTTTTCCACTTCCTCTTCAAAATCATCACCATAGCTCTCGTCACCATCATTATCGTCGCCATGAATTGGGATGGATTTCTCTTCATCAGGTTTCGGCGGCTTTGTTTTCTTTACGACATCTTTATTTAGAGTTTTCTTAATCGTCCGATCTATATCAAGAACTTCCTTCAATAGGTTTTCTTCTGACTTTGTGAAATGTTTTATTACCTTATTAGTTACTTTTTGCCCTTTCCTCGGAGACTCTTGAAATGAATTATCTTGACTGCTTAAAATTTTATCTAATATTGGCGACAGTGGTAAGTCGGCCTTGTTAGTTATGTTAGCGAGTTCGTTTTCTATATCACTCACGTTAACTCCTCCTAGGGTCAGCTTAGAATACGGAACATATTCTGCATTATTCAAAACATTATTTTGTTTTCGATCAGGTTTCGTTTTAGAACCGGGTGGAATTTTCTTAAGCGGTTGTGGTTTGGGACGACGTAGGATGCCTTGTGTTTTTGATGTTGATGGCTTGCCGTAAATGACATTGAGTTTCCGCCTGCATTCCTCGGTCTCTCGGCGTGATGTTAGAGGTTTTTTCGTTTGGTTTTTGGCGGTAACGTCGCTCTTTAGAATTGACACATGAATTTTACGTTGAGGTCTTCGTGAATCAGACGGTCGACCGCTCAGTGTGGAATCTTTCAATTTGTTAATATTGCTCTGAGAAGGTTGCGTTTCTGTTTCTGAATTCGACTTAATGTTAGAATCGCTTGACTCATAGCGCGGTAGCATCATAAGTTTTCGAGTAGTCCCTTTCGTATCGCCGGCTTGGGCATTACCGATTGATGCAATGGTGTCATGGTTTATTTCTATTACTGCTGAGTTAGTATGAAATGCAACTGGTGTATTCATTACCGCGTTTGGTGAAATGTTCAAGTTTACAACTTTTTGTTCTTTCAGCTGGCTTCTTATTTGAATACTAGGCATCTCTTGGATTACACACTTGTGAGAGGGCGCTATTTCAACATTGTGCGCAGTGCCACTCTTTAATTCTTCATAAGTCACCTTTGGAGGGCGGCTGGGAGTTAACTGAACTCTAGCTGCATTGGAGGTGTCGTTAAGATTGGTGCTGATTTTTACAGGTTCTTGTGCAGTTTGTTTCATATTGTTACGTTTTGGAGCTTCAGTTCTGGTTATATTCACTTGTACACCGGCATTTACTTTTCTCTCTTTCATTTCTTTGTCAGGTCTTTTATCGTGATCGGGATCTACATGCAACTTTTTACGTACTGCTTTATTGTCTACGAGAATGCGCCCGTTAAATTTTGCTTCGACTAATTCTTTGAGGTGTACTTTCTCGTTGAAATCGTCGTCAAGAGGAGTCGGACGTGTTTTGAGCTGGAAAGCGGGCTGGCGGGAGAGGAATATCTCCGAGGACAGCTCGCGAAGGTTCTCGGCCGTGGACTGCAGCATGTCGTGGAGTTTCTGCAGCATGGCCTCGTCTTCGGGCTTCATGGCCGGCTCGAAGCTCCAGTCCTCTTCGCCCAAAATATTTACAAGTTCACAGCTCGGGTGGTCCGTACTCTGTAAATAGAATATTGTGTAATTTAAAAATTATAAATCCAAATTAGCACCCTTAAAAATTAGGGACGATGGGCAAATAAAAACCTAATAAATTATTTCAGTCACACAATAATGTATTATTTCCACTATGAATGGTTAAATCGGCCACAAGGTATCGGCACCTTGATACGACAATACTATACATTATTATAATTATATCAAGTTATCATATCAAGTTGCATTTTTTTTTTATTAAGTATACATAATGTAAAGATTAATTCGACGGTAGCGTTTAAAGACTTAAGAACTAAAAATATGGAATTAAAAGAAAAGAGAGAGAGAAAAATAGAAAGTAATATACAACACTAATGTTTTAAGTTTAATCTGTTATTAATTATATTAATTATTAAGTTTCAGGATTAACAGTATATAGTAGGTTTAAAGACTTATGTATATACCTAAGTCGACGTTTCGCCCGCTACGTCACAATCTTCTTCAGATACTGCGGGAGTTCTTCGAAAAAGAGCAGTTTGACCTCTGGTACAACGGACACCAGACGTCGTCGTCGGCTCCAGGAACTCCCGCAGTCCCTGAAGAAGCCCGTGACGTAGCGGGCGAAATGTCCACTTATATTATATAAGTCTTTAAACCTACTACTGTTAAGGGGCCACCTCCCTAAATTGTGCCTCTCACTCTAACAATGCGCGTCTAACGTTAAGCAATAAGTTGTATAATTTCTTCATAATAAAATAAAATTTATGAAAAACGGGTTTTTCATAAATTTTATTTTATTATGAAGAAATTATACAACTTATTGCTTAACGTTAGACGCGCATTGTTAGAGTGAGAGGCACAATTTAGGGAGGTGACACAACTCAACGAGACAAGCTTGTCTCGTCTTCTCTCAAATTCTTGTATAATATATTAATTTTTAAGTTTCAGGATTAAGGGGGCTCCTTCCTAAATCTACCCTCTCTTTCTAACATTGGCCGTTTTTCATAAATTTTATTTTATTATGAAGAAATTATACAACTTATTGCTTAACGTTAGACGCGCATTGTTAGAGTGAGAGGCACAATTTAGGGAGGTGGCCCCTTAACAGTAGTAGGTTTAAAGACTTATATAATATAAGTGGACATTTCGCCCGCTACGTCACGGGCTTCTTCAGGGACTGCGGGAGTTCCTGGAGCCGACGACGACGTCTGGTGTCCGTTGTACCAGACGTCAGACTGCTCTTTTTCGAAGAACTCCCGCAGTACCTGAAGAAGACCGTGACGTAGCGGGCGAAATTAAATAATTAAATTAAATAATTAAATAATTGATTCTATATGTTCAAGAATCTTTTTTTTATATATAGAAAACGCGACATGTGGCGCCGAGCCACCCATAAGGTGTCTAACGACGCCCATGGACATTCGGTCGTAAGCGGGGGTTGCGAATGCCATGCCGGCCTGACAGGTGCCCATTCACGCCTCTCTTGAAGGGAGGCGCGCCCTCTATTCTAAGGGAGGTTCAGTAGTAAAGGATGCTTACCAAATATTTGTCAATGGGGTAAGCTGTAGGCGGATCGGATTTCATCTGTTGGTGAGGCACAGCGGCTCCGAACTCGATGTTTCTGAAACCAAATAGAAAACTATTTTGAGTTTAGGTTGGTCGTGCGTGTCAACGGTTTCTAAATAAGAAGCGCTCTCGCGTTCCACTGCAGTATCGAGATACGCCTACTCCAATATTACTCTAATCCAGTCTTTCTCAAATTGGGCCAAATTTAACCCCCGAGGGGGTGAATGCGCGTTTAAGGTGTTTCATTATTCATGTCGTTTCTTTCAGGGGGTTGCTCTGTATCCTAAACTGAGTAACTTTTGTTCTATAGCTTTTGGAAATTGAAAAAAAAATCACTTTCCCCATACATTTGGAGGTTAGGTCTGCCCTTAAATGTATGGAGAAAGTGATTTTTTTTTTCCAATTTCCAAAAGCTGTAGAACAAAAGTTACTCAGTTTAGGATACAGAACAACCCCCTGAAAGAAACGACATGAATAACGAAACACCTTATACAGCTCAGTCTTCATTTCGAAGTCATTTCAGAATGTCGACACGGACGCATGCGTTTGTTCTATCCATCGCGCGCGCAACGCAATTATTGTCTTAATTTATAAATATTGTTGGAAGTAGTACCTTATATAATAAATAGTCATATATTCCATCCTAATTTATATTTAAAAACATCCAGAATAATACGAATCTCAGTAAGAATTTGTTTTCATCTTATTTGAGGAATTTACCTAATTAGTAAGGTACTTTTAATTTAATTAAATGTCTTTCAATAGTAGGTGGGGCCGGTACTTTACTTTAAAATAATAGCCACACTGCATCTCTCCCCGTATATGTCGTAAAAGGCGACAAAGAAATATGACTCCCTTCTTATATTACTAGGTGGTAGGGTTTAACCCGCCCGGGATGATACCAACGCTCTGAATGAAAGGTCGGTCGAAACGGCTATGTAAATAGTTTGTGTTTTACGTCCAGTTCAGTTCAATGTAGCCGGCACGCACGACCGAAGGGAAGCACTGACGTGGCACCAAGTTGACCCGGTGTTATGGGCTGACATCACGGATGTTGTAGGTGATGGAGGCAACCGTGTCAGTTTCCATAAAAAAAAGGTAACGATACGCTAAGGGGTGTATGTGTATCAGATACTGATCACGTTCCCATGGCAATTTTTTTTACGATATAAAAAACGTCCTTATTTATGTGTATCAGATACTGATCAATCACGTTCCCCATTACCTATTATGTATTATTTTTTCGGATATAAAATACCTACCCATTCTACTTAAATAATAGTTTATTGAACAATTATTTCATAGCATGGGTAGGTATTTGATATCGGAAAAAAAAATTATAGGTATGGGGGACGTGATCAGTATCTGATACACATACTCCCCAATAGCGTAAAGTTACCTACTAATGAAAGACCTTATATACTGTGTACCATACAATTTTCCGAATGCATTCAACGGCGAAAAGCATGTAAAACTATTATTTCTTCGAGTTTTATTTAGATAAGTACCATTATCTCGACTCTGTCTGGCTAAAGTGCCTATAACTGCCTACTAATGTTCTATTTTTCATCTGCATTTTTCCTCCTAGATATTGTGAATAAACATAAAAAATGTATCAGGAGGAAAAGGAATGAGGATAATAAATACACAATTTCATTATTTTATTTAATATTTTGTTATCAGAGACGAATGAATACATCATAATTAATTTTAAAACAAATTGAATACACCGAAATTAATATTTATGATATTGCAAACGCATAGCTTGGTTGTGATATTTTGATGTAATTTCTTTTTTTCTGGAAACATTTTATAATATACAAGCTGTGCCCGCGGCTCCGCCCGCTCTCATATTTCACTTCACTGCTAACCTCATAAGCCATTTAGCGTGATAGTAAGTAGCCTATAGTCGATGCGAAGAATCAAGCTATCCGTAGATTTTTTTTTATTAAAATCGGTTCAGTGGTTCTCGAGTTATAAGCGGACAGACAGACATACACTCAGACACTCAGACAGAAAGCAGACGTTGGATTTTATTATAGGTATAAGGATTACATTATGTAACAATGTTGGCTAACGTTTCATAAAAATTATGTAGATTTTGAACTGAATACCTAATCAACAACTTTTGGTAGTGTTACCATTTTATTATCTAAAGATGTGGATAGCGATATATTTATTTATACAATCATAAAGAGCGTTCCCGCTCGAATGTTTAAAAAAATATATAATAATAAATATGTATAATATATTGTTCTTTAGGTTTAGGTAATTGTTTGCTGTTTGTTTTTTGTTAGTTAAAAAAGGATTAAATTTTTCAAAAAACTATTTCGTAAAATTTGGTATAATTTTGCATTTGTTTTATTGTATTTATCAGTACTAGTTAAGTAGTTACATATTCATGCTTTGGCTATTTTCATTTGTAGGTATTTTTGGTAATGCTTGTGGGTGGGCGTGGCTGACAATCGGCGCTAACCTCGCAGCGGAGGCGCGGGGGCGGCCGCCGGGCACCGGCGCAGAATACTCTTGAGCTATGTCCTCTTTACCCGACTACGGGAAGCCAAAAGGAGGATAATGCTTTTGTTCTTGCAGCACAACACCGATTACTCTGCTTACCCCGATTGTCGGGATTCAGCGTGTGTGATATGTATGTATGTATTTAATGTATTGTTTGTGTTTACCATATGTGTGGAGTTACAATGAAAGATAAGATTGATAAATAGTGTAGTGCGAGAGCGCTGTGATCAGCAGGTCTATTCTTGTAAATTCTGACAGCGGAATCAGCGCTGTTGTGGCGCTGAGAGCCACTTACTAAATGATTCCGCTGTCAGAATTTACAAGAATAGACCCGCTGAAAGAAGATATGGTGAGTGGGTGACAAGAATTGAGGAAGAAACGCTTCGGTGATTCGGTCATGTTGGAAATTTATGGAGCTAAGTGAGTGGAAGAGTCGGGAAGGTTTGCCCTAGACGCACGCAGACCAGCCCCTGTACCGGCGGCGTTACTCACTTGCCGATGTATGAGAAACAATCTCACTCAACCAATCAGAAGGCGTTCGGTGAGGCCTCCGGCCCTGCTATTGGTTGAAATATGCGAGTATTTGTGTGAGTTAGCGAGTGAGTTAATGCCGGTAGACCCCCTGAACGGGCATGTGCTCAAAAAGGGCCAAGTGCCTAGAGTACCTGTAACCGAGGTGCATTCATGAAAAACATTACGAGAGTGGAAGAGGCGGCAGAGGTGTATCAGGATGGCACGTGGAGATCCGTTGTCTCTGCCTACACCACCGGGAAACAGGCGTGACGCTATGTATGTGTTATTTACCATGTTAGATTTTTTGGCAAATAAATATCTTCTTCATATAAAAGTCGTCTCCACAGTCATGTCAACTGCCTGGCATTGGATTTGTTGGAAACTGCAAATCAGGTTTCGCGGTTGAAACGCATAAAACCAATCATTGCTACATAAGTGATGAAATGATTATGATGTTGCATGCTAATGAGTGTTCAGCATCCCTCGGACATAAAACATACCAGACATCTGATAAAGGCCACTATGGTGGCTGCTTCCAGATAGAACACGAAGAAAAAAAAAATCTTCTTCTTTGAAAGTCATCACAGTGTATGTTGTTTGGGAATGCGGGAAATCGAATAAAAGTCAATATGCGAAATCACATCGAATGTATTTATCAACATTTACATTTAATTCTTAATCAAAAAAAGCATCTCTCCTGCTGCTAAACGAGACAAATCTCGCCCGCGCTCGCGCGCTGACTCGACACAAAGCCAAAACAATCGCAACTCCTGCGAGAAATTTATACAAAGTTCTTTACGAGTAATACTTCGCGTTGGCCGGCGACACGAGTCGTTCCGTGTACAAAGTCTCCGCTCATTCCCTCCGTCAAAAAACAAAGTGACACAGAATATAAACAGACAGCTGATCGTGATCGTATAACTTTTTGGAAGCCTCAGATTATATACTCAGACTTTGCACAGTAATGTTTTGGTGGTTTATAAAAAAAATAACCAGCGTTAATATAAAGAAGATGCGTCGCGGCGACGCATCTTCTTTATATTAATCCTAACCTAATGTTGAGGCGGTGCATGTCGTTTTTGTCACGTTTGTATTTCCGAAAATGTGACGGAGGAAATGAGTAAAAGCCACAGATTATTTACTCGGAGACTTTGTACACGGAACGGCTCGTACCGGCGACGACCGGACCGCGAGCAAACTATACTAACCGCAAGAATAAAACAGGACAACTGAGAGACGTAGCGTTCTTGTAGCGTTAGTTTGTAAAATGTTTTCAACGTGTAGCATTTTCTTTTCATAGAAAATTAAGCAATCTATTAAAAACTTTACTGCAAGGCAAAGTCGGCTCGGACGTCCGAAGCGTCCGTGTATTGCGATTGCCTCTATCCGAATTCCTTAGCCAACCACGGCCAGCTGCGATTGGTTCACGCATCATTGCTATGCACCCCCACCGGCCCCCGCTACCCTTAACCAGGGTTGCAGGTGACCGCTTTTACCGCGGACAGTCTTTTTTGACGTCTTGTCCGCGGAAAAGTTTTAGACTTCCGCTGACAAAACAAAGGGGAGGTTTTTTGTAAAAGTTTTACCCGAAAAATCAAAGGGTGAAAAATTTCCTCTCTTTTTATCTGGACCATCTGGCAACCCTGCCTTTAACAGCCTCCCCGCTCCTATTATATTCTTGCGGTTATTACAAGAGTGAGCCAATTTCAAGTCTTTCAGAACACTCTGTCAGTTGGTAACACTGTATCTTATGCGAGACGAAAGTAGAACTAATCATCGTCGAATTAATAATCTTATTCATTTCTCTGAAATCACATGAGCTGTGCTCGTCTAACACAACGAGAGCTACCTGCGAAGGGGAAAACTGCACTGACACAGAACAAGCGCGATTGTACCGTGTGGGGCCGGTACTTTAAGAGAACAGCCCCACTGCATCTCTCCCCGTGTATGTCGTAAAAGGCGACTAAGGGATATGACCCCTTCTTATACTACTAGGTGGTAGGGTTTAACCCGCCCGGGTTGGTACCACCGCACTGAATGAAAGTTCGGTCGAAACGGCTATGTAAATAGTTCGTGTTCTCCGTCCGGTTCAGTGTAGCCGGCACGACCGAAGGGAAGCACTGACGTGGTACCAAGTTCACCCGGTGTTGTAGGTGATGTAGCCAACTGTGTCAGATTCCATAAAAAAAAACATTGTAAAACCAGCCGTCGCACATAACTTGCACTCCTTGACTAAGTCAATCGTGTATTAAATAAACAAATTATCTACAAAATATATACAGAATCACAAAAGTTACAAGAGTTCCTACAAAATATTTACAAAACTCGCAACATTTCGCCTACGAGAATGTTTGCGCAATCTACTACATTAATTTGTATTCCTGCAGCTCGCCGCACCACTGAAGCCACCACTACCACTATTTACAGTTAAAGCTCACAATTAAATACTCAACGCGTCCCGAATGAACGTTTGCAAAACTAGAGATTCCCAATGCTCGTACTGTTTCGACTGCAAACGTCGGCAAAGAAGACGAACATTGAAAAAAGTGACGTTATTCAGGTGGAATCGCAAGTAGAAAAATTTAATTCGAAACACAAATATTAATAGCAAAAAAACCATTTAAAAACAGCGTTGGCTCCGTGACACACATAGCTGATCAGGGGCGTCGCGGCCCGCGCTACCAACTGACAGCGGATTCGAAATTCGAAATTGATTCAGCACAATGCGACATTATCTACAGACTGTTCAAACATTATGACGTTTATAATGTTTACACATTACCTTATTTTCTCTTTATACAAAATACACCAGCGAGTTTTAAGAGTTCCTATAACGGCCGCGTGCAGGACGCACGGCTTTTTGTTAGCTTTATATTCCATGAAATGACTAGGTTTGTTCCTTCCTAACTCTCTCTACCTTACCCGATCCTTCCTTCCTTCCTTCCTCCCCACCTCGCTTACCCCGCCCGTCCCCGCGCTCCAGACTGAGCTGCACTAGCGCTCAGTCCGACGCGCGAGTCCCCAACGTTCCGCCTCTGCGTAGGAATCCAGTGACCGTAGCCTTCCTCATCATATCGGGCTTACAAATTAAAAATTCCGACCCAATCACACCCGAGACGGCGGCCAAACTTCTTTAAAAATACCTACGCAAAATGACGCTCTTCGCGCCGTCTGTTAAAAACACAAAAGTCCCGCGAAAGTATGCGTACATAACGAAAACAAGAAGCGACTTGAGAAATTTCGAATTTAGAAACAATTTAAGAGGATCGGTGAAGTCTGTTCGTAACGGAACTCGAGCCACTCAGAAATGAGACAGTAAGATAGATATACAGATATGATAATATATAAGGTAAAGATCTACTCGACTATACAGTGAAAAAGTACGGTTACGATTACTCGATAGTCTACCATGCGCAAATTATCTCATTACATTCTTAAGTGCCTATTTTAGAATAGTCATGTCATGTATGCAAAAATGTCCTTCCGCGGCGCAACGCTGCGTTATCCGTATGCGAGAATCACATAAATAAATGCTGTGTTGTCTATAAATTTACCTATAAATTGGTAACTCGCGAAAAATGGCATCTGAATATTTACTCTGTCTCCCACTTACTTTAGTACGGTTTAGTAAAACATTATAAAGGTTGCGTCTCCAGAGACATCATCCGTTCGCTTTAGACACCCGACTCCCGGACGCGATCACCTCGTCACATCCTCGAGAGAGAGATAGACAGAGCGGTCGCCCGATCGGCTACACGTCACCGTCCGTGCTTCGCCGCGCTCATAATCTCCCCTTCCAAATTGATTGACACCGGGGTCGCGTCGCGCACGCCCGACAGTAAGCCGCGAGACGACGCCCACACTGAGGTCGCGGAACGCAACATACGAATGCGGGGCACGCTCAACTACTCCACTACGCATAATTTAACTATGTACTAGTTAGTTAAGATTCCAGTTTTAAAACTGGTAAAAATTTTCGAAAAACGACCGTCTAACAATACTTTTTGTACATGTTTTATTCGTATGCGAAAACTAAAAAGAGACAAGGGGTACTCGTATATTTACAATATTTACACAGAATCGCCAATGCGCGTATCGCTTCGCCCACGTATGGGGAGGGAGGCGAGAGCCGGGCGCGCCGGGCGCCATCGAAGCCGCCCCGGGGCGCGGCGCACAACCACGGCCGCGGCACACGGCTCGCGGCGCGTGGACTCCTGCTCGCTACAGCGAGAGGGACAAGAGGTAGAGTCGCGCGCGCGCCGCCGGCGCCTACGTCTCGCGCTCCTTCTTGGGCTTAAACTCCTCGCCCAGGATGGTGGCGATCTCGCCCTGCATGAACGCCCACGGCACCGACGAGTTGGCCAGCGGGCACTTCTCGCCGCTCGGGCAGTACACCTGAAACCCAACCGACAATCGCATCAACATCTTACAATACTCATCGATATTTTTAATGATACATAGAAAGACCATTAGAATTTTCAATTGGACATTAGCAACACACCGCGCCGCTGGGCAAATCGGAATGACAATAACACACTGCAAACAAGTTCAGAGTGATAGCTTTGTGGTAAAAGTGACCACGATATAGCTGGTAAACTCATTAAAGTATGATTAAAGTAATGATGTATTGAACAGCAACATTCATTAGTGTAAGCGACTTGTAAATGTACATGGAAAAATAAAAAGGCAATAAGTAATTTGGAATGTTTTCAGCGGGGCTGTTAGTGCGGAAAACATAGTGAAAGAAGTTAGATAGAACACACTATGCTTAATCAAGTAGCCATGGAAATTACCACTTCACACTCGCTTGTCACTGTCCTCGTATGGACAGACAAATGGCGGGTTGATGCGAATCCGGACATAATAGAATCAGTTGACAGATCAACCAGAGCTACTTGACTAAACGAAGCGAAGGTTGAATGAGTGGGTGAGTATGTCGGGCGGGAGACAAGACTGACCTCTGTGCCGGCCTGCCGCTTGATGGAGTCGCGGCTGCAGGGGAAGCAGAACTTGTGGTGCGGCTGACTGGGGCACTGCACGAAGTGTGTGTCCTCGAGCCGCTCCTGGCAGAGTGTGCACTTGAGGAGCGGCGCCGCGGCCGGAGCGCCGTCCGCCGGCTCGCCGGTCTCCGTGGACGACACCGAAGTCGTGGACGACACGTGCCGCGAGCCCGACGACCGCCGTCCGCCGTTACAACCTGCGCACAACCACAACTGTAAGCCACGCTGCTGCGCGGGCGGCGCGGCCTCCGCGGGCGGTCGTCGGGCGCCGGGCGACCTATAACGCGACACCTCCCGCGGACCGACACCGCACCGTCTACCGACACGATCTCACATTCACTACTCGCTCCCTGCGCATCGCTCTACCGACAATACAATCTGCTGTCAGACCTAATTATTATGGTAGAAAACGTTATTTGCTTTGGGTGGTAATTTATTTGCTTTGGGTGGTAATTTCTAAACTCGCTTTCTTCATTCAGTGCCACCCTGTGCGTATATTCTTTTTTCGAACTAGTTAACTTCGGTCGTTTGAATTTGAATCCGAATCGTTGGTTTACTAATACGGTTCCTTTTCGAATTTCGAACGTACATTTTAATGGCGTCGACGCGCATTTCATCCGCCGCTTTGGAAGTAGGGTTTGCGTGCGTTCCTCAAGATGGAGCCGGCGGCGAGGCGGTAGTGTTGTTGGAGGCGGTGCTCACCGGTCGAGTTGGGCGAGTGCTGGCTGGAGCGGCTGGCCGAGCGCGGCTGCTGCGGCGGCTGCGGGGGCGAGCCGCCGGCGGAGCGCGGGGAACCGGGCGGCAGCGTGTCGGTGACAGACATGAGCGCCGCCATGGGCGAGGGTCCCGCGCCGGGCGTGCCGGCGGGCGCGCCCGCGGCGGCGGGAGGCGAGCCGGCCGCGCGGCCCAGGGGAGACCCAGCGCTGCCGTTCGTTAACGACGCTCCTCCAGAGTAACCTGAAGACCAACATTCACCTTCACATTAGCTAGAAACACCCTTCACTCGGAATATAAGCTCTCTTATTGGAATTGTCTTGAAGCGTCGTCATTGAATTTTAAAGCACAACAGAACGGTCGAAGATTCTTTCTAGTTCGATAGATTGGGGCTCGACTGGATAAGCAATGTTAAATTTTCATAATGTATTTAATATGAAACCGTTTACTTGTTCCTAAAGATGGTTTGACAACATAAAAGCATCAGGGCACCTGAGAGCGGATGAGACCAATGGAAAATAGGTCTCCACATGAATTATCTGTGGGACATCAAGGTCTGGTTGTAACCGCAAACGTGTGGGGAGCGTTGAAAGCAGTCTGGGTCGGGGCATATAGATAGGAGCGGCATCGTCCATCGTCCGCTGTATGTTTTTTTCAATCAGCACAGGCATCGTGGTAAACATTCAACAATACGAATAATTAAAGGAGCGATGGCTTGGAGGCTTGGAGGATGAGGAAGAGGATCATTAGCTACCGACAAGAGAGTTGGGCTACCCAGTTCTTGTACCTACCTACTCCTGGGACCGCGCTTGCATGTGGATTTTCTAGCCTATTTACTCCGATGTTTCTCCCGAATGTAATAATGTTATACTTAACGTTCTCTGTGTGGCAAGGCTGACTTATTGCCTCCCCGTCAACTCGGTGGACCTATTTACCAGTTTTACATGGAATCCGAACCATGAATGTTAAGGTTTTTTTTTTTCAAATCTGACAAAAACTCAGTGAGCCCCGCCGACCAGATTTGACCCCCGGACCAATCTCACAGGAAAAGCCAACGCGACGAACGCCTAGATCGCTCGCTAACTACACCCGCCGTGTTCATCCGCGCATGGAACTTCAATAGATCTCTACCTACATAAACCGCCGTGTTCATCCGCGCATGGAACTTCAATAGATCTCTACCTACATAAACCGCCGTGTTCATCTGCGCATGGAACTTCAATAGATCTCTACCTACATAAACCGCCGTGTTCATCTGCGCATGGAACTTCAATAGATCTCTACCTACATAAACCGCCGTGTACATCCGCGCATGGAACTTCAATAGATCTCTACCTACATAAACCGCCGTGTTCATCTGCGCATGGAACTTCAATAGATCTCTACCTACATAAACCGCCGTGTTCATCTGCGCATGGAACTTCAATAGATCTCTACCTACATAAACCGCCGTGTACATCCGCGCATGGAACTTCAATAGATCTCTACCTACATAAATAAACTTAATCAGGCGGCAATACGCTTAGGTATGTGGCGTGTTTGCCAATCGAGGCCAACCTCTCCGCCTGTTGGTGGCCTCACAAGCAGAAGAATTAGAAAAGGACTGGATAGGATTTAGGCACCGCACGCACACACATGTCAGACAGATCGCGCGCCCGCGCGGCGCGTCACGGGAAACTGTTAGTCGGAAGAACTCATCGATGGGGCAGCGAGTCAACGACCTATTTCCATGTCAAGGTCGCCACTCCGCGTGTCTCGGTCGGTCGGTTGTGCTGGCTGACGTCGCGTGAGCGAAATTCCGAAAGAAACAAGCAACAAACCAACGGGCCGTGGAAAAATCGTTATTCGCACACTGTATTTGGACCGTGTGTGAAACAAGCAACAAACCAACGGGCCGTGGAAAAATCGTTATTCGCACACGGTATTTGGATCGTGTGTCGTTCTTCTACGCTCTGAATAAGAATGTACAGAGTTCCCGTCATCCGAGAAGAGACAATCCGGTTGTAGAGCGTCGTCCCTGTCGCACAGAGACGTGCGGGTTAGTGCGACAGGGACGGCGGCGCTCTACAACCGGATGTTCTCTTATTTTGATCGTGTGTCGTTCTTCTACGCTATAATCCGGTTGTAGAGCGTCGTCCCTGTCGCACAGAGACGTGCGGGTTAGTGTGACAGGGACGGCGGCGCTCTACAACCGGATGGTCTCTTATTTGGATCGTGTGTCGTTCTTCTACGCTATAATCCGGTTGTAGAGCGTCGTCCCTGTCGCACAGAGACGTGCGGGTTAGTGCGACAGGGACGGCGGCGCTCTACAACCGGATGTTCTCTTATTTTGATCGTGTGTCGTTCTTCTACGCTATAATCCGGTTGTAGAGCGTCGTCCCTGTCGCACAGAGTCGTGCGGGTTAGTGCGACAGGGACGGCGGCGCTCTACAACCGGATGCTCTCTTATTTGGATCGTGTGTCGTTCTTCTACGCTATAATCCGGTTGTAGAGCGTCGTCCCTGTCGCACAGAGACGTGCAAGGTAGTGCGACAGGGACGGCGCTATACAACCGGATTGTCTCTTTCTAAAGCTCGACATGCATTATTTGCTGCCGCGCACTGCCGCGTACTTAGAGGTTAAAAATCGAAACCAAACCTAACCTAACCTTTTTCGTTAGTAGTCAATAATAATTTCTGGAATACAAAGTATGCATTAGGTAACTAGGTAGGTAGGTTACATTTTCACATTGTCTATTAGGATCATCCAAGTGAAGGAAAACTGTTAGGTTTCTAAGAAGATTTCACGTATTTCCGGCGAGCAGACTTTCGGGGAAACGTATCTTTTATGTATGTTTGTGCGTGCGTAATGTATGCGTGGTATGGTAGTATGCATAACGTATTTGCCTGGTTTTACGTTTTTCCTGTGGTAGTAAGCACCATAAATATGTATATTTATGTTAAATATCTCAGTTAGCCCTTCCAGAATTTAATTTAATTTCGAGGAGTAAGTACGTATGTATGTATACATACATCACTTTCACTTTTTTTAACGCCCCTCTCATTAACACAAGTATGGCTTTGGCTTTTATTAATAAGTAGTGTATAGATAGAGTATTGTTATATCACGCTCGGCCTTCTATTACCTACCTACATTCCACTATATTAATCGAACCACTGGCGCCGACTCCATAGGGCCTGCGGGTGCTCGAGCCAAATAGGCTCAGGAGTACCTGGTTTGCTTTACGACCTAAAGTCATCAAACATCATGTATACTATGTACCCACCCACCCCACCTAGACTAGACCTAACAATTGAAATACTTACACTCGAATAATAATATCGAACGGATGCTCTAAAATCATGCAAAGCAACCAACCACACGCAAGCATCGTAGGTATACCTCACAGAGCATCAAATGCGCGCGCCCGCCCCTCCTAGAGGCGCCGTGAGCGCGATTTCTCTACAACGCCGTTGAAGCCTGTGGGCGTGGCCTATGACTTACATATGTGTGTTGTGCGTGTGCATTTGTTTTGTGCGTGTGCCTAACTTGCTCCTCTTTGTGTGTAGTGTCGATACTAGCACACACACACACACATACGAAGCGCTAGCAGCACTGCGTGTAGTTTTTGGGTTTCAAATATTATCGCTTAGGGCGCCTCTAGTAGGGGGCGCGCGCGGTAGGTATTTGATGCTCTGTGGTATACCTATTACACTAAATAAACATGTGCATACATGTTAACACATACATACACAGTGTTTGCTAATACATAATCAAATTATACAAAAATGTTCGGCCTGACTCGGGCGGAACAATGTAAACACGCGGCGTTAGGCGCGGCTTTGAAAAAATTGCGACGTTGCCGCACTGAATATTGTGTCGTAGGTATGTGTGTGGTGTCAGTATACTGACACCACACACATACCTACGACAGTACCTATTTAGTATTCTGTGGTGGTGTGACGAATGGTGTGTGGGATTTTGGTCATTTTGCCGATGAGTCCTTTATATCATTGTTTATCGCAGGAGAGTTTTGCTGCAGCTGCGACGGACGGCACTATGCGAGTTTTCTCCCCAAACAGAGATTATTATCCTGTTTTGGTGGTTTAAAAAAAATTACCGGGGTTAAATTACAGAAAATGCGACGCATCTTCTTTAATTTAACCCTAACCTAATGTTAAGGCAGTGCATGTCGTTTTTGTTAAACTCCCATAGTGCAGTTTGGCTGCTACCACAGCAGCTGCGTCAAAGCTCTCCTGCGATGAAGGAATCGTATTTTGGCGGGGACGTTCAATACATAGATACATACATACATAGCGTCACGCCTGTTTCCCGGTGGGGTAGGCAGAGACAACGGATCTCCACGTGCCACAATCCTGACACACCTCTGCCGCCTCTTCCACTCCCATAATGTTCTTCATGCATGCTCGTCGGTTACGGGTACTACGCACTTGACCCTTTTTGAGCACATGCCCGATCTAGTCCGGGCACAACGTCTAGGGCGACCCTTCCCGCGACTCTTCCACTCACATTCCAATATCAATCAAATAAGCAATGCATTCTCCTTTTGTTGACAACATCGTAAATTACTTTTTTAGGGTTCCCCTACCAAAATGGTACAAAGAAACCCGGCGTGACTCCGTTGTCTGTCTGTCCGTCTGTCGTCATGACTGCCCGTGACAGCGGCTTAGCTTCCAAGCCAGAAATCATAGAAAATGTTAATTCGGTTTTTGCATATATGGGGTTTCCTTCCCCAAATAGATAAGGAAATTAACCATGAAAAAAAAAATTTGCCATGGGGGCCATAAACGTAAATAAAAAATCCTAGAGGTAGGTATGATACAATATATTTTATTTAGACATGCAGCTCGTCTGTGGACAGTCTATCTTCTTCCATTCACACTTTCAAAATTATTTTAGAAGCACTCGCAAACTACCTATGTAATGTAGGTATCCCATGTTCAGTGTTGGTAAATATATAATGTTAATAGTAGGTAGGTATATTTAGTCTATCTTTACATATTACATATGTATATATAGGTATATCATCATGTGTAGCTATTCATATTTCAGTTAATATCTATCTTTTGTATTTCCGTACCTCTGTCATTTAATATGTAGGGATACATATTTCTTTACGCCACTCACCTATGGTCTGTTCCAAATAAACCTGGATAGAAGTCATTGACCCAGCTTCTACCACAATATTAATTTATCACGCATAATTTATCGCTTGTCATACAAAATGTCGCTAATTACAATCCGGCATGCGTTTCATAAATTCATAATACACTCGCCATGCATCAAAACCGTCGAAAAGGCGTAACTCAGAAAGTAAAATTTTATGTCTTAATGATAATCGGGATTTCACGCACTTTAAGCGCTTTTCAGATATTCATTTCAAATGTGATTATCAATACTGTAGTTGTAGTGCATTCAAACTTGGAATTAGACTACAATTAGTAGTAAACATTAAAGTTGTTTTTCCAAAAGACTTAATTTTGTTGTCAGTTACGCGCTTCTTTTACAAAACGCTTCCTTCACTGGCGTGTCGCCTAATTTTGCGTACGTACGATTTTAAAATCAGAAATAGGAAACTTTGTAGCATGGGCTGGCCGTAAGGAGGTTTTGAATAGGGCACTTTATTCAATCTAAAGTAAATAAATACAAAATATAAAAGCCTCAGTTCTAACTTCTAATGCCGGCTTGGCACTAGAAGTTAGCGGTAAAACACTTGGCTGTAATTGGCAAAAATTTCCGTTTCGTCTCCCTTTAATGGCTTGTTTAGAGCGAGATAAAACTAAAATGTTTGCAAGAATCGCGAATACACTAAGCCAAGTGAAGTGCCACCATAAAACAAACACAAAACTGAAAATGTTCGCTACACCTGACTGACCGACTCATGCGCCGTGGTGGCGTTCACCAATCAAACCCCCCCCCCCCCCCCCTCCCCTTCTACTATGAGACGCTCGACGAGACGTAAGCGTGACGAATTTTGCGATAAATTTCATAGTTTTGTAAAGTATCGTTTGCAAATATCGTGTACCTAGGTACATTGGTAGTCCGGTGTGAATGAACTTTTATCCAGGATTGTTTGGAACAGACTTTAGCAGTTATCATATCACACTCCAAAGCTATCATACTCCAACCAAAGCACAAAGGTAGGTACTCTGTTAGAAAATGCCTAGTGGCATTAAGTATTACCTTTTGCCCATATTTTATTTGAATGCAATCAATATGTACGTACAATACATACAATTATTGTTGAAAAGAGCTTTCTTTGAGAGTATCAAACATATTTTTAGATTTTTATTAGATAAGGTTTTAATAACTTATATAAAAATATGGGGAGGGGTTAGCATCTCCACGATTTGATCACAAGTAATATGTTAATATCGTAGGTTATTTATTAAATTAAGCTTCAAAAAAATATAGAGGTAAAAGTTTTGGCGAGAAAATTAATATTTTGAAAAGTCACATACGTAGCTCGACACGTAGTCGATATATTGTGGTTAGGTTCTCTATACTTTAAGCGTATTTATGTACCCGCTACCCGGGGAAGGAAATTATCGCGAGGTCATGGGAAACACGAAAATGTTCTTGTGGAAATCGAAGCGAATCGAATTTTTTCTTCCTGACTGACTGACCTGCATACGTAAGTTCCCTCAAAACTTAAAATGTCGCTCGATCTACATGAGCAATCACTAATTTTAGGTCATCACTCGTAGATCATAGATAATTGCTTCACTGCACATGCGCGAACCCAAGATGCGAGCGACATTAAAGTCTACCCTATGTTCTACGAATTATGACCTAAAATTCGTTCGTAAACGTTAGCAAAAATATCCGCGCAATAACGTATAGATAGGTTGATTTTGGTAACGTTTGAAGACAATCGCTACAAAAACATCAGAACAGGAAGTGCTTGCATAATATTAATAACTAACGCTGCGTGCAAACGTTGTCTATCTATCACTATCAAAACCCCGCTCCGAAGTATCGTTACAGGTGAGGTCGTTGATCGTTACCAATACCAACAACCGTAAAAACTAATGCTATTTCAAATTGTTAGTTATTAAAAATATTCTTTCGCGGTGTGTCCATTGACTTATATATTACTGGTGTGTCTACCTAATTCACTAAGTTAGGTATATTGGGTTCACATCACTGGTGCATGGGTTCACACTGGTGCATTTAAGTGATGAGTTGATGACGCCATCCATGTCAGTTTGCATAAAACTGAAACGATAGTTGAAACGTTAGTTGAATCGTTACTTTGTTTCGCTATTATCATTTCGCTATGGGAGCGGTTTCCTTTCGGGTGGAGGGGAAATAACTATCACAACCGTATCACACACAACCCAGGGGTGGAAACTGATTCCATGGCCAAAATTACTGATTTTACTGACTAAAACTCTCTAAAATACTGACCATTTACTGACCAAATCTCTAGAATACTGACCCTTGGTCGCTCAATTTAACACCAAAATATGAATGTTAATTTCTGTTAGTTAAGTATATATGTTAATAATATATGGAGAATGTTTTTGAATAAGTAAGAAAAATGTTTTTGTGTTTGGCCTCCACCATCCCCATAGGCAACCTCACTGAAAAATTCATCACTGGGGCACGCGGCCCACATGCTTGTTCTAAAGTGATAGTGTATATCCAAAAAAAAGGGATTAAGAGAACAAATTCTTTAAAAAAGGTATGTTTAGGGACCTACCGAAAAGAAAAAAAGGAGATGTTAAGAGATTTTTAAGGGACTCCCACTCCAAAACGGCATTTTCATCACCTCAATCTACAGAAACCAGACCGCTTTTGTGGGAACGTAGCCCCTGATCCTCAAAATACTGACTTTACTGACGATTTTTCGAAAAAACTTACTTTTACTGACCTTAGACAAAAAAACTGACTCTTACTGACTTTACTGACCATTTTCCACTCCTGACAACCGAATAGAATGTCGTTATTTTAACTGATTTTCAAACGTTTGGCGAGACTGAGTAGCGTTTGATAAATTTCAAATGATATTATGCATTCGATTTTCTTTAGTCATAGTTTTTATTTTGATAGTCGCATAACGTTTGCGCGAAATAACGGTATTATTACGATCCGTGGTCGAGCGGCATTAAAGTTTTGATAGAACTGTACAGCTGGCTGCTTCACCGTTCGAAACTGGTGAAAAACTGTAGGTCCCTTCCCTTGCCCCTTACTATGTGGTAGGTTCTAATTGTAGCCGACTGGGTTGCTACCACCGTACTGGATGTAAAATGGCCTCGGTTGTGTTCTCCTCTAGTTCACTATAGCCAGAAACCCAAAGGCAAGTCTCCGGTATGGCACCCTGGCACCTATCGGAGGTGATATTGGCTAGTCGGAGGAGCATGTGCTTTGGCCCATCTGACTCAGCCGTCACCACACGTATATATCGTGCTGATGATTGCTGATGCTGAAAATGCATATTAAACTGTTCCCTTACCTGCGCGATAACTAAATAGGTAGGTACCTACCTACCTATCCTATTAGGTACACATTATGTACTTAAATATATAAATAAAAGGTCAATTTTCTAAAAAACTATTTTAAACGTCCCTACTTCGAGTACTGCCCTGTACTGTACCTGTACCTAACCTACGCAAAGTGCACGTAATGTCTGTTTTCATTTGTGTTTTAAAATAGGTAGGTAGGTAGGTTGGTACCTACCTAAATAATTTATATTTTGATCCACATTCACATACTTCTCTACCTACAAACTACTTCATCCACAGGGGGTCTCACTCAATAGTATAGGTGATTTGTTGATTTCCATAACGTAAAAAAAAACATAAATATGATAGGTAGCTGTAATATAAAAAACAAAGGGCGGAAACACGTTGCGAGCGCTCCTATTATTACTTATTATCTACGTCCATATGGCGTGCGTGACGTCAGCGTGACCTTTTTGGATGTGTTATGTATGTTTATACATGCATGTGTATGTGTTTACGCTTATAGCTACGTATCGGCCGGACACCACTACACGAAACACGCCTACATCATCGCGGTCGCTCGCTTGGTGGTTGTGGCAGGCGAGCGAGGCGCTTTGGGCTCGTCTTTCCTCGGCCGGAATGCGGTTCGTCGAGTCTGCCAAGCGACGAGTATTTTTTCGCTCCACTCGATCTACCCGCCCGACATGCTACTACGTACGTATGTAGACGTATGCATGCGGGCGAAAATGTCGTCATGCGGTGCGACGTTGCCAGATCGTGCGCTGTCGTGTCTCAGCGCGCATTCACCGCGCGAGACGCGGTGCGGCGCCGCTCGTAGGTATATTAGTCTGCCTGTGTGTATACGTGTTTAGCTGTCGGATCTATGTATTCGTGAGCACGTTTGGCGTTGCGTTCGATCGAGAGAACGTGAGGCCGCGGGTACGGACGGAGTAGCTTTCGAGAACGCAACGCGAGACCGGTAGAACCGGTTTAATATTTATGGACTGAGCGTGCGCCTACCTACACGTTACGAACTGCAGGCGAGTGTCAGTTGCGCAAAATATCAATGTTTCTTAAATGTAGGTAGGTAGGTTTAAAAAAAAAGGTAGGTACCTACCTACCTACCTTATAATAACAGTCACAATTTTGATCAAACCATTTTCCTCCATTTCATCCTATTTTATCCAGTAATCGCTGATAGGTACTACGGTATGAATGAGCTGACAAACTCGGAATAACGTGTAGGTATCTAATAATAGGCAAACGTGTAGCAGAGGTGTGAGGCAGGATGGCGGCACATGGAGATCCGTTCCTCTGCCTACCCCACCGGGAAACAGGCGTGACGCTATGTATATGTAAATAAGTTTCATGATCTCATTGTTTTTTTTTAATCCGTTATGGGTGGCTGAGTCGGAGGGGCCAAAGCGCATGCTCCGACCAGCCAATATCACCTCCGAGAAGGTAGGTGCCATACCGGAGACTTCCCTGGATTCCTGGCTATACTGGACTAGAGGAGAACACAGCCGAGGCTGCTATGCGGTCATCTTACATCGAGTACGGAGGTACCAACCCAGTCGACTACAGTTTGAGCCTACCACCGAGTAAGTGGCAAGGGAAGGGATCTACAGATTTACACCGGTTCCGAACGGTGAAGCAGCAGGTGTGGGTATGCACGTAAATTTTTTCGTCAGAAAAAAACTCATTGGTACCTACCTACACGCCGACACGATTACCAATATGACCCGGTGGAGGCTGACCATGGTTCGGATTCCAGGTAAAACTGTAGGTCTCTTCTTACCTTTTAGTACTCTACCTACCTAGGTACCTACTAGGTCGCGTACTAGGTGGTAAGGTTTGTAAATCCCGCCCGGTTTGGTAGGTAGGTAACACCGCACTGAATGAAACGTCGTCGGTCGAAACGGCTATGAGTACCTAAATAGTTCCTGTTTTCCGTCCAGTACAGTGTAGCCGACATGAAATGAAGGGAAGTACTCACATGGCACCTACCTAGTTCACCCGGTGTTATGGGCTGACCTGACATCACGGATGTTGGTGATGCAGCCAACCGTCGTCGCTCGGTTTCCATAAAAACAAATTAAAATAGGTTGCACGCTAAACTAGTTGGGTCTCATTCACAATCAACATTATTTCTTTCACGATCATTTGCAAGTGCACATAGGTATGATTAGTTTTTTTAATTGCACCCGTACTGGATGTTTAATTAAACCTGCGATTATGAATATCCGTGGATTGTAGGATTATGTACAGGAAGATATTTCCCAGAAGCCTTTTCCACACCTTTGCGATGCGTGCGACACAAGAACGATTTAGAGAATTGTGCCGTTCTGCTGAGAAAGGGCTGAGAATATGGCGAGAATAAATTAAATAAAAAAAAAAAAAAAAAAAGGTATGGCGGGTTTGGCGAATTCGAACAGCCCCTGTACCGGCGTAACAAACTCGCCGATGATGTGAGTATGAGAAACCAGAAGGCGTTCGGTGAGGTATCCGGCCCGGCTATTGATTGAAAATGTTGAAATATGCGAGTATTTGTGTGAGTTAGCGAGTGAGTTTACGCCGGTAGAACCCCAGGAGGAGGAAGATTTTCTTAATGCTCTAGCTGGGAGATGAGGGATTATTCTGAATTTCTGATCTTAATCGTGAGATTATAATATGTAGATATAATTTGCCTCCTTTTAATTTTTGACGTAGGACCACCTACCTAGGTTGAACATAGAGTGAGAATAATGGTTTTATTAACCATTCAACTATTTCCGCATGATGACGCGACAATAGCGATAATGTGATGATTTGGGGGAAACGTCACCTAACGAGCCTATTGGAAGAGTTTACATAGAATGTACCTAACAAACATAACAACGATGAACCTGTGCTGAGTTGATAGTTTAGTTAGAGGGCGGTTGCAACAGAAATAGGAGGCGAGAGGACTCTCTCAGAGGGCATCTGCTAATGTAGGTATGAATGATGGATGACCGTTTCATTGAGGATGATTTCAACAACGAACAAATAATAGAAGATGAGATAGGAATGAAAGCACTCACCGTTCGGTTTGAATGTGGTGGCTGTATCGAACGAGGGCGCCCGGATCGGGTGTTTCTCTTGCTTGAAAGTCCTCTCGGCGGCGAAGGTAGCGGCGAGCGAGACAGCCGGCAAGGAGTCGCCGCGCGTGAGCGGCGGCCGTGGGTGATCCTCTGTGAGTAGCCGCTTGCTGGGGTCGTGGTGCGGGTGATCATCCTCGTCCAGACTCCGCTTGAGGGAGAGCGCGGCGGGCGCGAGCGTGCGGGTGTGGTGGTGCGCGGGCAGGTGGTGCGCGGTGAGGTGCGCGGCGGACAAGCGACGCGGCTCGTGCTCCTCCTGGCGCGGCTGGGCGCGCGCGCCGCCCGCGTTGCCGTAATCTGCCAGCAGCCCGGTGCGCGCGTGATGAAGCGAGAAGCCCGCTCCCGGAGTGTGGTGCGCCGGAGGAGCGGGAGCGCGCGTCAACGCGTTCGCTTCGCCGCCGTTCTGATGAGCGTCAATGCTCCCCCGGTGTGCGCTCTTGGCGTGCGCGGCCTGCCTGCCCTCCTGGAAACCGTGCGCGCGCTTCAGCTGCCGCGTGGTCTCGAGCACCACCTCTATGCGGTCGGCGCCCTCGTAGTTGACGCAGCCGCGACACACCGCCTCGGTGAACTCGTGCAGCATCGCCCACGGCATCCGCGGCAGGTCGCACAGGTAGCAGTGCTGCCGCTTCGCCTGCTGAATCTGCATGACCGACATCTCGGCGCTAGTTTCGAAACGTAGCGCACGAGATCGGCCGTCGTCGCTCCTCTTAAAAATTGTCACAGATTTTCGATCTCGTCGTGGAAAACTCACTCACCATCCTCGTATTGAACACTACGATACGATCACACATCCGAATCGGAAGTCGCGCGGGAACTAGCCAACTCACACGGTACACACCCGTTCCGATACAAGGTCGTCGAAAGACTGACTGAGCGAGCGCGGAGCGGAGCGAGTGAGGCAGATAGATCCGACCGCGCGCGCGCGGGGGCTAGCAGGCGGGAGGAGAGGCAGACAGGACGGGCGGAGCGGGCGAGCGAGCTGCCGACTCGAGTGACTGAGTGCGACCGAGAGCTGGACTGGGTAGGTGGGAGCGAGAGGCGGCAAACGCGCAGCGAACGAACTCTGGCGAAGCAAAGCAAGCCGCACGCAAGCGGCAGGCAGCGGCGCGGTGGGGAGGGGCCGCTCCAGCCAGGCCAAGCTGGCAGGCTGGCGGCTGGCCCAACTAGCACCCGGCGCGCGGAGGCGGCATGTGGGAGGGGCGGGGAGGGGAGGAGGCGCGGACGAGGCGGCATTATCGAGCGGTGACGTCAGCGTGCGCACCGCATGCATGGGGCATGGCGCGCTGAGGTGGCAAGGGTGGAGGGAGGCCCCGCTCGGCGGGAGGGGGGGATAGAGGTTGGATGGAATGGACGTGCGTGGCGCGTGGCTGACCTGCCTGGCTGGGGCGCGGCGCGGGCGTCTCGTCGCGCGGACGACGACGCGACGCGGACGGACGGACGACTGCCACTCCGCAGCCGCCCGTACCACCGCGCCGCTCGGCCAAGCAGGTAGGAGGTACCTACCTACCTACTTCGCGAGGTCGCCTAACCAAAATAATTATATGCCTCAGTCAGTCAGAGTGTAAGCGTCCACTGCTGGACATACGCCTCTCCAATTTTCCTCCAGTCCTCCCGGCCTTCAGCGGTACGGAACCACTGCTTGCGGAACCAGAGGCATATGCCTCGATCCTAGCCAAATAACGGCAACGCTAGCTTATCATATCTTTAACAAAATGAATTCATAATGAATACCCCGTTAGCGCTTAGCACTGCTAAGCGCCCTGATGAATAAAAATGAATATTAATGCTAAGGAAAAAACACATTTCATTTTAGTTAGCATTGCTATTTCGTAATTATTAATAAGTCTTGTACCTACCTAACTTAGTTTTTTTTGGTTACTTTGTTTTGGAACGCACAAAGCAATGAAGTATGTGCTATTTGTTCTGTGCTAGTGCTAGCTCCGCTAGCAGCTAAACAAGCGATGCGAGCGAGCGCGGAGCGAATTAGTATTAGTCTGACAGAGTCCGTCCAGTGACGTGGACGCGTTCGCTTGACAGCTGGGATTGTTTACATTTGTTAGTAGTATGTGGTTCGATGTTTGGAGTGTTGTTTCTTTATTTCGTGTAGTGATTGATGGCATTTATTATATGTCTGTTTCGAATTTGCCGTTACCTCCGCTCGCGCTTCTACACATCGCGCTTCGCGCCTCACGCACGCTCAGTGATGGAATTAATAGCATTCGCGGTTATGAATTCACCGTTAATTACACATACAATACCGACGTGACGGACATTCGCCGTTCATCCCGCTAACAGTAAACTGTCGATGAAGTGAATTAATGAATTAACGCTCCGCTCGGGTGTTCGGGTTGGGTGGGTGGGAGGCGCCGGCCGCCGCCGGCGCGACGGCGGCGCAGCGCAGCTAACGGCTAACGCGATCGTGCAACGTCGCGCTTACCCGCGGCGTGGCGCGGTAAGCAAGCGAAGCGCGACGGGTTGCTTGCTTGCAGTACCGCGAACAGTAACCGCGAATGCTATTAATTTCATCACTCTGCACGATCGCGCTCACGGCGGCGCCTGCCCTCCCTCAGTCAGTCGTGTCGTGTCGGTCATCTTAACTCGTTAGTGATGTTGTTTGTTTGTTAAACTTTATTATGCCGGCACTTCACTTGGCTTAGCGTATTCGTGTTTGTTGCAAACATTTTAGTTTTATCTCGCTCTAAACAAGCCATTAAAGGGAGACGAAACGGAATTTTTTGCCAAATACACGAATACGCTAAGCCAAGTGAAGTGCCGGTATTAGTGTCGCTAAGTTGCTGGCGTTTATCCACCATTAAAAGGACATTGTGTTAGCAGTTGAATGAAATTAAGCAGAATTTAGAGTTAATTTCCATCACTCACTCACTACGCACGCTACAACGAATGCTCCCGCCGCCATGGCGGGAGCATTCGTCTATCCGACTTTTTTTCGACGGTACCGATAGCTGTCGGCTGTCGCGTTGCGTCATACCTACATAACATAACACTCAGCGGTGGCAAACTCGAAACAGACGATTAGACTGACTTAATAAAATTCAGACACGTAAACAAACTCTATTATATATAACTATAACAAATAACTATTTCTTTTCTAGTGGATTATAATTAGAAATGGCCCCTCCTAGGAATGACTTTATATGGGACTATTTTACTAAAGTAGACAATATTCCAAAACATGCTTCATGCAGTCAGTGCCAAAAAATACTGTCTTACAAAACTTCTATAACAAACTTAAAAACACATTTGAAACTAGTGCACATCGAGCATTACAATACTTTTCTTAATCGAATCCAAGAACAATGCGGTGCGCCGACTACCTCAACGCCTATTAGTACACTAAACGCTACTGATTCACAAGATGCTGAACCATCAAGTTCTCCGAGTTCCACAGAAGAACGCAATGCCCATGCTTCTGTACTGCAGGCACTGCAATCATCACCATCGGTGGCGCAAGCTGGTGGAAGAAGGACGGCACGACCGAGGGCAAACGTAAGAAATGCAAATATGACTCAGTATAGTAAGAAATGTTAAAAAAAAGTCATTAAGAAATAGACGATCGTTTTATATATTCACTGTTCAAATTAAATGAAATAGGTATATCGATACTTTCAACATTGTATTATTTAAAAATACTTTCGTTAAGTAGGAAAATAAATAAGTAGGTAAACATTTCATTTCAATAATCTCAAGTACCTATAATCCTTTATTTTTTATTTATAGAAAGCTTGACATGTGGTGCTGAGCCAGCCATAAGGTTTCTATTATTCATTATTAGTTAAAATGGCTTGGTTAAAAGGGCTTCTTTCATTCACACGCTTGAGTGAATTCGCACTTCATTATCAATCAATACTCAATACTAATAATAAATCTGTAAGGGATGGTGATGGAGTAAGTTACTTTTTTTTATGAAATACCGCGTTTGTAGACTCTATGTATGATATACTAAAACTAAATTGACGATTTTTATAAATATTTTCTGTATGTATGTATTTATGTATGTATGTTCCTCCATAACTCCTAAAGCGATCATCTGAATTCGATGAAACTTAGTACAAAACACATTTAACTATACGAGACACAGAATAGGCTACATAAAATTCACTTCCGATTATGCTAAGATGTAGCTCTCATATAAACCGGAATGTTCCGTGCGCCAGAGTAGGTATCTATGATCCGAGCGGGAGGCGGCTGGCGGCGCGGCGCGCGGGCGGGTGTCAATAAATAGCGAACCGAGCGACCACCAATTTTGAAAACATTGGTGGTGACCTCGGAAACATGTTTTTCATAGTCTTCGACAGCCTCTACTGGTGATGAGAATCGTCGACCGCGTAACGTTTCTTAATTTTTGGGAACAGAAAAAAGTCACAAGGTGTTACTACCTCGGTTACTACCTATATCCCACACCAAATTTGACGCCCCTTCGTTGACTGGTAAGCATTGCATTGCACCAAGTGACGCGGTCCGTTTCTTGAGCGTCTGGTCAGTCAAATTGTGTGGGGTTCCACCGGGAGCATAGCGTTTCCATACCCAAATGTTTGTGTAGGATTGATTGTATCTGACTGACTCATGCCTATGCCTAAGGATGCCCGAATCTCATAGTAGGTCTAGGTTACATGCATGTCTGTTTCGATCATACGGCACACAGCATCGATGTTTTTGTTGTTCACAGCTGTAGACGGGCGACCATCACGAAATTCGTCACTGAGATTGACACGACCGCCCTTGAATTCTTCAAACCTATATATTATATAGTCGTCTTGCGTGGTGGTTCATCGGCAAAAGCAGTTTGAAGCCGAGCCGGGCTCTGTTGAGCTGTCAAATTACACTTAAAATCGTAGAAAATCATACTGAGTACGAAAATGACGTCCATGGACATTCATTCGTATGCGGGCGAATGCCATGCCGACCTGACAGGTGTGTGTCTCGCTCGATGAAAGTAAGTAACTAAGGGCGAGGTGTATCCATGGTGATGTAGACACGAAATTTTGAAAATGACGCCACAATGGAAACACAAGTGGCAGTTGATGAAACAAATGTATTCTACAGCGAAAGAGTTCCATTTCCAAATATTGTAATTACTTTTTCAATATTGTTTATGTAAGTGGCCAGTTCCGGAAACATTAGTGCGCCCTATGTATTATAGTGCAGTATTTTACTTGGGTAGGGTCTTAATTGAGTTGATTATAAGTTTATAGGTATGTAAGGGTATTATTGCCGACATTACCAGATCTGCGATGCAATTGCGCTCAGATAAACGATAAAACTTCTCGAATAAAGTAAGTACTAAGGGCGAGGTCGAAGGCTGAGCTCCGTTCACGTAAACGCTATTCTGTCTTTTTTTATATAGAAAGTGCGACATGTGGCGCCGAGCCACCCATGAGGTGTCTAACGACCCCCATGGACATTCAGTCGTATGCGGGGGTTGCGAATGCCATGCCGGCCTGACAGATGTGTGTCACGATAAAAGTACGTAGCTAAGGACGAGGCCGAAAGCCGAGCTTCATTCAAGTTAACGATATTCTTCTCGATGAAAGTAAGTAACTAAGGGCGAGCCGAAGCCCGAGCTGCGTTTAGGCAAACGATAAACCTTCTCCCGCCCTCCTCGGACCTAACCTTTAAGGACTTGCTATCTTAGATAGAATAATATTATATCGTTTACGCGAACGCAGGTCGGTGTTCGCCAGCGCCCCAACTTATTATTCGAGGATTATCTATCATATACCTGAACGTAGCTCGGCCTTAGGTCTCGCCCTTAGTATCTTACTTTCATCGAGAAGAATGTCGTTAACTAGAACGAAGCTCGGTCTTCGGCCTCGCCCTTAGTTACTCTCTTTGAGAAAGTATTTGGTTTACCTAAACGTATCTTGACCTTCGGCGTCGCCATTACTTACTTTCTTTGAGAATTTATATGGTTTTCCTATACGGAGCTCCGCCTTCGGTCAGCGTCGCCTTATTTACATAGTTTCTTCTAAAATAATATCGTTTACTTGAATGAAAGGATTGTTACTCGTACATACTTTATTCGAGAAGTTTTATCATTAACCTGAACGAAGCTCGGCCTTCGGCCTCGCCCTTGATGACTTACTTTCGTCTTTTCAAATACGAATACGGCGAGCGAAGCCGCGGGCAAAAGTTAGTAGTAATATATAATTGCCGCGGGCAAAAGCTAGGAGTAATAAATAATATATAAGTATGAGTTCATTCCATTATGAACTGTCGAGAATCGATGCTGTCGTGTCGAGCGATATTTTTCGCATTCGCATTATGTTCGCATTAGCATTCAATGATAAGCCGCGTCTCCTGCGCATTTTTTTTTCGAAACATTAGACAAAATCATTTGTTTTCATACAAATGTGTATGGCCACGCCCCATTGTTTCGATGTTTTTGTGTAATGTTTCGAAAAAAAAAACATTCGCAGGAGACGCGGCTTTAGCATGCTAATGGTGTAAGATTCGCAAATGAATTAAATGAATGATTTTTCGCATTATTAACAAGACTAATTGCTGGTGCTTTGTATAACTACTAAAATATATATCAATAGATATGCTTACCCACGCCACGTCTCTTGTTTACTTCATTCGTGCGTGGGGTGGGGTGGGGTGGGGCGCGGCGGCGCGCGACAGTGCGCGCAGTGGCACTGAAAACTTGTTGTGGTCAAAATAAAGGAAAATGGCATCCAGCCTCCGTGGCCTTCAGCACCATCTATCTATTATGCATAGTTACTATACTTTATTGCATACATACGTTATTTTCGTTTCTCTAGCTAGTCTCTAGAACCTATGCAATCATCCTGCCACAGACTCAGATGACATAATTTATTGTATTGTATTCTTTATTGTGTTTATTGTTCATTCGTAATAGCAGTTAGACTGCACTCGAACTTGTCACATTTGTTCTATCCGGTTCGATTACTACACCCACGTAGAAGAACCGACAAGAAACTTCGCAGGGTATTTTTTATTTCATACATTATTTACTATAAGTATTTTAGTGACTAGCCACATAATAACAACGCTAACAGTCTGTCGAAAACACTTGGAAAACACAGCTTGAGAGCAAAATTAATAATTTATTTTGCTGAAAGTTCTGGAATATTCTGTGGTTCTGGCTACAAAGACTTATTTATTGTGTATCAGGTGAATTCAGGTGTAAAGAGCCTTTGTCAAACTTTGATGCGTAATTTATATCGACTTAATTATGTTAGTATATTAAACATAGGTACATAGGTACTACAATGTACTATAATTGTTAAAACATAAAAAAAAATCTGAAGGACAACAGAGAGCGGTACGTTCGTACGGCCTGATTTGGAGTAGGTAATCAAATTAACCACAAGTAACACGAACTAGAGAAGCAACATAGGTAGGTAGGTACCTATTAAAACCATGGATAGATAGATATACCTACTACATTTTTAACCGACTTCAAAAAAAGGAGAAGGTTCTGTTTGTTTTTTTTTTATGTTTGTTACGCGATTACTCCGTCAATTGTGGGCTGATTTTGAAAATTCTTTTCTTGTTTGTTAGGTCATACTTCCGAGGTGGTCCCATTTTAATTTTATCGAAATTGGTTTAGCGGTTTTCGAAAAATCAACAAAATACTATGGTGTGTGGTTACCTTCAGCAAAACTTGTGATGTGGTCTTACTGATAAACCCATCGTGTTTGGGCTCGTTGCATTTGTCTTCACGAGCTCGACGGTATGTTTTCTTTTTTTGGATGTTTGTTACGCGATTACTCTGTCAATTGTGGGCCGATTTTGAAAATTCTTTTTTTGTTTGAAAGGGGAAAACCCTGACGTGGTCCCATTTTAATTTGGTGAAGATCGGATTGGAAAGCGAGGCGGATTCCGCCGAGTACATTAATAGCAAAAAACTACTAAAAAAACTGTGAAATAAAAAAATATTTAAAAAAATATAAAAACCGCCTTCAAAAATGTATGAAATAAAAAAAAATCTAACCCTACAGTAACTGTAGGGTTAGATTTTTTTTTTGTTGTAACTGCAACTGTTGAAGGCGGTGCTAAAGCAAGGAAAAATGATGCATGAAAGAAAACATGAGAGTGGATGATATCCTTTGTGATTTGTGTAGCCTTCTTTAGCACCGCCTTCAACTCTAGGGTTCGATTTTTTTTTATTTCATACATTTTTGAAGGCGGTTTTTATATTTTTTTGAATATAAAACGAACTAAAAGTGCTTATAAATTCAGGTTGCTTAATGTCGCTCAGGGTTGCTTAATAACAGTCGACCGACCGACCGCAGCACGGAGCTACCGAGGCTGACGAATTATTTTATGAAAAATTATTACTTTCAGTGATATGCTAAATATATAAGTCTTACTTTACGTAAATAAAACAAAATCTTGCGTTGCGTGGCGACTGGCATCAAGCAAGACCTATTTGGTCTACTAATTATAATCACATTCAAACGTTGCATTCAAATGACTTTATAATGATTCCAAGTTTAATGTTTTTAACCGACTTCCAAAAAAGGAGGAGGTTCTCAATTCGTCTGTATGTTTTTTTTTTTTTTATTTTTTTTTTATTTTATTTTTTTTTTTTTTGTATGTTTGTTACGCGATTTCTCCGTCAATTGAGGGCCGATTTAGAAAATTCTTTTTTTGTTAGTTAGGTCATACTTCCGAGGTGGTCCCATTTCAATTTTATCGAAATTGGTTGAGTGGTTTTCGAAAAATCAGCATAATACTATAGTGTGTGGTTACCTTCAGCAAAACTTGTGATGTGGTCGTATTCGGCAATTTTCAGTTTGATAAATTAGTATGGTGTGTGGTTACCTTCAGCAAAACTTTTGTGATGTGGACTTATTCAGCAATTTGCAGTCTGACACATATGGCGAATAATTCTGTACCACTTCAATCGATTTCGATTATTCGATTTCGATTATTCGATTTCGATTATTCTTATTTATGTAATATTACTAAAAAGAATGAAATAAAAACTGTTTTAAAAAATATTAAACCGATTTCAAAAAAACAAAAAGAACTAAAAAGTATTAAATACCTAATATTTTGAAATTTTCTCTGTCCTGTTGAAATACATGAATCGATATTTACTAGTGATACATATTCGGACCCTTGTTTCATGAATATTCTAAATTTGAAATTTTTTATCTTTTCCGACCGGCCAGGTGCGCATAATTTATTATGGTACCTGACCGGTACCTACTGTACCGAGTACCATCGAGCTGGTCTGATGATGGAGACAGAAGGTGGCCATAGGAACTCCTAAACTACACATGATAAACCCATCGTGTTTGGGCTCGTTGCATTTGTCTTCACGAGAAATTTACTTTAGACCTAAGAGATTCTCAATTCGACAGTATGTTTTCTTTTTTTTGATGTTTGTTACGCGATTACTCCGTCAATTGTAGGCCGATTTTGAAAATTCTTTTTTTTTTTTATTTGAAAGGGGATAACCCTGAGGTTTTTGAAGTGAAAACTTCTTTAGCGGCGCTTGGCACTTTTTTAGGTGGGTAAAAAATGTATAACTCGCGACATCGCGTCAGCGTCATTTTTAAAATGAAACCTTAAGTCATTGCATTAAGGGTTAAGTTAGAGTGGCACGGGATCTGCCGGCACTCCCGGAGTGCAACTGTTAAGTAGGGTTCGGTAACACGTTTATGTCTGTCCATTCTACTAAGTTCTGCAAAATGAATGTAGGGTTCCGTAACAAATGCATGTCTGTCTGTTCTACTAAATTTAACATTTATTTCAAAATGAATGTAGGGTTCCGTAACAAATGCATGTCTATCCGTTCTACTAAATTTTACAATTTTCAACCAAGGTCCTCCGACGGTTATTTTATAATAAAAGTAGGGTTCCGTAACACGTTTATGTCTGTCCATTCTACTAAGTTCTGCAAGATGAATGTAGGGTTCCGTGACAAATGCATGTCTGTCCGTTCTACAAAATTTAACATTTATTTCAAAATGAATGTAGGGTTCCGTAACAAATGTATGTCTGTCCGTTCTACTAAATTTTACAATTTTCAACCAAGGCCCTCCGACGGTTATTTTATAATAAAAGTAGGGTTCCGTAACAAATGTATGTCTGTCCGTTCTACTAAATTTCACATTTATTTCAAAATGAATGTAGGGTTCCGTAACAAATGCATGTCTATCCGTTCTACTAAATTTTACAATTTTCAACCAAGGTCCTCCGACGGTTATTTTATAATAAAAGTAGGGTTCCGTAACACGTTTATGTCTGTCCATTCTACTAAGTTCTGCAAGATGAATGTAGGGTTCCGTGACAAATGCATGTCTGTCCGTTCTACAAAATTTAACATTTATTTCAAAATGAATGTAGGGTTCCGTAACAAATGTATGTCTGTCCGTTCTACTAAATTTTACAATTTTCAACCAAGGCCCTCCGACGGTTATTTTATAATAAAAGTAGGGTTCCGTAACACGTTTATGTCTGTCCATTCTACTAAGTTCTGCAAGATGAATGTAGGGTTCCGTGACAAATGCATGTCTGTCCGTTCTACAAAATTTAACATTTATTTCAAAATGAATGTAGGGTTCCGTAACAAATGTATGTCTGTCCGTTCTACTAAATTTTACAATTTTCAACCAAGGTCCTCCGACGGTTATTTTATAATAAAAGTAGGGTTCCGTAACATGTTTATGTCTGTCCATTCTACTAAGTTCTGCAACATCACCTACAACGTCCGTGATGTCAGCCCATAACACCGGGTAAACTAAGTGCCATGTCAGTACTTCCCCCTTTGATCGTACTGACTACACTGAACTGGTCGGAAAACACAAACTATTTACATAGCCGTTTCGACCGACGTTTAATTCAGTGCGGTGGTACCAACCCGGTCAGGTTAAACCCTACCACCAAGTAAGATTAGGAGGGAAGGGACCTACAGTTTTACGAGGAATCCGAACCTCGGTCAGCCTCCAACGGTCAGCGGTCACCCATCCAAGTACTGACCGCAACCAGCGTTGCTTAACATTCAATAGCGACAGTTGACTGTCTGCACCACTGAGCTATCGAAGCTGACGTGGTCCTATTTTAATTGGGTCAAGATCGGATTGGAAAGCGAGGCGGAATCGCGAGGCCGAAGGCCGAGCGATTCCGCCGAGTACATTAATAGCAAAAATTACTAAAAAAAACTGTGAAATAAAAAAAAAGTTTTAAAAAACATAAAACCGACTTCCTAAAAAAAGGAAAACTAAAAAACTATTCAAAATAAAAATATAAAAACCGCCTTCAAAAATATATGAAATAAAAACTTAAAAAAAAAAAACGAACCCTAGAGTTGAAGGCGGTGCTAAAGCAAGCAAAAATGATGCATGAAAGAAAACATGAGTGGATGATAATATCCTTTGTGATTTGTGTAGCCTTTTTAGCACCGCCTTCAACTCTAGGGTTCGTTTTTTTTTTTTTAAGTTTTTATTTCATATATTTTTGAAGGCGGTTTTTATATTTTTATTTTGAATAGTTTTTTAGTTTTCCTTTTTTTAGGAAGTCGGTTTTATGTTTTTTAATTACCCTACTGCGGACCGGTTCTTGCGAGGGTTCTTGGGTCGTGTCATTCTAGGAATCTGCTGAATAATAATCTGTGGTCAGTCTAGCAGCTGACCGCACGATTTCGTTTTCCCGTTACTTATTCAGGCCGTATACAGAAAAAAAAAACTTACACCCACGATGTCTAAACACCCTGATCAGAACAAGGTACCACATGCCTGTTCTACGGTTTGGTTATGATCGAAGATTCAGGCAGACAGATTGGAAAAGGCTAGAAGCTGAGTGAATATTTATCGGAACCACCACGGTATAAAATTTAGACGAATGTATACCTACCATAATCGAGACGATATTACCATTAGTTAGAGTGTAGAACTAATACCTACCTAAGTATTATGTGGTGTAGGTACCTACAAAGGTAATATGATTTGATCTGAATTAGGAGTTCTGTCCGCTAGGTAATCCAGTCCAGGTAAACAGGTACCTACTAAGTTTCGTCGAATTCGGATGATCGGTTTAAATGTTATGGAGGAACATACATACATACAGAACTTTGGATTTTTTTTTTTCAGCAGCAGGTGGGTCTCTGTGCCTTATTTGCTGCTTGATAGTTGTCTTGTCCGAATACTTTGCTAAACGTGGTGGCCGATGTTGTGCTGCAATTTTCCAGAGTTCCATCCATGGGATACCTACATTTTATATCACGCCAAGTTCTTGTGATTTATCCAGCTCCTGGGTGTCAAATGCAGCGATTTAAAAAAATTAGGATTTAACTTAGCCTAAAGTGTTGGTTTGGTATCTGTGTAATGGTTTTAAATCACTGCATTTAATCTTCTTCCTAATCTCAATTTCTCAAATAAATACGAAGTGTTGAGATTTTCTGTGGTTGAGATCTTTGGTACAAATAAATAATAGTTGGCTCAAGCAATAATAGCTGAACAGAAGACCTAGAAAAAATTGTTTAAAAAAAACATTGAACCGTCTTCAAACCCAAAAAAGTATTGAATAATAGGTATTTTGATCTTGAGTAGAAGGCGGTACAAAAGTACGTTTCGTGCTTTTGTTTATACCGCCTTCTATCTTGAGATCAAAATATTATTTAATACTTTTTAGGGTTTGATTGAAGTCGTTTCAATGTTTTTTTAAAACAGTTTTTTTCAATAGAAATGTTATTTATATATATATAGTAAACACATGTTTTACTGTGAAATAAGATAACTACGGCAGATTGTTTACCAGTGTTAAATTTTTCTTCACTTGCTATAAACATAAATTATATCTATCGATTCGCCAAAATGGTACCTATAATAATAAATGAATAATTATTCTACCTACCTACGTAGTTTGGCAAGTTTACTATGGTATAGTAAAATTAGTTCCTTAGATGTCAAAAAGTCCATGTGGTAAACATAAAACAAGTAATAGTTTTAAAATGTTATAGGAATGAAATGAAAGGGACTTGCTAGTCAGTCGCTCGATCACTCGACTCGACTCGCCCGGCCACCGACCATGCGCCCGGCCGCCTTCACGCGCCGCGCGTCGCGTTGCGGCGCGGGTCGGCGTTGGCGACGAGGAGGCGAGCGCGGGTTGCGGGAGGGGGGGGGGGGGGGGGGGGACAAACAAGCAGTCGTGTAGGCAGCGGCGGCCATCTTGAGACGTGACGTCACGTGACGAGTCAGCCGAGGTGCAACGCGGCAACGTCGCCCGCCACACACAAACTCGAACGGACCGAGACGAGACCGACAGCAGACACTCTCGTCTTGTGTAACCGTAGTAATAACAATAAGATGTTTTTGTGCCCAAGCGGGGCACGAAGTTGTTTGTAGTAAAAACAGTTAGGTAGGTAGGTATACTTATTATGTGTTCCGCGGTGGACTGTTCAAAACATGTTCTCGGAAACCCTCAGCGCAGCTGCAGCTTCAATCAGGTGGATAGGTAGGTATAGAACAGCTTCATACACAGCAGAAATCAATACAGATAAAGTTTGGGCTTCGAGGAAGGGACTGAGAGAGAGAGGTAAATTGTGTATGTATGATCATTTCATTAGAAACCTTCTCGATAACCTTCGATGACAAACAAACATTGTAAAGGGTTCACCTTCCTCCTAATAGACGTCTCTCTCTACTCTATGCTCTATGTTAGTTAGTAGCCCATTTCGCGAGCCAATTCGCCGACACCGCGGGGATATTTCTGATCTTGATACCAATGCTTGATACACAATTTCCTTCACATAAAAACACATAAACAAACCTACACAGAGGTTGAAATTATCAGCACATCTGATTTCACTGCATTTTTTAACCAATGAACTTGTTTTTTTTTTTGCAAAATATAAAAAGGCGGAGTTCACAAAAATATTTATTAGATAATTATTTACATTGAATAAGGTAGGTGGTTTTTTGTAGGCTCGTAGGTAGGCCCATTTACAACGACCCAAATTGGGCATATTTTTTTATTTAACACCACAACCACACTGCACAAAAGACCGTGAAGCTGTCTTTGAATTTAATACAGCTAAAGGAGCACAGGATTATAAAATAACCTCGAAAATAACGGACTCAAGATACCTATCACATACCTATGACGATAAGACCATCTGCTAGTGTTAAGTACCAAACTGTGAAAACTACCAACCTATTGTACCTATAATACATCCTCTTTAGGATCAACTTAGCGAATTTGGCATTTTTGTATGTACCTAAAAACATAATGTAAAGAAACTTTACTCAATAGATATCGGCAAAAGCTTAATTAAATACAAATAAATTTTGTTCTGGCATTTCTATAAAAGGAAAGAAACATTATTCATTATTCCTAATTCCTATACGGTGAATGTTAGATTTTGAACGTATAACACTAGCTAAGCTTTAACGTTTTTTACCCAAACTCTGAACCGGATCGACCGAATGCACCATTGCACCATTAAGTTTTGTTAATATTAGGTGTTTTTGTAATTTGTACACATAATAATGTAAACTTAATATAAGGAGAAAATGTGCTTTAAAATATATGGCGCAAGAGTTTCGGAGTAATAGAATAATTTACAGCAGGCAAGCAGAAAGCACGACGACAAAGTCGCTTCGGTCGAATCAAGCAAGAGCAGAGCAATCCCTAGTGTTTCTGAGCCTCGCTCATTTCCCTTTCAGCGTGTAGTCTCTGCTTCTCGTTCTGGTCCTCGATCTCCTCCTCCATCATGATCTGAGCTATCCGCATCTTGGCCTGAATCTGCCTCCTCGGGAGGAAGTTCTTCATCGTCTTTGCGTAGTACAAGAACAGATGCTCTATGGCGTCGTAGTCCTTTTGCTGTTTCTTCGACATTTGATCGTGCTTCCTCTTCTTGTGGTGAAAGGTGACTCCCTCTACCATGCCGTCTTTAAGTTCTTCGTAAACTTGCACGAAGCCGCCACCACCGTGAGCGGTCGCCGCGTCTGCTTGGATGAGCTCGGGTTCGATGCTAGCCTCGCCCAAGGAAAACTGCTCGCGATCAACGGATCTGACAAGTAATTAGGTGATTAATATTGCTTATTAGGAAAATTGCTAGATTTTGAACTTGTACCATTTAATAATTTGCTTTTAAGGGATCTATCCAAGTGGACTAGCGACTGTTTTATAATCCATTATCTATCAGAGAATTTTTCTACAAGGGATTCAAGTACATTAAAAGTCCACTTGGCTTCCTTGAGGGATCATACCAAGGGAGCCAAGTGGACGATGGGAGAATTTTAAGTAATTTTCTCCTAGACACTTACTTTCCCAGGAACGGTTTGAACGGTTCCATGTTGCTAGCGAACCTCCACTTGCTCCAGAATTTGGCGTATCTCGCTCCCGTGTAGCTCCCGGGGTCCATCTCCAGGCTTCTGAGATATTTGGCGTAGGAATCTCGGATGTTCTTCCATTTCCTCTTCATTGTGTCTCCTGAAACATTTGTTAAATCATCAAATTTAATTCAAATTTTAATGGCAACTGACATGGTTAGCTACATAACCTACTACATCCGTGGTGTCAGCTCTTAACCTTGGTGAACTAAGTGTCATGTCTGTGCTCCCCTTAGATGTAAAAGTAAATAATCGTCGACATCTGGAAGCGAGAAGTAAATACTTTTGTTCGGTGTTCGTTCTAGAGCTTCGATGTTCTAGAGTTCTTCGCATGGTTCCATAAATATGGTTCTATTAGCTTTTCAATATAATAGGGCAGTGATTCTGTTTACTTATATTCTTCAAAACCGAGTTCAAAACTCTTTTCAATCTAATGTTTTTTTAGAACTTGAGGCATTGCCGGAAGTAAAACAGTTACAATCTCATATTTTTGAACACAGTGAAACTTACCCTCCTCCCCAAAGTGAGCCCCCAGCTGCTCCCAGGCTATAGACTTCTTCCTCAAGTTTCTGTACTCGCCGTGGTCGGGGTTGTACAGCATGGGGTACTGTTTCATCGCTTCGATTATCGCTTCCGTCATGTCCATATTCGGCATTTTTAATCTTATTCAATATCTAACTACATTTCAAAATTTAATAAATCCTAGGTAAGCTCATTCGGTATATTGTCGTAGGCTACCGTCGTAGAACTCGTCGGTAGGTACCGAACCTACCTACCTACCCAGATTGTTTAAGTTTAATAACTAGTTTAGAGTTTAGATTATTTTTTCGTTTATCCTCGTGCTGTTTAGGTGTTGCCGTTCGAAGCGACGATGATGCACAGTGGAGTATTTTTTATTATTTAAATTAATTTTGTATAAAAATAGGTACGTTCAAAAGTCCTTGACCTTTCAAATTTGAACCAAGCGAACCAGCCGAGAAAACAGCCTTCGTATCGAGGCTGTCGTTGTCCTTGCAAGTGAGTGTGCCACGTCACGATTCACAGACACCGCTGTGTGTGTGCGCGCCTCGCGTAGGAAATGCGGTCGCGTTATCCGCGGGCGGCGACGGCAGCGGAGGGCGGAGGAGCGCCGGGGGGAGGCGCGGGCGGCGCGGCAGCGCAGCGGAGAGCGGAACGCGGAGCAGCGCGAAGCGGGCGTGCGCGTAGCGTTGTCGCCGCGGAGGCACTGCGGTGCGGTAGCGGGGCGGTACTGCGCGGTAGCGTCGTGCCGTCCCGCTCGCGCGCGCCGCCCGCGTCCCGCGCGCTGCGCGCCGTGCAACCGCAACCGCAGCCGGCATCCGGGGAACTATCCGGTGTGTGAGGAGGCCCCTCGTCATACCCTCTTTCACAAGGAGCTCATTACGACAAATTTAGAAGACCTACCTACCTTACCTAAACGTAAAACGGACAGCCAACAAATCAGACAGGCGTACAATGGAATGATAATTAAAAAATATAAACATTATCATATTATGTTCACCGACGGATCGAAAGACAATCACAAAGTAGGAGCCGCATTTTATGATCCGAAAACCAATTTAAGAGCGAAATTTTGCATTCAGAACGGAAAAGTGTCTATAATGACGGCGGAACTGGTGGCCATTAGTGAAGCGCTAACATATGCAAAATCCCTGACCTCGAAGAAGATTGTTGTCATGACAGACGCTAAGAGTGCTCTCCAGGACATCGAACGATGTGTGACAGGAAAGCGCAGCTCACCGACGGCATATGAGATTATACAAATAGTAGAAGAGCTCAAACAGTCGGGTAAATCTATAGCGCTTCAGTGGATTCCGTCACATGTCGGAATCGACGGGAATGAAATAGTGGACACCGTTGCCAAGAGCGCACTTGGAGAAGGCATTCCTACAGATGTAAACCCGGTGTTCACCAGTTTTATTGGTGAAGCAAAGCGTGCATGCTTTGAGGAATGGAGGACACATTTTAACAATATTTCAATGGAAAAGGGGATTTGGTACAAAACGCTTCAGCACGAACCTACACAAGTACCCTGGTTCGAAGAAAGCAAATTAAAAAGAAATACACTTGTAGTTGCCTTTAGGCTGCGCTCCGGTCATATTCCACTTAACGCGTTCGCATACTTAATGAAGAAGGTTTCCTCACCAAACTGCGAAGTTTGTGGGGTGCCTGAAAATGTTTATCATGTCCTAGTGGAGTGTGCAAGGGGTGCGGCCGAGAGGCAACAAATATGCATACCTAATATTAATGTAGGAGGTTACATACCAGCTCTCGCAAAGCCCACGTCAGAAGAAGCTGTACAGATTTATTCTTTAGTACAGACAATCATTGCAAGAAGGTAGAATAAGTGATTAAGAAAATTTTTAGTTTTAGTAATGATGTCTTTATTTGTCTTTGTGCGTGTTATTTTATGTTTGTTTATATCTGGTAGGTATGTTTGGGACGGCACTTCCTTCCCATTCATGTTTTTGTGTTTTTTGTGTTTTTTGTGTTGTGTTTTGTGTATATACTGTGTAATTTAATTTGTTTATGATAATATGTTGTTAAGGGAAGGGGCTGATATATTCGTAAAAGGAATAAAGCCCAAAATTAAATAAAAAAAAAAAAAAAAAAAAAACCTACCACCACCAGTGCTGAGCTGAGTCGAGAAGCGGGCAGGCAGCCATTTGCCGCAGAAAGCAAAAAACAATCCTTAAAAATTATGAAACGAAGACGGCCGCAATCTGAAAATTACAAGATTAATTTTGCAGACAAGAGAAAGTTTTAGCTTAATCTTGGCATATTCCGTGTGCCCGGTGCGGCCAGAGACATACATGTGAGAAGTCCCAGCCCGGGCATGTCGCCGGAATTTACATGACCATAAAGAGTACTTTTTCTTGTTACACCTTCTTGTCCATAAAGAGTACTTTTTCTTGTTACACCTTCTTGTCCATAAAGAGTACTTTTTCTTGTTACACCTTCTTGTCCATAAAGAGTACTTTTTCTTGTTACACCTTCTTGTCCATAAAGAGTACTTTTTCTTGTTACACCTTCGTGTCCATAAAGAGTACTTTTTCTTGTTACACCTTCTTGTCCATAAAGAGTACTTTTTCTTGTTACACCTTCTTGTCCATAAAGAGTACTTTTTCTTGTTACACCTTCTTGTCTATAAAGAGTACTTTTTCTTGTTACACCTTCTTGTCCATAAAGAGTACTTTTTCTTGTTACACCTTCTTGTCCATAAAGAGTACTTTTTCTTGTTACACCTTCTTGTCCATAAAGAGTACTTTTTCTTGTTACACCTTCTTGTCCATAAAGAGTACTTTTTCTTGTTACACCTTCTTGTCCATAAAGAGTACTTTTTCTTGTTACACCTTCTTGTCCATAAAGAGTACTTTTTCTTGTTACACCTTCTTGTCCATAAAGAGTACTTTTTCTTGTTACACCTTCTTGTCCATAAAGAGTACTTTTTCTTGTTACACCTTCGTGTCCATAAAGAGTACTTTTTCTTGTTACACCTTCTTGTCCATAAAGAGTACTTTTTCTTGTTACACCTTCTTGTCCATAAAGAGTACTTTTTCTTGTTACACCTTCTTGTCCATAAAGAGTACTTTTTCTTGTTACACCTTCGTGTCCATAAAGAGTACTTTTTCTTGTTACACCTTCTTGTCCATAAAGAGTACTTTTTCTTGTTACACCTTCTTGTCCATAAAGAGTACTTTTTCTTGTTACACCTTCTTGTCCATAAAGAGTACTTTTTCTTGTTACACCTTCTTGTCCATAAAGAGTACTTTTTCTTGTTACACCTTCGTGTCCATAAAGAGTACTTTTTCTTGTTACACCTTCTTGTCCATAAAGAGTACTTTTTCTTGTTACACCTTCTTGCCCATAAAGAGTACTTTTTCTTGCTACACCTTCTCTTGTCCATAAAGAGTACTTTTTCTTGTTACATGCTACAGATGTTGCTTTTTTCCTGACAGAATCTGGAAATTGTATAACCATTCCTGACGACATTTGGTGGCCTTTGTACTGGGAACTAAGATTCGAGGTTATTTGAAAGAATATTATGAAATACCAGCTTTTGCCCGCGGCTTCGCTCGCGTGAAATTCGTATTTAAAAAGAAGACAGTAAGTAAGCCCGCTGCTACCTTCCTTTATTTCGGCGCGCGTAACAATTTGGTTTGTTTATATTAGCTTTCCTTTGTCCCGTATAGTTAAATGTGCTTGTACTAAGTTTCATCGAATTCGGATGATCGGTTTAAGAGTTATGGAGGAACATACATACATTTTTTTTACTTGTTGTGTTTTATGGAAACTGACACGGTTGGCTACATCACCTACAATATCCGCGATGTCAGTCCATAACACCGGATGAACATGAACAGAAACATACAGAAAATATTTCTAAAAATCGTCAATCTAGTTTTAGTATCATGCATAGAGTCTACCATGTATCTCATACGTAAAACGAAGTAACTTACTCTATGACGACCATCCCTTACAGATTTATTAGGTACTAGCTTTTGCCCACGGCTTCGCTCGCGTGAAATTCGTATTTAAAAAGAAGAAAGTAAGTAAGCCCGCTACCGTACCTTTATTTCGGCGCGCGGAACAATTCGGTTTATATGAGAGCATCGATGTATGAGAGCCACATCTTAGCGTAACCGGAACTGAATTTTATTTAGCCTATCCTGTGTCCGGTATAATCAAATGTGCTTGTACTAAGTTTCATCGAATTCGGATTATCGGTTTAAGAGTTATGGAGGAACATACATACATAGAGTATACAAACGCAATATCTCATAAAACAAAGTAGGTAACTTACTGCATGACCATCCCTTACAGATTTATTATTAGTATTGATTATCCATCGATTGTATTATTAGTATTGATATGTACCTAAGCTATAGATAGATGTTATTCTTAAACTGCATTAAAAACAAAATAATATGGTGGTACTTCAAAAGTAAATAATACTCGCACTCATTTCAAAACTCGTGTCAACGATTCAACCAATTAGATGGTTTGACATATTAATTAGTAATAGTCATTAGTCGTAGTCATTAGTGTAAAATGAGCGCAATTATAGTTTACTTTAATGCTGCCGGACCATACGAGCGAGGATACGAGCTATCGGCGACATCGTTCATTAGGGTGTTACCACACCAACCGAACTATCATTGATCGAGCATCAATCAACGATCGATCAGTTGGTGTGGTAACACCCTTAGATTATTGATAGGTCTCCGCGCGCTCCGAATCTAAGGTAACACCCTTAGGCGTAGCCACAGAGCAAAAAAGTCCGATCTTATCGCCGCCGCGCGGGCGGTGTGGCCCGATCGTTGTTCTGTGGGCGTAGCAATCATTCCAAACCGTTCCTTCCCCGTGGCACAACCGCGTGGAACTACAAGTAGTGTAATGGGAGATTTTTCTTTCCCATGGCACTACCGGTAGTGCTGCAACGACATTCTACTTTTTAATTCGTTGTAGTGCAGCCCATTTTTTTATCCAGCCCATACCTTTCAAACATTAATACAAAAAATGCCTTACAAAGAAAACTAAAAATATTTAATTTTTTTTTACATCTTTTCCACATCTCACCGTAATGGGACCCATACTATCGTAAACTAGAGACATTTATTTATCCGTACATCCTGCGCTATTTTATGTCTACACTTCTCTGCTGTGGGTACAGTTTTCATAAAAACGTGCCCAATGACCTTTATTGCATGCTCATCTCCTCCTCCATTGCAATTTCTTGTTTGTACAGTCAGCAGCCGGCGCGCGTTACTTTTTCGCTGTGAAAAACACTACGGAATTAGTCCAAAAGTCTGCATAGCAATTCGCTTCGCAGTCTATGCAGTTGGCCGCGTTTTCACAGCTGCAAAGTAATGTTGTGTAGTAAAGTACAGTAATAACGTGTGAGTTCTATGTTATATTAAGTAGGTATGCATATACTTGTTTACATAATATGCATGTATTTTATTTTAAAATGTAGGTACGGTAAAAAAATTAAATAAAAAATTAATAAAACCCGATTGCTAAAAACGGATGAAACAAGGAAAGATCAGTAGAAATGCTAGTCATGCAAGTAGTCTAGTATCATGCAGTATGCAGTAGTCTAGTCTAGGTATCTGTAGGGCAGATACATAGCTCTGTCTACTCGAGTCCAACCAACTACACGCCCGACTATCCGACTACAGCCAACGAATTAAATTATCGGGAAGTGGCATACAACGCACCGAATTGAGGCGCGCTATTGGTGAGCATTCAGCACCCTCTCCAATCGTTGTCTCTCCTTTATACGTATCAAATTGCCATTTAACCGTCTTACTCTATCGACGTTCACAGAGCGGAAACGTAACGTGATGTATGAGGCGCTCGCGCACTTACGCTTAAACGTTTAAAATATTGGCAATATATAGAACAACTCCAATCGCACCTTTCTACCGGTAAAATGTATGACGAGGGCCCGTCCAGAAAGTAGAATGTCGTTGACTACAGCATTTTCTACTGACCTTTTACTTGTTTCCAAAATTTTTTAGCAGTCGGGTTATATAAATGGTTTTATAATTTTTTTTATCGCCTTTTCGAGCTTTTGCCAGTGATACCCCACTCGATGAGGTTTGAAGAAAAACTATTTTCAAAGTTAAATAAGATGACGCCTAACGGCCGCCATTTTGAATTATCACATATTTTTATAGCCTTACGCAAAGATGGTGCTCTCATACAAACCGAATAGTTCCGCGCGCCGAAATAAAGGTACAGTAGCGGGCTTACTTACTTACGGGAGCGAAGCCGCGGGAAAAAGTTATTGAAAATATGTTTCGGGATAAGTTCGGAAAATATGATTCAGTTTCTTTGTATTGCGACATTTCTTGCTTGGACCATCACATATGTAGAACAAATCGTTATCTTATAGTGTAACTAGCTTTTGCCTGCGGCTTCACTCGCGTGAAATTCGTATTTAAAAAAAAGAAAGTAAGTAAGCCAGCTCCCGTACCTTTATTTCGGCACGTCGAACAATTCGGTTTGTATGAGAGCCACATCTTAGCGTAACCGGAACTGAATTTTATTTAGCCTAGTGTCCCGTATAGTTAAATGGGCTTGCACTAAGTTTCATCAAATTCTGATGATAGGTTTAAGAGTTATGGAGGAACATACATACATACATACAGAAAAGATTTCTAAAAATCGTTAATTTAGTTTTAGTATCATACATAGAGTGTACAAACGCTATATCTCATCATAAAACAAAGTAACTTACTCCATGATCATCCCTTACTATTATTAGTATTGATTGATTGATATATTTTTGACGAACCTAAGTGTAACGTGTTACCTAAAGAGAATAAATGTTTTAATTGAATTGACACCGTTGATGTTGTTGACATGTTGTTGATAAATATTGCACGTTCACAGGACACACGGTACTCACTGAAGCTCCTGCAGTCGCCGGTGAGCGCCCCGTCTGATGATGACGAAGAAGACTACCCAGCCCAAGAAGCGGTCGTCTTCACGAGTTCTTCTTCGACACAGACACGGCTTCCGCATAAGCGAAAATATGCAGAATCGGCGAATAGCGTAGCCAAAAAGGAACTAAAATATTCAGAGTCTGAAACAAAATTCGACTATGCGTCTAGAACCTGGGTGCTCACACTGCAGAGCTTACCGAAGGACCAGCAGCTGTTCGCCACGAGAATGATAAACGAGGTTCTTTTCGAGGCTCAAATGGGAAATTTGAGTAGAAATACCAAGTTATGCTGCGGGGGTGCCGATCAGCAATTTGCACCCATGCCGCCGGTGTCGTATTCAGAAAATCACTCGGAAGTGTCCGGCCAATATCAAGGGGCGACAAAAGAGGAGGATCCTCTCCGATACATGAACCTGGCGGCCAGAACAGCTGAACAACAACATGAATGAGACTACATCGATGGCTGAGACGTTTTTCCTGTGCAGCTGTGCAACATCGATAAGACTACATCGATGGATGAGACGTCTTTGCTGTGACAGCTAGGCTAATCACAACCAGACCTTCCTGTGCCTGTTCCAGCTTTTGTCGAGATTTATCGAGAACTTTTTGTTTGATAAAAAAATACACGGATTCAATAAAGCAACTGTGTTTTTAATACCCATACTTAATACAAATCTATCAAGTTTTATTTTGACCAGCTAAAATTGTTCTAGTCAATGATTTGTTACCGCAGTCACTTGCTGGAACAATGATGAATGGGCAATCTGTCAGGCTTCTTCAGAGGTTAATCAGTGACAGGTATGAGTAATAAATAACAAATTCGATTTTAACAAATATGTGTAAAGGCAGCCCAGTTTCCGCCCAACTTCTTTGATGCATTCGACAGTTTTCATCCAAAGTGGCACCGTAACGTCAATCTGAATGGTCCTACTGCCTACTCTATATCAAATAGAGCAGGCTTGCCAGGTGTTGGGTTTTTTACCGAACTGTTGGGTATTTCAGTCCCGTGTACGGTGTTCGGAAGAACATTCCATATTTTATTTTCGCAGTAGCCATTTTTCATGACAGTTTTCACATTGACGTATTTGATTTTTAAATATGACATCTTTGTTTATGTTGCATTTGTGGACATAATTGTTACCACGGTTCTGATTGCTTCCAGGGTTACGGTTACTTCCTTGGTTACCGTTGTTACTTCCTTGGTTACCGTTGTTATTTCCTTCGTTACGATTTTTTTTAGATACGGAAACCTCCGTGCGCGAGTAAAACTCGCACTTAACAGATTTTTTTATAGAAAGGGCGACAAGTGGCGCCGAGCCACAGATAAGGTGTTTAACGATGCCCATGGTCGTTAGGTCGCATATTTCATGAAAAATTTGTGTAATAGTTCGGTTGTTTTATCTTGGTAAAAATCCCTTTGGTGTAAATAGTTCGGTTTTTTTATCTGGACCATCAGGCAACCCTGCTGTAGAGCTGTCATTCTCACGCTAGCTGCGCAAGCTGCGCCGTATTTTCCAGAACAAAACGGAGAGAGGCATCGACCAGTCCGGCAGTGGGAGGAGCTACGGAAGCAGTTCGGGAGACACGATCGATATAGATACATACAGTCTGCTCCAAACGTGTAGGTAAATCTACAGAACCCAGACACATTCATTGTACGTCTACATTTTTTTTTATGGAAACTGTCGCGGTTGGCTACCTCACCTACAACATCCGTGATGTCAGCCCATAACACCGGGTGAACTTGGTGCCATGTCAGTGCTTCCCTCCGGTTCTACACTGAACTGAACGGAAAACACATACTATTTACATAGCCGTTTCGACCGACATTTCATTCAGTGCGGTGGTATCGACCCGGGCGGGTTGAACCCTACCACCTAGTAATACACCTAGTAAGGTAAGAACGGAAGGGACCTACAGTTTTACGTGGAATCCGAACCACGGTCAGGCTCCTACGGTCGAGCGGTCAACCCTTCCAAGTACTGACCGGCCCAGCGTTGCTTATCAATCAATAGCGACCTCATAGTCGACTGTCTGCACCACTGAGCTATAGAGGCTGACATATTATGTACATTGCATTGTCGCCTTCTAACACTAGTTATCTCTTCTGTTCGATACATTCACCGTTAGGTCCACTTAATTCATGGCAACCTGCACACTGGCGACACTGAAATACAAGACGGCTGAAAAGAAATTGCATTGCATTAAGTTCGTCTTATGCACTACTTGGAGTACTCTGCTTATTTATATTGAAACATACGATTTTTACTTGGCGACAGCAAGATAACCTATAATAAACAACGACATGATACTTTCTGGACGGGCCCTCGTCATACATTTTACCGGTAGAAAGGTGCGATTGCAGTTCTTCTATATATTGCCAATATTTAAAACAGCGTAAGTGCGCGAGCGTCTCATACATCACGTTACGTTTCCGCTCTGTGAACATCGATAGAGTAAGACCACAGAATAGAAAAGAGTACTCCGTAAGACGGTTAAATGGCAATTTGATACGTATAAAGGAGAGACAACGATTGGAGAGGGTGCTGAATGCTCACCAATAGCGCGCCTCAATTCGGTGCGTTGTATGCACGAGTCAGTAAGCCTGGAGGCGCTATACATAGGAGGACAGGGGTAGCCGCGCGTCGGCGCACACGCGCCAGCGCGTCAGTCTAGCGCCGGCGACCGATCTTAGTCTCCGTCCGCCGCTCAGGCGGAGCGAACGTGCGCGTCTGTCACAAAATGCCTCATTGTGCAGTGCTTTGGTGCAAAAAGTCGTCGAAAAATTCAAACTTGAACACAGATGGAGTCACCTTTCACGAGTAAGTACTTTCATTCAATTTGATAGCATTTTTCGCTTGAATTTCAGTAACAAACATCGGCGTAAATATGTATGGAGAGCTCTTTTCTGCTTACCCACCATAGGTCGACTATCGTGTTGGATGCAGTTAGCTCTTGTAATTATTTTTGTTTATTGATAAATATGTATGTTAAATGTATACAGATATTTCATGCATTCTGCCTTATTGCCAAAGGACATTTCTTCTAGTCAACCTCAGCAGGTTTCCTCGTTCAATATTCGTTTATCGCGCTTTTTTCATTCAACCAGTACCTACCGGTTTTTACTTTTGAGCGACTCTAAAGGAATTAATTTCTTTAGGTCATGCGTCTACCGGGAATTAGTCTTGTTATGCTTAGCATTAACAAAATTAATTCATAATATATACCCCGTTAGCATTTAGCACTGCTAAGCGCCCTGATGAATAAAAATTAATGCTAAGTGCTAAGCAATAATCACATTTAATTTTAGTTAGCATTGCTGTTTCGTTCGTAAAACTTTGTTGGTTCGTTTGTTTTGGAACGCACAAAGCAATGAAGTATGTGCTATTTATCTGTGGTACTGCTAAATGCTAAATGCTATATAGCGCCTGCGCTCCGCTGCTAGCTAGCTAGCTAGCATCTAAATGCGAAATGCGATGCGATCATGCGAGTGAGGGGTCGGAATTATCATCTGTCACGTGATCATTAGTTTTGGTCATATCTACAGAGCCACTGGACTTAGACCCATCGTGTTGGTACTCAAACTGAACGTCTCGGTGAGATCTACCCTCTGTCACGTGATAATTTGTTTTGGTCATATCTCGAGAACCACTGAACTTAGACCCATCGTGTTGGTACTCAAACTGAACGTCTCGATGAGATCTACCCATCTATCACGTGATAATTTGTTTTGGTCATATCTCGAGAACCAATGGACTTAGACCCATCGTGTTGGTACTCAATCTGAACGTCTCGATGAGATCTATCCATCTGTCACATTAACTTTTGTTTTGGTCATAACTCGAGAACCACTGGTGCTAGACCCATTGTGTTGGTACTCAAACTTCAGGTCTCGGTGAGATCTATCCATCTGTCACATGAACTTTTGTTTTGGTCATAACTCGAGAACCACTGGTGCTAGACCCATCGTGTTGGTACTCAAACTTTAGGTCTCGGTGAGATCTATCCATCTGTCACATGAACTTTTGTTTTGGTCATAACTCGAGAACCACTGGTGCTAGACCCATCGTGTTGGTACTCAAACTTCAGGTCTCGGTGAGATCTATCCATCTGTCACATGAACTTTTGTTTTGGTCATAACTCGAGAACCACTGGTGCTAGACCCATCGTGTTGGTACTCAAACTTCAGGCCTCGGTGAGATCTATCCATCTGTCACATGAACTTTTGTTTTGGTTTATTCACACGCTTGAGTGAATTCGCACTTCATATACACGGTGTTGCAGTTGCCCCCGTAATATTTCTAACTGACATAAGGGGGTTATTCTATATGTGAAACTAAACAACTTATGTAGCGAAAAAATTTTTTTTAACAAAAAAATTTTTTTTTCCGTAAATATTTTAAATGCCTATTCTCAAAATGTATGGAGAAAAAAAAAATTTTTTCTTCAAATTAAAAAGTCGTACAACAAAAGTTGTGGTTATTTCACGTAAAGAATCACCCCCTTTCGGGTTTTACGGTTGGGGTTGCAACACCGTGTATAAGACATTCATTGTGTGTGTTCATTCCATCATGAACTGTCGAGCGATATTTTTCGCATTCGCATTTAGCATTTAACGTTAGCATGTTAATGGCGTAAGATTCGCAAGCTGCATGGCTGGTTAGTTTGTTAAAAAAGGCAAAGCCTGGAAAACCTCATTTTACCGTAAAAAAATTAAATATCCAGGTGGGTATGGCTGGTTAGTTTGTTAAAAAAGGCAAAGCCTGGAAAACCTCATTTTTCCGTAAAAAAATTAAATATCGAGGTGGGTACTCATAAATTTTTTATGGTAGGGTAGATTTTCGCGAATTTTTCGCGAAGTCATATTGCAATATAATTTGTCATATCGTTGGCTAAGTAATTAGCAAATAGTTGTTAATAATATAATTATATTTTTTTTGGTTACAAAACTTTTCGACTTTCTAACATTATTTTTTTAATTTTGGAAAATTCCAATAACAAATACTCCAATAAGATAATACCAATGTACGAGGTCTTACATATCATTGTTTTGGAAATTTTATGTAGATTTATAATAAAGTATCCGAGGTATCTCAGAACTTAGAACTATTATCGTGTTTATGCGAAAATCTGCAAATTCGCAAAATTGTGAAAGGGGCGTTGCCTTTGTTCATTTAAGAGAAAGTTATATTATTCCCTTGATGTAAAGAAGGGTTAAATATTGTTAAATCCGTTTCATCTTTTCATCGCGAATCGACACAATGAGCGACTTATTGTATGAATCCCGTTCAAACGTATGGAAGACTGGCGTCACTTGGCTACCTACTCGCTCGGCCAATCACGGCGTTCCATGCGCCGCTCCCGCCTCAGACTTCACACCCCTTTGGCGGCTACCTCGGTTCTCATACAAACGATGCCGTATTTCGTATCCAGGCTTACTGACTCGTGGTTGTATGCCACTTCCCGATAATTTAATTCGTTGATAATAATAAATAACAGTAAGGTACTTGGCGGGGAGGTAGGCATTTGATTTTAATTTCATGTTGGGAGTTGGCACGTGGTATAACGCAGGTTACTTCATGTTGTTCCCTGCCATTGCCACACGTACGAATTAGCGTGGCCAGATTTTCACGGCTGACGGGGACAATGCAATCATTTTGCGATGTTTTGTAATAGAAGAGAAGAGAAGAAATATGTTTCCTGTCACTCAAAATGTGACAAATACTTCTAAATTTATTTAAACAAAAGATGTTTTTTTTTTGTTTCCTTTATTCACTTTATCAATATCAGCCCCTTCTCTTAACAACACATTACATTACACAGTGATATGTATAACACAAATGATCAATACCTCGGTATTGCCAGACGGGATATTCAAACACACATGAAATTACACGCACAAAGAACTTTTGCAGCTAAGAGGGACCACGCATAGCATATGTGCATAGACTGATGAAACAAAAACTCTTAGCTCTCATCATCATCACCGTAGACCTGTTTCTGTCAAGAGGAAATAGGTCTTGGATACAGCTCTCTCCCAGAGACGAGACCAGTTTCATCTGTGCTCTGTGACCTCTTCAGAAGACCGCTGTTGACTCTCGAAAATCTTCTCGACCTTCTATTGGAAGCTTTGCCTTGGGCAAGAAGAACAAAGGTGCAGAATTGTGGGGCCGCTACTTTTAAAAGAATAGCCCCACTGCATCTCTCCCGGTGCATGTCGTAAAAGGCGACTAAGGGATATGACTCCCTTCTTATCTCGCTTTTTATATTACTAGGTGGTAGGGTTTCACCCGCCCGGGTTGGTTCCACCGCACTGAATGAAAGGTCGGTCGAAACGGCTATGTATAAATAGTTTGTGTTTTCCGGTCAGTTCAGTGTGGCCGGCACGACCGAAGCGAAGCACTGACCGAAAAAAAGTTGGAATCGAACAAAGGTTTTTTTTTATGGAAACTGACACGGTTGGCTACATCACCTACAACATTCGTGATGTCAGCCCATAACACCGGGTGAACTTGGTGCCAAAGTTCACCCGGTGTTATGGGCTGACATCACGAATGTTGTAGGTGATGTAGTCAACCGTGTCAGTTTCCATAAAAAAAAACTTTGTTCGATTCCAACTTTTTTTCGGTTGGCTGAAACATGGTCCCTGTAATTTCACGATGTACCCCCGGGCGAGCCTAGGGGCTAGAGCGCCGAGAGGTCGGTCGATGCGGCGAATGAGGGGGCGGCGCGCGTGCGCGAAACCAACTTCCGCGCACGCGCTCTAAGCGCCACGTGTTACTGTTTATTTACGTCCCGGACACGGCCGCCTTATCCGTCACCTATATTTACATAGACGGGTACATAATTGTATACAAAACACTACTTACCTTACTTAAGGTACTTACATACATACCGCACTTCCTATATACAGGGTGTTTGATGACTATAGGTCATACATACATAAAGCAAACCAGGTACTCCTGAGCCTTTTTTGCTCCAACCGATGGCTGTATCTTTGGAACCATAATAGCTAGCCGGTTGAAATTTTCACAGAATAAGTGTTATTATTAGTGTAGTAAATGAGTGCTCAAATAATGGGTCTAGCCGGAAAGCTCGAAAGCAGAAAGTTTGACTTCGGAACTTTGTTCTGACTAGTTAGGAGGTAAACATACTAAAAGTCCCCACCACTGGGGGGGTGCGCCCTAGGGAGGGGAGCACAAAGAAGGTCCCATTTTTCGGTTTTTCGCATATATCTCGAAAACGGTGCATCATGCATTTCCTATGATGCACCGTTTTCGAGATATAAGCGAAAAACTGAAAAATGGGGCCTTCTTTGTGCCCCCCCCCCCCCCCCCCCTAGGGCGCACCCCCCAGTGGTGGGGACGTTTACCTCCTAACTAGTCAGAACAAGGTTCCGAAGTCAAACTTTCTGCTTTCGAGCTTTCCGGCTAGAATCATTCGTTTCCTGGCCTATATGGCCGATATAACACCATAGCGTTCTCGGAAAAGTAGCTATATGGGGCCAGGAGAACCTTGTCGCCTTCAACGTTAGGAAGACTCAGTGCTGCGCATAATCTGCTAAGGTCGATCCCTTTCCTTCCCAAGCTAGTTTCCAAGGCAGCTTCGTACCTGTCTCGGAGCACCTGGACCCTCTGGGCACCAGTATTTCCAAGGACGTGGGTTTCCGGCAACTGATCGAGTCTAAGGCCAAAACTGCATCCAAAAAATTGGGAATACTTTTCCGCAATCGGCGGTTCTTCTCACCGGCACAACTATTACTGTTGTACAAAACACAGATTAGGCCGGTGATGGAGTACTGCAGTCACATCTGGGAGGGTAGTCCCCATTATCTGCTTGTGTCCTTGGACTCGATACAGCGCCCAGCCCTCCGTTTTGTTGGTGACCCGAAACTTACAGATGGTCTGGAGTCTCTGAGTCACAGACGATTTGTGGGTTCGCTTAGTCTGTTTTACAGATACTATCACGGACGCTGCTCTGTGGAACTAGCATCCCTTATTCCTTGCCACCCGTCCTATCTCCGCACGACTCGTCGCAGAGAGACTCAGCACCCTTTTGTTGTTGACATTGGGCTTTTGAGAACCCATCGGTTCTCTAAATCATTTCTTTGCTGCACCTCTAGAGTGTGGAACTATCTTCCGGTGAGTGTATTTCCTGAATCATTTAACCTGGGCATCTTCAAGCGTCGTATTAACGGGCTATACAGTCTAGCAACAGTCTGCTGGCATGGCGCCTAACTGAGCGTGGTTTCGCGAGGAGAGGTGATTTTGGCTCTGTCGACTGCACCATTGGTCTCTCGGCCGGCGCAGCCACACATGCTGGTTTACATTAAACAAAATCATCATCATCAGCCTGTATCGGTCCACTGCTGGGCATAGGCCTCTCCCAAGGCACGCCACCACACGCGGTCTTCCGCTCTTCTCATCCATCCACTCCTGGCTACCTTTTTCAGGTCATCTGTCCACCTAGCCGGGGCGCGTCCCACGCTTGCTACGTTTACTTGTACGTGGCCTCCATTCGAGCACCCGTCTACCCCATCGGTTGTCGGGTCTACGACAGATGTGCCCAGCCCACAGCCACTTCAGCTTGCTTATTTTCTTAGCAATGTCGACTACCTTAGTTCTTTGACGTATCACGTCGTTACGGATTTTATCGGTCAAAGAAATGCCGAGCTTTCCGTAGCTCGCTGAGCGACTTTAAATTTATGGACCAGGCCCATCGTCAGGGTCCACGTTTCGGCTCCGCTGACCATGACATGGCGATTCTATACAAACTAACCTTTGGTATGTGGAGAAGCGCATGTAACTACAGCTTTTGCGTGTAATTACATCATCAGCATGACACGACAATGTATTTGTACACAATAATATTTGAACATATAAATAGGTATGATTCTAGACACCTATATCTATAGGTGCTGAAACCGACGCGAGAACACGAGAATCCTATGCAAACCTACTGAACACATACCAATATTTCCTCCGAAGACAGCGCGTTCTAAATTTAAACTTATTTTATATGGCACAGAGTAAGTATTGGCATGCTAGGGCGGGCCGCCCAGGGCGCCGAGGGCGGGCGGGGGCGAAGGGTAGGTAGGAGCAACGATCGCTGGGCGTATCGAGCGGATGACGTCATACGCTCGCTCGCCGCACGGCGGCACAGGGCGCGGTAGGCCCGGGCCAAACAAACTCAGCTACTACATCTTGGCAAGCCAATTTCGTACCGTGTGGGGCCGGTACTTTAAAAGAATAGCCCCACTGCATCTCTCCCCGTGTGTGTCGTAAAAGGCGACTAAGGGATATGACTCCCTTCTTATTTGGTACCACCGCACTGAATGAAAGGTCGGTTGAAACGGCGGCGGTGTAGCCGACATGAAATGAAGGGAAGCACTGACATGGCACCTAGACCTAGTTCACCCGGTGTTATGGGCTGACATCACGGATGTTGTAGGTGATGTAGCCAAACGTGTCAGTTTCCATATAAAAAAAAGTACCTACCTTACCTACCAACACAACACGTCGTCGGCGGAAATCAGTGGCTCCATACCGTTTTCGTAGTGTGATTGGGCACTTTGGGAATTCAATGTTCCGCTGATCACCACAACCTATCATTTCAACAGAGACGAGACATGACAAGATGAACCCTGCGATATGTACTACATAACCCCTCTCCCGCCCACGATGAGCTCATCCATTCCTCTGCGTACCTACACACTGGATCATATACTACCATTATATATTATGTAGTGATATATACTACGTACTACGAGTATATCATCCATTTGCTTTCATTGTAGCCTAAGGTGCCTATAGGTTCCCTTCATCTCTTTCCTGTACGTATCGGGTCACGTTTGGAGGTTATGTAGCCATAATGTGTCTAACGAGGCCCATGGACATTCGGTCGCACGCGGGATAGGTCGTGTAAATGAAAGGGAGGAGAAGCTATACTGAAGTACGATAGACTATTCTCAATTTATCCTAATACAAAATTTGAATTTATTTGTTCTCGGGGATTTACTAGCAATGTATCAGCTAAAAGTTAAAACAGTTAACGGAACGAGATCCAGTAAACAATATATTTTTTCTATCCTATATCCTGTAATGGTTAGATAGATAGATAGAAATCTTTATTGCTCCAAAACATTTTACAGTAACAAACGTAATGTAATTTACATGAGGGGCAAAGGCGGACTTATCCCTTACAGGGATTTCTCCCAGTCAACCTTTGGATGTTTGAGAGTCTTATATTGTGAGGTAGGTAGGTTTATACCTATACCTACTTATGTAGGTAGTACCAAGACTTGAGTGTGGGAATGAAATAAATAAATGTAATACTCCTAAATAAAACAATGGTTTTTGTAATTAATAATTAAATATACATAGGCTGTTCCGAAAATTGTTAGTGAAATGAAAAATAGTTAGAATATGAAAAAAATTTATTTACAGCTTTTCAAAATATTTCCCTCCAATCCCTATGCACTTATGCATTCGGGTGAACCAGGTTTCAAAACATTTAAAAAACGTATCTTGCGGGAGGTCGAAAAATAACCGCCGAAATTCTTCGACGGCCTCGTCTGCAGTGTTGAATTTTCGCCCGCGAAGCATTTTTTTTACCGTGGGAAATAAAAAAAAATCGCATGGAGCTAAATCTGGGCTGTACGGAGGATGGGATAACCTTTGTACCCCCGAAGTTGTCAAATAGTCCATGTTTCTACCGGTGTGTGAGCGGGCGCGTTATCTTGGTGAAAAAGCATGCCACGGACGCCGCTCCTTGGGCGCTCGCTATTCAACTCCCCGAAAGCTTGAGGCAGACAAACTTCGCAATACCAATCTTCAGTTCAGCCTGAATCTCCCGATGTGTAATGTGTCTATTCTCCCGCAATAGCCACTCTACCCTGATGACGTTTTCATGAGTGACTGCAGTTGATGGTCGGCCGGGTCTGGGGTCATCGTTTAGGTTCTCTCGACCACGTTTAAATTCACGAAACCAATAAGTAACTGTTGGTAACGCAGGAGCAGACTGCCCAAAAGCAGCTTGCAAATTTTCGTGACATTCCTTGAAGGTTAACCCTAGTTTATAAGCATAGAAAATCATAACACGAAAAGCTTCTCGCGAGACGTCTATTGTTGCAAATAAAATATGAGTGACGGATAACCGTTAAAAATATTTAAAAAAAGAACTACACATAGGTGGCCAATAATTTTCATCAAGGAGATTTGTATTTAAATTAGCCGTCAAATTAAAATAGTTTCAGGAAAAATAAATTTGTATTTATTCTGTAGCTAACAATTTTCGGAACAGCCCACGTATTTATTAATTGATTGAAAAAGAAAAAAAACATAGTAATTCTTATGCGTGTCGTACGCATAAGAATTACATTTATATTACAGTTTTATAATATAAAATATATTTGTACATTATATGTTATTTATACATAAATATAATACACATATACGTACCTTATAGTATATATTTTTAATTAGTTGAATATGTATAATTTTTGCGTCCATGTAATAGCTTAGCGTTTCTCCACATCCCAAAGGTTTATTTCGCAAAGAACGCTACATTGCATTAAACTCACCTTTTTGTGTTCCACGTTTGTGGTGTACAATAAAGTATATTTTGATTGATTGATTGATTGAATACTAAATACGGAAAGAAGAATATCCTGCCACGAGGACAGAGCTAAGACAAACTAGTAGATTGATGATAACATTCCAACTATAAACATAGACAGAGAAAGAATACAATCATCAATTGGCAATTCATCAGTTAGCTAAAACGGAAAATGTACATAGTTAGATTCATTCAAAAATGTAATTCAGTGAAATGAACCCATCATCAACGAACTATGCAAATACTCTAGAAGAGACAAAGATCTATGAAACATGGTACATGTCGGTAAACAACGTGGAGTTGTCATCGCGAATGCATCGAAATGGTCGCATTAAAACCATCTCATGCTATGAATGCGCTAAGGCTCCTCACTCGCGTATTTGAAGACATTAGACGATAAGGTGAACCATACAACAGAAACATCATTGTGAACTCAGCTTAGGTTGACTGGTAGAAATCACTTGCAGTGATAAGTCAGCCTTTGCGCATGTCTGTATTTCTTGTTTCTTGTCGTGTGTATACTCTTCTTCTTTCAAATTGTGTGCAATAAAGAGTTGGTATTCTATGCGATTCTTATACCTAAGCTGATTTGATCGGTGACATGTTTTTTCGGGAGTGATACACACGAAAGGTTTATCTAGTACCACAGATCAGTGCCCATCATTGGTTAAATATTATCTGTGACCACATATGTAGAGGATTTACTATCAGAACAGCAAACATTACTGACCACTCACTGACAACACTGGACTTCCTCTTTAGCGTTCTTATCAACTTCCTCTGTCATTGCGACTGTTGTATAGGTTCAAATTCAAAGGTATTTATTTCTCATATTTGTATACATCTATAACATTTATATACATGTCAGGTGAGCTAAGAAAACCCATCGATATGAGAAAACCGGCCAAGTGCGAGTCGGACTCACGCACCGAGGTTTCCGCACCACAAAAAAAAAATAAAAAAAAAAACACGAGACAACTTTTCCAGATACTCCTAATTTTCTAGTCTAATCAATTTTGATACAAGATTCCGACCAAGCTATCACGTTAAAAGTGGAGGCAGTGATTTTATATGAAGTTTCGAAAAAAGATTACCTAGCGAAAATACGATGACTTTGACCTGCAGGTGTGATAAGGTCTTATTGTCTTTTCCTCCGGCCAACGCGGTGGGCGTGCATTTTTACATGGAATTCGAACCACGGAGCAATGGGTAAGGGTATGCATGTCATTTTTTTCAAATCCGAGAAAACTCATTCGTAGACACCGGTTTTTTTTATACTAAGCGCGACATGTGGCGCCGAGCCACTCATAAGTTGTCTAGCGACGCCCATGGACACTCGGTCGCATGCGGGGGTTACGGCCGGCGGCGCCGGCAACCCGTGTCGGTCGTCCATAAAAAAAATTCACAGATTTCGTGCCTTACACGACTATCGAGCACATTGAAAATGAATAGGTTAGAAGATGCGTCGCTACGCGGCGCATCTTCTAACCTAACCTATATTCTTATCTTCTATATCCTTATATTATATTTTTATATTTCATATTTATTAATTTGTTACTTTAGTTAGACATCATGTCAAGCTTATCTCTTTTTCTGTCTAAATTTTAGTTTACATTTTTTAAGCTGCTTATGTTTTTGAAAAATAATAAAAAATATATATATAAATGTAATGTTTTTTTTTATTTTGTTGAATTCATTTTCAATGGGACGCATCTTCTAACCTAACCTATATTCCTATATCCCTATAACCAACGAGCCCAAATATGGTGGATTTATCATGTGTAGTTCAGGAGTTCCTATGGCTTCCTTCCGGCTCCATCATCAGGACCCTGGAAATAACATATGACTAGAGTACTTGCGAAGACAAATCCAACGAGCCCAAACACGGATGGGCTTATCATGTGTAGTTTAGGAGTTCCTATGGCTTTCTTCCGGCTCAATGTGCTCGATAGTCGTGTGGAGGCACGAAATCTGTGAATTTATCTTTTCAAAAAGGTTGAGCTACAGGGCAAACCCTTAACCCGATCGTCTTTCTTTTAGGCTCAAATTGTAGCTGACTAAATTGTCCAGAAGAGTTTTTCTCAAATTTTTGATATCATTCTTCGTTTCCAAAATTTCGGCCATAACTTTTTTCGTTTTTTACTTTCTCGAATAATTCTTTTTGCATCTTACAGCTCTCATGAATACACGTCTTTTGAGCCTTTTTTGAATATCATATCTTCACAACTCTCCGAGATATAAGGGGATCGCACTTTTTCGTGAAATCGGGGCCTATACGGGAACGAACCAAAAGACATTTTCAATGTCAAAATGTTATTTTTTTTTCTTTCCTTCTTCTTTGGTGTTCCTTGGTTATCGTTTGTCATTGGTTATATTATATTCTAATCTAAGTCGTTCTTTAAATTAGGAAACTTTTTATTTGTATTGTTAGTTACTTCAATTGTCAAATATTTGTATTCGGGTAGGCTTAAATCAGAAACAATGTTACCCGTGGTTATAATAACATTGTAAAATCTGTGGCTACATACTTTTTCATTCATTCTAAGTTACCTTTCATAGTTCAACATGATATAATGAATGTGTGAAATAAATGGTTTATTTATAAATATATTTAAAACTCCACCCCAGAAATGTGCGAAGTTATTGTTTTATACCGGTTGAATACATTACCGCAACCACCAGCGCGCACCGAAACCGAGAAATGACGACATATTGATTTGCGTCAATGTTCAAGTATAATCATTATAAAATACAAGTTGATTCCTCTGGACTTTCCCAAGTTGGCAGAGCGAGGCGAGAAAGAGGAAAAGTGGTAACAGGATGAAGTGTTCTGCTAATTATGGTTTGGTTTTGCATACAAATGCGATATCATTTCGTATTATCAGTCGGTATATTACTTCTGTTTGTTGTGAAATCCGGTATGGGTGGCTGAGTTAGAGGGCCCAGCCAAGCGCAAGCGTCGACCAGGCAGTTATTATAAATTTTTTTTCGATCCCTTACAAACTATATTTATAGTATGTGCAAATAATTTAATGTTATTCTATTTCGTCTACTAGACGAGTATTCTTGTTTTTAAATTTAGGCGTGGGTTCTAGAACATTTTCGTTTCTGATGAGAACATCATTGGTTACATTACAAATTACACCAGAACATTAAAGATTAGTTTAACATAAATAAATTCATGTAGATTTTGGGTAAAAACTTTATTTAAATTTTTTATGGAAGCTGACACTACATCACCTACAACTCCGTGATGTCAGCCCATAACACCTTGGTGAACTAGGTGACGTGTCAGTGCTTCCCTTCGGTCGTGCCGGCTACACTGAACTAGACGGAAAACACGAACTATTCACATAGCGTAATATCGTCTCACAGAAACTGACTGACACGGTTGGCTACATTACCTATCTACAACATCCGTGATATATCAGCCCATAAAACCTTTGTGAACTAGGTGCCATGTCAGCGCCTCCCTTTGGTCGTACTCTACTCTACAACACATTATCTAACCAAAGCCATATTGTGGCCTTGGATGAATCTTTTTTGTTGTGATTGATAGAAAATTCACAAACCATCTTCTGTGTCAATTTGTTGCACATACATAAACGTATGTAAGTAGAACCAAGGCAAGTTTCAGTTCTCAAGGGAACACTCGATCATGCAGGTTCACTTCCAGATAATCTCCATACTTGTTCTATATGAGGCGAAATGTTGATTCAATTGAAATTTTAACGGATCATAGTGAAGCGAAATAAGCCCCATACCACAGATTACTTAATAGTTACTTCGTAACAGATAAATCACTCCATAGAAAATGTTCCTACCGCCGGGCTTTAATAGCCTACTGTTTCACATCGCCAATCGCTGCGTGCGAAAATGTACCTTAACGATCGAGTGTAAAGTGGTTATTGCTTTGCAGCTGCGCGCAGTTGCGTGGGCGAGCATCTATGTATACTTCGCGCGGCTGACGAATTTCTACTGAAAAAGACCGCCGGCGGCCCGTCGGGAGGTAGGTAGTTAGCGCGCGCAAGTACATAGAGTGTGTGAGGCCTGCCCATACTAGGTAATCTCAAATTGTAGCCGGTTGGGTTGGTTAGTACCATCGTACTGGGTGTAAGATGGGCGCATAGAAGCCAGCAGTCCAAAGGGAAGTCTCCGGTATGGCACCTACCTTCTCGGAGGTGATGTTGGCTGGTCAGCCTCGGTAGCTCAGAGTACTTGGATGGGTGACTGCTCGACCGTTGGAGGCTGACCGTGGTTCGGATTCCAGGTAAAACTGTAGGTCCCTTCCCTTCTTACCTTACTAGGTAGGTGGTAGGGTTTATCTCGTCCGGGTTGATACCACCGCACTGAATGAAACGTCAGTCGAAACGGCTATGTAAATACATAGTTCGTGTTTCCGTCCAGTTCAGTGTGACCGACATGAAATCAAGGGAAGAACTGACATGGCACCCAGTGTTATGGGCTGACATCACGAATGTTGTAGATGAGGTAACCGACCGTGTCAGTTTCCATAAAAAAAGGGGTTTGGTCCCTCTGACTCAGACACCCATACCGGATTACATTAAAAAAAGCATCTCAACTTGCCCTTTCAAGGATATGCTAGCTCTTTTAGAGGCTCTATTACCGGTTTACATTCTGTGGTAAATAACCTTAGCACGAGGAGAACTTGCATAATCTAACAGGTAACAGGAAAATGTATCGTGTCTTTTAAGGAAACGGTATACGAAATCACTCAACCTCTTTGCAAATTATTGGTAAACGTTTACAACAAACAAGTCGTTAATTTTATATGTGGAGAGATCCGCAGATTGAGAATCGCAGATAAAATCGAGGATTGTTTTTTAATATAAGCACTTTCAACATTTACAAACCAACTGTAATAAGGAAAAAAACAAGCTTCTTGTTGATTCTTCGTCGTTTTTGGTCATGGAACCGGAATTTAAGTGTATTACTGTATTAAAGTATGAAAAATAGAATAAGTTTAATTTCCCAAATCACAACTTCCTCAGCTCCCAGATATCCAGCTAAACAGATATCCGCTTGCAACGCTGTCCACAAAAAAAAAACCCCAATTCCGCCTAAAAGCCTTTTGTGAGCCCCGTATCGACTGTGGGAGGAGTTTTAGCACAGCGCATGCTCCAAGTGACTATCGACCTCTCAGCTGATGACATCGGGTCGATGCCTGCACGTCCGGTCCCCGCCTCCTTCCTTGCCTACCCCTCTCGGTGAGGGCGCAATTGTGTCTCAATCAGACACTGCGATCAATACTGCCGCGGGTTGCTATGGGATTGCGTCAAGCTATGGCGTAGTTGTAGGATATCGGGCGGGCGGGCCTGTTACGAAAGAACGAATCGTGTGTTTCTGTGTGAATTGTGATGCTATCTCTGATAGATGACACCATCTTTCGCTGGTGTGTGTATTCGAATTAATTGAATATCCTCAATTAGGGTGGCATATTTCATTAACCTTCGACAATCTTCTGAAGACAAAGATAATCATTTATTTTCATTACTAGTCTTTTACACAAAATAGAATTCAATTCAGAAAGTTTCAGAGAAGCCAGTGTCAAAATCCTAGAAGATCGGAACAATTTTTTTTTTATTATGCAATATTTCCACTCCATGAGTTGGCAGCCTCGGTAGTTCAGTGGTGCGGTCAGTCGACTGTTGTTAAGCACACCTGGGCGCGGTCAGTACTTGGATGGGTGACCGTTCGACCGTTGGAGGCTGACCGTGGTTTGTATTCCACGTAAAACTGTAGAACCCTTCCCTTCTTACCTTACTAGGTGGTTGGGTTTAACCCGCCCGGGTTGATACCACCGCACTGAATGAAACGTCGGTCGAAGCGGCTATGTAAATAGTTCGTGTTTTCCGTTCAGTTCAGTGTAGCCGACATAAAATGGAGGGAAGCACCGCCATGGCATCAGTTAACCCGGTGTTATGGGCTGACATCACGGATGTTGTAGGTGATGTAGCGAACCGTGTCAGTTTTCATAAAAAAAAAACAAATAAAATTATTGGCCAAATTTTAATAAGTTTTTACCCAAAATCTAGACGAAATTATTTATGTTATACTCATCTTTGATGTACTGGTGCAACTTGTGATGTAATCAATGATGTTCTCATCAGAAACGAAAATGTTCTAGAACCCACGCCTAAATTTAAAAGCAAGAATACTCGTCTAGTAGACGAAATAACATTCAATTATTTGCACATACTATACATGTAGTTTGTAAGGGACCGATCACACGCTCGAGTTAACAGTAAAATGGAAGCTTCGAGTAGCCTTGTATCCACTCACACACAAGGGGTTGCCCTATTTCGTCTCCCTTCTGTCCTTGGAACTTCTCAACCTCAATAGACGTGCTCGCATCTGCCCGGCCGTGAGAAGGGATGAATGTGGAACACGCGAAATTCAATACTGACAAAGAGGGCTTTCAATGAGGTAGTTGGGTTTATACAACCCTTTAATTTGAAGTGTGACCTTGAGACACGGTCCCGTAGAGATTTTTTGCGAAAGGGGATCATGATAGTTTAAATCTATGAACCATACAAAACTATATTAATGCGTTGTACATGATTATTAAAATAAATTCGTACCTACGAGTAATTACTATTAAATAAATAGGTAATCTACACTACACGACGTTTAAGTAAATTTCTTTCTTGGTAGACAGATCCGCCTTGAATAGTGATGTGCCGCAGATGAGTAGGCGGTACAATTGACAGTACCACAGCGCTTTCTGCTAGTCCAACAAGTTTATTCCAATATACAAATCTTTGTTCATCTAGGCTAATTTATGACGGCTTAGCATCATATAGCGCAAGAATAAACTTTTCGCCTGTTGGCGAATCGATTATCGATTTGCTCATGAGTCGTGGCAATTTTGTGGTTGAAGATGCCGATAAGGTGCTGCGTAACTACTGTATGTTTTTTTTTGTTGAACAGCTGGATAGCTTGTATCTTGCCTTTTCCGAAAAATTCTAAATTTGTATCACATCCCCTCATAGCGTGAAGGAAGAGAATAGAGTCTTCGCATCTTCGCTCATCTTTGAATCAACCCTGCGCGTTAGTAAGGTATACAGAACATTATAACAAGTGAACGGCGCGGCGGGTGGCTGACGGCTGTGCCCATGATTTATGATTATGGTTTAAAGTGTCAGAAGTAAAGTAAGTAAAGTCTGAGGCCTGTTGTCACTGCGACCTAGGAAGATCTATTGTGATCTCTCAAAAGTTTAGAGCTCACCCCCAAGTCAGATTTCCGCTATGAACCGAGTTATATTATTGGGATTGAGTGCCTGTATTTGGCACTGGCTGTGCCCATAGTACAACGAAAGATCAGACACAGCTAATAACCCCCACTCCTCGTGAAACCACGCTTAGAGAGGCGCCGCCATGTCAGCTATAAGGCGGACAAAAGGTCTTCGTCTAATTTATAAACAAGCCTTTTGAACTACCTGTAGTTAAGAATAATAATATAAAGGAAACACACCTCACAAAATGTTGAAAAGGTAGTGGAACTCAATTGTATGTGTGTGGGCATTGAAATTATACACACCAATGTCCACATGTAGATGAACATCACAATATATTCAAAGTCTTCATGTACATATATCTAACCGAAATATCGAACGAAACAATTTGAAATGAAAGCATTATCAGTGTGATGTAACCGGATAGGTTAGTCACACTCAAATCAGACATGACAAACGTTGAAACTGAAACTTATCGCTGCAAACACACAGTAGGTACGACGAGTGTACACGATGTAGGAGGGAGCGGCCAGGGTAACCTCGGTTCATGTGGGCTTACTATCTGTACCAACTAAACCTACATGACGGCTATTCAGTAAAATCGGTCGATTTCCAGCCGAATTTTATCTGACATTTGAATTGTTGGTACTCGTATTTGGCTAAACTAATGCTTTTCATGAATTCAGGGCATATTTGAAATCTATCATTACGACGCTGCACGGGCACGCACGGGCGGGTAGGCATGTTTGATTATTTATCGATGTCTAACAATCACCACAAGAGAAGGAAACCAGCAGATGTTGCTTCAGGTAAAATTCAATATTTTCCTTTCTTGGTTAATATTTCGTTATTAAAATGCCGCATTCGGTCTAAATATCCAAATCAGACCGAATTTGAAAGCGAAGAGCGGCATTTTCCAAAAAAAATATGCTCGCTTGCGCGATCGTGACGATTTGGTGACTATGATTAAAAAACAGAACCATCACGACGCTGAATGTGTCTATCAAAGAGTTTGTATTACGTCGCAAACTCTTTGGTGTCTATATCTGCTGACGCAACAAATCGTGGTAGAGCTAATCTCTGGAATTTGTGAATACTTATTTCGCCCTTCTTTGTTCTCACTGTCCTCGTTCCATTATTCCTGGCGTATATGCATGGCTTCTTATTTTAAGAAGAAATTACTTTGAAATATACGTTATTGTTTTGTTTTTATGTTAGCTATCAGACATTAAAATGGAAGTAAATAAAATAATACACATTTTGTATTCGCAGTCTCTCCTAGTCGTATTTCAGTCGCCCGCGCCGCCACACAATACACCTCAAGACCGTCATCATCTTCACTGACTGCCACGGCGGCATATCCCGCCGTACGCGCAGATAGTGTGGGCTGAGCAGTGCTGTACACTATCAGAATATGCTCGTCCTCCAATCAACTGAATCACGATCCGTGTTGTGTGTAGCTGTAGGTCACATTGCCTCACTGGCAAGTTGAGTTTATCTCTACCTTGTTTGCTGTAGCTATATGCCGGAACACCGCATGCGTGCTTCATTCTAATGCCAGCCAGACACAAAGTAAATAATATGCTCTTCTTTCTTTGTGTTCACACTTCATTGAATGTGCCAGAATATTTGCATGTAGAAACAAAAGTGTCCGTACGTACTTATAGCAACAAGTCTCAGTTTATGTGAGAGAATAAGGAAGACGCGCCGCGCTACTCGGTCGGCAAGGGCGGCCGATGATCGATGTTCTGTGATATATTAGAAGGTACAGTTCGAACTTGAAAAAGCAATGTCTTGAATCAACTTAGTCAGTACAACAAAACGAAGGACGATGACGAATGATGAAACTGAATATGCGTCTGAAACGTCTAAACTGAAACTGAGCATACGTCTCAATGAAATATCGTCAAGGTTGTGTTCTTTATGGCGAAATACATATCTGAATTTGAAATCTGAATCTGAATATAAATTCAGCAACATGTTCCTCTCTCTTCTATGTGTTTTAATTTTCCAGTGCATTTGAATTGTAACAAATAAAATGTCACAGCTAAAACGTAAAAGCCGTTAAATGCTTCGTCGCATACGCCTTCTTCGGCTGATGCTTCAGAAATGGGTCATCATTATCCTCAGATAATTTGCTAAGAAAATTGTCCCGTCATTTGTCTCCCCGTGTGTAATAGACGTCTCACGTGTACCAAATTACATACTAGTGACGACGGATGGGTATTTCTCGTGAACCATTCAGACAGTGTTCGGTCATCTCAAGAACGACTGACGCCTGCTGACTCCTGCTCTGTCTAATGGTGATGGAGCGAGTTACGTACTAGACCTGATAATGAAAGAGCCGCATTGTTCTCCATCATGTGAGATGCGATCGCTAATGCGCGCCGCATCCGGGTTGACTATTAGCAACTCTGGACGTGTGCAATGTTTTTCGAAACGCTCCTACTTATCACGTTGTTTTCGCAAAACGATAGGCCGGTCAGCAGATAGGCCTGAGCGTATGACCCATAAATCAGCTTTGTTGGTTGTTTGACTTCTGATCTGTCGTGTTCTGTATTGGAAAATTTCTTCGGGTTGGCTGCGATTTAAGTTAAGTTAACAAAATCAAACTTTAACCTATTGACTGTCCTGTCATATAGCATGAGTACTTTCGGCGATACCATTTCATTTTCTTTATTTATTTATTTACTTCTATAATACCGTCAAGTATACATACACACTACACATAAATACAAGTACCTTCATTTTATACATTTTCCATTTTCATTGTTGCAAACACTTTTAAATCTATATTAATATTACATACCTACCTAAATCATTCATCTATTTATTACTAAATTTTTCATGGAAAAAAATCCTTCATGTTCAATCAACACAAAGTTAACTAACAGATTAAGAGAAATTGAGATTTAGATTATCTATCAGTATCACAGTTTCAAAGAAACACATTATCTAAACATTAAAAGCCTCAACATCCAGTTAAATATAATAAAATTATATAAACAATTAAAAATTCAATATTAAGATTAAATACTATTTATAAACAGTTTAACTATACATCTATATTTGTACAGGAAGCTATAAATCTAAACTCTTTCACTTTTGTGACTTGCACTAAATTCCGAAAATATATATTCGTTTTATTTCGCTTATTACATCACCACACTCATCAGCAACCTCTTTTGAAGGATTATTCAAAGATTTAAATTAATCATAGATATTCCATTGAAGTAACTAAAAGACAAGATCAAAGGAAATACGAGTATCCATCAAAGATGCTGTCTCGATGTAAACCAGATTGTTCTGTAGTCAGCGACGTTAATGCTCCCTATGCCATCTAGTGTCAGCTGGTGATCCGAGCTATTGGCTGCTGCAGTACTACGAGCGAGGAGGGCGACCCATTTGCTTATCAATCAGACGCACAAACAGACAACCGGACACGCCGCCTGATATACATAGTGTTGCGATAGTGCTATCGGCATTATTATTTTTGACGGGTACTTACTTCGCTGTAGCTAAGTATGTGTCTGACGTTCTATTTCTAACTGTTTCCAGGTGATATGATTTCATCAATGTATTCACAGAACACCGAAGTAAAATGATCTAGGAATGTATTGTATTGTATATGTTATATTATATTTATTACACTCAAATATAAATAGGGGCAAGTAACACATAATGACTCAAGGCATTTTCTAGCAGTATACCTTTGGGGTATGATAATTGCTAGGTAGGTAAATAGCGGAAAGAAATATACATAAATGATGGATGACTGATGAGTAGTGATGAGATAGGTACAGTAATACAAAACATAAAATGCACTTAAATAGTAAATACATATAAATATATCTAGTATTTAAATAATATTAGATGTGGTAGCGAATATTAATAATTTTACTGTTATTCTTTTCATTTTGACAGGGTTTATAGGGCCTCCATGCCATGTAAATAAGTTTGTTTTGTGCTGTTTATTATTTATATATAATATTTATTATTTATCGTCTTATCTATCAGCCCTGTCTACATGCATTTTATAACATACTTAAGTTTCCATGGCAGGAGCATAAACCAAGACGTCTAGACGTTAGCGAAGTACAAGAAGTTAGATAGATATCTATGCGCAGGAGTGTCTCATTCGAGGTGTTTACCAACAACCAAAAGAAGAAGAGATCAAAATCAGTTCCGGCTGGCTAATTTATGTGTAACTATTGATGTGTTCTCGCGAAAATACCTAGAATAGGCTCAACGTTTATCGCGAGTGCCCGTTTTCAGTGTTTGTGTGACACCTCCGACACCGCGTGATCGTGTCTGTTATCGTCGTGGAAAGTTTCTCCCGTTTTGTTATTTATAGCGAAATATAATAAGTTGATAGCTGCTATCTCGTCTGGCTCGAAGCTTTAGCTGATAGTGCTATCTGACACAGCGGAGCCGTTAGAGTAGTGGAACTACGCAATACTTCTGACGCGTGTAGAGGTTACGCGGAATCGATGCTGATCCTGCGCTGATGGATTTCTGCGTAGTTCGCAGGGGCTGATATCGGTAGACTGTTTGGCGACTAGGATAATAGAAAATAGTGTATGTGCGGCAAGAACATTAATCAAAGTGAGCGTATACAAAGCATGAAATCATCATAGTGAAGCCTACAATTACCTATTTGAATAATAGGACAGTTTTTATGATATGATAAATACTCAATTATATAATTAACCTGATATGTTCGCCAATGCTGCTGACACATGTGAAGTACCTATTTTAACAGATACGCCGACAAATGTCTGCATTGTTATCGATTATTATCGTCTGTCTTCGTGTATGCAGGTGTCTTGTTTTGCGTAAACAACATGTCATCAGTTTATGCCAAGGTTATGCATCGATCACAACACAACTGAAATACTGAGAACTTTGGAATTATTTACGAGCACCGCATTTCGGTGGATCATCAAGCGTTGTGCAAATGAAATCAATTTTTCATATTGCACAATTTGTCAATACTTTGTGAAGGTCTGGCGAGCTATTTTATTTTAGACATTGAAGCAGTAATAATTAGCATCCGCGTCGCAAAACGCAGTTTGGGCATAACTGGAAATGTAAGTACCGGCCCTGAGGCTATTAAAAACGCATGACGCCACATTCCAACCGGGCTGACATCAACAACAGATAACGAGTAGAACAGTTAAGATTGTGCTCTAATTAGGCGCGCCGCCCGCGCCCGAGCCCGTCGTCAACAAGTTACGACACTATGTGAATCCACTTTATTTTTCACTCTTATCTCCTCTCCGCTCGCCCTGTCTGGGGTCACGCGTGAATCTGCTTACTTACTAGTGCAAACAGCTAATCAAACGTAAACATTCTCGTAACACGAGAACATTCACTGACGGTCAGACTCGTGGCGGACATTTCATCAGCTGCTCCAAGATTGTTCGACTGCTGGGAACGGGCCTCCCTCTAAATTGTTTCCCTATTAATCGTAACTACTTAACTTAATTGTACCGTGTGGGGCCGGTACTTTAAAATAATAGCCCCACTGCATCTCTCCCCGTGTACGTCGTAAAAGGAGACTAAGGGATATGACTCCCTTCTTATATTACTAGGTGGTAGGGTTTAACCTGTGGGTTTAACCCACCCGGGTTAGTACCACCGCACTGAATGAAAGGTCGGTTGAAACAGATATGTAAATAGTTAGTGTTTTCCGTCCAGTTCAATGTAGCCGGCACGAACGAAGGGAAGCACTGACGTGGCACCAAGTTCACCCGGTGTTATGGGCTTACATCACGGATGTTGTAGGTGATGTAGCCAACCGTGTCAGTTTCCATAGAAAAAAAAACTCCAACGACTGTATGGCATGTCAGGGACCTGTCGTCGCGGCAGCAGCGGTATAAACAAAACAATTTACGACTAGTGCAAAGATCTTCTCGAGCTATCTGTCTTCGCCGGAGTGACAAATTAAATACCTATTGAACACAGAAATAACGGACTGATGAACATTGCACAGGTTACGAACTTCGGCCTGAAAGGTCATCGCGCCAACAAAGCCAATTCCATTTCAATTTTGAAAAGTTTCAGGCAAAGCTTGAACGAAATTGCTTCCCTTATCCCTCCTCCTCCTGTTCGGCTTCGCCAAACCCGCCATACTCTCGCGGAACACCCCTTTGTAGTCGACAGAAGAGTTCTTCGAACTGCACGATTCTCTAAATCGTTCTTCTGCCGCACTGCAAAGGTGTGGAACGGGCTCCCAGGGAATATCTTCCCCCACCCCTACTATCCACGGATCTTCAAATCGCGGGTTAATAGCCTTTCCCCAGCAACATTAGTCCACCTCCAAGCCGGACTGGCACCTCCTCGGGGGTGAAATTGGCTGCGCCTGAGGTTGCGACTTGCGACCCCGGACAAAGCCAACCAGTTCGGTAGCAATAAAAAAAAAAACAGATAATTTAACAGCCAAGAGGTTACAAAGTTATAATACTGGCAATTCAATTTGTAGGTGCCGTGTGGGTTCGGTACTTAAAAAGAATAGCCCCACTGCATCTCTCCCCGTGCATGTCGTAAAAGGCGACTAAGGGATAAGGACAAGATGCCGTGCTAAAGGGCGACAGGCCCGTCCACCTCTCACCTTGGCACGGTACTTCCACCGAGTCATGCAGCAGGTGGGTCTTCGTGCCTTACTTGCTGCTTGATCGATTTAATCTTGTTCGAATACTTTGCGAAACGTGGTGGTCGGTGTTGTGCTGCAATTTACCAGAGTTCTTGCAGCACAACACCGATTACTCTGCTTACCCCGATTGTCGGGATTCAGCGTGCGTGATATGTATCAATTTGTAGATGGCCTAACGTGTCCGATAGGATATTTTAGACGAGTTGATTGTAGGAGTGGAGAAAGATATTTCGCAGAAGAGTAGGAGAGAAATTTTGCCCTTCTCGAAACACGTCTGTGTCGACTACAAAAGATAATTTCGAAAGCTGTCAGGTAAATACTCTCTAAATTGAATGGGTTTACTGTGAAGTAATAATTTCGAGTTCGTATTTCATTCAGCAAACGCTGCGATGGTTAAATAAAACCCATGAATAGCCGAACCAGATTGTCGGGAATTTTCCTTGAGTGTACAAATGTTTAGTCATCGAATCCTAAGAAAGATCAGTTAGCTTAGCTCTAATCTACAGAATGGTGAAGGAGAACTTTGCCCTATCAATAGTTATATAACAAAGTGAGACAGGTGGAAGTCAAGCCAAGAGTACTGTGTACTATGTGCTCTACGTAGACGTAGAGAGAAGCGAATGAGTGATGGATGTGACTGCTGCGAGATAGGTCACGTCTTGTAAACAGCCTACGCACTCCGACATACATTTCTTGACGCCATTGTTCAAGAAGTTCTTCCATTTTAGGTTTCCGTGTTATTATTGCTACAAAGGAACAGGTTGATGTTCTCGGTGAGACTTAGTTGTCCGTCTGTCCGTCTTCATGTCCGCTGTGCCCTGTAACCCTTACTTCTACGCTTCAAATTATTACTGCCAGTGTCCAGTTTCCTAACATTTTTATGCCTGCTTGAAAGCGCCGATTACCGCGGATGCGTACTATTCGGTTCTGCGCATCTTTCCTTTACAGAACCGGTAAGCTCTGGAACGCTATCACTGCCCATATTATATATCCCCCCAAGTACAGTCTCGAGTAAAGCGGGCGTGAATAGGCACCTGTCAGGCCGGCTTGGCATTGGCATCGTCCGCATACGACCAAATGCCCATGGGTGTCGTTAGACACCTTATGAGTGGCTCGTCGCCACTCGAAACATGTCGCCCTTTCGATTTAAAACAATGTCGCGTGAGTAAATCGTTCATTGGTATCAAAATAATTAGCTCTTTAGCGTTGTGTGGCTCCTTACTGGCGGTGTCGTAACGTGAGCGACTTTCAGCGACGTCTGCTAGATGCACGGGGGTTTAACGACAGGAAGTGTAGGTTCAAATGCAGTGTGCTCGCCAGACTTACTCGTCGGACTGTATGTACATTATAAACCTGATTCACACGAGTAAAGCGCGTGTCCATAGCGAAAACAACAACGGCGCCGTCGTCGTGTCGTGTCACAGTCACTTGAACTGACTCATCTATCAGGAAGATGAGGGAGGACATGCACGAGAAGATGTTAGCGTTTGACCACGTCTGGTTAGATCATTTGACCTCAAGAAAAACACGTTTAGGTGCTCATTGCATGGCGCCAGAAAACGATGCGCGTCTAATGTGGTTCGTCATTATTTTATTGGCAATTGTCACCGTCCATAAGTCCAATATATACATAGTCATCGGTGTTCTGTGATGCAAGAACTTAATTTACTTTAATAGGTGGTTAATTACCACCACCATCTCTAGCAATAATAGGACAAGATAACTATCTAGCAGCAAGTAAGCTATCGCACGAAGACAGTTTACCTATTGCTTGTATTGGTGGAAGTGCCGTGTTAAGGTGCACTGGTGCTAACTGGCTAAACTATCGCTGTCGCACGACATCTTACCCTTATTCCTTAGTCGCTTTTTACGACATGCACCGAAAGAGATGCAGTTTGATTTACAAAGAAAGAATCGAACTGGAAGGAAGCATGCAACGCATGCAGAGAACAACCATCCCGATTAAACCAGCCTTCTAATAAAAAAAACCGCATCCAAATCGGTGCATCCATTTGGGAGCTACGATGCCACATTCAGACACACCCATATAAACCAATATACACATACACACACACACACGTTAAACTTATAACTCCCCCCTTTTTTTCGTCGGGGGTTAAAAAGAAAAATCATGAACTTTCAGACTGCAGACGATACTCGGGACTAGCCCGAGATACGGTACGCTATGAGCTGTCGGCGGAGCTTTCTGGAACGTTTATGCTTGATTCCGGGGGACGGAAGATTTCCGAAAGAATTCTGTAAGTTCCGAAGGGAGTTTGAAATCTGAATCCGGGAGAATGCCGGAATTCCGAGAGCTTTTGGAACGCTAGGGCCAAGTTAACCCGATGCAATGCTTCACTGTATGCAAAAATGGTAGATGATGTGAAAAGCATGATACTGATAACACGTTATGAATTAATGATGCTGAAGCATAAACGGAGTGAGACGAACCACATTCACGTGTGTACGAATGTTGTAATAGAGCCTGAAATGTGCCAAAATAGACAGACAGAACAATTTTCCCTAGTTACACAACACACACGTTTGCATACTTTGCACAAGCGTATTTGCATAGAAATATCGAATACATCACTGGGAGGACTTCTATTAGACGCAGAGCGCTAATGGTTATTTCGTGCAAGAAATTATCGGGTGTGCCGAAAGAATTCAAAAGAATATAACTGCTATTGTCATATTTATCATGAATTACAAAAAATGGAACCCTTATTTATAGGATCACTTTGTTGTCAGTACGTCTGTCAAGACCCTTTTTCTCAGGAACGAGTGTAGAGGTATGAAGTGAAATAAATTAATATCAAATTCTCAGGTCTACGGTCCTTTGGAGGTGTAAATTCAAGCTTCTAAGTCAACGCAATCAAAAGATACGGCCGTTTATGCCAAATATTTTGATACTCACAAACGCACTCATGAAATTGCAAGAAGCACAAGTAAACACATAAATATTTTGGTTTACTTAATAAATAAAATTTTGAATTAGATTTTTTCTTTAGTAAAAGGTCCGAAAATCGTTAATTTGTAGTTATATCACAGAAAATTGTTATTGTTTTGTTTTTACTCTACTGTAAAAACGGTAATGCATACAAGCGTCAAACTTGTAAACGTGTAAATTACAGTGCAAACTTTAAAGTAAAACAACAAAATAGAAACCGCCCAATTACGTGGCGGTACGGAACTCTCGGTGCGCAAGTCCGACTCATACTTGGCCGGCTTCTTTTTGCTCGTAACTTGGCTATGATTATGAGACATTTCGCTTGCTTAAGACGAGACGGAAGTTAACGTTCTCCATACAAAACCGTCTTTCGGGGTTTATGTTTTTTACCCCTCTAAACGTTATCCGATTTTTACAATTATTTTGTTGTTGTAATAAGGACAGTCGAATCTACGTTCCTGTCTTTTTATTTTTTTAATATCTAAAGTTACGAGATGACTCAATAATGCTGAATGAACGTCATGACATCAAAAAATAAAAAAATCATTTTTTTCGGTCGAAATAATGTTTTTTTAGCTCCGGTGTATGTTTCATCTAAACAAAAACGACAAAGACAGGAACATAGATTGGACTGTCCTTAAGACAAGAAAAAAACATTATAAAAATCGAATAAGGTTTAGGGGGCTAGAAAACATAAATGCCGAAAGTCGATTTTATATAGAGAAAGTTAACTTCCGTTTCGTCTTAAGAGTTGACGCTTCTAAACTTTTTTTATTCTATCTCGTGTACCGCTTTTCGCTGAGGTGCGGTAGGCAACCTCCGTGAATGACGTCACCGAGAACTCATCAGCCATACATCAGTTGCTTCATCGCTCAAGTCACCTGACCAGGCTCGCTTCTGCGTCATCATGATTACGCTTTGTCATGTGTACGTTACGTACAGGCTATGTTTACTAATGTAGTTTACTAATTCGGTGAGTTCGTGTTTGTTATTGTGAGGGACATCGTGATCGATCGATGCGAGAAATATCAGTCTTCTTCAAGCTAGAAACTCTTTGGGCCCACGTACGCTACGCACGCGTACGTGGGCGCGTCGGTCTCCATACATTTTATATGGAAGAGTGCAGCACGCAGTGTGTCGCGTAGCGTAGGGTGGCGTGGGCGCAATGAAACTGCGTGCTGCACTCTTCCATATAAAATGTATGGAGACCGACGCGCCCAGATTCGCGTGTGTGGCGTACGTGGGCCCAATGAGTTTCTAGCTTTAGATTGCTATTTATTTGACAGCAGTGGTCCTCTGTACCTGTTCTGTGGGACCGTGTGGGGTCGGTACTTAAAATGAATAGCTCCACTGCATCTGTCCCCGTGCATGTCGTAAAAGTCGACTAAGGGTAAGGACAAGGTGCCGTGCTAAAGGGCGACAGGATAGCCACCTGTCACCATGGCGCGGTCCTTTCACCGAGTCATGCAGCAGGTGGGTCTTCGTGCTTTACTTGCTGCTTAATAGTTATCTTGTCCGAATACTTTGCTAAGCGTGGTACATCGGTGTTGTGCTGTAATTTACAAGAGTACTTGCAGCACAACACCGATTACTCTGCTCACCCCGATTGTCGGGATACAGCGTGTGGTATGTATGTATGTATGTATGGTCCTCTATTCACTGTTCAAGGAATAATAATTGGTTTTTTTATTGAAAGCGCGACATGTGGCGCCGAGCTACCCATACGATGTCTAACGAAGCCCATGGACATGCGTACGTATGCGGGGGTTGTGAATGCCATGCCGGCCTGACAGGTATGTACTTATGTACTCTTTGTCTCGTTGTATTTCTAGAGTTTATTGAATTTATCATTTTTTATGTGATTGCAGGTCACTGTATCACTTTGAATGTATGGCGGGGGGTTGTCGGACCAGGGGTTGCCTCTCATTGTGAATTGTAATTTATTTCTCCAGTAACTAGTAGTTTGCCATAGTCTTGGGCAAGCTGATTTTCGAAATAAAAAAAAACTTCCTTTATTCCATGCATTTGGTCTGGAGAATCAAAGGGGAATATGAGAGGCCAGCGGCGGACTTTAAACGAGGTGTTGATGGTGCAACGCGTCCCCAAATTTGTCATATTTTAATATGATTTTTATTGAATTTCGTTATTTTGCATGCATTTTTATGAATTTCTCTAGTGAACTCCTGCTACAATGTAATGTATGTATGTTAAGGTTTAAAAATAAACAATTCCAATGTTTTGAATCGAATCTTCACCTTGAACAAATAGTAGGCATATCAGTAGAGTGAGTAGTATTCCTGGAGCTTCCAAGAAGCGTCTGATAACCACATCCTGTACCAATTTCAGCTGTTTACTCGAGCGCCATCGCTATCGGTACTACCACCTCAAAAAACCAGTACCGGCTTTAGGGGGTGAGGGGGTGGGCACCTGGGCGGTACGCGTTGCAGCAGCTGTGCGGAGAGCGAAAATGTTTTCTTTTTAAGTTATGCCCAGTTGGCCAAGACAGTGATGATGATGCACATAAAATTCCATAGTTTAGGAATTCACGCTTTTTGATTTTTTTTTGGTAGGTACTAATAAAATTAAAAAAATATATACTTACAGTATTCTCTGCTATTATTATTAAGACGGGGAATCCCCGAACCCGATGACTTCCTGGTGACTCACCGGTATTCCGCTAACAATACCAGTTACTTATGCAAGTGGAAAGCGCAGCTTCTCCAAACCAAAACTTAATAAAACGTACGGACGGACGGACTTGTTTTTGAGTTATTTATTATTTAGTTATTATTGTTTTTAGTTAGTTATTATTGTTTTGTGCGCTTTGATTTGTTTTCTTTCTTTTATTTTTTCTCTGGTTGTTGCATCTATGTATATGTTAGGGTATATGATTAATTGATTAGAATAATGATTGCGTTGTGTACCCGGGCCTGACTTAAAATCTAAGTCCCTCTCATCGGCTCCCGGGCTCGGTGGTGAGGGACAAACGCTGCGTCAGGTCCAATTCTTCTTGTCTGTAAAAAGAATTGGACCTTCTTGTTGTCATGTGTTTTTGTATCTATATGTGTGTGTATTGGACGAGAGAAATAAAAAAATACATTTCATTTAATTTCATTACAGGTGCCTATTCACGCCCATATTGAAGGACCGCATGTAAGACCGGTCCGATCCGAACTGAACGAGCGGAGCCGCAGGCAAAATGCTAATTATTACAAGAAAGAAAGCGCACTGAAAAATATCTTGCCCAGGGTGCCCGGACCATATAAGTAAAATTCACTATGGGAACATTTCGCGCTCTTACTCGCTTTGATTTCATTGGCGAACGGCGGCGGCATACCGTGCCGTCTGATTGGTTGTGATAAAAACTGATGGCGAAATTCGCATTACCAAACGTAAGGTTTCATGGCTCAATGGTATATGTTTTGCTTTTCAAACCAGTGACGTGGGTTCGAATCTCATTTTTGCGAATTCTTTTTCTTTTATTTTTTTATTATTTATTATGTATTAATAGCATATTAAAAACAGGTTTGGGTTCTTTTTATAGCCACATAAAAACTTAATTTTCGATACTACTTTTTTGTTAAGTATTGTTAGGGCCAAAAAAAAAAGGTTTAGGTTTTTTTTTTAATAAACCACACGAAATAAATCTTTATTTTTTGAAGTACTTCCACACAAAAACTTAATTTTCGGGAATACTTCAGCGTAAGTAAATCCAGCCGACGTTCGCGTACGCCAATGAAATCAAACATAAAGAGCGCGAAATGTTCCCATAGTAAAGTTTCCTTATATGCCGCCCGGACAGCTAAGGCCGGCGCTGGCTGCAAACAGCGCCAACAAGAACGGCCGGCGCGGCGCTATCGGCGAGGCTCTTATCGTTTTCAGCGACCTGACAAGCGCTGTTGACTTTTCCTATCTACCGGTATCGACAATCTTAACAAACAACAGTCCGGGGCTGTTGCATCACCACTAAATTGATACGCCGCGGATGGAAGTTGGCGATAACCGTTCTTGCTGGGCGAGTTGACAACTTGAGTATTGAACGAAAACCTGTCATGTATGGGGTATTCTGAGACCCCGCTACAGGGATATAGGGAGCTAAAGAGTTAGTTTGACAAACTGTAGACAAAACATAATGGCAGGTACTTACACAAATTACGGGAACACAGATCACTGTACACCGAAGTGTTCACGAATTTGTCAAGTTGGCGACTTGAGCATTGAACGAAAATCTGTCATGTATGGGTTATTCTGAGACCCCGCTACAGGGATATAGGGAGCTAAAGAGTTAGTTTACCGAACCGCAGACAAAACATAATGGGAGTAGTGGCATAATGGTAATACTTACACAAATTACGGGAACACAGATCACTGTACACCGAAGTGTTCACGAATTTGTCAAGTTGGCGACTTGAGCATTGAACGAAAATCTGTCATGTATGGGTTATTCTGAGACCCCGCTACAGGGATATAGGGAGCTAAAGAGCTAGTTTACCGAACCGCAGACAAAACATAATGGGAGTAGTGGCATAATGGTAATACTTACACAAATTAAGGGAACACAGATTACTGTACACCGACCGAAGTGTTCACGAAGTTGTCCAGTTGGCATCTTGATGATCGAACAGCAAAGTTTGTTTGTTAGTAGATCCGTTGAGTCCAAAGAGATTAAATATTTAATAGGTTATAGAGTGGACATTGGGAACATTTTCATTAAAAAACTTTGATTTCGAACGTCAATAACGCCATACAACCGCACATACGGGCGTTTCGCTGGCTGACCTTCCCTCTACAGTTTCCAATTTTAAATTTACATTTAATATAAATAACAGTAAAGTTATATCTTTTTCATTAAGTTCGCACCACGTCCACAGTCACAATGGTTGCCGGAAGAAAGAAATATAACAAACTGTACATCAATATAATATTTAATATAACTAATTACCATACACGTGCCGACGACGTAATTATAAATGTCAGGAATGTAAACAACACACCACCGTGTCCTCGTTATAATCAAACTTGTTTTTTTACCCTCTTACGTAATCTAAGTTATTTTTATTTTTGCGAATAAATGTTAATCTGTTGACAAGACACATACGTCCCATTTATCTCGACTCGACTACGTGACGATAAAGTCTTCGGCAGTGTGGCGAGCCTTGACCCAAGCCATTGAAATAACCTAAAGTAGTTTTTAGGGTTCCGTCGCAAAAGTGCGAAAAAAATTATCCTTATCGGATCACTCTGGTGACTGTCTGTCTGTCGGTCATACCGATATCTCCGGATCTACTGAACCGATTTTGATGAAACTCATGCAAAAATTTTCAGAATTTTTACCCGCAGATAGACCGCAAATAAAGCCTAATATTCCGGTGGAAGGTACTTTTACCCCATGTCATTCTATAGTATTGTTGAGGAAATTTCAAAAATATTTAACCGTTTTTAAAAGTTGAAAAGTTTTCGCCGATTTTTGTGGTTAAAAAGTTCTGAAATGAACGAAATTCAAAGTATATGTACATTTATGCAGTTGTGCACAAAATTGTAAATTTTGCTGGAAAAAGTCATACGCATGCATTTTAAGGAAAAGCTATATTTCTGAAGAGTCAACACTTAATTTTTTAATGAAATGGCTAAATAATGATTAGGATGGAAGTAGAGTAGGCCATATGGATGTCGGGCGAAAGCTCTAAAGTACTGATAGCAGCTTCCGAAAATGATAAAAATGTTGAAAGTCAATGCCCAAAAGAGAGACATTGATGACTAGAACATCGATCGCGCGGCATGCGAATGTTTTTCTATTTCTTAGATCGAAACCGGTTTCGTACAAAGAGCATTATTCCTCATTGGTACTGGTTACGAAACTACGGTTACGTAGACGGCAGACGCACTGACAACAAAGCAGCAGCAGCGGTGACGGGCGGGACCCTCGGCACGTGAACATAGTTCACACTTGACTGCTCTTTTTATATCGATGACGATGACCCAAGCACAATATTTGTGTTGCAATTCGCGAAATGAGAGAAAAATGTTCTAAAGAGTGTAAAGTAAACACATTGATAAAAAAGATAACTATAATATATTTAAACTTCTTTACTGGGTAAGTTGATATGACTGGGTATTAAAAAAAATTTAAGCAATCACTTACACTTATGCGTTTCATGGCATTAAGATTCCGTTCTTGGGCGAAAGTTAAAAACAAGTCGAACTGAGATAATTCTCCTTTTTAGCATTCCGGGACCCTTACAAAATCGGTCAGGCGTCTATCTGTCTGTCTGTCTGTCCGTCTGTCTGTCTGTCTATCACACGCGTTGTGCGAGGTGATTACTCCGAAATGTAAAGTTCAATAAATCTACAACAAAATTATAAAGTAGTTCATTTAGACCTTACGACATGAAAACGAATTTGAAGTTTAAGCCTTATAAACGGTTATTGAGAAAATAACATTCTTACTAGTGTAGGCTGCAGCGCGGCGGAGCGGGGCGGAGGCGCGCGGCCTCGCGCGAGAAAAGGTGTGACGCGACCGCGTGATCACTGCGCAAGAAGGACATAGCTACGGAACCCTCTGTTTGAAGTCGGATCAAAACATAATTATGTTGGGTTAATAGTTTTTTCCCCAGCGACATTAGTCCGCCTCAAAGCCTGGCATCTCCCCGGGGATGAGATTGGCTGCGCCTGAGGCTTCGACCTCGGGCACAGCCACCCAGTTGTGAAGCAATCAATAAAACCTATTATATAATACATATTTATTGCTCTTTAAAGACATGACTTTTTCATACAACAGATCAACAAACCATTTCCTATGCGAACCGCGTACGATCATTCCAATGCGGCCATAGGCGCCGACTACGTGGGTGCTCGGGGGCTCCAGCACCCACGAGGGGTGAGTAGTGGGTGCGGAGCATCCACGACGATAGATATAAAAAAACTGATCAGTAATAGGATTTGAGCTACTATAAAAGTGCCTTATTTACTTACAAGCCTTTGAGCGGCCACATTTACACATTCGCACTAGTGGCGCGACGAATAGCGAACGTTATATTACTCCTATATTATCCTATACCATGCAATAGAATATAGGGACACTACATGCACAGGTACATCGTGCGAATGTGTAAATGCGGCAAATGCAAAATATTGTGCGAACGTTTTGCGAAACCATGCTGCCGGGTGCCGGGAGAATTAGTGAAAAATTGGAAAAGAATATGTCCAGCAGTGGACGGCAACACGTTAATCATGATGATGATGATGATTTTTCAATAAAAAAAAATTACATGAGCACCCACGAGGATTTCTAAAAGTCGGCGCCCCTGAATGAGGCATTCATTTATTAAAATCCTACTAATCTCACACCGGGAAGGAAAATTAACTTGTTATTCACACTCACACTGGTATATGGAGCCGTTATATCGAATGAGGACAACTTATGCATAAAACTCGAGGAGGATAAACATAAGGCAACGACATCCTTACAATAAGCGTTATGTATGAGGAAACGCTTACTAATACGCATTGTAGGATTTATATTATTATGTGTAAAGTGATTAACACATCCTGTTATTGCAGAGCTAATGGAAAGGAAAACGCACTGTAGAATAATGGAATACTTATGGCAAATGATGTCAAGCGGGTAAGAGGTCAAAGGTTCGTAACCTTAACAGGCTTCGTATTGCTCCTGTTGTGTTTTTTTATAACAGTACGGTTTTACAAAATTGTTTCTTTGTCGTAATCTTCTGTGATAAAAAAATGGGATGGGCTCTCGAATTAAGACGTCTTCGAAGTAATAGCCTGCCTATGCCTGTTTGGCACCTCTTCGGCAATCAAATAAGCCGTATCTGAGTCTCCAACATTGAGCGCAGCTACCAGTAAAAAGTTATGTTTCTGATTAATTTATTTCATTCTCCTATTCTTCTTGTAGACCAGCCCTGTAGCGCTCTCATCGCGATTGGGATGTAGCACATTAGCTGAGCTGGCTCTCTCTTCCTCCTTATTATGTATTGTCACCACGTCTGTTTCTCTTATGTGAATGAGGAAATAAACGATATTCTATTATATATTATATTCTAGATCGATGTTATTCTCATTCTACTTCGTCAGCAGAATCCGTTTAGCAACGACGTGCCTACACTTCTTCTCCAGTCGTTACGGCTTTCCATTATTTAAATGTATGTCCTTTGGAGTTTTCATAATGAAAAAGACGTCCCAAACTCCAAAATGAAGCTTTGTTACCCTCATAGCTGTACATACCACTACACAACTAATAAAACAGAACTCAAATCTCTGAATGTGTCTCCAACTGACGGTATAGATATTTAGGGAATCTCTGCTTTATCTGTAGGTACATTGAGATAACATATTTTCCACCAATCTGTTCTCACGTGCTCGTCTTGACAGCCGTCATGGACAACACGGCATGAGTGACGGCGTTCCGTGTGTTCACATCATCGGTGGTTATATCCACAACGAATATTTATAGCGTGTAGTAGCATCGATCGATGAGCTCATACGACAAACGAGTTGATATCTCCCTGTCAGCGAAAATGTCAATCTCATACTCAAATATATTTAAGGGTGCACCACAACTTCGATCATAAAGCACCACAACCTATATCTATACTGGGCTGGATGTATAGTGGTGGAGGGAGGGAGGGAAGGAAGGAGCGAGGGTAGGTGATAGATGAGGATAGAGGAATGGAGAGGAAAGAGGACGGAGGGGAGGGGTGGGATTGTAGGGAGGAAAGGAGGGAGGGGAAGGGATGGGAGATCAAGAATCCCTCCCGAGAGAGAGAGAGAAAGAGAGAGAATATAAGAGAAGCGATCGTTTATTACGATCGAAGCCGCGGGCAAAAGCTAGTTATAAAAAAAACTGTTTTAAAAAACATAAAACCGACTTCCTAAAAAAAGTAGAACTAAAAAACTATTTAAAATAAAAATATAAAAACCGCCTTCAAAAATATATGAAATAAAAACCTAAAAAAAAAAACGAACCCTAGAGTTGAAGGCGGTGCTAAAAAGGCTACACAAATCACAAAGGATATTATCATCCACTCATGTTTTCTTTCATGCATCATTTTTGCTTGCTTCAGCACCGCCTTCAACTCTAGGGTTCGTTTTTTTTTTTAGGTTTTTATTTCATATATTTTTGAAGGCGGTTTTTATATTTTTATTTTAAATAGTTTTTTAGTTCTACTTTTTTTAGGAAGTCGGTTTTATGTTTTTTAAAACAGTTTTTTTTATTTCACAGTTTTTTTTAGTAATTTTTGCTATTAATGTACTCGGCGGAATCGCTCGGCCTTCGGCCTCGCGATTCCGCCTCGCTTTCCAATCCGATCTTGACCCAATTAAAATAGGACCACGTCAGCTTCGATAGCTCAGTGGTGCAGACAGTCAACTGTCGCTATTGAATTTTAAGCAACGCTGGGTGCGGTCAGTACTTAGATGGGTGACCGCTGACCGTTGGAGGCTGACCAAGGTTCGGATTCCTCGTAAAACTGTAAGTCCCTTCCCTCGTAATCTTACTTGGTGGTAGGGTTTAACCTTCCCGGGTTGGTACCACCGCACTGAATTAAACGTCGGTCGAAACGGCTATGTAAATAGTTTGTGTTTTCCGACCAGTTCAGTGTAGTCAGCACGATCAAAGGGGGAAGCACTGACATGGCACTGGTGTTATGGGCTGACATCACGGACGTTGTAGGTGATGTTGCAGAACTTAGTAGAATGGACAGACATAAACGTGTTACGGAAGCCTACTTTTATTATAAAATAACCGTCGGAGGACCTTGGTTGAAAATTGTAAAATTTAGTAGAACGGATAGACATGCATATGTTACGGAACCCTACATTCATTTTGCAGAACTTAGTAGAATGGACAGACATAAACGTGTTACGGAACCCTACTTAACAGTTGCACTCCGGGAGTGCCGGCAGATCCCGTGCCACTCTAACTTAACCCTTAACGCAATGACTTAAGGTTTCATTTTAAAAATGACGCTGACGCGATGTCGCGAGTTATACATTTTTACCCACCTAAAAAAGTGCCAAGAGCCGCTAAAGAAGTTTTCACTTCAAAAACCTCAGGGTTATCCCCTTTCAAATAAAAAAAAAAAGAATTTTCAAAATCGGCCCACAATTGACGGAGTAATCGCGTAACAAACATCCAAAAAAAGAAAACATACCGTCGAATTGAGAATCTTTTAGGTCTAAAGTAAATTTCTCGTGAAGACAAATGCAACGAGCCCAAACACGATGGGTTTATCATGTGTAGTTTAGGAGTTCCTATGGCCACCTTCTGTCTCCATCATCAAACCAGCTCGATGGTACTCGGTACAGTAGGTACTGGCCAGGTACCATAATAAATTAAGCGCCGGTCGGAAAAGATAAAAAATTTCAAATTTAGAATATTCATGAAACAAGGGTCCGAATATGTATCACTAGTATATCGATTCATGTATTTCAACAGGACAGAGAAAATTTCAAAATATTAGGTATTTAATACTTTTTAGTTTTTTTTTTTTTTTGTTTTTTGGAAATCGGTTTAATATTTTTTAAAACAGTTTTTATTTCATTCTTTTTAGTAATATTACATAAAAAAGAATAATCGAAATCGAATAATCGAAATCGATTGAAGTGGTACAGAATTATTCGCCATATGTGTCAGACTGCAAATTGCTGAATAAGTCCACATCACAAATGTTTTGCTGAAGGTAACCACACACCATACTAATTTATCAAACTGAAAATTGCCGAAAACGACCACATCACAAGTTTTGCTGAAGGTAACCACACACCATAGTATTATGCTGATTTTTCGAAAACCACTGAACCAATTTCGATAAAATTGAAATGGGACCACCTCGGAAGTATGACCTAACTAACAAAAAAAGAATTTTCTAAATCGGCCCTCAATTGACGGAGAAATCGTGTTACAAACATACAAAAAAATAATAAAAAAAAAAATAAAAAAAAAAAATAAAAAAAAAAAAAACATACAGACGAATTGAGAACCTCCTCCTTTTTTGGAAGTCGGTTAATAAATAGAAGAAATTGTGACAAGTTCGAGTGCCGTCTAACTGCCATATGAATGATCAATAAACAATACAATACGATTCAATATTCTCAGCCTTCTGGCAGATTGAGCCTTTCTTTATGGAAACTTTTTTTAAAGCGCGACATATGGCGCCTCGGCACCCATAAGGTGTCTAACAACATTCATGAACATTCGGTTGTAAATTTTGTTGTTTTTTCGGTGTTTTGAATGAAACAATTTCCAAATTCTTATAACAATAATCATAGAATAATTTATAAGCACGATGCGAATGTATTCGTACTATGTATTTCTTGGCTTTGTAATGTAAACCAAATTAGTTGAAATTAAGAAAAGTCTGAGGGATTTTTTTTGAGAGCAAAATTTGTGCTATTCCAATAAAAACCGGTCAATATCGAGTCAGGCTCGCACTAACTATGGTACCATACTAAAAGAAAAATATGTTTTATTCCCGAAAATATTACATTGTCGAAAAAACCGCGGTTTTCGTGTAAGTAATCTATAGATTAATATCTTTTATTATCTACTAACTAACCCTATGAAAGTCAAAATGTAGCTTTAGAAACCTAGGAGAACAGGTAGGAACGGTAATTTTTTTCACATTTTTAGCTATATACCACTGAACTTTTTGTACAAAGAATATCTTTTAAATACATTTTTACAGTAAGCTCTTTCAAATGATACCCCACACGATATGTTAGTTTAATCTTTTTTTTATTGGTATCAAATTGGTAGAAACATCGATGGGTAGAAATGCTTTTTTTTATTGGTATCAAATTTATAGAAAAATATTTTACATTAATATGGGGGATTAATGTAAAATATTTTTCTATCTAGTTTTTGTATATGTGCGCGTCATGAAGATCTAACATTATGTCAAATTTCAAGTTTCTACTTTACTTAGTTTTCGAGAAAACCTGTGACGGACGGAAAGACACCGAAGTGATCTTATAATGGTTCCGTTTTTCCTTTTAAGGTACGAAACCATAATAAAAATCATGAATGTGGCGCGGATATACCTGAAATTTCATATCCATGAATTGTACCTTCTTCAGGAATACTATTTTCTGAGAAATTAAAGACAGCCTAGCGTCATCTAGCGACTTTTTTAGCATCTTCGTTCGTCGCTTCCTTATCCTTCCTTCCTTACCTATAATAAAATCCAACGTCTGCTTTCTGTCTGAGTGTCTGTCTGTCCGCTTATAACTCGAGAACCACTGAACCGATTTTAATAAAACAAAATTCTACGGATAGCTTGATTCTTCCCATCAACTATAGGCTACTTACTATCACGCTAAATAGCTTATGAGGTTAGCAGTGAAGTGAAATATGAGAGCGGGCGGAGCCGCGGGCACAGCTTGTATATTATAGAATCGTGTTATAGAATTATAGCAGTGACAAGACGATATTTTGTTTTTGTTTTTTTAACCTTTTGGAAAGGCGACGATCGTTTGACCGTACAGCCCATCCGTGATGTCTTGTCAGCCCATAACAACGGGTGAACTAGGTGCCATGTCAGTGCTTCCCTTCATTTCTTGTGTTGTTCATTTGTTTCTTCAGTAAACTAGGTTATGGTCATAAATCCAGTAATTTCAATTTTAAAAGTCAGTAATTTTCAGTAAACTCAAATGTTTTCAATGGTATTTACTTATAAATTCATAATGCATGACGGCTCCTGTTTTCACAATGTGGATATTGGAGTCAGTATGACGGAGTCATTGCTAATTTATTTAATCCTTACTGTATATATAGTCATGGACATAATTAGAAAAAACTTGTGCAAGTTGATTCACGAGACAAGTGAATCACCTACGTTTGGTTACGACACGACACGAATCTCTCTGTATTTGAAACTGAACTATACCTTCAGTTTTACACGTGTATTTCTTTAAAGAGACTAATAAAATGCTTCATTTCTCAAAAAAATTGTCAAACTACAAATTTATAGTACACAAGTTGTTCAGTATCCTGCAATATGTTTCTCACCTGTAAACCAGATTTTTTTAAATTAAATTTGTATATAAACGAACATGGGTGGCTGTGCCGAGAGACCAATGGTGCAATCAACAGAAGTCAAAATCACCTCTCCTTGCGAAACCAACGCTCAGTTAGGTGGCATACCAGCAGATTTTGATAGGCTGTCTAGCCTGTTAATACGACGTTTGAAGACACCCAGGATAAAGGATTCAGGAAACACGAAGAAGGCTTGCTTTTTTTTTTTTTAATTCAATGATGTGTACGACAAATATTTTAATTTTTTTTTATAGAAACTGACACAGTTGGCTACATCACCTACAACGTCCGTGATGTCAGCCCATAACACCGGGTGAACTAGGTGCCATGTCAGTGCTTCCCCCTTTGATCTTGCCGGCTACACTGAAACACAAACTATTTACATAGCCGTTTAGATCAACGTATCATTCAGTGCGGTGGTACCAACCCGGGCGGGTTAAACCCTACCACCAAGTAAGATTAGGAGGGAAGGGACCTTGCTTGCCACCTTCCCCCTTCCTCTTCTACATCCAGCCGTTGTGCACTGCTGGACACAGGACATCAGTTCACTCTTCCTTCTGCTTCCCGAAACCGCTGACAACCGGCAGAATGTTTCGGGTTGTCTCATGTTTGACCGTCAGGCGGGTGAGCTACCGACACTAGACCTCCCGGTCCACGGCCGCTAGAAGAATTTTGTTTTATGTATCCGGCTGAGTCGGAGGGGCCAAAGCCAGCCAACAACACCACCGAGAAGGTAGGTGCCATACCGGAGACTTCCCTGGATTGCTGGCTATTCTGGGCTAGAGGAGAACACAACCGAGGCTGCTATGCGGCCATCTTACATTCAGTGCGGTATCAACCCAGTCGGTTACAATTTGAGCCTACCACCTAGTAAGAGGCAAGGGAAGGGACCTACAGTTTTACACCGCTTCCGAACGGCGAAGCAGCAGCAGGTGTAGGTACCTACATAAATTTTTTCGTCAGAGAAAACTCATTGCTACACGCCGACCGGATTCGAACCTCGGACCTCTCGCATGAGAAGCCGATGCCCAAACCGCTCGGCCACCCGCCGCTTTTTACCCGTTTACTCCAACTGTCGTCATTTCTGCTTCGTGTTCTGCACGGAACACTGGTGTTGGTCTCGCAGGGGTTGTGGTTTAGCGTTGATTCCCTGGTGCTTCTTTCGAAGTATCAAACACGGGAATAAGTAGCGAAAGCTGCGGGTGGTGAGCCACTTAGAGCTCCGTAACCAATGTGGATAATTGGTAGACATGCGAATAATGTAGATCGGTATGTCGGTGCAACACACACTTTTAGGTGGATGTGGGTTGGATTCCTCACGAGTCAAAGACGCTGTAAGTTCTTCAAGACCGTTGGATCCCTGGTACACATTAGGTGGTGGTCATATGCACTTCCACGCATATACATAGCTGGTGAAAACAAAAGCTGACGGCTAGTACAAAAACGCTGTGGCCCTGGGCATAGGCTGTAGTTGGACTCCAGTGGCAGTGATGGCTTCACCCCGGCTCTCGACTTCGGTCGGGGGTTCCTTCGTGTGGACGGGTAGTGGCTCGGATCGGCTGGTAAAAGGCTTCAGTCTGTGATTCCCATGGGATTTATTTCGGAAGTACTGTACAGCTATCTATGGGGTCTCGATCTGGCATACATGATCGATTACTGTACTCGCAAGAGTGCAGGGATAGACGTCTGGATTTTATAGCCGCAAGGCTGGTATTTCTGGACGTCTATAAACAAAACGTACGAGAGATTATCATGATAGTATTCCTTTGTCGTCATTTGTAGCAGATGTGGTCATAGGTGGTGCCGTCCCTATTGCCATTTGAGCCCCCTTAAATTAGACTAAAATTAAAGAAAGCAACCGTTGAAGTGAACCATTTCGAGATTTCAGTTATCGGACAGATATATCAGTCACAGACATATTGATCGATCGGAGCGCGGACGGACTGTAGACCGATAGCGCTGGCCTATTTTGAGGACATAAGTTTAAAAAATTCTAAACTTGCTTATTTCTTGCCTGTGGATACAGTCGTACATAAGAAGCATAATATTGCGTTTTGTGTCACATCTGTCACTTGCATTTTCAGCAATTCGAAGATTTGTGGTTGTTTTTTTTAATTCCATTCTAAACTGGCAAAATTAATCTAAACTTTCAAATAACTATGGTATCATATCTAGGATAGCCTGCGGAGTGTGCAAACCCAGTTTGTGTCATCTTCGTCCAGTGCAAACTGGCCTATGGTCAGTGTGTAAAAACAGTGCCTAAAAGAAAATTAGAATTGACAAAATTGTTATTTCCTATCTCAGATCACGTACATTTGCCCATTAAACGAATTTGTGCCAAATTAGGGCACGCAATTTTAAGATTTTCAATTATGTTATTTTTCCAAGCTACAAAAGCTTCAAAAAAACATTAGAATGATTAGAGTTTACATATTCAATTTCATCAATGCATGAAAAATGAACATTGTAAAGTTGTGTCATTTTCATGCACGAAATAAATCAATAAAACACAAAAACAGTTGTTGCGGTCAAAGCGGGCGGACGCGGGCAGGTGGCGGCGGGCGGGGGGCATACGCACGCACACACGTTCGTTCGGTACCTACGATTTCTTCTATGCGAAGCGGCGGGCCGCCGCCGCGGCGGCCGCGCCGACGCCGCGCCGCCGGTGGCTGGCTGGCGTGCCCCGCGTGCCTCGCTCGCTCGCGGCTCGCCTCGCCCGCCGCGCCGCCCGCGCCCGCGCTCGCACTTCGTGCAAAGAAGTTTGGTATCTACCTATAGAGATAATAATGCAGTGGGAATTTTGTACAAAGCCCGCGTCTGCAATCTCAATACCTACGAATGTCAATGGTTAATGTGGTCAATATTATTTCAGATTGACGCTTCGATTCGCTTCATTTGCATAAGTTCAAACTGACCCTACCTTTCATGACCCTAACACAATCGGGCTGAACTAATATCCCGTTTTCTGTGAGAACTAGAAACTTCGTCATGAACTTTTGTTTTGGTCATAACTCGAAAACCACTGGTGCTAGACCCATCGTGTTGGTACTCAAACTTCAAGTCTCGGTGAGATCTATCCATCTCTCACGTGAACTTTTGTTTTGGTCATAACTCGAGAACCACTGGTGCTAGACCCATCATGTTGCTACTCAAACTTCAGTTCTCGGTGAGATCTATCCATCTGTCAAGTGAACTTTTGTTTTGGTCATAACTCGAGAACCACTGGTGCTAGACCCATCGTGTTGGTACTCAAACTTCAGGTCTCGGTGAGATCTATCCATCTGTCACGTGAACTTTTGTTTTGGTCATAACTCGAGAACCACTACTGGTGCTAGACCCATCGTGTTGGTACTCAAACTTTAGGTCTCGGTGAGATCTCTCCATCTGTCAGGTGAACTTCTGTTTTGATCATAACTCGAGAACCCCTGGTGCTAGACCCATCGTGTTGGTACTCAAACTTTAGGTCTCGGTGAGATCTATCCAACTGTCACGTGAACTTTTGTTTTGGTCATAACTTGAGAACCACTACTGGTGCTAGACCCATCGTGTTGGTACTCAAACTTCAGGTCTCGGTGAGATTTATCCATCTGTCACGTGAACTTTTGGTTTGGTCATAACTCGAGAACCACTGGTGCTAGACCCATCGTGTTGGTACTCACACGTCATGTCTCGCTGAGATCTATCCATCTGTCACGTGAACTTTTGTTTTGGTCATAACTCGAGAACCACTGGTGCTAGACCCATCGTGTTGGTACTCAAACTTCAGGTCTCGGTGAGATCTATCCATCTGTCACGTGAACTTTTGTTTTGGTCATAACTCGAGAACCACTGGTGCTAGACCCATCGTGTTGGTACTCAAACTTCATGGCTCGCTGAGATCTATCCATGTGTCACGGGAACCTTTGTTTTGGTCATAACTCGAGAACCACTGGTGCTAGACCCATTGTGTTGGTACTCAACCTTCAGGTCTCGGTGAGATCTATCCATCTGTCACGTGAACTTTTGTTTTGGTCATAACTCGAGAACCACTACTGGTGCTAAACCCATCGTGTTGGTACTCAAACCTTAGGTCCCGGTGAGATCTCTCCATCTGTCAGGTGAACTTTTGTTTTGATCATAACTCGAGAACCACTGGTGCTAGACCCATCATGTTGGTACTCAAACTTCAGGTCTCGGTGAGATCTATCCATGTGTCACGTGAACTTTTGTTTTGGTCATAACTCGAGAACCACTGGTGCTAGACCCATCGTGTTGGTACTCAAAACTTCAGGTCTCGGTGAGATCTATCCATCTGTCCCGTGAACTTTTGTTTTGGTCATAACTCGAGAACCACTGGTGCTAGAACCATCGTGTTGCTACTCAAGCTTCAGGTCTCGGTGAGATCTATCCATCTGTCACGTGAAGTTTTGTTTTGGTCATAACTCGAGACCCACTACTGGTGCTAGACCCATCGTGTTGGTACTCAAACTTCAAGTCTCGGTGACATCTATCCATCTCTCACGTGAACTTTTTTTTTGGTCATAACTCGAGAACCACTGGTGCTAGACCCATCGTGTTGCTACTCAAACTTTAGGTCTCGGTGAAATCTATCCATCTGTCAAGTGAACTTTTGTTTTGGTCATAACTCGAGAACCACTGGTGCTAGACCCATCGTGTTGCTACTCAAACTTCAGGTCTCGGTGAGATCTATCCATCTGTCACGTGAACCTTTGTTTTGGTCATAACTCGAGAACCACTGGTGCTAGACCCATCGTGTTGGTACTCAAACTTCATGTCACGGTGAGATCTATCCATCTGTCACGTGAACTTTTGTTTTGGTCATAACTCGAGAACCACTGGTGCGAGACCCATCGTGTTGCTACTCAAACTTTAGGTCTCGGTGAAATCTATCCATCTGTCTAGTGAACTTTTGTTTTGGTCATAACTCGAAAACCACTGGTGCTAGACCCATCGTGTTGGTACTCAAACTTCAGGTCTCGGTGAGATCTATCCATCTGTCACGTGAACTTTTGTTTTGGTCATAACTCGAGAATCACTGGTGCTAGGCCCAACGTGTTGGCACTCAAACTTCAGGTCTCGGTGAGATCTATCCATCTGTCACATGAACTTTTGTTTTGGTAATAACTCGAGAACCACTACTGGTGCTAGACCCATCGTGTTGGTACTCAAACTTTAGGTCTCGGTGAGATCTATCCATCTGTCACGTGAACTTTTGTTTTGGTCATAACTTGAGAACCACTACTGGTGCTAGACCCATCGTGTTGGTACTCAAACTTCAAGTCTCGGTGAGATCTCTCCATTTGTCAGGTGAACTTTTGTTTTGATCATAACTCGAGAACCACTGGTGCTAGACCCATCGTGTTGGTACTCAAACTTCCAACACGATGGGTTAGCACCAGTGTTTCTCGAGTTATGGCCAAAAAAAATTCACTTGAGAGATGGATAGATCTCATAGAGACTTGAAGTTTGAGTACCAACACGATGGGTCTAGCACCAGTGGTCCTCGAGTTATGACCAATGTTCACGTGACAGATGGATAGATCTCACCGAGACCTGAAGTTTGAGTACCAACACGATGGGTCTAGCACCAGTGGTTCTCGAGTTATGACCAAAACAAAAGTTCACGTGACAGATGGATAGATCTCACCCAGACATGAAGTTTGAGTACCAACACGATGGGTCTAGCACCAGTGGTTCTCGAGTTATGACCAAAACAAAGGTTCACGTGACAGATAGATAGATTTTAGAAATTATTCGCAATTATCGGATCATCATCATCATCATCATCATCATCAGCCTGTATCGGTCCACTGCTGGACATAGGCCTCTCCCAAGGCACGCCACCACTTATCGGATGCATCCAATTATCGGATGCATGCAAGCAAATCCGAAAGCAACAGCTAACAATATATAAATTTTTGAAATGTGCTAATTAAGCCCTTTCATTTGATACCCCACACTAAAAACATTTTTTTAGGTCATCCCTTTATGTCCTCTAGAGGGCGCCATATCCAATTTTATGGGACGTCACATAGCCAACCAGCCAACCATAGTCAACCAACAGACGGTCAAGACGCATCCAACGATACCTTCGATTTGTCAAATTATGATAAGTAGGTAGTTTCGAAGTTATGTATGAGGGAACAGATGAACATACATACATACATACATACATACATACATACATACATACATACATACATACATACATACATACATACATACATACATACATACATACATACATACAAAAATACATACATACATACATACATACATACATACATACACACATACCGGTCAAACACATAACCTTCCTTCTCGCTTCGCCGTAGTCGGGTAAAAATAAGAATCTGTTCGCTAATATTGCGCGCATACTACACTACTTACAATATAATAAACACAATATCAATTAACTTAAATCAAATAGGTACGAGGCGGCGTGGCGTGGCGTGCATCGCTCGCTCGCTCGCCTCCCGCCGCCCCGCCGCCCGCGCCCGCGCTATTCCCCGCGCTCGCACTTCATGCGAAGTTAGTTTTTTTTTTCATATAATAAAATTCCGTGGTTAAAAACGACACAAATTATGAATAGTGTTTTGTTACACCATAATAATCAAAAAGACGTAAACTCTAATAACCCGTATTTTCTTTTGTGGCTTTTAGAGGTTGTTGTAATAAAAATATTAAATATCTATAAATGTCGTGGATGAATTCGACACAAAATATTTTGAACAACAGATATCAGTACTCTAAAACGCGTAACACCTATTTAACCTTTTCTAATATTCTTTTAGAGCTATTTGGGCGGTGTATTAGGTACTGGTTAAATATAAGGATTTCCGTGTACAGAGATGACACAAAATGTTTTTGCACATCGGTTACTACTTCAATATTATCATTAAAGTAAAATTTTCTTTTCTAATTTTCTTTTCGTCCAATACTGATCTAAAAGACAAATACCTAAATTTCTACGTATGCAAATTCCTAGGATGACACAAACTAATATATTAGGTTGGGCAAATGGTTCGGAAACTATATGCGAAAAATAAACAAGTTTAATATTTTTGAAACCAAAAAACCTAGCGCTACAGGTTTACTGGGGCCAGACGGTAAATAAAGATATCTCGACACGATTATTTAATCTGTGATCTCGATAAGGGTCACTTGATATTTTGTTCAATAAAATGTTCATCGTCGTATTGCTGAAATTATTTCCAAAATGCGAGAAAGATAAAAGAGGTCAGTGTACCGAGGTAAACCAACATGATAAATCAGCCAATAAGTATGCAATCTACAATATTCAATATTCAGTCTTGGGGACCATGATCATCATGCATGATTCATGATTCAATCATGGACCATGGTCCATATGATTATCCTATTAGAAAAAATGGTAAAATAAAATATCTATTTAAAAAACAAGTATATTCCTGGCTACTAACTATTGGACTTAAAAAAATCAAATGAACTATTGAACATAATGGTGTAGTCAAAGAGTTTGTATTACGTCGCTGCGCCGACGTAATACAAACTCTTTGGGTGTTGTGATTGTGGAAAGTAGACTTATATATAAAAGACTAAATAATTAGGATAGGTACACACACAGGTACTGGCTGAGAAAGTTACATAAAAAATTTGTAAACTTCATTTTCTAAATGTATTTCTATATTATATTTTTTTTTCTTTAATCTATTGGCAGCTACCTGCCCCCTGCAAGACAGCTCACGCTAGTGCAGAGGGCAGGGGTTGATACCAAACATGTACAATGTAAAAACATTTAGGTACACAAATAAACATCTTTATCCTTCCTTCCTTACCTATAATAAAATCCAACGTCTGCTTTCTGTCTGTCTGAGTGTCTGTCTGTCCGCTTATAACTCGAGAACCACTAAACCGATTTTAATAAAACAAAATTCTACGGATAGCTTGATTCTTCCCATCAACTATAGGCTACTTACTATCACGCTAAATGGCTTATGAGGTTAGCAGTGAAGTGAAATATGAGACCGGGCGGAGCCGCGGGCACACCTTGTGTGTCTTTTATATGGAAGATTATTTTTATTTATAGTTAGATTTATTTTTATAGTTAATTTAGTTATGTTTAGGTCTATATTTAATAATTTTTAAGTGTTTTATTTGAAATAAACATGTAAGGGGAAACTGAAAAACTTACATGATAAATGAAAGGAAACAAAGTACCCATAGTTCAGGGCAGCATATAATGCGTGTCAAGTTTTAGAATGAGACGAGTTTTAGTTTTAGAATGAATGTACCGTGTGGGGCCGGTATTGTACCGTGTGGGGCCGGTACTTTAAAAGAATATCCCCACTGCATCTCTCCCCGTGCATGTCGTAAAAGGCGACTAAGGGATATGACTCCCTTCTTATATTACTAGGTGGTAGGGTTTACCCGCCCGGGTTGGTACCACCGCACTGAATGAAAGGTCGGTCGAAACGGCTATGTAAATAGTTTGTGTTTTCCGTCCAGTTCAGTGTAGCCGGCACGACCGAAGGGAAGCACTGACGTGGCACCAAGTACACCCGGTGTTATGGGCTGACATCACGGATGTTGTAGGTGATGTAGCCAACCGTGTCAGTTTAAAAGACAATCCGGTCGTCTCTTTCTAAAGTACGATGTACATTATTTATTTACTGCCGGAAACTTTATGTAGGTATGAAATATTTTATTATTGTTTAGTATATGTATAATAAATAATTATGTGTATGTTAAATTATAAACATATATGTACCGTGTGGGTTCGGTACTTAAAAAGAATAGCCCCACTGCATCTCTCCCCGTGCATGTCGTAAAAGGCGACTAAGGGATAAGGACAAGATGCCGTGCTAAAGGGCGAAAGGCTCGCCACCTCTCACCTTGGCACGGTACTTCCACCGAGTCATGCAGCAGGTGGGTCTACATGCCTTACTTGCTGCCTCTTGTTCGAATACTTTGCGAAACGTGGTGGCGGTGTTGTGCTGTAATTTACCAGAGTTCTTGCAGGACAACACCGATTACTCTGCTTACCCCGATTGTCGGGATTCAGCGTGAGTGATATGTATGTTTGTATTATGTAAATTATAAATTTAAAAACCCCCGACCCCTAAAAAGTCAAAAATAATTTCCACTCACTTATTTAAAGGAGTCGGGGGGCCGCTAAGCAAATAACTTGAACTTGAACTTGCAGCACCTCCCAGCCAGGAGTTCTCCCACAACGGTGTAAGACCGAAGACACCAGGAGGTGTATTTATTTTTCAGGATTTTAGGAAGACACGCTCGAGGATGGGTGAGAAAGTGAAGTAATCGACCGGCTTATGTTTCAGCCTGAAGCCAATATGGGAGTATGTGGAAAGACGGGATATTGGGATTTGTTGATATAAAAACTCAGAGATGCGCGGATATTTACTTACCGACTCCTTTATGTAAATGGAAATTATTTCTGACTTTTCAAGGGTCGGGGATTTTTTCTGCTCGCCTCGATAAAGGCAATCGCAAACTTTTTGTTTCGTTCAGTCACAGACATAGTGGACCCGGTTTCAATTCTGTTCTGATCTGTTCTAGGTAGAACAGAAAAGAATCGGCAGGTCTGTGGCCGCGCTAAGCAAGAACGAACTGCTTTGTTCTAGTTAGACCCACACCACAGATTACTTAATAGTTACTTCGTAACAGATATCTCACTCCATAGAAAATGTTCCTACCTTCGGGCTTTAATAGCCTACTGTTTCACATCGCCAATCGCTGCGTGCGAAAATGTACCTTAACGATCGAGTGTAAAGTGTTTATTGCTTTGCAGCTGCGCGCAGTTGCGTGGGCGAGCGTCTATGTATACTTCGCGCGGCTGACGAATTTGTACTGAAAAAGACCGTCGGCGGCCCGTCGGGCGATAGGTAGTTAGCGCGCGCAAGTACATAGAGTGCGTGAGGCCTGCCCACACGCTTGCGTCTTATCTCATCAAGTTGTGTCAGCGCCGCTGCTGGAGGGGGCAGCACCGGAGTCATAATCTCCTCGGACCGCAAGGTCTAGGCCTCTCCCTCCGAGCAAGATAGCGGAACAACCGCTGAAACGCGCTCGTCGCGCTGCTCCGTGTCAATAGTAGACGTTCGAGAGACGAAAATAAACTACGTCATATTCTTATTTTGTCGGTCGACTTAGTTTTTGTTGTTCTTTGTCTGTTCCACTCGACATTCGTTCGTTGTTCAACGTTCAAGGATTTGAGACCGGTTAAATAAAACTCGCTCGATCGATCACAGTTTTAAAACGGATCTCATTTGCTTGGATGGACAAACTAATTAGCTAACATACTCATCTCATAATATGTAATGCATTGTTTTAGTACTTTAGAACTGGGTGACTCTGCTCGAAGTCGAAGCCTCAGGCGCAGCCAATTTCACCCTCGAGGAGGTCCAGTCCGGCTTGAAGGCGCTGACGAAAGGGTATTTGAATATCCGTGGATTGTACGAACTCTTCTGTCGACTACAAAGGAGTGTTCTGCGAGAGTATGGCGGGTTTTGCGGAGGCGAACAGGAGAAGGAGGGATGAGTGAAGCAAGTTCGTCAGAGCAGCGGCCATAGTAGTAGTACCGATAAAAACTATTTAAAAAAATATAAAAACCGCCTTCAAAAATGTATGAAATAAAAAAAATCTAACCCTAGAGTTGAAGGCGGTCGGTTATTTTTGCTTGCTTTAGCACCGCGGTGCTAAAGCAAGCAAAAATAACCGACCGCACCGCACCGCCTTCAACTCTAGGGTTCCATTTTTTTATTTCATACATTTTTGAAGGCGGTTTTTATATTTTTTTAAATAGTTTTTTATTTCACAGTTTGAAATGGGACCACACGGGAAGCACCAACTTTCAAATAAAAAAAGAATCATCAAAATCGGTTCACCCCTTCGAGCATTTACTATCGAAGGTTCACCCAGTCGAAAGTTCTGAGGTGACAAACATAAAAAAAAATACAGTCGAATTGAGAACCTCCTCCTATTTTTGAAGTCGGTTAAAAATAGGCTCAATTACCCAACGATACTTCTGTGCTTTGGAGGTTGAATTGCTTCATCATTGCATTATTTACAGTACCTGCTGTATGTTTAGTGACTTGGTCGCCAACGTCGATATCAGAGAGCGCTCTCTTCGCTTTTCGTCGGATCCCCGAATTTCAGTACTTGGATGGGTGACCGCCTGGGAACACCGCGTGATGTTGGCTTTTTGCTTCGTTCGTTTTGTTACGTCACGCCGATGCGTCACACTGCAAGAAGTAGATTGAGATTTTCGTCTTGATTGTCGCCAACGTCCATACTACGTTGAAAACACCGGTTCTCGTCCGATCACCGAAGTTAAGCAACGTCGGGCGCGGTCAGTACTTGGATGGGTGACCGCCTGGGAACACCGCGTGATGTTGGCTTTTTGCTTCGTCCGTTTTGTTACGTCACGCCGATGCGTCACAGTGCAAGAGATAGATTGACATTTTCGTCTTGATTGTCGCCAACGTCCATACTACGTTGAAAACACCGGTTCTCGTCCGATCACCGAAGTTAAGCAACGTCGGGCGCGGTCAGTACTTGGATGGGTGACCGCCTGGGAACACCGCGTGATGTTGGCTTTCTTTTATTGCTGCAAATATTGCTTTTTATTTTTAGATAGCACAATATAAAATACATACATACCACACGCTGTATCCCCACGATCGGGTAAGCAGAGTAATCGGAGTTGTGCTACAGGTACTATTGTAAATTACATCACAATACCGACCACCACGTTTAGCAAAGGATTCGGACAAGATAACCTATCAAGCAGCAAGTAAGGCCCGAAGGCCCACCTGCTGCATGACTCGGTGGAAGGGCCGTGCCAAGTTGAGAGGTGGCTAACGCGCCGCCCTTTAGCACGTTATCTTGCCCTAATTCCTTAGTCGCGTTTTAAGACATGCAGAGATGCAGTGGGGCGTTTCTTTTACAATATAAAATAAAAATGTATTTATTGACTTAAGTTCCGATAAAAGTCGATTAATGACAAATGGATTTCTTGGAATAGATACTCGTAAGCATATTACTTACCGATTACATTCATTATGGATTTCATTACCGTTATTAGTTATTTATTATTCTACATGGCCACCAACATTTATGCAGTTTTTTTTTGTGGAAACTGGCATGGTTGACCACATCACCTACAACATCCATGATGTTAGTCCAGAAGACCGGGTGAACTAGGTGCCAGGTCAGTGCTTCCCTTCATTTCATGTCGGCTACACTGAACTGGACGGAAAACACGAACTACCTATTTACATAGCCGTTTCGACCGACGTTTCGCTCAGTGCGGTGGTACCAGCCCGGGCGGGATAAACCCTACCACCTATTAAGGTAAGAAGTGAAGGGGCCTACAGTTTAACGTGGAATCCGAATCACGGTCAGCCTCCAACGGTCGAACGGTCACCCATCCAACAACTGACCGCGCTCAGGGTTGCTTAACAACAGTCGACCGACCTCACCACTGAGCTACCGAAGCCGACATGTGTTGAGAGGTTGTTCATGTGCAACAATATGACTACTAGATAGAATGCACGGAGAAAATGGTCCCGAAAAAATCCCAAAGTCAGCAAGTCGGCCTCATAACATGATCCCTTTCTCACGTGAATCCTATACATACAGCAAATTTCTGAACGATTTCAATATAAAAACGAACGCTTCAAGAACAATATTTCCATACAAAAACTGTTCCCACCATGGCTTATATTGTACTGGCCAACCGAGGCAGAAAATTATACTGCAAGAGCCACTGGTGCTATATTGACGTCATTTATAGATTTTTTTATTTTTTTTTATTGAGTTATTTATTACATACACCCAGGGTGTCAATCCCGAGCTCTTTGTAACTTAATTAACTAATGCTTAAACCTATAACAAATATACACATTTTACCTATTATTTTACTATTTTACAATTATTTTACATTTATAGATATAACAATAAATAATTAAACATGTGCATTGAGAAAATATAATAGTGGTTTTGAAGAGAAACTATTTTAGCAGTGGTTTGGTGGCCCGGCAAGGCGGTGAGTGGAACGAAAATTGAAAATCTTTTAATCTGTGTAATGGCCTTTGACGATTCTTTAGTACGGTGGACCCAGTCAAATTGATAATTAAAGGCACGGTCAAGTGCGAGTCGAACTCGCGTGGAGAGGGTTCCGTACCATTCCGTTTTCCGTGAGAACTTTAAGACTTAGGATTTTCATTTAGGGTTTCCTGGAAACTATAAGAGAGTGACAGACACGAGAGTGATCCTATAAGGGTTCCGTTTTTTTCCTCTTTTGCGGTACGGAATTGGAGGAATTGAAGAAAGGAGGAATTGTCATCCATCACGCATACATTAAAATTATCATGATATTAATGCGCCTGCAACACTCCTCACTCGTATTTGAAGTTGGAATCGAACTTGTTCGTATTTGAAGACTTAAAACGATAAGGTGAGCAATACAATACAACACAAGCATCAGTCATTGTAAACTCAGCTTACAAGCTGATTTGGTCGGTGACCTGTTTTTGTTCGGGAGTGTTTTAAGACGATACCCATTAGCTGGCTGCTTTGCATAGAAAAAGGTCGCAAGTCGGTGTTGTTTTTTAATTTAAAAAAAATTATGGTAATAAAATTTAAAAATCTACAACAATAGAGTTCTGTGCTTGTGGTTTAGTTATTTATCAGTGCAATAAAAATTTCGTTTTATTCATTCACTTTTGCGTCAGATGAAAAAAATCGAAATACATAATTTTTTTCATCTGACGCAAAAGGATATGACTCCCTTCTTATATTACTAGGTGGTAGGGTTTAACCTGCCCGGGTTGGTACCACCGCACTGAATGAAAGGTCGGTCGAAACGGCTATGTAAATAGTTTGTGTTTTCCGTCCAGTTCAGTGTAGCCGGCACGACCGAAGGCTGACGTGGCACCAAGATCACCCGATGTTATGGGCTGACATCACGGGAGTTGTAGGTGATGTAGCCAACCGTGTCAGTTTCCATAAAAAAAAAAAAAAAAAGTGAATGAATAAAACGAAATTTTTATTGCACTGATTTGCACACCTATTCGTTTATTTATATCCTTGCTGTATTCACCTGTCATTGGGGTGCACTTGGGGTGCACATACTTTGTGTGCATGAATCTTTTATGTTTTAATGCCGTGTGTACTCTGTTGGTGTTTGATAAAAAAATAAAAAATAAAAAAGGACCAACATGTATAATGCAGAGTGGTGTTTGATAAAAAATAAAAAAAAAGGACCAACATGTTTAATGCACTGCATCACAAGCTGAGCTCCCAGGCTGAGCTGGAAGGAAGAATCTTTGTAGGTACTGACTCTGTTTCTTTTCTGACGCGCCGTGTGAAAATTCCCACAGCACATTGTCTGCATTATATTACCCGTGCACATAGGCTCTTAATTGTGCAAAGTGCAGGATCGCTTATAGAACCATGTCGAACCTACAAGCTCGATGTGATCTCACCACAAACGTACGAGCCAGCGAACACAACACAGCGACAACGTTCTACTGGTGTGTATATTTTTACAGCCGAACATTTATTGTTTATGGTATCTGACACGGTTGGCTGGTTCGCGTCGGTTGCTCCATCTCTGATGATGATACCAGCGCATTGCACGCGCACGCTCCCTTGTACTAGATACGATGAAATGAAAATGAAATGAAAAATTGAAAAATTATTTATTTAGAAAAGTTTCTAAGCCTATTTTACATGTAATCATGTCTCCTGCTCTAGAGAAACTCTGTCTTGCAGGAAGACTTGTTTTATTGAATAACACGTACATAATTATTAATTACATGATGGCGCTCTTATTGAGTTTAATAAGTTTCATAAAATTAAGACTAAGATGGGATAGACATAGTTTTTATTAATAGGAAAGTTAGTTATTTAGTTGTTAGTTTTTTTGTTTTTCTATTAGCTTTTCTTTCGTGTATTGTGTTTTAGTTGTTTGTTAAGCATTAGTTAGTTTTGTTAGATATATAATTTAATTGAATTATTTTAATCAGCTATTCATCCGATGGTGGAAGTACCTTTGGACGTGCCGGTCGGATATACGGAACAGGACTGAAAATCTATGGATGCGTACCAATCGGTTCTGCAGATCTTCCCTCCACAGAACTGGTAAACTCTGGAATGCTCTCCCTGCCCACATATTTCCCCCAAAGAACTGTCTCGGATCCTTTAAGAGAGGCGTGAATAGGCACCTGTCAGGCCGGCATGGCATTCGCAACCCCCGCGTACGGCCGAATGTCCATGGGCGTCGTTAGACACCTTATGAGTGGCTCGGCGCCACATGTCGCGATTTCTATAAAAAAAAATCACTGGACGGTCCTTCCACCATAGTTTAATATGCTTCCACCGTGTCATGCAGCGGGTGGGTCTTCGTGCCTTATTTGCTTCTTGACAGTTATCTTGTTCTAATCATTGCTAAATGTGGTGGTCGGTGTTATGCTGTAATTTACAAGAGTACTTTTTTTTTTTTTATGGATACTGACACAGTTGGCTACATCACCTACAACGTCCGTGATGTCAGCCCATAACACCGGGTGAACTAGGTGCCATGTCAGTGCTTCCCCCTTTGATCGTGGCGGCTACACTGAACTGGTCGGAAAACACAAACTATTTACATAGCCGTTTTGACCGACGTTTCATTCAGTGCGGTGGTACCAAACCCGGGCGGGTTAAACTTACGTACTTGCAGCATAACATCGATCACTCTGCTAACAGCTGTCAGGATAAACCGTGTGGTATTTATGGACTGAAAATGCGCTACAGTAAACCTTTAACTAAACTTATAAAATCGTTTGTCCTGATTTATTATAATTTTTTGTTTTATTATATCCACCATAATAAATAACACATTCTGTGAAAATTTCAACCGGCTAGCTATTAAAGGTTATAAAGACACAGCAGCAGGACAGACAGGCAGACAACGTAGGCTTAGTAATAGGTTTCCGTACGTACGGTTTACGGTAACCTAAAAAGAATTCACGGATAGCTTGATCTTAGACATGTTCTCGTAAAATGTTTGGAAGCTCGACAAAACCTGTCCACCTGGTCGCGTTTCAGTTCAGCCTATGTAATGTAGCTACGAGTCTAGTCTATATAGCTAGAACCTCGCTAGAACCGTGTGGGTAAACCCGAGCCAGGGTATCATCAATATCAATACTAATAATAAATCTGTAAGGGATAGTCATATTTTTTATTTTTATTGAAACTGACACGGTTGGCTACATCACCTATAACATCCGTGATGTCAGACCATAACATCGGGTGAACTAGGTGCCACGTCAGTGCCTCCCTTCGGTCGTGCCGGCTACACTGAACTGGACGGAAAACACAAACTATTTACATAGCCGTTTCGACCGACCTTTCATTCAGTGCGGTGGTACCAACCACCTAGTAATATAAGAAGGGAGTCATGGAGTAAGTTACTTTGTTTTATGAGATACTGCGTCTGTAGACTCTACGTCTGATACTAAAACTAAATTGACGATTTTTAGAAATCTTTCCCGTATGTATGTATGTTTGTATGGATGTATGTATGTATGTATGCATGTATGTTCCTCCATAACTCTTAAACCGTTCATCCGGATTCGACGAAACTAAATACAAACACATTTAGCTATACGAGACACAGCAAAATAAAATGAATTACCAGTTATATGACGATGCACCAGAAGATGTGGTTCTCATATAAAACCGAATTTTTCCGCGCGCCGAAATAAACGTACGGTAGCGGGCTTACTTACTTTCTTCATTTTCAATTCGAATTTCACGCGAGCGAAGCCGCGGGCAAAAGCTAGTTACAGAATAAAGTTGGAAGGAAGTGGGTGCGGCTACTCGAACAGGTTTCTCGAACAACTTAGAATTTATAGCAGAATTACTAAATCTTTGTTCGAGTCAGGTAGTGGTAGACTGGAAGGCAAACAGAACTGTGGAGAAATTGAAAGTGAGTGACTTCTCCATACATTTTCGAAAATACGTAACCTCAAAATGTAGAGAATGCAATTCTTCTTTTCGAATTTCCCCACAGTTTTTTGATAAAAACGCCCTGGAAGGATCGACATGGTCAAAATATCACCTGTATATTCATACGTGTATATTTTATTTTTTATTATTGGAAAATAAACAGCTTATACATACATATCTATGTTGCCAGCGGTTTTTCATATACGTTCCGTGCAAAATGACAGGCGACAGTGCTGCCAAAGCCATAACTGGAAAAAACAAGCCATGAAGCTATAGTTGATTTTGATTCTGATATTCTAAGATACTGAATACAGTTTTGTATTGCTCAGTTTATGCACAATCATTATAACGGATTTCGATGGCCACCGTAACCCGTTATAATGATTGTGTACAAACTGAGCAATACAAAACTGTTTCCAGTATCTTAGAATATCAGAATCAAAATCAACTACAGCTTCATGGCTTGTTTTTTCCAGATATGGCTTTGTTTAGGAGATATATATTATTTACTTGAGTGGCAGCACCGTCGCCTGTCATTTTGCACGGAACGCTCTTAAACCAGTAAAAGATTAACTCATATTTTACGTTAAAATCATTTACAGAAATTGTTTTACCACAGTGCCGTAAAACAAAGACGTTAATACAATAAACAGTTATCATTAAAATTTAATAAAAAAATAAGAAGAATAAATACATAAATAAAAAATAATGGAATGCGTGTAAAATTGGTCAGATTACAACTAAGTAAGATGCAATATTGAATGGTGAAAGTTGACTGATCGTAGGAGATTGCGTCATATCTACTACAGCAGATGCAAGCAACGGTTCGAAAATTTAAAGAGAATACGTCATCGACCCGATGGCGGAATTGGTGACGCGCTGGAGGCTCAGGCCGCAGTTCCGGGTTCGAATCCTGGTCAGGACGTATTTTTTTCTCATCATTTTCTGCTTTGTGTTTATCTAATGAAGAAATGCGAATGTGTTAACTTTACATATATTACTTACATATTATTGTTGTTGAACTAATTCAGTAACACGGTCACGTAAACCATTAGAAGCGGTAACGGCATCCATTATTACTCAGTCATCCAATCAGTGAGTCATTATGTCACGCAAATAACAAATAGTCATTAATGAAGAATTCAAGGCTAATACGACGACAAATCAGTAAATGTGCTTAAAAATGATACCACAAAATGATGTGCAGGCGAAGACGAAGAACTGAGAGAGAACATTCATCCACTGGCGGGCGGCAGGAATATACAAAAATAAAATAAACATTTTATAAAACCCGAATACCTACGAATCAAAAATAATCAAATAACTAGGAAAGCTGACCGAAAATGCTGTAGTGTTAATGTTGCTTTGTCTCAATTACACGTTTTTAACACGAAATTTTTTTTAGAAAATTCAAAATAGCGGCTGCCAGTGTACAATTTCTCCAATCGCATCGAGTGGTGTATCATTGTCGAAAATATTATTTTACACTTTATGGTTGAAAATAATAAAATAAACAATTCAAATAAAATTTTTATAACACCCGACTATGAAAAACGAAGAAAACAAGGCAAGTGGACCTTCTTCTGATCTACTTCCCTTGTTTTCTTCGTTTTTTTCCACGGGTACAATCGGTTCTGCTCATACATAATGTACAACTTAATATTAAATGTGCTTAACTCTATTATCTATCATATTCATTATAATCGCATTTCTGAAGCTCGACGTTTCTAGTCCTCTATGGATCGTGCTCTATGGGGCCCGTTGTCTGTAACATATCCTGTCAGAGACATGTTTGCTGTCGAAGTGAACAAAGTCTTCTTTTTTTTTTAATGGCAACCAAATGAATAGGCAATTCGTTCATTACTGCCACAGGAGCGAACATGTCCTCTTGACGGGTCCCAAAGACTCTACCCTCAATTGCAGAGGACTTGAAACGTCGAGCTGCCAGCGATGCAGCGCGCCGGTAAGCCGATATAATAAAATATTACTATGAGTGACGATGCGGGACTAAAAAGTAATCATTTTTATATTATCTATTTATTGCCCACTTTGCCCTTATACTAGACTTAAAAAACAGATTAAAGAACCAACAAAAAAACAAAATAATAATAAGTACCTAAGCATAGGGTGCGTACCAAGCTATTTCGGAGAGGCTGTATACCTAGTAATTCTTAAAATAGAGTCCACATAGTTTTATTATCATGTCCTTACAAGAGCAAAAACTCGTCTCTATAATAAATAATTAATATTATAATACAAAAAAACACCAAACCCAATTCGAATTTGCATACACATCTTCTCTACCTGACAAGTGTAAGAATGGACCTAACTTGAAGTAGAGGTCTGCAATATAAAGCTTCCTTCACCTGGCTTCCCAAAATTGGCCGGAAAGAAAACCGACAAAAAACAAAGCTAAATTTAAACGCAAGACAAAGAGCCAACCTCGAACAAAAACCTCAGTGAACCGTTGCGGGGCGGATCAGATGGCGTACCTGCAAAAAAGAAAGAGTTGGTCATAGCATAGAATAAACATTAAGGTTGAGTTTAGCATAGGTAGGTAAGGCCCACTTGCACCAACACGAGTTTAGAGTTAAGTAGCGAGTTATGGATTTAAACGCGGTTTAAACGCGGTTCCCACATACAACGGGTGCTAGCTTAACGAGTTAAACTGGTTTATAGTTAAATTCGTGTTGGTGCAAGTGGGCCTAAGTAGGAAAAAATATACAGCTACATAGAGGAAAATAAACACCAAATAATGTTTGACTATGCGCTGTATCTGTCAACCGAGGTGGACAGATGACCCAAAAAGGTAGCCGGGAGTGGATGGATGAGAAGAGACCGCGTGTGGTGGCATGCCTTGGGAGAGTCCTATGTCCAGCATTGGACCGATACAGGCTGATGATGATGATGATGCGCTGTATGTATACGTGTAAAAGTGTATTTTCCCTGAGGAATGACAATCGCACATAAACCTGATTAAATTATGAATATGTTTTCAAAATACATACTACCCATTATTAAAACATTCATGGTATGGTATCCATCCACAATGAACCACAGAATATTCAAATTGAGATGATGGAAGTACCATGTTTAAATTTTATCATAGTATACACGACACAATTATCTTGAAAATATACTGAACACACTAAATGTTCGCCTCATATATCACTTTCTACATTTTGAACGTTCCTTAAATTCCTCAATACGTATGTTTCGACGCGTCCGTCCTCCGCCGCGGCTGGCATATAAATGACCCACTCCGCTCGCTCGCACACACGCATTAACCCTCCCCCTCGAACAGCGTGGTAATTCAGCGTACTCAGGCAGGCAGGAGGCCTCCTTCAGTCACGTAGTCGCACATCAGCATTCAACGCCCGTCAACGGGATTTCGCGTGCGCGGGCAGAATTACAAACTACCCACACTGGGCGACCAATCCTCGGCTCCGCTGTTCAATGGCGCCTTGGGGCTAGACATTTTCATGGCAAATAAGGCCAGGAATGTGTGAGCGCATTAGCAGAATAGGTTTTGGAACTCTTGGCTGGCGCAGACACACGATTCGTTAGAAGAAAGGTCTAAAGCTATAACAAAACTGTTTAAAAAAACATTGAACCGCCTTCAAACCCTGAAAGTTTTAAACAATGTTTGGATCTTGAGTAGAATGCGGTACAAAAGCACACCTGAAACAATTTATAGATGGACCCTTTTGTGCTTTTGTACCGCCTTCTACTCAAGATCAAAATATTATTTAATACTTTTCATTAGGGTTAAAAATCGGTTGACGGGAAGTGGTTGATTGAAAAATTCCTTAGTGTGAAAGTGTTCATCCCTTAATTTCCCACCCTTGGGGATGGTATACTTTCATAAAATTTATTAAAGGACCACCCCTGAAATATACCCTACTCATGAAAAAAAGAATCATTAAAATCGGTTGAGAATTGACCGAGAAATCGATTAACATACACACAAAAAAAAAACATACAGACGAATTGAGAACCTTTTAGGAAGTCGGTTAAAAATCAAAGATTTCTTGAAGCTCAAAATATTTTATTTAGAGTTTCTAGTGTTGGCACATAAATCTTATTAGTACGTGGTGTTGGTGACATTTTACTACTATTTTCGGAAAAACTTACCGCACAAATATGAGTCAATACAAATCCGGATCAAACAACGCCATAACTAATTCCGCCACACCCACGAAGCAACCTCTTCGCAACCTTTGCCAATGTCACCTAAGGTTGCTCGTGAAGGTCCATCGATGTTGCTCGAATCCTCCCTCACATTATACTAACATCGAGATATTAATGGCATGAGGACGTAATTCAAAGACTGCTTGCTACCTTTTAGGTGTTTGTACATATATTATGTACAATAATATTGTAAATGCAAAATTCTTTGTTTTGTACGCAAATAATTTTAAAACAAAAAAAAAGGATATTGGGTTATGTAATTATTTTTTCGGGTATTTTTTGTCTCCTCCTACCTATGCCTTATCAAGATTTTCTTATTGCATCCTTTGTCCTCGGTCCGACCGACGTCATCTAGCGTCTTCCAGAGGCGGACAATGAGCTATAAAACGTGCCAAATTTTACGACATCCAAATGTGACATCAGGTTCTATTATCGTTTTTAGGTTTCCGTACGCCTATTACTATAAGGCTACAACGTCTGTCTGTCTGTCTGTCTGTCTGTCTGTCTGGCCGTCCGTCCGTCCGTCCGTCCATCCGTCCGGATCTTTGGAACCGTAATAGATTGAACCGATTGTACCGTTAGTCGATTGAATATGTTATTTTGGCGGATATAACAATAAATGGGTGAATCAACTTTTTCTTATTGTCTGAAAACAGGATATTATCTTGATAAATTCACATAATTTTAATAGTTACAGCAACTCTCAGATAAGTAATTGATTAACAAGAAAGAAGCTGCACAAAGAATTTTGAGTAATTAAAAAAAAAAATTGGTTACTTTGGGGACAACACCTTTTTTCCATACAAAACTGGGGACAAAATTGTCCCCTGGGTCACCCCTAAAAATTTTGTTATTGTTTTATTTTAAATAGTTCTCTTCTTGTATTTCATTTGCCTATCTACCTAAGTTTTTTATACTTATTGATTTTCAACTAAGTAATAAATAGTACTATACTTTTTTTTTATTTCACTTTGCGGCTGGTTTTTACGTTACAAAAAAAGTTGATTCACCCAAATAATAAAAAATTTAAAACGTTAAAAACTGAAGGGACCTCCCCCCCCCCTCTTAATTTTACTTATGTTATGATGATTTTTTTAACCCATACAAAAAACGTGTTTTTTCAACGTATTTTTTTGTGGTGCGGAAACCTCGGTGCGCGAGTCCGACTCGCACTTGGCCGGTTTTTATGGCTTTATTGTGATGTGATTTGGCCTCACCTTTCTTGCTCACTGGCGCGTATCTAATAACGTCGTCGCATTGACGTCAAATGTGTAATTGGCTACTACAGAAACTGGTTTTAGGCTATAGACTATAGTGCTTATTCAAATAGAACCGCACGGTTATAAATTATATATTCTAATTGATCCGGACGGTTCCATGAATAAACTCGTCTTTTCGGGTTCAAAAAATCTATTTGTATTAATATTTGAAACTTCTTAGAAATAAACTGGAAGGTCTCACAAGAAACTCTGATACTCTTTTTAATCTCTTCAGCCTATTTTTATTTTTATGTAAAAATTAAGCATTAACCAATACATTTGGTTTTCTGCTAAAATCAATTTTCAGAAAAATAAACCTATGTAGCATAGGTGTCACCTGGTGGTACATATCTATTGGTATAAGGAACCTAAGTTAAACTTTTTTCTGTTACATATGTAAAACATGTATTCAGATAGATTACACACACAGTCTCTCTCGTTGTGCAAATCTCGAAGACTAAATCGAATTGCTTCAACCCTCCGAAGTTTTGGGAAACGATTTATTTGGCGATCTGTCAGCAAAAGACTCTACATAAAATTTTTGTCGTAGAGCTGGCGAATAAGAACATCTAAATGTTCTATGGGTTTTTTAATTACCGTGGTTGTTAGACATTATTTTTAAACCTGAACCCTCGTCTACGGAAACTACCCGCACTGGCCATAGCTACAATCTTCGTCAACGACGTACGGAGATCTGACAGTTCTCTGCCAACCGTCGCACCAGGCAGAGTGCTCATGATGATGGGCCATACGCTTGGCCCGAAACGTCGAGCCACATAGCTCGTTATTAACCGTGAGTAAAGCTGTTGTGTTTAAAAATAATATCTAAATGTTCTGTTCTCAACTCAGACATTGTTAAATTGTATTTTTCGCCAGCTCCTCAATTCTTATGAAAGATTGCTAGGTTTGTGGCGAAACGATCACGCTCGTGCGGGGCTGTCGTGCCAGCCAGACCGATGCATGCCAGCACTCCATCTCGCGTGTCTTCCAGACCACTGGCTATTAGTGTGGAGCGAGTTAATGTCGGTTTCCGTGCAGTGGCGTGATAGCACGCGAGCCGCGCACTTCTGGCCGTGCCTGCAATCTGCTGACGTGCGAACGTCGTGCACGAATCGCGTTACGAATGAATAATTGGGCCGAGTTTCTAATTTCAGTTTAGGCACCAGTAAAACTGCTCGAAGACTGACTACAGCCAGCCGTCCTCTATTCTTGCATTTTATAGAAATCTCATATCCCCTTGATCCTGAAATCCCTAAAAGGCATTGCATTAGCACTACTGCAGACCATTTGAAAACATAGCATCGATTACTCTTGTCGATATCTGACCACCCCCGCACCGCGTTCCTAGCACCGCCCTTTATCAGCGCATTTTACCCCGATCATGAATTCAGTGCAGGAACCGCAGTGGCAATCCCCCAACACTCTTTTTAGTACCGGTACGTGCGCTCTCCCAATTTACCTCCATCCCGCAACTTACCCTCCGCTTGGTATGCGCAGGGCACTGCCTCTGCCGGACTTTTCGTTGCTTCGTAATCAAGTGGCCGTGCGTGGGTCAGTCGATAGGAGGTGGGCGGGTTTAAGGTGTGTAGTTGCGCCCACTGCTGGCCCCGAGGGGTTTCCGTCGTATATTCGGACTCCAACGCAGTGGTGGCTAGCTAGACATAATGTCCCTGTGTAGCGATATTGCGTGACTCGTCGGTTGATCATTCAGATCATCATGGTAGTATGGGGAGGCCTTCGTCACTCGCTCAAGATCGCGCGTTAAATGCCTACCGCTTGGCGTGTCGGTTAATGCACAAGTAAACAGTGGGCTGCCGCTATCCAGCCAGAGCGAGCGCGCGGCGCCCGCACGGACCGTGCATCTACTAGTTCTTAATTATTTGTATCTCTGTCTCTCAATGTGGGTTTTATATATTAAAAGCACCAATATAACAATAGGTGCATTGTAGATGCTCATTAAATTTATTGATCAAACAAAACTATCACTGGAAGGTTGCACGCTGCCATGTGAGAAACTAATTGTGACGCTAACGCATGCATGAATTTGTTCGCATGAATTTGCCGTAGCTAAATATCGTATCGTTGGTAGGTATCATCTTCATTTTATTCATCACAAAAAAGACAGCCCAAAGACACATCCCTTACACGCGCTGAACGACGCGCTTTCGAGATAGAGTTACGCGACAGAAAGAGAAGCGAAATGTAGGTGGTTATCGTGGTTAGGCATGCAGCTCTGTGCGAGTCAATTTGTACTTTATCGCGTCGTCCAGAGTAGCTATTTCTTTGTGAGTGTTTTTACAGAGATGCTTCTGTACGCCAGTACTAATATATATTCTGTGGTATGAGTGGGTACAAGGTGTGTCGTCGCTCTCTATGCCGGCCCCATGGGGATTCCATCGTATATTTGGCCGAAGAGGAGCGTCCTGTAGCTGCTATGCGTGCGTGCAGACCGTTGTTGCGTGCGTGCGACGACGCCGTCACGCGATGGCGTGCGGCGACAGCCGAGCGGTCGCCCCCACATCAGCAGTGATAGAAAGTCTCGCGGCGCCGTCATGCACTGGATAGTTCAGGCAACGAGGCCGGAAACACTGAGTTGCCTCGCGGCTGCGGCGGAGGGGATCCGCACTCTGTGTACCCGATAAATTAACGACCCAATAAGAGCGAAGCAGAACGGTTAGGTTGAGGTTAGAACTCAGATCAGGATCTTTCCTGATCTGAGGGTTAGAACATAAAAGAAGGATTACGCAAATTACAGTGACATAAATTATTTCAGATGTGGAGTGGGTGTAGGTGAGGGATCCGGGATCCGTACGACGGGCCTTTGGAGCATCAATCATTTCTGTCATGCCTGAAAAAAACAAGTATCTGGGTTGAGCTATTTGGAACAACCGCGTAAATGACACGTCATGTAGACGCTCTTGGATGTGATAATTAGAAGTGGACAGGGAAATATTTTAATAAAGTCAACAATCTACTGACTTTATTTATACATTACACCTGATTTTATTTATAATTTTACTTTTGATTTTATGTGGTCAGAACAGAATTATCAAGCTTAATTATATTTATTCTAGCTCTCAAACCAAACTATATCTTAACACTGTAAGCGGTGTCTATTGTGTAACAATGTACTCTAATTGAAGACGTTAAAAAAAGAACCCTGCGAAGTTTCTTGCCGGCTCTTCTTTGTGGGTGTAATCGAACCGGATTGTAAAAACTAAACAGGACAAATTCAAGCGTAGTGTCACAGAATAAAAAAGAGTACTGTACTACCATACGAATGATGAATAAAGAATAAAGAATACACTGACTGAACGGAAATGTGTGCTCTTCCCGCAGCATATTTGGTTTGACGAGTGCATCGAATGTAAACTCGTATTTTATCGCGGAATAAGAAATTCTGCGCACGATCGTGAACAGCGCGCGACATTTTCAACTTTCCGTGTTATTTTTTAACGATTTTCCCGGAAGCTGAAGAGCGATACTTGTAGTAGTGACCTACGAATATTGGACGTGCCGCGCCGTTCTGTTTTCCTGTTTTTGTTCTGATGTTTTTTTTATGTAACCTGCGATAAATAGGTGGTATATGGAATAATACTATCAAACATCACGGCCCACTTGGCGTGCTCTTTTGTTACGGCTCCATGGAACGGAACGAGTTATACAACGGCACATTTCGTGAGGATCAAAACATTGAAAGCGAAAACGATAGAAGGGACATTTTTTTTTATGGAAACTGACACCGTTGGCTACATCACCTACAACATCCGTGATGACAGCCCATAACACCGGGTGAACTTGGTGCCATGTCAGTGCTTCCCTTCCATTTCGACCGGCGTTTCATTCAGTGCGGTGGTACCAACCCGAGCGGGATAAACCCTACCACCTAGTAAGGTAACATTCTACCGCTCGCGATTCTTCCGTTCGGCGAAAGTGGAGTTCGAAAAATCCAACGGCCAGCTCGTAGTCCCGACATGAACCCGATGGAGAATGCTAAAAAAAGTTAGGGCAAATTTTATTGAGTCCATTCCATACACAAATTCTTTGTGAGCTGATAAGCAGTTTTTTTCGGCCGCTTGGGACAAAATAACTCAGTCGTGGTAAAACATCGCGTTCAGCAGGGTATGCCAGACTGCATGCAAGTCCTTGGATTGAATACAGCGCCGAGGCGTCCGTCTGGTGGGAGACCCGAAACTGACTGATGATCTGGAGTCTCTCAGTCATAGACGATTTGTAGGGTCACTCAGTCTGTTCTACAGGTACTATCATGGACGCTGCTCGGAGGAACTTGATTCCTTGATTCCTTGCCATCCAACCTATCTTCGCAGCACTCGCCGCAGAGAAACTGAGCACCCTTTTGTTGTTGACATTGGGCTTTTGAGAACCCATCGGTTCTCAAAATCGTTTCTTTGTCGCACCGCTAGGGTGTGGAACTGTCTCCCGGCGAGTGTGTTTCCCGATCCTTTAACCTGGGTGTCTTCAAACGTCGTATCAACGGGCTAGACAGCCTAGCAACAGTCCGCAAATCTGCTGGCATGGCGCCTCACTGAGCGTGGTTTCGCGAGGAGAGGGGTTTTAGGCTGTGTCGACTGTACCATTGGTCTCTCGACACAGCCACCCATGTTGGTTTACATAAAAAAAAGGCGCCATTAGAGCCAGAGGAGGCAACATCCATAAAATTCATGATATCAATTTAAGATTGGTTTATTCCGTGCCTTTGTTTACTAAACTTGTTTTATTTTAAAAAATCCATAGGTAAAGCTTTCTTTCGCCTGGCTTTTGGTTTCAAATGTCTTTTTTTGGTGATGTTTTGTCCTAAAACTGAACCAGCAACAACTGTTAGAACACATGATCTTTTAAAAACAAAAGAATTATTGTCGTTTCTTTGGCTTATTTAAATAAAACAAAATATACATAAGTTTATGATAAAAGCAGTTCTACTATGGTTTTGCATTCTTTGTTGCGCGACATTTGGTTCGCTGGCGTCATGTGATGTGTCTGCTGCCCTTTCGGCTCTGCTCGCGTGAGGCACGGCACGCCGCCGCCTGAAACTTGGCCAATTGAAGCCGCCGCATGAATATTTCAGGAGAGCGATAAAAATTGTTCGAGCCAACTTCGCAGTGAATTAAAGGGACTCACGTGCCCGGCAGACGTTAGGGAAACTTTTACGCTATAGGGAATTATCTACACAGTCTGCAAATTCGTTTATTTATTCAGAAGTCGGGTAATTTACTACTAGAATTTAGATTTTTAGTTGTTTGAACGACTGTAATTTGTAAATCTTGCAGTCAAATAAATTGCTTAAGTACCTATGCGTATTTTACGCCGACTACCGTGTCCTTCTTCCGTTCATTGTGGATATAAGTTATCATGTAAATCCGATTATGCAATTGATTTTATTTTTATAAGTATAACGACTAATTTAGAAGTCATAAAGTGTAAATATACCTAGGTACTTAAAAATTTCATTGTTTTATTAATTAATTATTTCTTCTGAATATTTGTAGTACGTACAATTTGGCACTCTGCAAACCACTGCAAACCATTACTAATAGTGCCCTTAATTTTTCTGATCCAAAACTATGTCTCTCATGTTCAGAGTTAGTAAATATATATGATATGTAAAAACTAAGTATATTTAGTCTATTTTATGTATATATCTGGTATATAGGTATAGTATTTAATTATTCATATTTAAGTTTATCTATCTTTTGTATTCCCGTACATCTGTCATAATATTTAAATTTCTCTTTCCGCCACTCACCTAGCAGTTATCATACCCCAAAGGTACCCTGTTAGAAAATGCCTAGAGGCATTAAGTGTTACCTTTTGCCCATATTCTATTTGAGTGCAATAAATATATACAATACAATACAATATCTAATGGGTGAGCTGGAAGAGATTGCCATAGCACAATAACCTCACCCATTGGATGAAAGAAAGAATGAAGTATAATAATATGTACTTGGGTGGATCAACTTTTTCTTGTAACGTAAAAACCAGCTTCAAAGTCAAATAAAAAAAAAGTTTATTACAATTGATTACTTAGTTGAAAATCAATAAGACGTATAAGGGTGGATCAACTTTTTATTGTTTTTGTATTTGTCTGAAAAAAGGATATATACTCATAAATAATAAGGATACTATACTCATAAAATTAACCTTATTTTAATAGTTACAGCAACTCTCAGATAAGTAACTGATCAATAAGAAAGAAGCTGCACCAAGATTTTTTTATTTAATATTGGTTACCCTGAGGCCAACCCCTTTTTTTCATACAAAACTGGGGAAAAAATTGTCCCCTTGGTCACCCCTAAAAATTTGGTAAATTTTTTATTTTAAATAGTTCTCTACTTTTTTTTCAATTGCCTATAATCCTAAGTATTTTATACTTATTGATTTTCAACTAAGTAATATATTGCAATAATTATTTTTTTTATTTGACTTTGCAGCTGGTTTTTACATTAAAAGAAAAAGTTGGACCACCCATAAAATACCTACTTACATAGGTTTATAGGCAATTGAATTGAAAAAAAAAGTAGAAAAGTATTTAAAATAAAGAAATTACCAAATGTTTAGGGGTGACCCAGGGGACAATTTTGTCCCCAGTTTTGTATGGAAAAAGGGGTTGTCCTCAGGGTAACCAATATTTTAAAAATATACTCATAATTATTTGTGCAGCTTCATTCTTATTAATCAATTACTTATCTGAGAGTTGCCTGTAACTATTACAATAAGGTGAATTTATCAAGACATTTAAATAAAATATTTATTCTGTTTTTATTGCTCTTCGTCAAAATTGTTATGTAGGTAGATGTATTTTGTTTGTTATTTGTTTCTTCTCCTTCTTCCATTACACGGTTGTGTTATGTTATGTTAAACATAAATGGAAACCTATCGTGATTCGTGACATTTCATCTAACTGTCATTAAATTGAATTGTATTTAACCCAAATCTCTCCATCAGTTTTGCACGTGGCATACGGCTCGCAGTGGGCGTAACCTCGCCACCCTCGCACCAAGGATACAGCCGCCGCCGCCCGGAGAGGCTGCGCACTATGGAACGGATCGCGAAAAAGTGAACTTAGGGTCAAGTGATAAATCAATTCTTTGTATTGACACCCAATTGTCTATGCCTGCATAGTATTGATCAGTCTACCTACACATTAGTTAACATAATAAGTATGTAAACGGAAATAATATTTGAATTTTTTAAATTTGTAATTGAACTTTTATTTCAAGCTTTTAAAAAAATACCGCATTCAAATCGGTCCATCAGTTTGGGACCTACGATGCCACAAAGAGATACACACACACACACGCTAAACTTATATATAACACACCACTTTTTGCGTCGGGGGTTGATAAAATTCTTAGCACTGACAGACAACGCACAGCATGTTGTATGGGAAGTTTGGGAAGTGCGTCATTTTTGAAGTTTTGTTATGTACCGAATCAATTCATACCCTAAGTCCCTCTTGGAATGAGGGGGAGGGGGAGGAGGGAGGGAGGGAGGATGTGGGGAGGAAGACGGAGAGAGAAAATATATATAGAGAATATATATCATAATCATGTTTATGCTGTAAATATTAATGTTCTTGTGAGCGGTAGTATGGTTTAATTATTGTAAATTACTTTAATATAATACTTATAAGGTACTAACAAAACATTGTGACTTGCGAAGTTTGTTTGTCAGTTCTTCTTCGCATTGAATTTAGAACTGGCGGAATTTTCGACATATCCAAGGGTTACCTATCTATGGATGAAATTATACAATAAACATTACCTATAGGGTTAAGCTTAAATTCAGCATCCTAGTCGTGCGAGCAGGATTAGAGCGGTGCCAATCATTGTTTCATTCTTGTGATTACAGTGTTATTAATCCGTTGGAGGCTGACCGTGGTTCGGATTCCACGTAAAACTGTAGGTCCCTTCCCTTCTTACCTTACTAGGTGGTAGGGTTTAACCCGCCCGGGTTGGTTTTAACCTCGGGTGATGTTGAAATAAAATATAATAAAAACTAAGAGCTGCGCGGGTATTTTTTAAATTTGTAATTTAATTAAATTTTACGTAGTTACATGCTGGTGAGAATAGTTTCTTTGTTTCGCTTGAGACGAGCCGTATCGTCCCATTATACGTGGACCAGTACAAATCTAATTATACAAAAGCTTGTTATGGTTGTTTGATGTGCACTGCAGGCCACAGAAGTATTGATTATCAACATTGTTTCCTAAGTCCGCTTGTTCTCCAATCTGACCCACAGTGCGTCGAGAGCAGCTGCGCGACCCAGGTAGGCCAGCAGCGTCACTCGACCCACATCCCCGCGGCCTACTACCCCACTCGCGTGACCCATTTGTCTAACCCGGACGCAGCAGCTGGTCCAAGGACGCGACCCATCGCATGTACCGTTCGGGTGATGATGATTCGATAAGCTTTGCGAGAAGAGGTTTAAAGTTTTTTTTTTTATAATACCACGGTCAGTCACAAGGGGGGGGGGGGGGGAAGGGGTCAAAAATTGGGTAAAATCGGTCACGTAGTATGGGTACGAGCCCTTACTGCATTTGGCATGGACGAAATACATTCACAAACATTCATTCGGTCGATTGTCGGTCGGATCATAAGCACACCTGGGCGCGGTCAGTGGATAGATGGGTGACCGCTCCACCGTTGAAGGCTGACCGTGGTTCGGATTCTACGTAAAACTGTAGGTCCTTTCTTACCTTACTAGGTAGGTAGGTTACTTGAAACGGCTATGTAAATAGTTCGTGTTTAGTGTAGCCGGCACGACCGAAGGGACGCACTTACATGACACCTAGATCACCAAGAGATACTTAGGTTTGAAAAAATATTTGGTTTGCATTAATGCTTTAATACTGGTATGATAAAATAACAATAATGTATTATGTTAAATTAACATAACGACCAGAGACGATAATAAAACTTGTTGAGAACTTGACTTTAGTTAGACAATCCAGCCAAAGCCGAGGTCGAGCAAACAAAGTATAACAAAATATGATAATATATATATCCAAAACAAATTGCCAAGTAGCCATCGCCATAATAAAAGAACCAGTTTTTTTAGGGTTCCATATCCATCCATACGGAAGACTATTATAAAGCGTACGCAACCTGTACTGTCTGTCTGTCTGTTCGTCCATCCGTCCGTCCGTCCTAGGGCTGAATCTTTTGAAAAGATGTAACCGGTTGAAATTTTCACAAAATATGGCTGTATTATTATGGGCCAACAAATAATAAAAAAAAAACAAAACGTAAAAAAATTAGGGGACCCCATACAAGAAATGTGCTAACAATCGATTAGAACATATCCACGGTACTAAATCATAGATGGCGACACAGTATATTTAGCATTCCAGACATACAAAAGATAGACGGATATGGTTTTTTGACAGTTTTTTTTGTTTTCTTTTTTTATTGTTTCTGAACTAGCTGGCTGTGTCCGAGGTCGAAGCCTCAGGCGCAGCCAATATCACCCCCGAGGAGGTGCCAGTCCGGCTTGGAGGTGGACTAATGTCGCTGGGGAAAGGCTATTTACCCGCGATTTGAAGATCCGTGGATTGTAGGAGTGGGGAAAGATATTTCACGGAAGCCCGTTCAACACCTTTGCAGTGCGGCACAAGAACGATTTAGAGAATCGTGCCGTTCGAAGTACTCGTCTGTCCACTACAAAGGGGTGTTCCGCGAGAGTATGGCGGGTTTGGCGAAGGCGAACAGGAGGAGGAGGGATAAGGGAAGCAATTTCGTCAGAGCAGCGGCCATAGTAGTACCAATAAAACAGGCTCAATGACCCAACGATACGTCTGTGTTTTAGAGGTTGAAGGTCCTTTGTGAGTACAGAGTCGCCAATGAGGCGAATGGCTCGTCGCTGGATAGAATCCAAGGCTGAAAGAAGGTACTCAGGGGAACCCTCCCAAAGATGACTGCAATATTCCATCACCGGTCTTACTAGTGCTTTATAGAGTGGAAGCAATTGGACCGGCGGCGGCGTGAAAAATCGCCGACATCGGTTGTCTCGCAAAATTCGCACTTGACCGATTTTTTTATGTTATTTCGATACTAAATTAAACTGACAGAGAGGAACGTGTTTGGGACTGTTTTTTTTTACATTTAGCTAAATTATATAATTTATTCATACAAACAACACTGAGACGCAAAATATAACAATATCGATTTGAATAGATTGAATCTCTGCACGTGATCACGTGAATACCAAACCTGAAATGTTTTTTACATCTTCAAAAGCACTAATGACGTATGTACCATGGACGAATATTATTAATAACCTAACTCTTATGTATGTATTTTATATTCCATAGTAGATGCTATACCGGAGACTTCCCTTTGGATTGCTGACATACTTACTATACTATACTTACTATACTATAGGTAATGGACTGGTGGAGTTTGCTAGCCCGGCATTTCCCGCCCACGAACAATAATTGAAATTACTATCATCAATACTAATAATAAATCTGTAAGGGATGGTCATGGAGTAAGTTAAGTAATTTGTTTTATGAGATATTGCGTTTGTAAACTGTATGTATGATACTAAAACTAAATTGACGATTTTTTTAAATATTTTCTGTATGTATGTATGTATGTTCCTCCATAGCTCTTTAAACCAATCATCCGAATTCGATGAAACTTAGTACAAACACATTTAGCTATACGTGACACAGTATAAAATCAAATTCAGTTCCGGTTACGGAAGATGTGGCTCTCGTACAAACCGAATTGTTCCGCGCGCCGAAATATCAAGGTACTGTAGCGACTAGCGGGCTTACTTACCTTCTTTTTTAAAATATGAATTTCACGCGAGCGAAGCCGCGGGCAAAAGCTAGTCGTAAACAAAGCAAAACTTTCTTACCAAGCCGATTGTCAAGAACTCTCTACCGTACGTAGTAAGTACCTATCAAACGCAACTTCCAACAAATCTACGCAACAATCGTTATGGACTCTACATGACTCTACGAAGTTACATAATCTACATTCACGTCAGAAGTTTCCTTCGAAATGGCACCGCCGCACTGAATGAAGTTCGGTCGTAATGGCTATGAAATAGTCCTTTTTTTCATCAAGTTCAGTGTAAACGACACAATTTTCGGGAAGCACTGGCATGCAATTTAATTGTGACAGGAAAATATAAATGATAGTTGATATAAGTGATAGTTGATAAAGGTGTAGCGGGTTGGTATGTAGTCAATAATATTATAAAGTGAATATATTCATTGATACCGCGTCGCGCCCAAGTCGCGCCGCGGGCAACGGACGTAATAATAAATATGTAACGTGAATCGCTGATGCGATGCCGCGGGCAAGCAAGATATCATACGGTGACGTCAGACATTCGTCGATAAATAGGTGCGTTTCGACAAAAAGGTATTCACCAAGTTAAGTTTTAGAGGAGCCATTCGATAGCGTTTACGGTGTTTTTAGACTTCCGTATCCGTCGTACGGGACCCTATCCTGTCTGTCTGTCCGTCCGTCCGTAATATAACAACAAATAATAAAAATATGAAAAAGTAAAAAATTCACAGGGGTTCCCATAGAATAAACTCAAAAGGGTATACGCGCCATCTACCAATAGTATGAAGCATTTGAACTAATCATGAATTTTAACTAGAAGCATTTCATAATACACGCCATATATCGTAAAAACGATAACACATAAAAGCGTCAAACTTGGTGTGATTTTAGTGCAAACTGTAAATTAAAACAAAAATAATAACAAAAAAAACTATGTTTTGTGACCGACCAAAAAATATGTGAGTCGGGATCGCTCTCAGGATCCCGAAATGAATGAAAGAAAAAAAAATTTTTTTTTTTAAATACATACAAATACACACAGATATTGTGTGGTGGTACGGAACACACTCGGTGCGCGAGTTCGACTCGCACTTAGCCGATTTTTTAAATGTTAATTAATTACATACAATAAAATAATATGTCAGCCACCGTATTGGCTTGCTCTATGTACTCATACATATTGTGACAAAAAAACCAACATACAGGCGAATTGAGAGCCTCCTCCTTTTTGGAAGTCGGTTGAAAATAGACTGGCATGTTTTTCATTCATTTAAGTATGTGTATGTAAATAATTCCCAACTTTCCTAATAAAAAAAAGAAAAAAGAAAAAAATCAATAAATCCGGTAAACCTTGGGAGTGGGATTTAAGAGAGCTCGAGGGGCCTCCGCGCCGCGCCGCACCGCCTCGGGTAGAGCGTGGGTGGTCTTTGTTGGGTGCTTTGGGTGGGATTCCGTTATTTCCGTTATCGTCTGTATCAGAAGGGATCGTTAACTTACCTCGCAATTTGAATGGTTCTAACGGTTGAAAGTTTTGGGTTTGAGTTTTTTTTTTTTACAACAGAAGGTTCCCAGGCGAACAATTGTGACCATTGATTGATGAACACCTTGATAATATATATATTTGATAATAAAGCATACAGCATACATAAGACATTTCAACAATTTCCAATCAAAATTTTAGTCAATAATTTTCTAATTTATTTTTACTTTTGTGGAAAGCGCGACATAAATTGGTATCGCTACATCCCCGAGTAGGTGTCTAACGATGCCAACGGACATTCTGTCATGCACGGGGATTGCGAATGCCATGCCGGCCGGACAGGAGCCTTTCCACAACCCTTTTGAAAAGGCTTCCTGTCTTTCCTTTTAATACACATTATTCTTGTAAGAGTGCTAAAAATCTATAATATTATAGTATCGATGATTAGATTATAGTAGAATGTATGTAGCTATCTATTAAAAATAAAATAATAGGTTTGAATAAATTGAAAATTGTTAGCAATAGCTAGAATAATTTAAAAAATATATGCACCTACGTTAAAGTTGCTCTATAAAACGATAATAACTACTGGTGTGTGGTGTGTGTGTGTAACGGACGGACAAACAAACATTATTTATAGCAAGACAAATAGGTTTCCACGTTTTACTCATTAACAAAAGGTTTTTATTTATTTTTTATTTTTGAGATACGTACCTACTTGTATTCAAATAAAAAAATTATATATTCACTAGCTTTTGCCCGCGGCTTCGCTCGCGTAAAATTCGTATTTCAAAGAAAGCAAGTAAGTAACTAAGGCCGATCTGCGTTAAGTAAGGTAAACGATAAACCTTCTCAACTAAAGTAAGTAACTAACGGCGAGGCTTCAGGCTGAGCTGCATTCTGGAAGACAATAAACCTTCTCGAAGAAAGTAAGTAACTAAGGGCGAGGCCGAAGGCCGAGCTGCGTTCAGGAGGACGATAAACCCACTCAAAGAAAGTAAGTAATTGAGGGCGAGGCCGAAGGCCGAGCTGCGTACAGCAAGACTATAAACCTTCTCGAGGAAATAAAGCAATTGAGGGCGAGGCCGAAGGCCGAGCTGCGTTCAGGAAGACGATAAACCTACTCAAATAAAGTAAGTAATTGAGGGCGAGGCCGAAGGCCGAGCTGCGTACAGCAAGACTATAAACCCTCTTGAAGAAAGTAAGTCACTGAGGGCGAGGCCGAAGGCCGAGCTGCGTTCAGGAAGACGATAACCTTTTCGAAGAAGTAAGTAACATAGGGCGAGGACGAAGGCCGAGCTGCCTTCAGGAAGACCATAAACCTACTCGAAGAAAGTAAGTAACTAAGGGCGAGGCCGAAGGCCGAGCTGCGTTCAGGAAGACTATAAACCTTCTCGGTGAAATTAAGTAATCGTGGCCAAGGCCGAAGGCCGAGCTGCATTCAGAAAGACTATAAACCTTCTTGATGAAAGTAAGTAACTGAGGGCGAGGCCGAAGGCCGAGCTGCGTTCAGGAAGACGATAACCTTTTCGAAGAAAGTAAGTAACAGAGGGCGAGGCCGAAGGCCGAGCTGCGTTCAGGAAGACCATAAACCTTCTCGAAGTAAGTAAGTAACTAAGGGCGAGGCCGAAGGCCGAGCTTCGTTCAGGAAGACTATAAACCGTCTTGAAGAAAGTAAGTAACTATCGCTCATAGTTACTTACTGTCATCGAGAAGGTTTAGTGTCTTCCAGAATACAGGTTGGCCTTCGGCCACGCCCTTAGTTACTTACTTTCTTCGAGAAGGATTATAGTCTTCCTGACCGCAACTCGACCTTAGGCCTCGCCCTCAGTTACTTACTGTCTTCGAGAACTTGTTCGAGAAGGTTGAAGGTCTTCCTGAACGCAACTCGGCCTTCGGCCTCGCCCTTTCTTGCTTATTTTCTTCGAAAAGGTTTAACCTCTTCCTGAACGCAGCTCGGCCTTCGGCCTCGCCTTTAGTATGTTACTTACTTTCTTTGAGAATGTTTATTGTTTTTATCTGAATCCAGTTCGCCCTCCGGTCCCGGCCTACTTAGTTTCTTAGTTTCTTCTTTTGAAATACGAATTTCACGCGAGCGAATCCGCGGGAAAAAGCTATCGATATAAAAATATGAAAATTCAATTAAAATAAATCAAATACTTTAGATACCTACCTAACTAAGTAAAATACTCCACATATTAGCTTAACCGGAACTGAATTTTATTTAGCCTATCCTGTGTCTCGTATAGCTAAATGTGCGTGTAGTAATTTTAATCGAATTTAGATGATCGGCTTAAATTTTATGGAAGAAATTCATACAAACATATTCGCCTCGCCCCGCTGCCCCCCGCTGAGAGAAGTGCAGCGCTTCTCTCAAGACATTCTCTCTCATTGTCGTAACTTTTAAACTATTTGTCCAAATTACTTAGCGTAACAGCCAAATTTTATCTACTTTAAATACCAGAAGCGATAAAAGTATGTATTTTAATAAGAATTAATTCAAAACTATAAAATGTGCATTGTAAATACAGTATCCAATTAAAATGTATTTTTGGTTCACTATTTTTGCTATAGTGGCTTCCACATAAAATGTAGATATATGCTGTCGCGGACTTTTTTTTAGAACTATTTTAGAGAAACAACCTCATCATACACTATCTTCGTGTTTATGCAGCGGTTTATGCAGCGCACGCCAAGATAGCTCTCAGAAGGCAGGATTTTTTCCGACTTACTTGACATTTATCGATATTTGGGCAAATTTACACAATGTTTTTATAAATTATAGCCTATATGTTATTTTGATGTATAAGCTATAGTACTGTAAAGGCTCATCAAAATCTGTTCAGTAGTTTTTGCGTGAAAGAGGAATATAGTGCGGCTGCTCGGTTCGCTGTTGAGTTTATAGGCCGCGCCTCCCCCGCGCCGCCGCCGCGCCGCCAACTGCCGCTCGCTCGGTAGTACTAAGGCGCGCGGATTGAATGAACATATCGGTTTGTATGGGAGCCACATCTTAGCGTAACCGGAACTGAATTTTATGTAGCCTATCCTGTGTCCCATATAGTTAAATGTGCTTGTACAAAGTTTCATCGAATTCGGATTTTCGGTTTAAGAGTTATGGCGGAACATACATACATACATACATACATACATACAGAAAAGATTTCTAAAAATCGTCAATTTAGCTTTAGTATCATACATAGAGGCTACAATCTCAATATTTCCTAAAACAAAGTAACTTACTCCATGACCACCCCTTACAGATTTATTATTAGTATTGATTGTATCTAAATGTGTTATATTGTCTCCTATCAATCAATACTAATAATAAATCTGTAAGGGATGGTCATGGAGTAAGTTGGTTTTTTTTTTTGAGATATTGCATTTGTAGACTCTATGTATGATTGATCATACTTACTAAAACGAAATTGACGATTTTTAGAAATATTTTCTGTATGTATGTATGTTCCTCCATAACTCTTAAACAGATCATCCGAATTCGATGAACCTTCGTACAAGCACATTTACATATACGAGACACAGGATAGGCTAAATAAAATTCAGTTACGGTTACGATAAGATGTGGCTCCCATACAAACCGAAATGTTCCGCGCGCCGAAATAAAGGTAAGGAAGGTAGCGGGCTTATTACTTTCATCTTTTTAAATACGAATTTCACGCGAGCGAATCCGCGGGCAAAATCTAGTACAGCATACAATTTTGGATTGTTTGAAGTAATACAGATGTGTTTAATGTTCATAGCAAGAGAACCGAACTGTCAACCACATAATAACTTTGTTCTCAACGGTTTTACAAACTGACCTTGCGCACCGACATAGCGTTGGAAATGATTCTTTAATGCAAGATAAATTACAGAAGTAATCAATCCGTCAAGAGTCGGCTCAGTCAGAATCGAATGAGACCAGCAGGAAAGTATTAGAAAACCCGTTCCTCCATCACACCCGCCGCCGCCGCATAATATGCCACACCGTTCTCGGACCAGACAGGTTTTAAAAATAGAACGCGAAATTGATTGGTCGAGGCGCGCCAACGTAAACAAACAGCTCGGTGTTCATTGGCGGTTTAAAGGTGCTAAGAAACGGATAGAATAGACGTTTCTCAGCTTTTGATACCAAAGAGTTTGAATTCTTCAATCAAAACTCTTTGCTTAAGAGGATTCATATGGCAAAACAACGAAAATTGTAAAACTTCAAACAAAAATTTTGTTCTATGAAGTACATATGAAAAAAAAAAAATTTTTTTTAACTAGATAATATGTACAAACACTGAAGCAGGCTTTTTAAATTTACAGTATTTTTTCATGGTGAAAAAAATTTCTGAATGTGACTATTTTAATTTCTTATTCGAGCTACCTCCATACTGGATAATTATTTTGGAATAAAATTTACGTCATTGTATAGAGAATTTAATTTTTTGGACAATAAAGCAGAATTATTTGAAAAAAAACCAATTCTAATAATTTTTAAACAATCAAAAACTACAAAATTCACCATAAAACGCGCGCACGGCGCTCGATTCGATCGATGATTCGTATGGCATTTTTGTTTTGCCATATGAAGCCTCTATAGATTTTGTGAGCGTGAGCTGAACTACCCATTTGGGCTTGGCACCAGTACCAGCCTTAGGTACCAGCCAATCATCCCTAAAACATGGTGTTCCCACCAAAAGACGAACATGTATTTACATTTTTGATGTTTTATCCAACGAACAATAGAAAAAGTATAATAGTGTCAGAAATGTCGCAATTTTTACGGCTTGCCTTCGAGGACAAAGTATATACCTACAGGCACGGTGTTATACAAAATAAACACAAATTCTGACACATCGAATTGATAACAATTATTTTAATTCTATGACAATTACATACAAAACTAACGTATGGAGTACATAAACATAATTTGGAGTATGACAAACTTTCATGCGACAAATTCCCAAAGAGTTTGTATTACGTCGCTGCGCCGTAATACAAACTCTTTGGTTACGCCCAATAAAATGCATGGCACGGCACAACAACGTACAATTAACTTCTATAACCGGGTTTCATAGCATAAATTGAATGAAAGTAATGATTATTATAAGTGGCTTTTAATGAATTCTTCAATAGAATGCCGAATCGGGTATTGGTCGATTAGGAGAAAAGCAATTTGTCTAGGTCACCTCGAGTCGACTCGAGCGGATTAGGTAAGCATTTGAAAATGTGTATTGAAGAATCGATGAAATCGAAACCCCCCCCCTTTTTTTTATGGAAACTGACACGGTTGACTACATCTGCTTCCCTTCGGTCGTGCCGGCCACACTGAACTGGACGGAAAACAAGAACTATTATAATTAGTTGTTTCAACCGACCTTTCAATCAGTAGCGTACGACCGAATGTCCATGTGCGTCGTTAGTTCTATGAAATAAAAAATAAAATAAAACATTTAAGTCAAAGCTGACTAAAATACGCTATTTCTCATTCATATCATAAATAAACTATGAATGCACTTAATTATTTTATGATGAAAACAAGTAAAGAATTTAGTTCAAAATTATGTGTAAGACCTTGATATAAGTAGGTACTGGTTTTATGTATCTACATACTGAAATATCGGAAATTAGAACAGACAAATTACCAATGAAAAATGTCAGCCCGCGGCCCGCATCAGATTATCTGAGCTCGGACTTGAGCCTAGACTCGAACCCGCGACCTTTGGGTTGCATGCTCGGTTGCATGTCCACTGCTCTTCCAACTGAGAGCTACCCAAGCATCTAAAAAACTTCGAAATTCGATTTGTGAACGTCAAAATTTTAAAAATCTCTTTGACCTTGATAGGCATTAGAGATACATACATAGCGTCACGCCTGTTTCCCGGTGGGGTAGGCAGAGACAACGGATCTCCACGATTAGAGATGTGAAGTTAGTTTGTATGACACACGTCCTATCTGTGAGATTTATAAGATTTATATAAAGATAAATAAACGAGCTCAAAAAGCATTCCATTCCATCCATAGCAACTAATGGCAGGCAATAGTAAATAATAAACACAAAACATATATATGTATACATAAAAGCCGACTATGAAAAACGAGGGAAATAGCAAGGAAAGTAGATCGAAAATGGTGTAGCTGGGCGTGTAGAAGGAATCGAATAGACAAATAGCCCAACTACAGAATTAAAACACAAATAAATAAATGTGCATGTACCATGCTCATCGCATCGCGAGACGGCTAAGCAAATAAAATAAAACTCAGAGCTGCGCTGTAAGGGTGACGCGGCGTCACCGTACCGTAGGCGTCACCGTAGCCTTGCCCCGACGCCCTTAAGTAACTAAACGGAAATTATTTTTACTTTTTAAGGATTGTTGGTGTTTCGGGGATTTTTTAAATTTGTGACTTAATTTTTTTTAAGCTTTTTAAGAGACGTAATTTGTTCATTACTTTATTATGATTACAAACATAAACCATCCCGGTTAAACCAGCTTTCTAATAAAAATAAAAAAACACCACATCCATATCGGTCCATCGATTTGGGACCTGCGATGCCACAGACAGACAGGACTTAGGTGTCAAACTTATAACACCCTTCCTTTTGCGTCGGGGGTTGAAAATTCTGGCTACATAGGTACGTATTTTCCTATTTCAAGTACAGAGTCACTCTGAAGAAAACGAAATTTTGTTTTTCTCACAAGTATCAACCGACGACAGTGTCCTACGCACGCAGTGCATATAAATACCCAAGCCATGCGTAACGAAAGCATTTTTGAAGAGTTTGGACGACCTCCAGAATTCCCGATCGAATTTATACTACCTAACTATGTAGAAACAAGGTGTGCGGCCTAATGTAAACTTTATCAATTATACACGGTGTTGCAGTTGCCCCGTAATATATTTAACTGACATAAGTGGGTTATTCTATATGTGAAACTAAACAACTTCTGTGGCGAAAAAAATTTTTTTGGAACAAAAAAAAATTTTTTTTCCATACACATTTGAAATACCTATTCTCAAAATGAATGGAGAAAAATTTTTTTTTTCTTCAAATTAAAAAGTCGTAGAACAAAAGTTGTTCTATTTCACGTACAGAATCACCCCCTTTCGGGTTTTACGGTTGGGGTTGCAACCGTGTATATTGTTATGGAAATTCTTTATAGTATACAATTCATACTCGTATATGTATGTATGTATGTATAAGCTGCACCGCCGAAAAACAACGGCGTCTTAATATCAAAAATAATTATAACATCTATTAGTGCTAAATGTGATAATTTGCACACGGTTATCGCTTCCATCATCCAACTAATGGATCGTAGCGGTAAAAGCGTTCTCATTCATAGCGTGGCAAAAAATGATTATAGGATATTGAAATTGACATGAATGCCTCAGCGACACGGAGGGTAGTCCGAAAATAACCTCTATACACGCACGAGAAGCTACGCAGGCGGCGCACAGTGGCCTGGAAATCGAGCTCCATAGACATAGAACCTTAATGTCAGGAATAAAAATGAAAACAAATTTAATGTCTCTGGTATACCTCCCTTTATTTCATATTATAGTATGAAGGGTATAAGTAGCTCCACGAGTGAGAAAAAAAAAGTTTTGTTTTTTTTTGTATGGATGAAAACACTTAAAGTAATTTTTTTTTTAACTCAATGAAACTGAAGGGCTGGTGCTCACATCTTCTATTGCACCTTACACGGCGATCAAGATGGCATACAATTCCTTCACCTTTGGGTGCCTATTTGCGCGTAGCAAACGTTTGAAATTTGGAATTTTCGATAAATTATTTTTCAAACCTTTGTCGTAATTTAATGAAGTTGCCTATCGCTTTGAATATGAAAATACTTTTCTCATGTTGTTATTGTACTGAGTAGTACTGACAGTACAGTAAATAACCATATTTTATAGTAAACACAGCGTAGCACTGTTAAAATAATAAGAATAACATACAACACACACAAGCGAGCGACCACTAATCAACGAGTTAGCGAAAACCGGTTTTTTCCACTCGCAGCGCGTACTAATCCCCAACACATAACCAGTCCCATGCCTTCTTAGTTTCAGCAAAATTCTTTCAGTAGCTTTTAGCACTTGTGCGCGCTAACAACTATACTTATTACGTTCTATTTGTTTTCGTGCTATGATGGAAGGTTTTGGTACCAATTTGGACATTTTCGTGTTTATGGCAAACAATAGTTGTTTCGCGCAGCCCAGTGCGTTGTTTGAAGTTTTTAGGAGTGCCCTTGATCTGTCAGAAAGTGAAAAGAAAGAACTGAAACAATTCTGTCAGACTTATGCGTGTTCATTGAGGAACAAATGGATCTCGTGTAATTGCACGAGACATGCATTCACGAAGAAGTACGAGACGTGGCTGTAAGAAAAGATAAAATGGCCTGAGTTCATGAGGGAAAAGATGACACCTTCTTTAGTGTCAGTAGAGCGGCAACCATGTTCCAGTGACTTCGGTGTAAATGAGGGTGCATCAACGTCCTCAAAACCTGAGACGTGCACTGTTGGAATATCACCAAGAGTTGTGAGTGAAAGGAAACCGTTCTCGGAACTAAGCCCTAAACAGAAGAGAAGGAGAGTGGAAGAGCTCCTAACGCATAGCACTGAAAGCCTCGCTCATGCAACTGTTTTAAGTGTGAACAACAAGGATGTGGCAGAAATAATAAAATTGGTCACAGAGAATCCCGAAGAGGCTACAAAGATAAAACAATTGTTGAAGCCCAAGAAAGCTGTGCCCGTATATTCCGTTGATAAAGCTTTAGGTATTTTGACGTCGTTGAAGCTTTCGAAGTGGCAGTATACAACATTAAGAGCTTGTGCAAAACAAGAAGGAGTACAACTCTATCTTTCGTATACTGCCATCTTAGAGGCAAAGAAGGAGTGTTACCCACCAAAAGATACAATAGAAATCACGGAAAGATCGGTAAGAGTAAAGCTTCAAGCAATTTTGGACAAAACTGTTGCTAGGCTAGGAAAATTCTTACGTTTGGGATGTTTGCTGGATGGCAAAGAACTAAAACTAATATCCAAGTGGGGCTTTGATGGTGCTTCAGGGCAAAGTTTGTACAAGCAAAGTATGGCGGACAAAGATGATTCCAGTATTTTTATGTGCTCCTTTGTGCCTCTGCGTCTCTGCGTCAAAATACCTAAAGCTTTATCAACGGAATATACGGGCACAGCTTTCTTGGGCTTCAACAATTGTTTTATCTTTGTAGCCTCTTCGGGATGCTCTGTGACCAATTTTATTATTTCTGCCACATCCTTGTTGCTCACACTTAAAACAGTTGCATGAGCGAGGCTTTCAGTGCTATGCGTTAGGAGCTCTTCCACTCTCCTTCTCTTCTGTTTAGGGCTTAGTTCCGAGAACGGTTTCCTTTCACTCACAACTCTTGGTGATATTCCAACAGTGCACGTCTCTGGTTTTGAGGACGTTGATGCACCCTCATTTACACCGAAGTCACTGGAACATGGTTGCCGCTCTACTGACACTAAAGAAGGTGTCATCTTTTCCCTCGTGAACTCAGGCCATTCTATCTTTTCTTGCAGCCACGTCTCGTACTTCTTCGTGAATGCATGTCTCGTGCGATTACACGAGATCCATTTGTTCCTCAACGAACACACATAAGTCTGACAGAATTGTTTCGTTCTTTCTTTTCACTTTCTGACAGATCAAGGGCACTCCTAAAAACTTCAAACAACGCACTGGGCTGTGAAAAACAACTGTTGTTTGCCACAAACACGAAAATGTCCAAATTGGTACCAAAACCTTCCATCATAGCACGAAAACAAATATAACGTAATAAGTATAGTTGTTAGCGCGCACAAGTGCTAAAAGCTACTGAAAGAATTTCGCTGAAACTAAGAAGGCATGGGACTGGTTATGTGTTGGGGATTAGTACGCGCTGCGAGTGGAAAAAACCGGTTTTCGCTAACTCGTTAATTAGTTGTCGCTCGCTTGTGTGTGTTGTATGTTATTCTTATTATTTTAACAGTGCTACGCTGTGTTTACTATAAAATATGGTTAATTACTGTACTGTCAGTACTACTCAGTACAATAACAACATGAGAAAAGTATTTTCATATTCAAAGCGATAGGCAACTTCATTAAATTACGACAAAGGTTTGAAAAATAATTTATCGAAAATTCCAAATTTCAAACGTTTGCTACGCGCAAATAGGCACCCAAAGGTGAAGGAATTGTATGCCATCTTGATCGCCGTGTAAGGTGCAATAGAAGATGTGAGCACCAGCCCTTCAGTTTCATTCAGTTAAAAAAAAATTACTTTAAGTGTTTTCATCCATACAAAAAAAAACTAAACTTTTTTTTTCTCACTCGTGGAGCTACTTATACCCTTCATACTATAATATGAAATAAAGGGAGGTATACCAGAGACATTAAATTTGTTTTCATTTTTATTCCTGACATTAAGGTTCTATGTCTATGGAGCTCGATTTCCAGACCACTGTGCGGCGCGGCGGCGGCGGGGGGACGGGGGAGGTCAGTCGCATTGACGTCAGCGGGCGAGGCGGACGTATGTAGCGTGCCGCACCCGTCTCGCTTCGCAGAGATCACTGTCAAGGTTCGCTTAAAAATTCTTTAAATAGAGTAAACGTGAGCACAACAGAGTTTTACTATTTTATTTTGTTTGCCTGCGCTAGCAAACGAGTCTATAATTCGAGCATTTGGAGTCATAAAAGTTCTTGGTATGTATGATATATACCACACGCTGTATCCCGACAATCGGGGTACGCAGAGTAATCGGTGTTCCAATGTAAGAATTCCAGTAAATTACAGCACAACATCTACCACCACTTTTATCAAAGTATTAGGACAAGATAATTCTCAAGCGGCACTTAAGGCACGAAGACCCACCTACTGCCTAACTCGGCGGAAGGACCGTGCCAAGGTGAGAGATGGCTATCTGTTGGCATTTAGCACGGTATCTCGTCCTTATCCCTTAGTCACCTTTCACGACATGCAAAGGGAGAGATGCATCATATTCCAAAGAATACAAATATTACAGTAACCACCGTAACGGACGGCAATATACAGCTAGATTGAAAATGTTTTTTCGATCGCTTCAGTATAGTCACCGATTTCCAGCGAGAGTGCGAATTCGCCCTGGTGACGTGAGTTTTAAGGCCACGTGAATATTTAGGGTGTCAAATGACGCGTATCAATGAGACCTACACTATGGTAATTAAAAAAAAAAAAAAGTGTGAGCTTTTGAGAAAATCGCCGAAAACCGCTTAAAATTGCCGTTTTAGGGGGTTTAAAAAGGGAACTTTTAAACATATTTCTAAATATAGATTTTAAACATTTATATTTTTATATTGTAGATTGACTCAATATGTGGGGACGTTTTTATGATTTTTTTAAAAACGTGAAAAAGTTATGATTTTTTTTTTATTTTCCTTTACGCCAGTTATGTATGACTTATGATTGTGAGTCATAACTCGAAATGAGGCATCTTTATCTTGCAGTGTGAGTGGTTAAAATGGTTTTCGTGTATGCATATAATTGAAAATAAAGAATTGTAATTTTTTAATTAGATTTTTTTTTTTTACTATTTTAGTAAATTTTTCAAAATTGACTATTTCTTATATTTGAATACGCTAAACCATTTTCAATGTACCCGAAGGTCATGTAATGCATGAGATGTGTGATTTTATTGTGATTGAATGTGTCGTATATTGCACCTATACTCTACGTACTCTATATCCCTTGTGTGTTGTTTACATCCAACACATAATTTATGAATATTCCAGCAATGATTTGCACCAGTGCACGAATGCAGAAATGATTTTTACGAGGGGTCGTTCACTGAGAATCGATTCTATGTGAGCATAAATTATTTCGTCGATTTTCTCATGATTCTTGTGATTCTACACATGAAAGCATGATTCGGTTTGATTCCGACGGTAAGGAAACAATAAATAAAATTCTAACTCAAAAGAACGCACGGGGAACGTTCCTGACTGTTGCGCGCACTGAGCTGCACGAGTACAAGCTGACTCTGTTGTTTCCGCCTGTTCCCGGCTGTTCCCGGCTGATCCCCGCTGTTTCATCGTTGTGCCGGATCGATTGTAGTGAATCCCGCGGCGGCCGCTCCGGAGCGGCGCGGCGCGCGTGCACGGAGCGCAGTGTAACATTCGCGGCAGTGTCGCAAATATTATAGTGCTAACCTATTCTATTCCATGTAATAGAATACAGAAGAACACAACATTCGCGACACTGACGCGAATGTATAAATGTGCCTCTCTGTTATACACAGCTAAGACTAAGCAAGTGCGAAAGAGACAAATAGCTGTTCCTTACGTTTCACTTGATCCCTGAGGCCAGCTATCGAGTATATAGTTCACTACAAATCCTAAGAACCTAATTTTGTTTATTTTAAAATTCACGCTAATTATTTTCTAAATAAAATGAAACATTCTATAAAATTTACTAAGATACAGTCAAATTACGTTCTGATAATATCTACCACACATTAAAAAGTTTTCATAATTTTGTGTCCCTAGAACTCATTGAAAATACAAAAATAATACCTTTATTAAATTTACGTAGTCATAATTAAATTACTATCTAATAATATCTAACATACATCACACAAAAAAATATTTATACCTCTTATCACAAGTGTTGGGTAGGTACTATGATTTCAATCAAACTATGCGTATGGATATTGGGGATTTAGCCACGCGAGAGCGAGATTGACGTAAATAGAAAAATCGCGTATGCTAGAAAAGGATCGCGCTTGCTGTTCCTGTCACGGAATACGCAACACACGGATACACACACATATTCACACGACATTGCACCATAGCCATAGTGGTGTAGTACATAGGGTAATAGCTCTTCTTCTTAGTGCGGTTGGGACGATTTTTGCACTTGCCTGTTTACGAGACTGCGTATTCATTCAAAGTTTTAACGTTGTTGATCCCAATCTGTTTCCTACTGTTTCCGACTGATTCCGTCTGTTTCGCCTCAGCGCACACCGAAATATTAGTGTTTCACAGAGTTTCTAAGGATTTCCAATTGTTTCTTCTGAATCTTACTGAGTAACGCGGTTCTTGAACTTTCAGAAACGATATCTAAGATTTCTCCCTGATTTAAAGATTTCAAGCTGATTCCCAACATGATGTTAAAAATCTTTCTACGAACTATTGATTCTGAATCGATTCAAAGTGTGGAAATAATTGATTCCAGCAGTGAACGGCCCCTCGGATTTTTATAATGAATAACGAATACGCAATCATTTAAACATTTGCACTGCTCTGAACAGTCTTATGTAGGCCAAAAACATCTAATGAAAACGATAAAAATGTTAAATAAACATTTCATCATTTCATCAAAGAGTGCACATAACCAGAAACGCGTGAATTGAATACACGAAAAGATGTCGAAAAGGTTCACTTTTACTTCGACCGCATTAAGCGCTCCGGTTTTATAAGTGTAGTAAAATACACACTATATAACAATGTAACAAAAATTACCGTAACGCTTTACGTTAACATGTCCGTTATTGCCGTCGTAAAATCCTTTGAAATATTATATTTATCGGAGTTTTGTCCGTGAGGAAACGTCGAAACACTTTTATACCTCGCATTGTAGGAGTCCGGTGTCCGTATAAAGAGATCTTGGGGGACAAAAACAATTTTGATGCTGACTGTCCGAAATTGACGTTACAGAAAAAAGTAGACAGTTTGCGAAGTAGGCATAATGATAATTAGACAGGATGCGACTAGAGAAGTAGTCGAAATGTGAAATGGGCTATTTCATAAGTAGACCACATGATAAATGGGTTATTTAAGTAGACCCAAAGAGTTTGCAAACTCTTTGAGTAGACCATTTGTAGACCTCATGAGAAATGGGCTATTTGATAAGTAGACCTTATGAGAAATGGGCTATTTGATAAGTAGACCTCATGAGAAATGGGCTATTTGATAAGTAGACCTCATGAGAAATGGGCTATTTGATAAGTAGACCTCTGGCGCCTGAGGGATGTTCTCTCTCGCCAACATAGCCAGAACATTCAATGACAGATGTCAGTCTCATATACAAAAAGTAGACCATCTCTCTCTTGATTGACAATGATAAACTGTATAACTGTTACCTGCTGTTGGTCTGTATCTTGTTACGGTGAACATCATCAGGGCGTTTTTTTTAAATTAGATCATTCGAAATCTTTCGATATACCTACATCCAAATAATGTTTTTAAGTTTACTCTTTTATTAATTATACTAATTTTTATGTTTACGGATTAACAGTGGTTATTGAAGACTTAAATAAGTCGACGTTTCGCCCGCTACGTCACGGGCTGCGAGTTCCTGGAGCCGATGCGCCGTTTGGTGTCCGTTGTACGGTGTACCAGACGTCAAACTAACGTCAAACAGTTTGACGTCTGGTACAACGGACACCAGACGTCGGTTCCAGGAACTAGTTCCTGAAGAAGCCCGTGACGTAGCGGGCGAAACGTCGACTTATGTAAGTCTTCAATAACCACTGTTAATCCGTAAACTTAAAAATGAGTACATCCGACCGCATAGATAAACATCTTGGTCAAATTCTCCTAAGGTCGTCCGGATACCACGGTCGTGTCTCAGATCTGTTGTAATAGGGCCCTACAGGTCCGACATTTTATTAGCCAACAACATCGCAGCCAAACAGAAAGGTTTTAAAATCTATAGGTTTTTTGGCCTATTCATTGAACACTGACAAATTCGTAACACTTTTTTTTCAAGTCGGTAATTTAACATATTGAGGGGAGTGGATTTTTCACTAAAAGATACAATTGAACAAGTTTCTGATTTCCTTTTACAAACATCACTTTTCCAAGTTCCCTAATTGGTTCATAACATGTATATATGTAAAGCCCAGCTACGGAACCCTGCAGTTAGTAAAATGCGCACTTAGACAGCTCCTATTTATTGCCCTCGCCCCGGCCCACTTTCTCTTCGAATCCTTTCAAGAATATTTGGGAAGAGAATGAAGTTTAACCGTTAATGGCAAGGCCATTCCCCGTATTTGCGCCCTGTATAATATATACCAGGCACAGTTATTTATGAAGAGTTTCACTTTCAAGGCCCGGGCAGACGACCGATTCTTATCCAACTAAACTGTTGAGACGTAATAAAAAAAATCCTTCCAACATGCAAAATGACTACATAACATACACGAGACGCCAACTCAACCGTATAATTGGCATCGATTCTCAACTTCATAGTCTATGCCGAAAGTTGGCGGCCAACTTTTTAATAGGCCGCCGACTAAAAACCTCAGACATTCAGTCCGAGGACACATCGACAGATTCACCTCGCACCCAGGACTGACAAATGGTGCAGTGGTATATCGTACAAATAGGTATACGCAGGAACTGTGGACTCTAACGTGTCTCTCATTGTTTCAGCACATCCAGTCCGAGGACACATCGACAGATTCACCTCGCACTCGCACCCAGGGCTGACAAATGGTTCAGTAGTATATCGTACAAATAGGTATCCGCAGGAACTGTGGACTCTAACGTGTCTCTCATTGTTTCAGCACATGCAGTCCGAGGACACATCGACAGATTCACCTGACACCCAGGGCTGACAAATGGTTCAGTTGACCTTTTGATTTTCAAGTACAAAATGTTTCATGACCTTTACTTTTTAAAATGAATGGGAGATACAGTAATAAATAAAAGGGTTGAATTTATGGAACTTATTGCTAAATCGAAAAACACAGTAAGACAAGTATTAAAATTTTCTGAAAAAAGTAAATATTTGCGTTATATGAAGAAAAAACCAGAAGTAAACCGGATATCAAAATCCGGTTTTTCATTATTTTGGAGACCGGACGTAAAGCCTCAAAAACCGTACTGTCGGGTCCAAAACCGGACATCTGGCAACCCTGCAGTCACACCTCGCAGCGTTACATCAGTTCAACATTCACATTGGTTTTCTTATCAAACGACTTCCAAAAAAAGGAGGAGGTTCTCAAATTCGTCTGTATGTTTTTTTGTGTGTATTTTACTCGATTTCTCCGCCAATTCTAAACCGATTTTGATGATAATTTTTTTCATGAGTAGGATATCTCAGGGGTTTCATAATTTTTTTTTAAGAATACCACCCCCTAGGGTGGGAAATTAATGGACGAATACTTTCACACTAAGAAATGTTTTCAATCACCTCCTTCCCGTCAACAATATTATGTGATAGTGATAGTACTTACTAAAAATAGTGAAATAAAAAAACTGTTTTAAAAAAACATTGAAAAGACTTCCCTAAAAAGTTAAAGTATTAAATAATATTTTGATCTTGAGTAGAAGGCGGTACAAAAGCACACCTGAAAATTTATAGATGGTCCCTTTTGTGCTTTTGTACCGCCGCCTTCTAATCAAAATCAAAATATTATTTGATACTTTTACTTTTTAGGGAAGTTGGTTCAATGTTTTTTTAAAACAGTTCTTTTGAACCATATGGTTTGCGGATTGTCTTTCTGACTCATTGCGATGTAAATATGTATAAGTTCAACAATGAGTAACACCTTTGTTGATTCGACGCGACGAGACGACGACGACACAGAGGTATGTATGTATGAGTTTCGACGGTTTTATATTCAAGGTCCTCCGCCTTCCGTTCTGTTACCGGACACCGCTCGGCGTCTGACGATGCATTGTTGTGGTTGGCTGCTGAAACAGGCGTTCGTTTGAATATCGAATTCGTTCGTACTGATCGTTGCGAGAATGCGAGATCGATATTGAGTGGACATTGACAACCTCGCTAGCGTAAAGATGGCGGATAGGGGGCGACCACGAACGCATCAAGATCGGAACAAATGACCGCTCTTCGGATAGGGCGGACAAAGTGACCACTCTTCGCCGGCAGCTATTTTATATAGGGCAGACAAAGTGACGGGCGTGGTTTACCGCGCAAAAAGACCGGTTGCGGAGTGATAGTTTTTTTTTTATTATAGTTTTTGTAGTCTTACGACTAATACCTTTTTTTTCCTTCGCAGATTCCAGATTCCTCGTAGCCGCCCTAGAAAGTTCCGATATAGACGGATTCATGGGGCGACCGACTGTCTCGCTAGTGTCTATCCACTATTAATTTAAAGTTTATACATATAATGAAGGTGAGCCTTTCTCATACACCACTCGCAAAAAAACATGTCATCGACCAAAGGATCTAATAAGCTCATTTCAAAATTATTGATGCTTGTGTTATATTTAATTATTTATTAGGATGGCTCACCTTATCGACTTACGCCCACAAAAACGGGAGTGAGGAGCATTAGCGTATTAATAACATGAGATGGCTTGTAATGCGATCGTTTGAAAATATTCATGATGACGACTATTGCATGTGAAGGCACGCACATTTGTTCACAAGTTTCATCGAGCTATGCCGCTTCTAGCATTTACTTCGGTCGGTGCTATCCACAGTAAAGTTTTATAAACAGTTTAATTACAAAATAAAAAAACTCCGACCCTTAAAAAGTCAAAAATAATTTCCGTTTACTTACTTAAAGGAGTCGGAGGACCACCGCTAAGTAAATGCCCGCGCAGCTCTGAGTTTTTATATTTTATTTACTTAACAGTTTTTTAAAATTTGTAATTTAACTTTTATTTCATGCTTTAAAAAAAACCCGCATGCAAATCCACTTTTTAAGATAATATTTTTTTTATTAATTAGTTGATTATTAACATAGCTAAGAACCATCCCGATTAAACCAGCTTTCTAATAAAAAAAACCGCATCTAAATCGGTCCATCCGTTTGGGAGCTACGATGCCACAGACAGACACACGGCGAGAGATGCAGTGGGGCTATTCTTTAAGCACTGGCCCCACACGCACGTTGCGCGATGACATCACCTGAGATAACTGTATAACAGGGGTCCGGCACATGAAAGAACAAAGGAATAGGATTGACTCTTGCGCTATAGATCTGCTGATTGTAAACGTCACCTCCGTGGCTGTGAATGTGTGTAAGGAATGTGTCAGTGTGGTATGAGTGGGTATAAGTGATGTTTTGGTGGTTTAAAAAAAAATTAACCAGGGTTAATATAAAGAAGACGCATTTTCTCTATATTAACCCTAACCTAATGTTGAGGCGGTGCATGCCGTTTTTGTTACGTTTCGTTTCGTACATGTGGGTGGACGGAAAATGGTCGACAATAAGCGCGCGAAAACAGCTGATCTTCCTTAGTTCTTTCATGTGCCGGTCCGGTATAACAGGGCGCAGCTGATCAAACAATACCGACGAAAATGTAGCATGACAACCAAAGATAAGTCAGACAGAACCAACGCTATACGCCACATCATACTGACGCAAGCGCAACCAGGCCAGCCCGATGATAATCCAACGGATTTGCGACGATAAAAGGCCTCGATTTATTGATATAACAGCACCCGTGGTCTCGCGATTGCTAAATGAACAGATATTCATCACTAGCATTATCTATCATAAACTGTGATAATGATAATAATACGTACGTTTACTTACAAGCCCCTATCTGTCCACCAGGATGTTTATCCATCCGTTCGTCATACCCGTATCTTATCATATTACGAGTATCATATCTAGCCAAGAAGTTATAGAGACGGGTTGGTACCACCGCACTGAATGCAAGGCCGGTCACAGCGGCTATGTAAATACATCATTCGTGTTTTCCGTCCAGTTCAGTGAATTCGGCACGACCGAAGGGAAGAAGCACTGACATGACATCTAGGTATTAGTTCACCAAGGTGTTTTGGCTGACATCACGGGTATTATGCATATTATGTGCTAAGTATGTATGTGTGCATGTTACATACTAAAATTGTTGATTGTATTAAGGATTCGGGTTGAATAAAAAATTATATACTTTTGACACAGATTACCTTTTGATTAGCTTTTCGAGAAAAATCTGTAATTGGGGAAAAAAAATTCATGTAACACCGACAACCTATTGTAATTCTAAGCTGTGGATTTTCTTATATAAATTTAAAAAAAATGTAGCCAACCATATAAAGATCATTGTCGGGTCCACTCCTGGGTATATTCTTAGCCTTTCCATATATTTTGCAGTATCAGCAGTTGGCCTGATGACTCCGACCATGAGATTGGCTGGATTTAGTATGAACGAGCAGACCACACTCGCGCTTCTTTCGAAAGTCAGATTTTACCCGTTGGGTAAGATTTATCAGTCAGTTCTCTTTCGCATTAAAATATAATTGTTGCAATTTTCGACGTAGATTACCTATCTAAACAATATAGAAAAAACATAACATAAAAACAGTATAACACAATACTATGCATATATTGTTATAATTGATTTGTTTATTTTTAATTTATTTACCTTTATTCAAAATATATTTTATTATACAGTTTTACGTAGTTGATATACTATACATATAGTTTAAATGTGGAAACTTTACCTCTCTCAGCAAATCAATTAGTTTATGTAAGTTGAAAATAAAATAAAATATAAAATATTATGGAAGTAGCAGGAAAAAATAACCAAGTAGCGTTAGCGAGCCCGAGCACAAGCAAGACTTGAAAAGCAAATATAAGACGAACGAGAAAATTCTCGGTTTAGAACAGAGGTTCTCAAACTTATTTCGTCTACCGCCCACTTTGAGAATCAATTATTTTTAGCGCCCCCCAAAATGTTTACTTTACATTTGAATTGGCTTTTGTAGCCAACATTCTTGGTAGCTATTTTTTAATTTAATTTTTATTTCCTCGTTGTCAATTCTATAAGTACTTCTTCAAGCTGGGATGATACTGCTATGTTGACATTTGAAAAAGGATTCAACACCGAGTCCGTAAAATGTCCTGGAATCGTTCTTTGAAATCACTGTGGAGGTTCTCCAAATGTTGGCAGTAAACAAACAAGTCGTCGTTGTTGAAGGATAGTACTTACTGATAAATTAGGAAAATTTAGAAACTCACGTCTGCCGATATTCTTCTTGTGCAAGAAAATTAAAAATCAGCCATCGCCCCCCTAAACCGTTTCAAACCCCCCCAATATTTTCTGGGCCCTTTACCGCCCCCCTGTAGGCCTCCAGCGCCCACAAAGGGGCGTTATCGCCCACTTTGAGAAAGACTGGTTTAGAACGAGTGCCATTCATGGCCGTGTATGTACGTACACTTGTACAGTCGACACGACGAACATTTTTAACCCCCGATGAAAAAAACGGAGGGGTGTTATTATAAGTTTGACGTGTGTGTGTATGTGTGTATGTGTTGTGTGTGTGTCTGGCATCGTGGCTCCCAAACGGATGGACCGATTTGGATGCGGTCTTTTTTTTTTGGAAGCTTATTTAATCGGATGGTTTTTAGTAATCAAGTAATTAAGTACTTAATAAAAAAAATTATTATCTTAAAGAGTGGACTGATTTGCATGCGGTTTTTTTTTAAAGCTTGAAATAAAAGTTCAATTTAAAAAAAACCCGACCCTTAAAAATTCAAAAATAATTTCCGTTTACTTACTTAAAGGAGTCGGGGGACCGCTAAGTAAATAAAATGTAAAAACTCAGAGCTGCGCGGGAATTTACTTAGCGGTCCACCGACTCCTTTAAGTAAGCAAACGGAAATTATTTTTGACTTTTTAAGGGTCGGGGTTTTTGTAATGTGTAATTTTAACGGTAATTGTTTCATAGTTCAAAACACTGAAATAAACGGAAACATTCAACTATGAATCAGTCAGGTCAGTGGTGCGGTCGGTTGGCCGCCGATCGTGATCATATAAGCACACCTGGGCGCGGTCAGTAATTGGATGGGTGACCGCTCGACCGTTGCGAAGCTGACCGTGGTTCGGATTCCACGTAAAACCGTAGGTCCTTTCCATTCTAAACCTTACTAGGTGGTAGCGTTTAACCCGCCCGGGTTGGTACTACCGCACTGAATGAAAGGTCGGTTCAGAATATCAAGTCGTGAACTATTGTACAGTACGTGGCAGTTCTGTACCGTGTGGGGTCGGTACTTAAAAAGAATAGCCCCACTGCATCTCTCCCCGTCGCATGTCGTAAAAGTCGACTAAGGGATAAGAAAATTCGTCAGCCTCGGTAGCTCAGTGGCGCGGTTGGTTAGTCAACTGTTATTAAGCAACGCTGAGCGCGGTCAGTGATTGGATGGGTGACCGCTCGACCGTTGGAGGCTGACCGTGGTTCGGATTCCACGTTAAACTGTAGGTCCCTTCCCTTCTTACCTTACTAGGTGGTAGGGTTTATCCCACGAGTCAGTAAGCCTGGAGGCGCTATACATAGGAGGACAGGGGTAGCCGCGCGTCGGCGCACACGCGCCAGCGCGTCAGTCTAGCGCCGGCGACCGATCTTAGTCTCCGTCCGCCGCTCAGGCGGAGCGAACGTGCGCGTCTGTCACAAAATGCCTCATTGTGCAGTGCTTTGGTGCAAAAAGTCGTCGAAAAATTTAAACTTGAACACAGATGGAGTCACCTTTCACGAGTAAGTACTTTCATTCAATTTGATAGCATTTTTCGCTTGAATTTCAGTAACAAACATCGGCGTAAATATGTATGGAGAGCTCTTTTCTGCTTACCCACCATAGGTCGACTATCGTGTTGGATGCAGTTAGCTCTTGTAATTTTTTTTGTTTATTGATAAATATGTATGTTAAATGTATACAGATATTTCATGCATTCTGCCTTATTGCCAAAGGACATTTCTTCTAGTCAACCTCAGCAGGTTTCCTCGTTCAATATTCGTTTATCGCGCTTATTTCATTCAACCAGTACCTACCGGTTTTTACTTTTGAGCGACTCTAAAGGAATTAATTTCTTTAGGTCATGCGTCTACCGGGAATTAGTCTTGTTATGCTTAGCATTAACAAAATTAATTCATAATGAATACCCCGTTAGCATTTAGCACTGCTAAGCGCCCTGATGAATAAAAATTAATGCTAAATGCTAAGCAATAATCACATTTAATTTTAATTAGCATTGCTGTTTCGTTCGTAAAACTTTGTTGGTTCGTTTGTTTTGGAACGCACAAAGCAATGAAGTATGTGCTATTTATCTGTGGTACTGCTAAATGCTAAATGCTATATAGCGCCTGCGCTCCGCTGCTAGCTAGCTAGCTAGCATCTAAATGCGAAATGCGATGCGATCATGCGAGTGAGGCGTCGGAATTATCATCTGTCACGTGATCATTAGTTTTGGTCATATCTACAGAACCACTGGACTTAGACCCATCGTGTTGGTACTCAATCTGAACGTCTCGATGAGATCTATCCATCTGTCACATTAACTATTGTTTTGGTCATAACTCGAGAACCACTGGTGCTAGATCCATCGTGTTGGTACTCAAACTTTAGGTCTCGGTGAGATCTATCCATCTGTCACATGAACTTTTGTTTTGGTCATAACTCGAGAACCACTGGTGCTAGACCCATCGTGTTGGTACTCAAACTTCAGGTCTCGGTGAGATCTATCCATCTGTCACATGAACTTTTGTTTTGGTCATAACTCGAGAACCACTGGTGCTAGACCCATCGTGTTGGTACTCAAACTTTAGGTCTCGGTGAGATCTATCCATCTGTTGCGCGACCATCTCTCGAGACACATGTTAGTTCTTTAGTTCTTTAGTTCAACAATAACAATGTAAATGTCAACAATGTAAACAGTAACAATGTAAATGTCGTAAATTGTGCTTTTAAATTTAATTCAATTGTTCAAAAGTTACCAAATGAAAATTTTAATATAGATACCGATCTATAAATAAACAATTAAGTAAATTATTGTTCTGTTTCAAATATATGTTTCTATTACAGACTACACAGCCTTTCATTTGTTATTTTATTAACCCTTATATAACAAATTCACACCGTCAAACTGACAGAGAGACGCATGGTACATTTTATAAGGCTCTAGCTGCATGGCTGGTTAGTTTGTTAAAAAAGGCAAAGCCTGGAAAACCTCATTTTACCCTAAAAAAATTAAATATCCAGGTGGGTATGGCTGGTTAGTTTGTTAAAAAAGGCAAAGCCTGGAAAACCTCATTTTACCGTAAAAAAATTAAATATCGAGGTGGGTACTCATAAATTTTTTATGGTAGGGTAGATTTTCGCGAATTTTTCGCGAAGTCATATTGCAATATAATTTGTCATATCGTTGGCTAAGTAATTAGCAAATAGTTGTTAATAATATAATAATTTTTTTTTTTGGTTACAAAACTTTTCGACTTTCTAACATTATTTTTTTAATTTTGGAAAATTCCAATAACAAATACTCCAATAAGATAATACCAATGTACGAGGTCTTACATATCATTGTTTTGGAAATTTGATGTAGATTTATAATAAAGTATCCGAGGTATCTCAGAACTTAGAACTATTATCGTGTTTATGCGAAAATCTGCAAATTCGCAAAATTGTGAAAGGGGCGTTGCCTTTGTTCATTTAAGAGAAAGTTATATTATTCCCTTGATGTAAAGAAGGGTTAAATATTGTTAAATCCGTTTCATCTTTTCATCGCGAATCGACACAATGAGCGACTTATTGTATGAATCCCGTTCAAACGTATGGAAGACTGGCGTCACGTGGCTACCTACTCGCTCGGCCAATCACGGCGTTCCATGCGCCGCTCCCACCTCAGACTTCACACCCCTTTGGCGGCTACCTCGGTTCTCATACAAACGATGCCGTATTTCGTATCCAGGCTTACTGACTCGTGGGTTTATCCCGACCGGTTGGTACCACCGCACTGAACGAAACGTCGGTCGAAACGGCTATGTAAATAGTTCGTGTTTTCCGTCCAGTTTAGTGTAGTCGACATGAAATGAAGGGAAGCACTGACATGGCACCTAGTTCACCCTGTGTTATGGGCTGACATCACGGATGTTGTAGGTGATGTTGATGTAACCAACCGTGTCAGGTTCCATAAAAAAAAATAAAAAAAAACTTGGCAGTAAATAATGCGCGTCGGGCTTTAGAGAGAGACAGTCCGGCTGTAGAGCGTCGTCCCTGTCGCACAGAGACCTGCGAGTTAGTGCGACAGAGACGACGCTCTACAATCGGACTGTCTCTCTCCAAAGCCCGAAGCGCATTATTAACCGCCGGGTACTGTACAATAGTTCACGAATTGATATTCTGAAGAACATAGCCAGCCTCGATAGCTCAGTGGTGCAGACAGTCAACTGTCGCTATTGAATGTTAAGCAACGCTGGGTGCGGTCAGTACTTGGATGGGTGACCGCTGACCGTTGGAGGCTGACCGAGGTTCGGATTCCTCGTAACACTGTAGGTCCCTTCCCTCCTAATCTTACTTGGTGGTAGGGTTTAACCCGTCCGGGTTGGTACCATCGCACTGAATGAAACGTCGGTTGAAACGGCTATGTAAATAGTTAGTGTTTTCCGACCAGTTCAGTGTAGCCGGCACGATCAAAGGGGGAAGCACTGACATGGCACCTAGTTCACCCGGTGTAATGGGCTGACATCACGGACGTTGTAGGTGATGTAGCCAACCGTGTCAGATTCCATAAAAAAAAAAAATCTCTCGAAAAAAATGTTTACAAGTGACTATGAACTTGTGGCGATATAAGGTGCTTCTATATTTATGGAATAGATACATACTTAGACACTCAAATAAACACGTTACGCAAAAAAATTTATGTTTTTAACATTACTTTTCGTGAAATTTAACAAAACATGTTTGCTACCTAAACATTAACCTGTGTGTAACAGTAGGTAACTTGCATTGTACGGGGTCAATGACCGTACTATGTTCAAACGCTGAACAGCTGTTTGTTATAAGCAGGTCACAAGGTCACTATGATTGGTTTTTACAGCTACTTAGTATTTGATTTTATTTTTTTGTTAGGAGAAAAAATGCTCCTATAAACATATGTTTTTTTCTTACGTAAAGTGTTTATTTGAGTGCGTATGTAACCCTCCCGAAATTTTTGACATAAATAACGAAGCACCTTATATAATTTGTTGCGGGAAATATAGTTTTTCTGGTCAGTGTACACATGCTCTATCAGGTGAAATGATAATTTCACTAACGAACCAACAAGAGGTTGACGCAAATCGCTCCTATCTATGTTTGCGCATCGAATTAGAGCTACGCTACTCACTATCTATAGTAAGTATGCCAGTATTCACTTCGTGTACTAAGTAGTATACTCACGAGTACTCACGACACGACACGACTTCGAGCAGGCGGAGTAATCATCACGTGATTTTTTTAATATCTCTTACGTAATAAGTACAGTCTCGGGCCCTTCAAGAGTGGTGTGAATGGGCCTGTCCTGACTTGTCCTGGACCTGTCAGGCCGGCATGGCATACCCAGCATACGACCGAATGTCCGTGGGCGTCGTTAGACACCTTACGGGTAGGGTTACCATACTGCCGGACATGTCCGGACTTTTGGCCTTCGGTACGACTTTGTCCCGACCCCCGCCCTTTGTTAGTTAGCCCATCCTGTGTCCCGTATAATCGGTTGATCGGTTTAAGAGTTATGGAGGAACATATACGAGTATATAGAATAGATTTCTAAAAATCGTAAATTTAGTTTTAGTATCATACTGCATACATAGAGTCTACAAACTCAGTATCTCATAAAACAAAGTAACTTACTCCATGGCCATCCCTTACAGATTTATTATTAGTATTGATGATTGATGATGATTATTAAATTCGCGGAGACGTTGGCCCATTGATAATATGCGTCGGCCAAACCAGTCGCCAAAGCGCTTGTTAATGCTCTGTCAGGCCACACTACCACACCAATCCTTGGCCAACAAACACCTAACAAATCGACCAAATACCCCCTTTTCTTTTACCTATAGGGGATCCTGATGAACCGATGAGTTCACCAGGATCCCCTGGGGGATCCTTCTAGGGGATCCTGGTGGCCTCACCCCTTTTACACGTCGTCGGTCAATGCGCAATGGTAAACGCTTGGGCGAAAGCATTGGCCAAATTGTAGAGCCGACATTGGCCTTTTGCCTTTAGTTATAATTTCACACCAACAACACAACACTGTTTCTCAATTCACCTTTCACAGTAACACATCACATGGCCAATTTTAGATCTGACTGCCTGCACCAACGAGCTTTTGCGGTCATCGTGTGGTTTTACGGGTTCTTACTTACCTGAGTCACACTGAGAGGAGTATGAAGAGCGGTGGGCAATTCCTATGAGTGTAAACGTATTTATGGCTGAAGTGGGACTGTGTGAAGCAGCGCAGTGCATCCGTCTGCAAACCGGTTGTATCTTAGAAACACCGCGATACGTCTTACAAATACATTATTTATTTTATTATTTTTTTATTTTTTTATCAAGCGGCGGGTGGCCGAGTGGTTTGGGCATCAGCTTCTCATGCGAGAGGTCCGAGGTTCGAATCCGGTGTCGGCGTGTAAGAAGTATAATAGTAAATCTAATTTACTTTTATATTAGCTCTCTCACTCCCGTCCGTACTACACATTCTTTGATACTGCTCAAACCTAAAGCTATTTAGCGTGATTGTACATAGCCTATAGTGAGCCGCAAGAACTACTCTTTCCATTGGCGCAAGCAAACCGCATCAAAATCTGTTCAGTGGTTCCGGAGTTTACTTCAAACATACATATAGCCAGACGTTCCCTTTTATAAGAAGTAGTACAGATAGAGAAGATATAATATATCACAAATAAAAAAAAATTTCGAAACCCCGAAATAATTGATACCGTCAGTTTTGAAAATTTTCTGAAGAAGAGTTTACTTCAAACATACAGATAGAGAAGATATATGCATATAAAACAAATTTTCGAAACCCCGAAATAATTGATGCCGTCAGTTTTGAACATTTTCTGAAGAAGAGTTTACTTCAAACATACATACAGCCAGACGTCCCCTTTCATAAGAAGTAGAGATAGATAAGATATATGCATATAAAAAAAAATTTCGAAACCCCGAAATAATTGATGCCGTCAGTTTTGAACATTTTCTGAAGAAGAGTTTACTTCAAACATACATACAGCCAGACGTCCCCTTTCATAAGAAGTAGAGATAGAGAAGATATATGCATATAAAAAAAAATTTCGAAACCCCGAAATAATTGATGCCGTCAGTTTTGAACATTTTCTGAAGAAACGAGCGCTTTATCAGAGCTGCCCACCGGTGCATGGCGCCTCTCCGCCGCCGCCGCCGTCTGACGCGAAGCAAGACGTGCCGTTCACAGACGAGCGAGCGCGGCGCGCGGACGCGGTCCGGCGAGCACGCTCGTCGCGCTCCGTCGCGCGGTGTACTCGGTCAGTGGCGTGGGGCGGCGTCACACATGATGAGCCAAGCGCGCCGGATCGTCGCGCTCCGTAGCGTCCGCCTGGCCGTTCGTTCGTCGTCTGCGCGTCCGCCGCCGCACCCCCGTCGCTGTACGTGTGAACGTGGCCTTATCCAGACTCCAGATCTTGGCCGCTACGCTACGCCTCCTTACGCTCCAACCGCTCTTCTAATTCTCCTGCATGAATATTCTAATGCCTAATCAAAATAATAAAATTCTGGAGTCCACAGAAGCATGAAGGAAGATACAATCACCTCCATAGTCCATATACTTCTCTAAGCCTCTATCTATAGGCTTAAAGATACAAGCTTTTAAAAAAAACCCATGAATAATCTGTCCATTTTTTAAGATAATAAATTTTTTGATTAATCTGATGAATTCAGATGATCGTTTTAAGAGTTATGGAGGAACATACATACTTACATATATACATAAGTACAATAAATCTGTAAGGGATGGTCATGGAGTAAGTTACTTTGTTATGACATACTGCGTTTGTAGACTCTATGTTATATAAAACTAAATTGACGATTTTTAGACATATTTTCTGTATGTATATGTATGTATGTTCCTCCATAACTCTTAAACCGATCATCTGAATTCGATTAAACTTAGTAAAAGCACATTTTACATGGGACACAGGATAGGGTAAATCAAATTCAGTTCCGATTCCGCTAAGACGTGGCTCTCCTACAAACGGAATTGTTCCGCGCGCCGAAATAAAGGTAACGCAGAAGCGCAGCTAGGCCTTCTTTCTTTCTTCTTTTTAACCGACTTCAAAAAAGGAGGAGGTTCTATGTTCGGCTGTATGTATTTTTTTTTATGTATGTTCAGCAATATCTTCCCCAATTGTGAACCGATTTCGATGATTCTTTTTGTGTTCGGTTCAGTCCAGCTCCAAGGTGGTCCCATTTTTTTTTTGGTCGAGATCGGAATGGAAAGCCAGGCGGAATCGCGAGGCCGAAGGCCGAGCGATTCCGCCCTGTACATTATTTTGGTCAAGATCGGATTGGAAAGCGAGGCGGAATTCCGCCGAGTACATTAATAGCAAATAAAAATTACTAAAAAAACTGTGAAATAAAAAACCATTTCAAAAAATATAAAAACCGCCTTCAAAAATGTATGAAATAAAAAAATAAAAATCGAACCCTAGAGTTGAAGGCGGTGGTGCTAAAGCAAGCAAAAATAACCGACCGCCTTCAACTCTAGGGTTCGATTTTAATTTATTTATTTCATACATTTTTGAAGGCGGTTTTTATATTTTTTTATTAAATACTAATTTCAGGCGAGCGAAGCCGCGGGCAACAGCTAGTATAGTATAAGATAAGTCAATGATTATCAAGCACACGAGTGTCCCCCTAGACGGTGCTGGGTCTCCGAGGTTCTTTGTTGTTGTGTGTTTATGCCTATGGCTAAGCCTACTGTCGGGGTTATTTGTGGTCACAGCTCCGTACAGTGCTCGGCAGTAATTAATGTACATTGAGCTTTAGAATGAGACAATCCGTTTGTAGAGCGTCGTCCCTGTCGCGCAGAGACGTGCGATTTAGTGCGACTGGAACGACGCTCTACAACCGGATTGTCTCTTTCTAAGGCTCGATAATAAACGTAAACTAATTGTTTTTTATTTGACTTGATATATGAAGTATCAAAATTGACGATGGCATTATACACCAGATATAGGTAATGTAAATAGGCAGAGTAGTCAGATTCTTCAGTATTCATGTTTATGCTGCAAATATAAATGTTCTTGTGTGGGATAATTATTTGTAAGTTACTAATTTATTTGTATAATACTTATAATAAGGTACTAAAAAAACATTTTGTCAGCCTCGATAGCTCAGTGGTTCAGACAGTCAACTGTCGCTATTGAATGTTAAGCAACGCTGGGTGCGGTCAGTACTTGGATGGGTGACCGCTGACCATTGGAGGCTGACCGAGGTTCGGATTCCTCGTAAAACTGTAGGTCCCTTCCCTCCTAATATTACTTGGTGGTAGGGTTTAACCCGCCCGGGTTGGTACCACCGCACTGAATGAAACGTCGGTTAAAACGGCTATGTAAATAGTTTGTGTTTTCCGACCAGTTCAGTGTAGCCGGCACGATCAAAGGGGGAAGCACTGACATGGCACCTAGTTCACCCGGTGTTATGGGCTGACATCACGGACGTTGTAGGTGATGTAGCCAACCGTGTCAGTTTCCATAAAAAAAAAAACATTGTGACTTGCGAAGTTTGTTTATCGGTTCTTCTTCGCATTGAATTTAGTACTGGTGGAATTTTCGACATGTCCAAGCGTAGGTTACCTACCTATGAATGAAATTATACAATAAACAACAACAACAACAACAACAACAAAATAAAAAAACACGATGCACATTATTTACTGCCGCGTACAGTACACGTGGCGGCTGTCACGTGACCCGCCAACGCCACCTGCTCCGCCGCTCGCCACGTGGACCAACCCACACCGACCGGCTAGAAATAGCCGGTGGAAGGAAGGTACACCGCGGGACACGTGCGTGCGGTTGCGGGAACTCGGAAGTTTGGAAGTTGAATGATAAAAAAAAAAAAAAATATTGGCATTCACGGAAGGCTACAGCTAAGACTACGACGACGACGCTACGAGACGTTCGATTACCACGTGCCGCGATATAACAACAATTCGGTACCCCCACCGGAGGCGTGACCGTCATGTCAGTCAACAGTTATGTCACGTTTGTCAGTTTGAGAAAGTGAACTTTTTCGATGTCATCATAAATAATACCTATAATATAGGGTAATATCAAAGCTATGCAGGTACTTACTCTACTCTTGTACTCTACCTACAGCAGTGCGCGTGGCGCGCCGCCTCCGCGCCGGCGGCGCGGGGGCTGGCTGATCGCGTGGTTTTGCCGTTTTTATATTAATTTAATTACATACATAACTCAAGAATATGAATTTCAGGCGTGATGATACAAAAATACGTAGCCTACTTCCTATAATCCTAATAATATGTCGTCTCGGAGAGCTCCGTAGCCACGGCCTGCACCCGCCGCCGCACTCCGCCGCCGCGCGCCGCCGCACAGTGGGGCGATACCGTAAAAAATGGGACATAGGATAATTAAATTTTTTTATTTTTATTTCTGAAATTTAAGTACGCTAAATTAATCTACCCATCATTAGAAATAACATTCATAGATTCATATTTTCTCATTTAAGCCTTATTTTTCGAGATATACCACTTTTTATTAATTTGTACTATGGAAATTGGGTAACTTTATTTTTTTTCTCGAAATGCTTAAAATAGCTAGACCCGTGGTTACTAAATAATGATTCCCCAAGGTAAAAAGATTATTACTGTGTAAAAACCGTATCCGACGACGTCCGACTTTTCCGTATAATGTCATTTTAATATTATAATAACATTTATTCCTGCAAAGCTCACCTTTATTCTTTTTTTTTTTTTATTGAAACTGACACGGTTGGCTACATCACCTACAACGTCCGTGATGTCAGCCCATAGCACCGGGTGAACTAGGTGCCATGTCAGTGCTTCCCCCTTTGATCGTGCCGGCTATACTGAACTGGTCGGAGAACACAAACTATTTACATAGCCGTTTCGACCGACGTTTCATTCAGTGCGGTGGTACCAACCCGGGCGGGTTAAACCCTACCACCAAGTAAGATTAGGAGGGAAGGGACCTACAGTTTTACGAGGAATCCGCTCGAATTACGAGGAATTCACTATATTCGTAACTTTCAGCTATATTCAAATAACAAATATTGTTTATTTGCATTGGATGTATATATTTGTATTTTAATGGTAAATATATTTCTCCATATCACCTATATATTTGAACTTGATGAAAATGTTTAATTTTTTTTTTATTGAAAGCGAGATGGCGCTGAGGCACCCAGAAGGTGACAAACGACGCCCATCTAATTAACTTTGTACTTTTAGTTTCATTGGTCTATTTTGATAATAATCTACGGAGCCGCTATTATCGGCTGCTATACTTACTTATAATATCTCTTATAAATGCTTACCATTATATTAGGAATATTTTCAACTTCGCGAGGATTAGCGGATTAGGGATATTTATGTGAATTGTCACGTATTTCCATGAAAGCTCTCGAAGAAACAATTACACTGCATTGCTAATTGTTATCTACTTAACAAGGATTAACGATATACCAGGAATACTGCAAACTGTGCGAACTAATTAGCAGTATTCATTAGTGAACAACACAATCAATCTGGCACTCAGTCTGCTCCAGTCGTTTGCACGAGTCAGTCTTCATACCCGTGCTTTACATATTTAAAACTATTCAATACGAAAACATGGAGTCTTTTGTTAATAACATTGATATTTACGTGTTTATGAGAAATTGTGACAGTTTTCTGAATTACGCGGTATTGGTTGCCGCTATTGCCTCAATAGTTAGTGTAAATTTGCCCGAAGAGACACAAGTGAAAGAATTTTGTCGTAAATATTGTTACAATCTACACAAACGATGGGTGAAGTCAAGCTACAACGAGGAACGTTTTCTACAGAAGAATCGAGAATGGTTGGACTCGGCCATCAAGTGGCCCGAATTCGTAAAGAAACAACTGCCTTCAGCGAGTAGCGACCTCGCGGATAACCAAAAGGTTTGCACTTCTCAAATAATTTCTCCGGGACCATCGACAGCGCCTCCTATCTTTGTAGCATCTTCACATAAATCATCGCCGAGAAAACCATTTGAAAGTTTAGGAGCCAAACAAAAGCGAAGAAGAACCGAAGACATTCGCACAAACTATACATCGCAGGAACTAGCATTTGCGACCAAAATGCGTTTGAAGGCAAATGGGAACGAGGACCTGGGGAAAGTTTTGGACCATTTGCTTCAGAATCCAGGCGAAATCGAAAAAGTCAAAGAATTCATTGAAAAAAAGGAGTCCAAGACTATTTATTCATCTGAAAAAGCACTTGCGATTTTGGTGTCTTTAAAGCTATCAAGATGGCAATATATAACTTTAAGAGACATGGCTAAGGAAGAAGGTTCCGACCTCTATCCATCTTATTATAAAATTCAACATGCGAAAATTGAGTGTTACCCCCCAAAA